>JAUCBL010000017.1:2286159-3486159 GCA_033807585.1 Hydrophis major
CGTATCTGTTATTTTTACTGTATGTTAATAAACATACAAGCTTAGCTCACTCATTTATCTGTGTGCCTATCTGACTAAGCTGCACATTCTGTTTAGCTTGTCTCCCTAACCCTGGTTGGGGAAACCAGGCTTAACACTGGTTATGGGCCCAGAGGCTGCAAAGTCAGTTTAACTAGGATAAAACAGATTTATGTAAAAGTGAGAGTTTGTGTTGTTATACATTACAGTAAACAGACAGCTGTGTTTTATTAATTATATTTTTATATCCATATAAGAAAACATGGCACAAGTCAATCTACAAAGTTTGTCCCTTATATCCAAGCTGGATGGAACAAACTATGTATCATGGTCTATGAAATGTAGTCTGCTTCTACGAAGAGAAGGTTTGTGGAACATAATTGAAAATCCACCAAACGTAGAAGAATGGGATCCAGAGGATGATGAAGATAAACTAAAGATAGAAGAATTTATGCATAAAAATCAACAAGCTATTTGCATTATTGCTTTAACCTTAACTGATAAGCAACTTGTTTATATCCACGGAGAAAAAACGGCTGTTGGGTGTTGGCAGAAGCTGAAGAGGATTTATGTTCGAGATAATGTTGGTGCTCACATAAATCTAACACGGAAACTTTTCAGTACACATCTCCATAAGAATGGTGATATGCTGAGTCATTTGAAAACTATGCAAAGCATTTTTCAAGAATTGCACGAGAAAGAGCTTATTTTCTCTGAACTACACCAAGTCTACATAATTCTATCTTCCCTTGACGAAAGTTATGATAACTACGTAACTTCCCTTGAAATATTGCCAAAGGAAAGCCTAACTTTAACTGACATAACTGGCAGATTGATTGAAGAGGCCAGAAGAAGGCTTGAAAGAGACGAATTAAGGAGGGAGCAACCTCAAAAAGAAGATAATGAAACTCCTACTGCATACGCAATTAAAAAGTGTTTTAATTGTGGAGGAAGAGGACATTTGGCAAGATTTTGTAAAAAAGCAAAGCGCCAGAACGCTGGCAAGAATACAAAAAGTCATCAAAAGATAAATAAAAATTTAGAGTTAGCCATGTATACTAACGGAGCTGTAAAAAATAATTTATGGGTGGTTGATAGTGGAGCATCACATTGTATAACAAATGATAACAAACATTTTATTAAAATGTCCAAGAGTACACAGCAGATATCGTTAGCCAATGGCTGGAAACTGAAAGCTAAAGGTCAAGGTATAGCATATTGTTCTTTTATAAAAGAGAATGTAAAAATGTTATATGTACCACAACTTAAGTTTAATTTAATTTCAGTTAGAATTTTGGTTAAACTAGGATATGTAGTTACATTTAGGGGAGATAACTGCATAATTGAGAAAGAAGATAAGAGAATTACTGCATCTTTAAGAGGTGAATTATATGTGTTAAATGATGATGGTTTAAAAGTGGCTAACACGGTTTATGAAAATAAGAAACCTCATGATGAATGTATTCACTTGTTACATCGAAGGCTTGGGCATTTAAATTTTAAAATGCTTAAGAAAACTGTTGAATTATCTAAGGGAAT
This sequence comes from Hydrophis major, assembly GCA_033807585.1. Classification (NCBI taxonomy): domain Eukaryota; kingdom Metazoa; phylum Chordata; class Lepidosauria; order Squamata; family Elapidae; genus Hydrophis; species Hydrophis major. The sequence goes on from JAUCBL010000017.1 coordinate 2,287,717, forward strand.
AAGTTTGAAACCTTGTAAAAAGTATTTGCAATGTAATGCCTGTAATCAAAGTAAAGCCAGGGTTACACCGGCTGATAGAGTTGATGGATTTACTACCAAAGAACCTTTAGAGGTAGTATTTGCAGATTTAATAGGTCCTAAAAAACCAAGTGTAGGAGGAGCTCGTTACATACTAAGTATAATGGACCACTATTCTAGATATGGGTTTTGCTATTTAATGAAGAGCAAAACTGAAACATATCAAAATCTATTTAATTGGATTAAATTTGCAGAAAGGAAAACTAAAAAGAAATTAGTAACTCTTATAACAGATAATGGTACAGAATTTACAAATAATAAATTGCAGAACAGACTAAGAATGTTAGGTATTCAACATAAAATGTCTGCACCATGTAGGCCACAACATAATGCCTTTATAGAGAGAAGAGGCCAAACATTACAATCAATGGCACAAACTATGATGTCTGGTTCAGGATTACCTGACAATTTGTGGGGAGAAGAAATAATGTGTGGTAATCATATATTAAATAATGTTGTTAATTCAACAACAGGTGAATTACCATTCACATTGTGGCATGGTACAAAACCTGATTTAAGTTACATGCACACATTTGGAGCACCAGCATGGGTGCATATCCCTACACAACTTAGACACAAAGGACAGCATAGAGCTAAAAGATTATATTTTGTAGGATATACATCTAATCATAGATCTTATAGATTCTGGGAACCAGGTACATCTAGAGTTTACACCAGTGCTAATGCTAAATTCCTAGAACATGTAGGATGGAATAGATTAGAGCAAGATTTAAATAACGAAGTAATTATTGAACCCTACAAAAGGCAGAAAGATCAGATTAGTTATAAGAAGAGTCCAATTAAAGAAGAAGTCCACGAAGAGCAAATAGGACCAGAACAAGAGGAAACAGTTGATCAGGAAGAGTTAGATAATCAAGAACAGTTAATAAAGGAAAGTCCACCTCTAAGTCCTGTAATACCTAGACGCTAATTAAATTGGAATACTGCATGACAGAAGAAAACATTGCAGACCAATTTACAAAAGCTCAAGGAGTAACTAAGTTTAAAGAGAGTTGTAACAAATATGATTTAAAGATGTAAATAGTTATATTTATTATTATTTCCTAAAAGGGGAGAATGTTAGGGATAACATTGTTTTATCCTAACTGGTTTAGGTAAATAATAATATGTAATCATAGTTTGTATGTTAAAGTGTCTGCAACTTTAACTGTGGGATAGTAATTAAGGGAGTGGTTGTGAAAGCACTTTAAAAGAAGCAAGGCTGCAGCTTGCTCTCTCTCTGGCTTTGATGATCACTGATTACTGCAAGGAAACAAGTCTGCATTGCTCGAACGGGAGAGAAAACAAAGGACAGACTTGTAAGTGAATTGACATAGGATATTCTAACACGGACTTTGCTAACTGAATATCCCTGAATGGACTGACTAAATGATACATGACTATTGGACTGTTATTTTGACTATGATATGAACTCATAATGGAATAAACTATATTTTTGATAGCACAAGCGTATCTGTTATTTTTACTGTATGTTAATAAACATACAAGCTTAGCTCACTCATTTATCTGTGTGCCTATCTGACTAAGCTGCACATTCTGTTTAGCTTGTCTCCCTAACCCTGGTTGGGGAAACCAGGCTTAACAAAACTTTATTTAAGCGTTTTATTAGTTCATAACACCCCTTCCCCCCGGGTTCCGTTTAGGGGATGCAGTGACGTAATCTCTGAGGTATGAAGGTTGTTTTGACTGTCTATTGGATTTACGCTGTCCCACCAGTTCTTGTCTGTAACCCTGTTTCGGCGGGAGGTTTTCGGGCAAGTCGGGTGCCGGTAGATCCTCATTGGATGACTCAGTGCCGCTAATGTTCTCGTTGTCCTCTGGCCTTTGTGGACTTGCCTCTGTTGAGGCGTTCCTCTGTGGTGAGGACACGCCCTTCCCTGATCCTTCTTCATACGTTACGCCCGATTGTTGACTTCTTTCGCTCCTGCTTTCCACCATTTCGAATTCGGTTTCTTCGACAACCCCTCCCCCCTCAGTTTGGGAGTTACTGGAGTTGCGGAAACTAGGTTGTAGCCTCGAGCGAAGCTGATCTATATGGCGTTTCCATATTTTTCCGTCGTAGGTTTTCACCCGGTACGACCTGGGTCCAGTGGCTTGAATTACAGTTGCCTCGACCCACAAGGGTTCGCCAGAAAGGTTTCTGGCAAAAACTAAGTCGCCTATCTTGAACTCGCGGCATTTCCTGCTATATCCACAGGGTTTCTCTGGCTCGTAAGACAGGTGAAGCCGGTCAAGGTGGGAACGGAGTTTGCGTCCCATCAATAGTTCAGCTGGAGTCTTGTTGGTGACGCTGTGCAGAGTGATGTGTTGGAGAAGGAGTATTCTGTTTATCTTATCTTCAATGTCCCCATAGTCTATTTTGTAGAGGGTTTTTTTAACAAATTGTACCATGCGCTAGGCTCTTCCGTTAGCCGCAGGGTGTGCTGGCGAAGTTAGCGCATGGCGAATACCCCGGTCCGCTAAGTATTGTTCAAAGGGTAGAGCGGTAAACTGGGGTCCGTTGTCGGATACCAGAACGTCTGGCAGTCCATGCGTCGCGAATAACCTGTTCAACTTCCGGATGACGGACTCAGTTGTGGTACTCTTCATTTCGTGGATCTCGAGCCAGTTTGAATTGGCATCCACTGTTAGGAGGAACGTATGTCCCTTAGTAGGTCCCGCAATGTGGATGCGGGTCCCCGGGTTGTTTCCCATTCTGTCGGAGTTGCTTTCGGTGGGGCATTGCTAACTTCCTGGCATTATAACAAGTCTTTACCCAGGCTTCGATCTGTTTGTCGATGCCCGGCCACCACACGTAGCTTTGTGCGAGCACTTTCACACGCATGATGCCGGGGTGACCCTCATGCAGTGTCTTTAATATTGCTTGTTGTAACTGCTCTGGGGGGACGACTCTATGCCCCCCAAAAATGCAGCCTTTTTGCAAAAAAAGTTCTGTTTTCCGGTTCTTGAAGGGGGTGAAGTCGTCAGGGGTTTGATCTACTGGCCATCCCCGTTCGACCCAGCTAAGAACTCGCAATAAGATAGGATCGCATTTTGTTTCAATCGCGATATCTCCAGCTGTTAGCGGTGGTGAATGTAGCGTTTCAATCTGGAGTGTTGTAAGGGTTGGAGCTGGGTCGTTGACGGTTTCCGGAAGTGGTGCACGGCTCAGTGCGTCAACGTGGGGAATGATTTTTCCCGGGTGGTGTTGCAGTCTATAATTGTATGCAGCCAAAAACTCTGACCAGGGAGTCATCCTAGGTGATAATATATAGGGGGTTGGCTTGTCTCCCGCTATAATTCCCAGCAAAGGTTTGTGGTCGGTAACAATAGTAAAAACTCGTCCATATACATATTCATGAAACCATTTTACAGCAGATACAACAGCAAGAGCCTCTTTATCGATTTGACTATAGTTACGTTCAGCCTTTGATAGAGTTCTTGAAAAATAAGCAATAGGGGCTTCACTACTGTTTGGTAACACATGGCTCAAAATGGCTCCTACTCCAAATGGCGACGCGTCACATGTAATTGTTAAAGGCAAAGTCTCGTTATACTGCATTAAAACAGCATCTGAAGTTAATAGGTTTTTTACTTGTCGGAACGCGTGCTCCTCTCAGTGGCCCCAGACCCAGGTTGCTTTTTTGTCGAGAAGCCAATGTAGGGGCTCAGCTGCGGTCGCTTTGTGGGGCAGGAAGATGTTGTAAAAATTAATGAGCCCCAGGAAAGCTTGGAGATCAGTCTTATTTCTGGGTCTTGGGGCATTCTTGATTGCCCTTAGCTTGCTATTGGTGGGGTGAATGCCTTGTCTATCGATCAGGTACCCCAGGAACTCTACTTTATCCGTACACAGTTGACATTTATTTTTTTTAACTTTAAGGCCAGAGTCTTTAAATTTCTGGAGAACCAGTTTAAGACGCTCCTTTAGTATTTCTCTATTCGGGGCAACAATTAAAATGTCATCAAAGTATGGTATGACCCCTTTTATCCCCTGTAAGAGTCTCTCCATCAAACTCTGAAAAATCGCTGGGGCTACGCTAACTCCAAATTGGAGTCAGTTGCACTTAAAGGCGCCTCGGTGCATAATGATCGTTTGTGCCTCTGCTGTTTTTTTAATCTACAGGCAGTTGTTGGTACGCCTGTGCTAAATCCAATTTAGCGAAGACTTTTCCGCCCCCCAGGGAATGGAGGAGATGTTGTACCACCGGCGCTGGGTACGCATTCTGTTGAAGGGCGTGATTCAGGGTAGCACGGTAGTCCCCACAAATCCTTAATGATCCATCCGGTTTGATGGGTGTTACGATTGGGGTTTCCCAAGGAGCGTGGTCTGTTGGTTCTAAAACACCCTGGGCTATTAATTTATCAAGCTGCTCGTCAATCTTTGGTTTAAGGGCAAAAGGTACTCGACGAGGCTTAAGGCAGATGGGGGCTACTTCAGGGTTAAGGTTAAATGATATCGGGGTCCCCTTATGCTCGCCTAGTTTGTCTGCAAAGACATCCTGGAATTCGTGGATGAGGGCCTCCTCCCAGTCGTTGCTGCTAGTTTGGTGAATGCCGGCTACCTCGATCCCAAGTGGAGCGAACCATTGAAGGCCTAACAAGCTAGGCCGATCACAGTCGACGACAGTCAATGGTAAAGATGCAGTACGATTTTTGAATGAGACCTGGACTTGGCTGGATCCAACGACCGGGACTCGGTTTCCCTGATAATCTTTGAGTATGATTCTTTGGGTTCTGAGGTCTTGCCGCCGGACGGCAGGAATTAATTGTTTAAGGGTCTTCCAGGAAACCATCGAGAGGGACGATCCTGAATCGACTTCCATCACGCAGGGATGGTTTTCGATGGCAACCTTCACTCGGATCTTCTTTGCATCTAATGATGAGGCGTGACCAATTGTAATGGTTTGGTGTGCCTCTTCTCGTTTCGTTGAATGGGCTAGGGGTTTATTTCTGTAGGAGTGGTTGTTCCATTGGTGGTTCAAATGTTCCTGACTCACAGGATGATTTCCTGTGGTTTGGCGGTAGTTGTTCCCCCTCTGAAATGGGCTGGATCCTTGCTTGCTTCTACAGACCTTTCCGATGTGGCCTCTCTTCCCACAAACATGGCAGAACGTGTCGAGGAATTTGCAGTCTGATCGTGGGTGGTTTGCCCCACAACCTGCGCATTGATGCTGCAGTCTCTGGTTACGCTGATGGCGTTGGTCTCGTTCAGACCGGAGCTGGTTGACCTCTTCCTCATCACTTTCTGATGACGATTCGAGGTCCTCGTGGTGGGTTGCCGTCATATGTCCCTCGAGGTGAGGTGAGGTTTCGCCGGCGAGTTGGCAGAGTGGGGCGTTGGTGTGGCGCATTCAGATGGCCGACTTCCTGGTTGCTTCTGCTGCAGTAGCGTCAGCGATGGTATCTGCAAGGCTGATGTCGCCTTTCGCCATCAGCTTACTTTGCACGTGAGGTGCATCTAAACCCAGAACTATTCGGTCTCTTAGAGCATCTTCGAGGTCAGCGAACCCACAGAGGCCTCCCAGGTTCCAGAGATCCGCGATGAAATCTGCAATGCTTTCTCCTTTCCGCTGATCTCTCTGGTAAAATTCATGTCTTCGGACAAGCATTGGTACAGTAGGTGCATAGTGGGCCCGTAGGAGGGGCTTGAGGACGTCCCAGTCCATGGATTTCACCTCAGCCGGTTTCGCTAGTACCTTAGCCATCTTAAAAACGGCAGGTCCGCAGTGAGTCAGGAATATAGCTCGCTTTTTTCCAGTAGTGGCATCCTTCAAGTTGTTGGTCTCCAGAAACATCTGGAACCCGTCCATGTATGAGTCCCAGTCTTCTTGTGCCGGGTCGAATGGAGTGGGTGGTATGGTGCCGCCGGTCATGGTTTCCACCATTGATGCACCTTCAGCCATGTGCTCTGTTTGGTGCTCTGTAGTGTTCAGTCAGCTCTGACATCTCCGCATCCCATCCTCATCGCCAGTGTTAAGTTCTGCGCATGGGCGCAAGGAACAGAGAGGAGACGGTGAACAGTGAACTTCAACTCTTTATTAATCATTCTGAACAGAGCAAAACCCTAGGGCAGCAGCAGCCCTTTTATAGGCAAGCTGCTGATCTAGTAACCAATGAGAAATGTGGAGTGTTAACCCCCTTAACCAATGAGAGTGGCTCATTAACAGCCAATCAGATTCTTCTGAACAGACCAATCCGATATCGCTATTATCGGCCAATCAGAAGTGCAGGACTAGAACCCTGCTATTTTCTAAAGGTTGATAAAACTTTATTTAAGTGTATTATTAGTTCATAACATGGTCATAGGTCATAACAGAGGTGTGCATTCTCCTTGACGCAGTTTCTTCTTATGTGCCCTATGATTTAAATTTCAGATAAATGTATTTCTCTGCTGTCCTCTTGTTAATTCAGAAAGGTATCCCAGGGCACTGGTTCCTCTTCCCCACCCCCATTTGCTCTTCTTGCACACTTTTCTTTCCTTTGATATAAGAGCTAAAAGTCTTTGAACGTACCTGAGAGCTAAACTTTAGTTGTACTTGAAATCTTAATTTCTCCAGAGGGGCTCAAATCATCGAAAGGAGAGGGGGGGAGGAGTGGCCGGGTGTGGCCAATAATTTAACAACAGTTTTTCTGCCTTAATGACCAGCTGGGTAGATGTGGCTGGGGGGGGATCATGTAATTGGGTGGGCATGAGTGATGTCGAGTTGGTCACGCCTACCCAGGTTTTGTGGCTCCCGGTGCATTAACCACCTCCTCCCTGTCAGAGTGTTTGCAGCGTGACTACGGTGAGACAACCCAGGAACATAACACAGCACACAAATGCTTTGTCTTTTAACAGTAGAACCACATGTGTAGCATCTCATCACTGTGTTAACTGTCTCAGCTACTCTGCCGGCTGGTGATGCTGGTCTGTGCTGAGCGTTCTCTCCTCCCTTTCCTGGTCTCCTCTCCAGCCATTTCTGCTCCTTCTCTAACAATTGAGCAGTTAAATATGCCATGGTTAAATCCTGTTCTTGCATAGACTCTAGACTTGTCACAAGAATGTCCCATGAACTGTCCAATGAACTGAGCACCACATACACCTTGTGTGCCTCAGTAAATGTCATTCTTCTTTCTTCTAACTCAAGGAATGTCCTTCTCATATTCTGCAGATGTGTGGACATACTCTCCCCCGGCTATATACATACACACACGTGTTAGGCACATACCAGGCAATCAATCAATCTTCAACTCTACACAGAGAACTACAATGGAGATAGAACACAAAGAGAGAGAGAGATGTCCTCACATGGCCTCCCTTATATAGACAGCTTCTTAAAGTGGTAAAACCCTGTGGGACCCATCCTCAATCTTAAAGCGGCAATAAACATGCTGATTCATCCTCATTGCATCAGTGTTACAGCAGCCTTACAATAGCTGGTCAGCTCTTAAATCTTTAATACCTTAATACTCCCAACTGTTCTTGTACTGGAGCATCTGCAAGAGGGCATCGGCCAGGAAATTTTTTCCTCCTGGAAGGTACTGTAGGATGAAGTTGAATTGGTTAAAGTATTGCACCCATCTGACTTGCTTTGGTGAAAGCTTGCAGGGAGTCTTAAGTGCTTCCAGTTTTTTATGATCTGTGTATACCTCGAATGGCTCATTACTTCCTTCTAGGAGGTGGCACCAGGTCAATAGTGCCCACTGAACCACAAAAGCCTCCTTCTCCTATATGGCCCATTGCCTCTCTGTGTCAGTGAATTTTCAGGAGGTGTAAGTGCATGGCTGCAGGTTCCCCTCCTTATTTTTCTGGAGGAGAACTGCCCCCATGGCTACGTCACTGGCTTCAGCTTGAATTACGAAGGGTCGAGGTGCTTCAGGATCGGTTCCTTTGTGAAGAGCCTCTTTAGGGTTTTGAATGCCTGTTGGCATTCCATATTTCATTGGAGTGTCTGTGTAGGTCGGGGCTTGGCCTCTATTTTCCCCATTTTCAGCAGTTCGGTGATTGGCAAGGCTATTTCTGCAAAGGATGGGATGAATTTCCTGTAGAAGTTAGCAAACCCTATAAAGCTTTTTAGCTGCATACAGGTCCTCAGGGGCTGCCACTCTAGGATGGACTTCACCTTCCCAGGGTTTTTGTGACTGATGAAGCTGAAGGAAATTCCTTGATAGCCGAGCACCAAAACTTGATATTTTCTGGTTTAGGCTATAAAGGAAGATATTGCATAATCTTACTCATTGCACTTTCTACTTTCAGACATGCCGCTACCTATAGACTGTTCAGGAACTGAGTCTCATTTGAGCCATACACCTCTGCCAGTGCCTGCCACCTTCAGGGAAGAAGAATGCAGTTTTTCCATCAAAAAGACCTACCAACCACTCAGCTATACCCTTTCTCCATGGCCACACCACAAGAGCAGATTAACTGGGAGCAGCCTTGGACCAAGCTCCAGCCACGTAGTGTTTTCTTCCATGACTTGCACAAGCAGAAATCGCCTCTACATAATCATCTGTATGATGCCTCTAAAAGAGTGTTGTTTTTCAGGCAATGTTTTCAGAAACTGAGCTGTTTGGGATGAGGAACTTTTGGGGAAGAATACAAGGTAAGGGGTCATCAAGTAATGATTAGTGGCTGAAAATAAGATTACAGAACTTAATGGAGAGTATTTTAATGGATTGTAGTTGGGACAGCTAAATGGAAATTCCACATTCTGCAGGCCTACGTGGTGAGTGGAAGAAAAGTATTGGGATCAGATTCTACTTGCAAACCTCTTTGAAGCATGTGGCAGACAACTTGAAAGAACAAAGTGAACTTTTGTTTAGGCAGCAGATAATTTCCTTTATTTAAGTGTAACTTATGTAATAGTTTGAAAGTACCTCTTATAGAAACATTTGCATTTCAGATTACGGTATTCTAAATATTTGTGATTTAATTTTGGCTGCTTCTTCATGGATTACTGCCTTGTTGTAGCTCAATGAAGCTATGAGTTATGCCATGCAGGACCACCCAAGATGGACAGGCCATAGCAGAGAGCTCTGACAAAACATGATCCACTGGAGAAGGAAATGGCAACCCACATCAGTATCTTTGCCATTAAAAACCCATAGACAGTACCAAAAGGCAAAAATATATGACGCTGGAAGATAAGCCCCTCAGGTTGGAAGGTGTTCAATATGCTACTGGGGAAGAGCAGAGGGCTAGTACTAGTAGCGTCAGAAAGAATGAAGCGACTGGGCCAAAGCCGAAAGGACGCTCAGCTGTGGATGTATCTGGTGGTGAAAGGGAAGTCCAATGCTGTAAAGATCTATTCTCCATAGGAACCTGGAATGTAAGATCCATGAATCAAGGCAAGACAAGAGATGACATGACTGAACATCGACATCTTATGAATCAGCGAACTAAAATGGACAGGAATGGGTGAATTTAATTCAGATGACTATCAGGAATACTACTGTGGGCAAGAATCCCTCAGAAGAAATGGAGTAACCATCATAGTCAATAAAAAAGTAAGAAAAGCAATACTGGGATACAATTCCCAAAATGACAGAATAATCTCAGTTCAAATCCAAGGCAAACCTTTCAACATCACAGTTGTCCAAGTCTATGCCCCAACCACTGGTGCTGAAGAGGATGAAATTGAGCAGTTCTATGAAGCCCTACTGCACTTTATAGAATTAACACCAAAAAATGATGTCCTTATCATCATGGGGGATTGGAATGCTAAAGTAAGAAGCAAAAAGATAACCAGAATAACAGGCAAGTTTGGCCTTGGAATACAAAATGAAGCAGGGCACAGGCTGATCGAATTTTGTCAAGAGAATATGATGGTCATAGCAAACAGTCTTTTCCAACAACCCAAGAGACGACTCTACACATGGACATCACCAGACGGTCAATATAGAAACCAGATTGACTATGTGCTCTGCAGCCAAAGATGGAGAAGCTCTATACAGTCAGTAAAAACAAGACCAGGAGCTGACTGTGGGTCAGATCATGAGCTCATTACAAAATTTAGGCTTAAATTGAAGAAAGTAGGGGAAAGCACTAGGCCACTCAGGTATGAACTAAATCATATCCCTGATGAATGTATAGTAGAGGTGACAAATAGATTTAAGGAATTAGATCTGATAGACAGAGTGCCTGAAGAACTATGGACAGAGGTTCGCAACATTGTACAAAAGGGAGCAACTAAAACCATCCCAAAGAAAAAGAAATGCAAGATGCAAAATGGCTGTCTGAGGAAGCTTTGCAAATAGCTGAGGAAAGAAGGGAAGCGAAAGGCAAGGGAAAAAGAGAAAGATACACCCAATTGAATGTAGAATTCCAGAGAATAGCTAGAAGAGATAAGAATGCTTTCTTAAATGAACAATGCAAAGAAATAGAAGAAAACAATAGAATAGGGAGGACCAGAGATCTCTTCAAGAAAATTGGAGATATGAAGGGAACGTTTCATGCAAAGATGGGCATGATAAAGGACCAAAATGTCAGGGACCTAACAGAGGCAGAAGAGATTAAGAAGAGGTGGCAAAACTACACAGAAGAACTATACTAGAACGACCTTAACGTCCATGATAACCACAATGGGGTGGTTACTGACTGTGGTGGACTCCCATGGAAAGAATGAGACACAGAGGTTGGTGTACTCGGGATGGGAGTCTAGAGCAAATTCTAGTGCCCCCTTTTATTGAGAAATTCGTACATAGTAAGCATTCACATTGTGGATTACAATAATTAGATATAGCACACAAAACTGTTTACAATTGTCTGAGCTGCTTAATTGTTTCTGGTGTTTGTTTTTAATTTCCTTGCTTATCTCAGTGACCCTTAGGCAGACATGTATGTATAAGGTCTTAGACTAATCATTACCCAATACTGAAGTCAAAGTTTATTCCCACAACTGACCTCGAGCCAGACATCCTAGAATCTGAAGTCAAATGGGCCTTAGGAAATTTGAGCAACAACAAAGCTAGTAGAGGTGACAGTATTCCAGCTGAGCTATTCAAAATCTTAAAAGATGATGCAGTAAAAGTGCTACACTCAATTTGCCAGCAAATTTGGAAAACTCAACAGTGGCCACAGGATTGGAAAAGGTCAGTTTACATTCCAATTCCAAAGAAGGGCAATGCCAAAGAATGTTCAAACTACTGCACCATTGCACTCATTTCACATGCTAGTAAAGTTATTGTGAAGACCCATAGTCTCTCAAAATAACCCAAAACCCAAAACATACATTAAATTCCAGTAATGCCTTCAACTTAACTTCACTGTTTTATTAGGCACAGTTTAAAGTCACAAAAGTAAACAATGAGGCAAAAAGAAAACCAAAACAAACCACATTGACGAGAGTTCTGAAGCAAGCCAAGATAATCATACATTTCAGGAAGATAACCGAGGAGAGTCCATGGGAAGAACGCCAGCAAAGATAAACCTCTTTCAAAGAAAACATTAAACTTTGACTGTTTTCTTAAGTTTTCGCGGGTACTTACATGTCTGGCATTCAGCTTTGTTCGGGTATTTTCCCACGTGGTGCTTTTAAAGTTGTAGCAACGTTTCAGCAGAATCTCATCTGCCATCATCAGGCTTCTGTATGGTGTTTGTCTGTGAGTCAGACTTTTACAGTGGTTTCAGATTTAAATTTGGGGCAGCCTATTGCTGTGTCAGAATGGTTTTCTCTTCCTCCTGATTGGTTGAGAGTCTTGGTCTGTGTTTATTGGTCTTGGAGTTTGCTGTGTTCTGCTTCTAATATCTTCTGTCTGTTTTTTTGGCTCTTTTTGTATCTTGATTGGCTGGCAACATTGTGTTACTTTATTGGAGGCCTTTAGTGCAGCTTGGCTTCGGGTAAATGGACGGCTATCATTCGTTAGGAAGCTGGGTTTTATCTAGGTGCCTGGTTGGGGTGTGTTTGAGCTGGAGGTATCAGGGGGGATCTGTTTGTGCCCAGGTGTTTGCCTGGCTTGTGGTGTGGAGATTTTTTTGTTTGTGAGTGCAGGCTTCCAAATGATTGTTAATGGTTAAGATATATCGATGACACATTCGTGATTTGGCCCCATGGACAAGAAAACCTAAACAACTTCCTAACACACCTAAACAGCGCACACCCCAAAATCAAGTTCACCATGGAAACAGAAACAAACAAACAACTACCATTCCTAGATGTACTAATCTACAAGAAAACAGATGGCACACTAGGACACACCATATACCAGAAGAAAACACACACCAACCGCTACCTCAACGCCCAATCCCACCACCACCCAGCACAGATAAACTCCGTGGCTAAAACACTAATTACTAGAACCAAGCGCCTGGCAGACAAGACACACATTAAGACTGAATTATGCACCCTGACTAAAATATTGACAGCCAACGGCTTCCACAAAAGCAAAATCACCAACTTGATCCACAAAAACACACTGAGACATAATAGAGACCCAGAAGATGAACAGACCTATGGAACAGCTGTCCTGCCCTACATAAGAGGCACTACAGATAAAATTAGTAAGATTCTATACAGACACCACATCAAGACTGCCTTCAAAACAGACAGAAAAATAGCAGCCATCCTCAGAAACCCCAAAGACAAAATTGACCTGGAAAACCAAGGCATATATGAAGTCCCCTGTGCATCATGCCCGGCCACATACATTGGACAGACCAATAGAAGAATAAGCACCCGCCTGGATGAACACAAAAATGCAGTCAAAAAGCTGGAACACACTTCCTCACTCGTCCAACACAGGGAAGCCACAGGTCATAACATCAACTTCAATGGCACCAAAACCCTAGCCACCATAGAAAATCCCAGCCACAGAATCATCAGAGAAGCCATAGAGATTGAAAAAAGACCAGAAAGCATGAACAGAAGAGATGATTCCACCAGGCTGTCAATCATTTGGAAGCCTGCACTCACAAACAAAAAAATCTCCACACCACAAGCCAGGCAAACACCTGGGCACAAACAGATCCCCCCTGATACCTCCAGCTCAAACACACCCCAACCAGGCACCCAGATGAAACCCAGCTTCCTAACGAATGATAGCTGTCCATTTACCCGAAGCCAAGCTGCACTAAAGGCCTCCAGTAAAGTAACACAATGTTGCCAGCCAATCAAGATACAAAAAGAGCCAAAAAAACAGACAGAAGATATTAGAAGCAGAACACAGCAAACTCCAAGACCAATAAACACAGACCAAGACTCTCAACCAATCAGGAGGAAGAGAAAACCATTCTGACACAGCAATAGGCTGCCCCAAATTTAAATCTGAAACCACTGTAAAAGTCTGACTCACAGACAAACACCATACAGAAGCCTGATGATGGCAGATGAGATTCTGCTGAAACGTTGCTACAACTTTAAAAGCACCACGTGGGAAAATACCCGAACAAAGCTGAATGCCAGATATATATATATATATATATATATATATATATATATATATATATATATATATATATATATATATATATATAAACATACACAAACAAAACATAAAACCATCTTTCAGTTACATATAGTGTGTCAGTTGGTTACAAGTCTTTTGTGCTTCATCTCCATAGTCCTCACTTATAATTTGTATAAATTCTCATATTATCCATCTAGTATATGTATAAATATATATGTATATTATTATGATTGTTAATCATTTATTTAACTATTACTATTTTTCAATTATTTTATGTGAGATATTCAACATTTTAATTTAATTTATATTATAACATTCATTACATCATCATAAATCCATCCAATAATAATGTATCGTTAAGTTACATTCTCTACAATTCTATTATCCTTATATTGTAAAATCCTCTAAAATATTTCATTTCCATATTTTTTTATCTAACCATTGATAAAACAAGTTCCATACCTTGTAATATTGTTTATCTTCTTGTTTTCTAATTTCAAATGTCAATTTACTCATTTCAGCACACTCCATTATTTTCTAAATAACTTCCTCTTGTATTAGAATTTTCTCATTTTTCCATTTTTTAGCAAATACAATTCTAGCCGCTGTTAATACATTTACAATCAAATATTTCAATTCTCTACTGTATTATTTCCAGTAAAATACCCAATTAAAATATGTCTGGTTTCAAGTCTATATGGTTTTTTTGTCATTTTTTCCAACCATGTGTGGATTTTAGTCCAATATCTTTTAACCTCTGCACACGTACACCACATATGGTAGTATGAACCCAGTATCTGATGAAATTTCCAACACTTCTCTGATTTATTCTTCAACATTCTTGCTATTTTTGTCAGGGGTAAATGCCACCTGTAAAACATCTTATACAAATTTTCTTTATATGCTGTTGACATTGTCATTTTATAATTTTGAGACCACAATTTTTGCCATTTCTCTAAATCAATCCCACATCCAAAATTCTTCCCCCAAGCAATCATTGTTTCTTTAACTTTCTCTTCTTCTAGCTTAACCTCTAATAAGTATCCATATAATTTTTAATCACCTTTTCATCAGTACCTGTCAAAATTTTATCTAATTCAGTCTATTTATCATAGAAAACTTCTGTTTTAAAATCTTTATCATATCTAGAATGTATTTGCACATATAAAAACCAATTCATCTTTATACCTTGTTCCTCTAATTTTTGCACAGATTTTAGTTCACCCTTTTCATTCAATATTTTACCATATCTAACTGTTTGTTCCATTTTATATATTACTGGGTATGAAAATGCTTCAATAGTTGATAGCCAGACTGGAATTATTAAATAATGTTGCCTTTTAATCTTCTCCCAATTTGATAGCAAAGCCTCTTGTATATAATGTCTCCTGAAATACCCATGTGTTTTGGACCCCTTGCACCATAAGAAGGCATGCCATCCCAACAACAAATCATGTCCTTCTATTGTCAATAATCTAGTATTTTTTAGTGTTATCCATTCCTTGACCCACATCAAGGTTGTCACCAGATAATATTGTTGTGTATGGACCATAGTTAATAAAGTATGAGCTTGAGGTAAAGTGCAGGGTTCTGGCCCTGCACTTCTGATTGGCTGTTAGGCGGCCAGATCGGATTGGTTAGTTCTTAGGAATCCAATTGGCCCTTAACAGAGGATTATTATTGGTTAAAAGAGCTAGCGTTCATAGCTCACTATTGGACAACTCTCACAAGGGTTGCCTATATAAGGCAGAGTTCACTGTTGTTGTTTTGAGAAGTCACTATGCAATAAAGAGCTGAAAGTTCACACTCAGAGGCTGTCTCCATTTACTCCGACCCATGTCCAAGTACTTAACACTGGCGACGAGGATGGGATGTGGAGACGTCTGAACCTAAGAAGCCAGGAAGTAATACCGAGCACGTGATAAGACGAACGGAACCATGTCCGGCGGCATCGTACCACCCGCTCTGTTCGATACAAACCAAGAGGATTGGGAATCCTGCATGGATCGCTTCCAAATGTTTCTCGAGACGAATAATTTGAAGGACGGCACATCAGCAAAGAAGCGGGCACTGTTCCTGACGCATTGCGGCCCAGCTGTATTTAAGATGGCTAAAGCACTCGCCAAACCTCGAGAAGTGAAAGCCATGAGCTGGGACGACCTCGAACCCATCCTGAGAGACCATTACGCGCCAACCGTGCCTACACTCGTGAGATGCCACGAGTTTTATCAGAGAAACCAATGAAAAGGAGAGAGCGTGGCCGATTTCGTGGCGGACCTCCGAAATTTAGGGGGCCTCTGTGGGTTCGCCGATTTAGAAGAAGCACCAAGAGATCGAGTAATTCTGGGATTAGATGCGCTAGGCGTGCAAAGCAAGCTGATGGCGAAAGGCGACATCAGCCTTGCTGATGCCATCGCCGAAGCCATGGCTGTGGAGGCGACCAAAAAGTCAGCTGCTCAATTACGGCGAAGCCGCACTCCAGAAACACCACCGACTGGCGGAATCTTACCCAACTCAGAAGGGCAGCTCTCAACAACGCACCACGAGGACCTCTCTTCGTCGTCAGACAGTGACGAAGAAGGGGTCCATCGACTGCGGTCCGACCGGGACCCTCGCCCTAAGCCCTTACACCCTTGCGCTGGCTGTGGAGCAAACCATGCCAGGGCTGAATGCAAATTCCGTGATGCACTCTGCCATGATTGTGGGAAACGAGGCCACATCAGCCGGGTCTGCCACAGCTTACCAGGACCCAGCCAGGCCTCAAAAGGGGCCAACTATCGCCAATCGACAGGAAACCGTCCTGTAAGGCGAGAGCCAGTAAACCACTCCTACAGAAATCGAGCTTTGCAAAAAGAAGAGGCTAACCATACTATCACTATAGGTCACGCCTCAGTTTTGGACACTAAGAAAATTCAAGTCACGGTAGCCATTGAGAACCAGCCTTGCCACATTGAGGTCGACTCGGGATCGTCCCTCTCGATGGTGTCTTGGAAGACACTCAAGCAACTTATCCCCACAATCCAACCTCAAGACCTCCAATTTCAACGCCTCATCCTCAAGGACTACCAAGGAAATCGAATCCCCATTGTCGGGTCCTGCCGAGTCCGAGTCTCCTTCAAAAAGCATACAGCGTACTTACCTCTAACGATCATTGATAGACATAGGCCTAGTCTATTAGGCCTCCAATGGTTCGCACCACTTGGCATCGAAGTGGCCGGCATGAACTGAGTCAGTGGTTGTGAGTGGGAGGAAGACCTTATTTCTGAGTTCAGTGACGTCTACGCGGACCGCTAAGGCGAGTATAAAGGGACCCCAATCTCATTTAGTCTAGATCAAAAAGTAGCCCCTATTTGCTTGAAGCCCCGTCGAGTTCCATTCGCTCTTAAAGCAAAGATCGACGAACAACTCGACAAGCTAATTGCTCAAGGGGTGTTGAAGCCCATCGATCACTCTCCATGGGAAACCCCTATTGTAACACCCATTAAGCCAGACAGGTCAATCCGAATTTGTGGGGACTACCGGGCCACTTTAAACCACGCCCTACAGCAGAATGCGTATCCAGTTCCGGTGGTGTAGCACCTCCTTCATTCCTTGGGGGGCGGAAAGGTTTTCGCTAAATTAGATTTAGCTCAAGCTTATCAACAACTACCAGTGTATGAAAAGACGGCCCAGGCCCAAACAATTGTAATGCACAGAGGTGCCTTTAAATGTACCCGATTGCAATTTGGGGTTAGTGTAGCCCCGGGGATATTCCAAAGCCTCATGGAAAGGTTGTTACAGGGAATCAAGGGCGTGGTTCCGTATTTTGATGACGTATTAATTGCAGCCCCTACCAAAAAATCTTGCAGGATCATTTGAAATGTGTTCTTAAAAAATTCCAAGAGGCAGGACTTAAGGTGAAAAAAAATAAATGTCACTTATATATTGACAGTGTTGAGTTTCTTGGGTATCGGATTGATAGCCAGGGCATTCATCCTACCGAAAGTAAATTAAAGGCGATAAAAAACGCTCCCAGGCCATGAAACAAGGCCGATCTCCAGGCGTTCTTAGGCCTCATTAATTTCTATAATGTATTTTTACCGCACAAGGCGACTGTTGCTGAACCGTTACACCGGTTATTAGATAAAAAAGCATTGTGGGTATGGGGTTACCAGGAAGAACAAGCGTTCCGGAATGTTAAAAAACTGCTCACATCTGACTCTGTACTTATGCAGTATAACGAGACTTTACCATTAGTTATAACCTGCGATGCATTGCCCTTCGGGGTGGGCGCCATTTTGAGTCATGTACTGCCTAATGGGAACGAAGCCCCTGTTGCATACTTTTCGAAGACTCTTTCACAAGCAGAGTGGAACTATGGACAAATTGATAAAGAAGCTCTCGCAATCGTTTCAGCTGTAAAGAAATTTCATGAATAAGTGTATGGAAGGACATTTACCATTATAACTGACCACAAACCGTTGCTAGGGATAATAGCCGGGGACAAGCCAACCCCCTACATATTATCCCCTAGAATGACCCGATGGTCAGAATTCCTAGCTGCTTATAATTATCGCCTACAATATCGCCCGGGGAAAGCCTTTCCCCACGCCGACGCATTAAGCCGAGCACCGCTTCCAGAGACTCTCAACGATCCGGCACCAATGGCAACCACGTTGCAGATCGAAACACTCAACTCGCCGCCTATGACCGCCCGAGACATCGCGAGAGAAACAAAACGAGACCACACCCTAGCTCGAGTCCTAGGCTGGGTAGAACGTGGATGGCCATTGGACCAAGTACCAGATGACTTCGCGCCATTCAAATCTCGACAGACTGAACTTTTTCCCCAAAAAGGCTGTATCATCTGGGGCGATAGAGTCGTTGTCCCAGAACGACTCCAGAAGACGCTACTACAAATTCTGCACGAGGGCCACCCCGGCATCATGCAGATGAAAGCACTTGCACGAAGCTACGCATGGTGGCCGGGCATGGACCGGCAAATCGAGCAGTGAGTCAAAGCATGTACCAATTGCCAACAAGCCAGCAACGCCCCACCAAAAGCCATGCCTACTGAATGGGAGACGCCACGTGGACCCTGGTCCAGAATCCACCTGGATTTCACGGGGCCAACCAAAGGATATACCTTCCTGCTGACAGTCGACGCATACTCCAATTGGTTAGAAATTCATCGTATGACGGCTACAACTTCCGAGGCAGTGATTAAGATCCTAAATAGACTCTTTGCAACCCACGGATTGCCTGACGTCCTGGTGTCTGATAACGGGCCACAGTTTACGGCACTAATGTTCGAGCAGTACCTCGCTGACCGCGGCATCCGCCATGCGCTCACCTCGTCTGTGCACCCTGCGACCAATGGCCGAGCAGAACGCATGGTCCAATTTATTAAAAAGACTTTGCAAAAAATGGACTATGACAATATCGATGACAAGGTCAACCAAATTCTCTTTTTGCAACACATAACTCCACATAGCGTCACCGGCATAACTCCCGCCGAACTCCTGATGGGACGAAGACTCCGTTCCCACCTCGACCGGTTGCACCCTGCTTACGAACCGGAAAAGCCAATAGGATCCAGTGGCCGCTATCGCACCTTCCAGGTAGGAGACCACGTTTACGCACAAAACTTATCAGGTGATCCGTTATGGATAGAGGCAACGGTAGTACGAGTGACCGGCCCCAAATCCTACGTAGTGAAATGCTGTGACAATAGACTGTGGAAACGGCATATCGACCAATTACGGTCATGACTCACAACGGCCAGTCAACAACTCCCCCATGACCAAACCGAGGGGGGGGGAGGTACAGAAGAAGATGACGTTCCAGGGAACCTGCTCGAAGGGAGCGACGAATTAAGTGAGACTCAGGAAATGGAACAGCAAGGAGAATTGTTTGCACCGCAAGAAATTGCACCTGAGCAAGAAGCAGATCCACTGCCAAACAACAATCTACCTCAACAGGATTGCAATCAACCAGTCCAACGAAAATCCGAAAGACTTAAAAGACAACCGTCCTATTTAAAGGACTATATAACTACACCGTAATTAAGAATCCAGGGGGAAGGGGTGTTGTGTATGTACCATAGTTAATAAAGTATGAGCTTGAGGTAAAGTGCAGGGTTCTGGCCCTGCACTTCTGATTGGCTGTTAGGCGGCCAGATCGGATTGGTTAGTTCTTAGGAATCCGATTGGCCCTTAACAGAGGATTATTATTGGTTAAAAGAGCTAGCGTTCATAGCTCACTATTGGACAACTCTCACAAGGGTTGCCTATATAAGGCAGAGTTCACTGTTGTTGTTTTGAGAAGTCACTATGCAATAAAGAGCTGAAAGTTCACACTCAGAGGCTGTCTCCATTTACTCCGACCCATGTCCAAGTACTTAACAAATATAACTCCCAATTAGGCAGGCCAAATCCTCCTCTTATTCTAGCATCTTGTAATAGTTTTAATTTTATTCTCGCCCTTTTTCCCTGCCAAATATACTTCAACACTATTTTATTCAAATCTTCAAAGTAATCTTTCCCTAGCCTAATTGGAATTGTCTGGAACAAGTATAAAATTCTTGGTAATATGTTCATCTTAATTGTTGATATTCTCCCTATTAATGATAGTTGTAAATTTTCCCATTTTGCCAAGTCTGTCACGATCTGTTGTTTGAGTTTATAATAATTATCCTCTTTCAGTGTACCACATCTTGCTGTCAGGTGTATTCCCAAGTACTTAACTTAATTTGTGACCTGGATCTTCAGAACTTCCACCAATTCTTCCTTTTGTTTTGCAAGCATATTCTTTGTCAAGATCTTCGTTTTATCTTTTATTTATTTTCAAACCTGCTACATTTCCATATTCCTCTATCTTTTCTATCAACTTAGGTGCTGTTTCAAATGGGTCCTCTAAGATAAAAAACAGGTCATCTGTGAATGCTTGTAATTTATATTCTTCCTTTTTAATTTTCATTCCTTTTATTTCTTTTTCTTCTCTAATATTTCTATTTAGTAGTTCTAATGTTAACACAAACAACAGAGGTGACAGCGGGCAACTTTCTCTACTCCCTTTCTTTATATCAATACAATCTGTCAATTCCCCATTTATCATTACCTTTGCAGTTTGCTAGTAGTATATCGTTTCTATGGCTTGGATAAATTTCTTACCAAAGCCCATGTGCTCCAACTGTAATAACATAAATTGCCAATTCACATTATCAAAGGCTTTCTGTGCATCTAAAAATATCAAAGCCATTTGTTTTTCAGGATCTGCCTCATAATATTCCAAAGTGTCCAGGATTATTCTCATGTTTTCTTTAATTTGTCTCTTTGGCAGAAACCCATTTTGATCAGGATGAATAAAGTTATTCAAATATCTTTTAAGTCTTTCTGCCATTATTGAAGCGAAGATTTTATAGTCTGAATTTAGCAGGGAAATAGGTTTATAGTTCTTAATTTGTTGTGGGTTGGCATCCTCCTTTGGCACAAGTTTAATATATGCTTCTGACCATGATTTGGGTGGCCTCATCTTCAACATAACTTCATTCATAACTTCTAACAATGGAAGATTCAACAATTCCTGTAATGTCTTATAAAATTCCACTGGCAATCTGTCTGGGCCTGGTGCCTTTCCATCGTTTTGTTTTTTTAATGCTTTAGTTAACTCCATCATTGCTATATTCCCTTCTAACATCATTTCAGATCCCTCTCTGAATAGCCTCCCACCCAGATTTCAACTGATTTCTTCTCTGATCCTCCGACAAACAGACCCCACCCCCCTTTTTGGACTCTGGACCACTGGGCTTTTATTTTTCCCATTTATTGGGGGAAATTGGATTTTTAATATGTCTTGTCCCCTCCCCACGCCAAAAGGAAAGCCAGCCAGGCTACTCCTAGAAGCCCCTCTACCATGCTCCCTGCTCCCTTCCCCCTACCATCCACTCAATCCCACTTTGAGACAGAGGAGCGAGCTCTGGAAACATGTGTTGGGGCGCTTCAGTCCCACACTAAGGCTCTGGCCATCGCCACTGCCACAACAGGGCAACAGCTCTTTCATCCCTGTCTCACGACAGGGTGACAGGGAGATGCCAGTTGCCTCTTCTTTAAACTCCCTCCCCAGGTGTGCCTCGTGAATAGAATAAGGACCCTTTCCTCCCTCGTAAACCACGCAACCCACATTGCTCTCTTCTCTGTTCTTCCCTGCATACCCTAGAATGAAGAAGGGGTGGGCCTTAGTCTTCCTCTGAACCCCCTCTCCCTTGTTCTACTTCTTCCCTGCTCTGCCCAGCTGGACTTTGCCCTTCCTTAGTTTTCTCCACAGCCAATGGAGCCACTCTCCTGCTCCCTGATGGCTCTTCATCTTCCTCCTTGGATTCACTCCGATGGGGGCATGACACAAGATCTTTGAAACAGTAACATCCTCAGAGTCTTGAAGTAATTGGGAACATTGCTCAGAACCATGAGAGACAGAGGCACAGGGGGGAGGCACATGATCTGGCCTGCCGGATGCACCCCGTGACTGGCAACCCACTCCATCCCATCTGTTCTTGATTGGTCGCAATGCCTCCCCATGTGCCGCTGCCTCTGTCTGCTGTTGGTACAGCTCCATCATGAGGCAAGGCAAGTGGCAGGGCAGGATGGTGCGACACTGCAGCCCCTGTGTACTCGGCCCTCACTATCCAACCTCATCCTCCAACTCCTGGTGCCCCACCCATGATGGCCCCAGCAAATGGGAAGGGCAGGGCAAGCAAAGACAGTGGGATGGAGTGGCTACGTGGTGTATCCAGCAGGCCAGATCACATGCCTCCCCCCACACACCTCACCTGCACTGCACAGCCTCAGAGTGTACCAGCTAAGGTAGGCATGGCTTGGCAGTCATGTGACTGGCCTGAAAAGAAAAGTAAAAACTCAACAGAGGCAGAAACTCAGCCCCCCCACCTTTACTAATGGGCCATTACTCTGGCCTAGGCCAGTCTATTTTACATAACAAAGATCTAATCCAGGTAGAGCTTTATAGGAATTGCCCAAAGCCCTTTCATTACATCATCATCCAGCAAGGCTCAACCAAGTCTGGGACTCAGGACAGCCTACAGAGTTGCCCCTGCATGGTTCCATGGGAATCTGACAACCAATCAGAATACAAGCTCAAATTCAAATCCCAACAGACATAGGGCATAAAACCAAGGAACTATCAGCAATCTGTCTATCTATCTATCTATCTATCTATCTATCTATCTATCTATCCACCCACCCACCCACCCACCCATCTGTACATTTGTCTTGGGACTCACTCTCTGTCACTCCCACAAAAGCCAGGAGCTCCTCCCACCAGCTTCTGGAAAGTTTAAATGGAATGGAAGCAATATCAAACGACCTTTGTCTTGTGTACTCAATCTCTGTCTCTACCACAACAGCCAGGAGCTCTGCCCACCAGCCTCTAGGAAGTTTAAGGAGGCAATTTCAAACTACATTTGTCTTGGCAGTCACTCTCTGTCACTCCCACAACAGGCAGCAACTCCTCTCACCATCCTCTGGCACATTTAAATGGACTGGAGGCAATTTCAAACTACCTTTGTCTTCGGTACTCACTCTCCATCTCGCCCCAAAACAGCTAGAAGCTCTTCCCACCAGCCTCAGGGAAGTTTAAATGGAATGGAGGCAATTTCAATCTATCTTTGTCTTGGGTACTCACTCTCTGTCTCTACCACAACAGCCAGGATATCCTCCCACCAGCTTCTCTGAAGTTTTAATGGAATGTGCGCAATTTCAAACTACCTTTGTTTTGGCTACTCACACTCTGTCTACCCCAGAAGCAGCTTTGAGCTCCTCCCACCAGCCTCTGGGATATTTAAATGGAATGGAAACAATTTCCCACCACCTTTGTCTTGGGTACTCACTCTGTTTCTCCCACAACAGCCAGGAGCTCCTCCCACCAGCCTCTTAGAAGTTTAAATGGAATGGAGGCAATTTCAAACTACATTTGTCTTGGGACTCACTCTCTGTCACTCCCACAACATCCAGCACCTCCTCCCACCAGCCTCTGGGAAGTGAAAAAGGATTGGAGGCAATTTCAAACTACATTTGTCTTGGGACTCACTCTCTGTCACTCCCACAACAGCCAGCACCTCCTCCCACCAGTCCCTGGGAAGTTTAGATGGAATTTGTTACGGACTAAGCAAATGCGTTAGTTTAAAATCCTAATAGTTTTGCTTCCACAGCAGGCTCGTAATCCTGCACTTCTGATTGGCCCGCGAACAGCGGATCGTGATTGGTCGTTTCTGGCTGATCTGATTGGCTGACAGCAGGTCGCCACTGATTGGACGCTCCCAGCGTGGCAAACTCAAATCATTGGTTATTGTGACAGCAGCCAGCTCTATAAAAGGAGCTGCTGCTGCCACAGTATTTTGCTCTGTTCTGAAGTCACTAATAAAGAGTTGGAGTCACTATTCGATGCCTCATCTCCGTTCTTTGCACCCACGCTCCAGATCTAACACTGGCGATGAAGGTGGGATGTGGAGACGATAGAGCTGACTGAACACTCACCGAACGCTAACAGAGCACGTGGCTGAGAGCGCACCAATAAGCGGCAGAATGACCAGCAGCGCTATACCACCCACTCCATTTGACCCGGCTAACGAAGACTGGGACTCGTATATAGACAGGTTCCAGATGTTCCTGGAGACCAACAATTTGAAAGATGCTATGCCTGGCAAGAAACGAGCTGTATTTCTGACCCATTGCGGGCCCGCCGTTTTTAAAATGGCAAAGGCACTTGCGAAACCAGCAGAAGTCAAGACAATGGACTGGGACAACCTCGCCCCAATACTACGGGCTCATTATGCACCAGCGGTGCCAACACTCATCAGGAGACACGAGTTTTACCAGAGGGACCAACAAGAAAGCGAAAGTGTTGGAGACTTCATCGCTGACCTCAGAAACCTAGGGGGACTCTGTGGCTTCGCAAACCTTGAGGAAGCCATGAGAGATCGAATTGTGCTGGGCCTAAAAGACCCCACAACCCAGAGCAAGATTATGGCGAAGGAAGACATCGGCCTCACAGATGTCATCGCCGATGCTACTGCAGCAGAAGCAACCAGGAAGTCAGCCGCTCGAATGCGCCGAGCAAACACACCGTGCCGCCAACTCGCCAGTGACACCACGCCTTTCTCCAAGAGGCACACAATGACCACCCAGCATAAAGACCTCGAATCCTCATCAGAAAGCGAGGAAGAAGAGGTCAACAGACTCAGGTCAGAACACGACCAGCGAGACCACCGGAATCGTAAACCTTCGTGTCAATGTGCTGGATGTGGGGGAAATCACCCACGATCAGACTGCAAATTCCTAGACGCACTCTGCCGTTCCTGTGGAAAGAGGGGCCACATCGCAAAGGTCTGCAGAAGCAAGCGAGGGTCCAGCCCAACCCGAAGAGAAAATAATTTCCGGCATACAGCAGGCACCCCACCAGTAAATCGGGACTGCCTAAACAACCAATGGAACCACTACTACAGAAATCGAACACCCGCCATTTCAACCAGATGAGAACAGGCCCATCAAACCATCACCATCAGCCACGCTTCATCCCTTGATGCAAAGAAAATCCGAGTGAAGGTCACCATTGAGAATCAATCATGTGTTATGGAGGTCGACTCCGGGTCGTCCCTATCAATGGTCTCCTGGAAAACCTTAAAACAGCTGATCCCTGACATTCGTCGCCAGGACCTCAGCACTCAAAAAATCATATTAAAAGACTACCAAGGAAACAGAATTCCAGTTGCCGGTTCCAGCCACGTCCAAGTATCCTTCAAAGACCACACCGCAACCCTACCTCTTACCGTCGTCGATCAAGATCGGCCCAGCTTGCTGGGGTTGCAATGGTTCGTGCCACTAGGAATTGAACTAGCGGGCATCAACCAGACCGGAAGTGATGACTGGGAAGCGGCCCTCGTCCAGGAATTCCAGGATGTTTTCACCGAGAAGCTAGGCAAGTACAAGGGATCCCCCATATCGTTTAATCTCAGCCCTGACGTTGCGCCCATTCGCCTTAAGCCTCGTCGAGTGCCCTTTGCACTCAAGCCAAAGATTGATGAACAATTGGACAAACTAATAGCCCAGGGCGTGTTGGAACCGATCAACCATGCCCGATGGGAGACCCCAATTGTAACCCCCATAAAACCTGACTGATCTTTGAGAATTTGTGGGGATTACCGGGCCACCCTAAATCACGTGCTTCAGCAGAGCGCTTACCCTGTACCTGTGGTCCAGCATCTTCTTCATTCCCTGGGAGGTGGGAAAATATTCGCAAAATTGGACCTAGCTCAGGCGTACCAGCAGTTGCCCGTAGATGCAGAGACTGCAGAAGCCCAAACTATCGTCACGCACAGAGGTGCATTCAAGTGTAATAGACTCCAATTTGGAGTGAGTGTAGCACCTGACATCTTCCAAAGTCTGATGGAAAGATTGCTTCAAGGCATAAAAGGGGTCGTGCCCTACTTCAATGATGTCTTAATAGCTGCCCCCACTAGAAGCCTACTTGAAAAATGACTCAGAATGGTCCTCCAGAAATTTAAAGACGCTGGCCTGAAGGTCAAGAAAGACAAGTGCCAACTATATACTGAGAGGGTTGAATTCCTTGGGTACCTTCTTGACAAACAGGGAATTCACCCTACAGAGAAAAAACTGACTGCAATAAAAAATGCCCCAAGACCTAGGAATAAAACAGATCTCCAAGCCTTCCTGGGACTCATTAACTTTTATAACATCTTCTTGCCCCAGAAGGCGATTGTTGCTGAACCCCTGCATAGGCTCCTCGTTAAGAAGGCTTCCTGGGTCTGGGGACATCATGAAGAGCGAGCCTTAAAGCAAGTAAAAGACCTGTTAACTTCAGATGCTGTATTGATACAATATAATGAGACTTTGCCCTTAACTGTCACCTGCGACGCCTCACCATTTGGAGTAGGAGCCATCCTGAGCCACGTCCTACCAAACGGTACTGAGGCACCTGTTGCATTTTTTTCAAGAACTTTATCTGAAACTGAGAGAAACTATAGCCAACTTGATAAAGAGGCTCTCGCTATTGTGTCTGCGATCAAACAATTCCATGAGTATGTATATGGAAGCTCTTTCTCCATAATTACCGATCACAAACCATTACTGGGCATCTTGGTGTGAGACAAACCAACTCCCCACATCTTATCACCAAGAATGACACGCTGGTCATTCTAGCCGCATACAATTACCAACTGCTACACCGCCCGGGGAAAGCCATTCCCCACACTGACGCTTTGAGCTGCTCTCCATTACCAGAAGTCATAGACGACCCAGCTCCAACCCTAGCTATGCTACAAATCGAAACTCTTCCTTCACCACCGCTGACTGCACAAGACATCGCCTCAGAAACAAGGAAGGATCCTTGTTTGGCACGAGTCCTCAGCTGGGTGGAAAGAGGTTGGCCTGGCAACAAACCAAATGACACCTTCAAGCCCTTCAAAAACCAGCAGACAGAACTTTTCTCCCAAAGGGGATGCATCTTGTGGGGAGACAGAGTCATCATCCCAGAGAGACTACAGCATAAAGTTCTAAAACTATTGCACAATGGACATCCGGGCATCATGTGGATGAAGGCACTAGCACGGAGCTATGCTTGGTGGCCAGGTATAGATAAGCAAATAGAAACCTGGGTGGCCACTTGCAGCAAGTGTCAGGAAACTCGTTCAGCTCCACCAAAAGCACCACCAACTGAATGGGAAGCACCCTGAGGTCCCTGGTCCCGTATCCACATTGATTTTGCAGGACCTACCAAGGGGCATACATTTCTTATAACAGTGGATGCCTACTCCAACTGGCTGGAGGTCCACAAAATGAAGAGCACCACCACAGAAGCCGTAGTTTAAAAACTAAACAGACTATTCGCTACGCACAGGCTACCAGATGTCCTGGTTTCAGATAATGGCCCCCAATTCACCGCTCTGACATTTGAACAGTACCTAGCAGATTGGGGGAAACGCCATGCTTTGACATCGCCAGCTCACCCTGCGGCCAATGGCAGGGCTGAGCGAATGGTCCAATTCATAAAGAAAACCTTACACAAGATGGAGCAAGGGGACATCGACGACAAGGTGACCAGGATGCTTCTCCTCCAACATATTACCCCAAACACCACCACAAACAGAACCCCGGCCAAACTCCTGATGGGCCGGAAACTTCGCTCACATCTTGACCGCCTGCACCCTACCTACACACTGGAAAAGCCCTTGGGGTCCAGCAGCAGGTTTCGCACCTTCAAGGTAGGCGACCCAGTTTTTGCAAAAAGCTTTTCCGGTGACCCATTGTGGGTCCCCGCTACCATAACTCAACTTACGGGTCCACGTTCCTACCATTTACAAACTGCTGATGGGAAAATGTCGAAGCGCCACATCGACCAACTGCGCTTCAGGCTGGCACCTACCCCTGTCACAAATCCCAAACCTCAAACCTGGGTTAAGCCTGGGTTCCCCAACCAGTGTTAAGGAGACAAGGTAAACAGAATGTGCAGCGTTAGTCAGATAGGTATACAGATAAATCTGTGAGATAAGTTTGTATGTTAGTTAACATACAGTAAAAACAACAGATACGCTTGTGTTATCAAAAATATAGTTTATTCCATTTAGAGTTTTATAGCATAGTCAAAATAACAGTCCATTAGTCATGTATCGTTTTAGTCAGTCCATTCAAGGATATTCAATTAGCAAAGTCCGTGTAGAATATCCAATGTCAGTTCACTTACAATAAATCATTCCTCTCACCGTTGATAAATCAACAGTCCTTTCTCTCTCCCGTTCCAGTAGGGGGAAAACACAGTCTTCAGTCTATCCAGTAATTAGGGATCATAAAGCCAGAGAGAGCAAGCTGCCGTGCCTTGCTTCTTTTATGGTGCTTTTACAACCACTCCCTTAATTACATTCTTACAGTTAAAGTTACAGACACTTTAACTAACAAACCATGATAACATATTTATTATTTTACCTAAACCAGTTAGGATAAACAATGTTATCCCTTACAAAGGGAAATCAAGGGGGCCGGAAAAGAACTAGCAAACGACCCAGTATTTGAAAACCAGCAATCAGCACAACCAACCCTGGGATATTCACCTTCCGAAGGAGAGCCGGGCGAGACGATCGCCTCACCACAGAGCAGCACTGCGACAGCAGCAAATCCAAGGGATCCGGATGACAGCCTTGACGGAAGCAGAGATGACAACCCCGAGTCACCCAATGGAGAGGTTGGACCATCTTTGCCACTGAGCTCAGCAAGCAGCCCACCGGGACCAGAGTCAGGGCAAGGACTGGTGGAGCAACGCAGATCAGGTAGACAGGTGAAACGACCTGCCTACCTGCGAGAATACATCACCCCACCCCTCAGACGGAACCTAAGGGGGAGGGGTGTTACGAACTAAGCACACGCGTTAGTTTAAAATCCTAATAGTTTTGCTTCCACAGCAGGCTCGTAATCCTGCACTTCTGATTGGCCCACGAACAGCAGATCGTGATTGGCCGTTTCTGGCTGATTTGATTGGCTGACAGCAGGTCGCTGCTGATTGGACGCTCCCAGTGCGGCAAACTCAAATCATTGGTTATTGTGACAGCAGCCAGCTCTATAAAAGGAGCTGCTGCTGCCACAGTATTTTGCTCTGTTCTGAAGTCACTAATAAAGAGTTGGAGTCACTATTTGATGCCTTGTCTCCATTCTTTTTTTTTTTTTTGAAAAAGTTTTTATTAATTTTCTACAAACAAACAAGACAAACAAAACATAAAAACATCAACTCTTATATATACATCCAGTGTGTCAGTTGGTTCATCATTTTTGTGCATTCATTCTGTAGTCTCAATTACAATTATAACAACTCATACTGTCAATCCAAACTTATATATCCTAATATCACTAAAAAAAGAAGTTTTTGACTATATTTTTAATCATTCATGCTTAATGAGCTAACAATACTTTAAACCAGTTTACTCTGTAACAAATCATCTAGTCATATCAAATCAATCCTAAAAAATCCTTTATAAATATAATATCAAATAGCAAAATAATAGCAAAATAAAGATATTCCTTACTATCTAGCATTCTAAATAATCTATTATCGTATTTTATCATCTAGCCATTTATAAAAAAGATCCCAAATTTCGTAAAATTGTTTATCCTCTTGCTCTCTAATTTCAAATGTCAATCTGCTCATCTCAGCACATTCCAATATTTTCTTAATAATTTCTTCCTGTAATGGTATTTTCTCATTCTTCCAATTTTTAGCAAATACAATCCTGGCCGCTGTTAATACATTTACAATCAGGTATTTCAAATCTTTACTATATATATCAGGTAAAATTCCCAGTAAGAAGATCTCTGGTTTCAAATCTATATGTTTCTTTATCATTTTTTCCAACCACATGCGAATTATAGTCCAATATTTTCTAGCATCCTCACAAGTCCACCACATATGGTAATACGAGCCGGGTATCTGATGACATTTCCAGCATTTTTCAGATTTGTTCTTAAACATTCTTGCTATTCTTGTCGGAGGAAAGTGCCACCTGTAAAACATCTTATACAAGTTTTCTTTATATGCTGTTGACATTGTCATTTTATAATTTTGAGACCACAATTTCTGCCATTTCTCTAAATCAATCCCATATCCAAAATTCTTCCCCCAAACAATCATAGTTTCTTTGACTTGTTCTTCCTCTAACTTCATTCCCAGTAAATAACCATATAGTTTTTTAATCACCTTCTCATCAGTACCCATCAAGATCTTATCTAAATCAGTCTGTTTATCATAAAATCCCTCCGTTTTAGAATCTTCATCATACCTTGAGTGTATTTGTGCATATGAAAACCAATTCATCCTTATACCTTGTTCCTCTAAGTTTTGGATCGATTTAAGTTCACCCTTTTCATCCAAAAGTTCCCCATATCTAACTGTTTGTTCCTTCTTGTAGATTATAGGATAGGAAAATGCTTCAATGGTCGATAACCAAACTGGAATTTTCAAATAACATTGTCTTTTTATCTTCTCCCAATTTAACCACAAAGACTCCCGTACATAATGTCTTCTAAAATAACCCTGTGTTTTAGTTCCCTTATACCATAAAAAAGCATGCCAACCCAACAGCAAGTCATGCCCTTCTAATGTCAACAACCTATGTTTCCTTAATGTTATCCATTCTTTGACCCACATCATACTTGCAGCTTGATAATACAATTCCCAATTAGGCAGACCAAAACCTCCTCTAATTCTAGCATCTTGCAAAAGCTTTAGCTTTATTCTCGCTTTTTTACCTTGCCATATAAACTTCAACATAATTTTATTTAAATCTTCAAAATAGTCTTTTCCAAGCCTAATTGGTATTGTTTGAAACAAAAATAAAATTCTAGGTAAGATATTCATCTTAATTGTTGAAATTCTCCCTATTAATGACAATTGCAAGTTTTCCCACTTCTTCAAATCTGTAGTTATCTGTTGTTTAAGTTTAATATAATTATTCTCCTTTAATGTGCTACATCTTGTTGTCAAATATATCCCCAGATACTTAACCTTATTTGTAACTTGAATTTTCAAAAGATCTGCCAATTCTTCTCTCTGTCTCAATAGCATATTCTTTGTCAAAATCTTTGTATGGTCTTTATTTATTTTCAAACCAGCCACCTCTCCATATGCCTCTATACTTTCCAGTAACTTTGAAGCTGTTTCTAGCGGATCTTCCAAAATAAAAGCTAAGTCATCAGCAAAAGCTTGTAGCTTAAATTCTTCCTTCTTAATTTTCATTCCTTTTATGCTTTTATCATCCCTAATATTTCTATTCAACACTTCCAAGGTCAACACAAATAGCAAAGGAGATAGGGGGCATCCCTGTCTTGTGCCTTTCCTTATATTAATAAAATCTGTAAGTCCCCCTCCATCATTACCCTTGCTGTCTGTTTATTATATATAGCTTCTATTGCTTGAATAAATTTTTTAGCGAAACCCATCTGCTCCAATAATAATAACATAAATCTCCAGTTCACGTTATCAAATGCTTTTTGAGCATCTAGGAATATCAAAGCCATTTGCTTTTCAGGATGAGCCTCATAGTATTCCAAGGTGTCCAGGATTACTCTCATATTGTCTCTAATTTGTCTCTTTGGCAGAAATCCATTTTGATCTGAGTGAATAAAATTATTTAAATATTTTTTAAGTCTTTCTGCTAAGATTGAAGCAAAGATTTTATAGTCTGCATTCAATAAAGAAAAAGGTCTATAATTCTTAATTTGCAATGGGTCAGTCTCTTCCTTTGGTATGAGTGTAATATAAGCCTCTGACCATGTTTTAGGTATCATCTTTTTTAACATAACTTCATTCATAACTTCTAACAATGGGATGCTCAATAATTCTTGAAATGTTTTATAAAATTCTACTGGAAGCCCATCTGGACCCGGAGCTTTCCCATTATTTTGTCTCTTAAATGCTTCATTTAGTTCCATCATTGTTATATTGCTTTCTAGCATTTCTTCAGTCTCTTTAGGTATCTTTGGTAAATTAGCTTCCTGTAAATACTGTTTGACTTTTTCTTCATCAATATTTTCCTGTTTATATAATTGCCCATAAAAATCTCGAATAATTTCTTTTTTCTCCTTATTCCCATAACAAACTTGGCCTTGTTCATCTATTAACTTCAATATTTTTCTTGATTCCTTCTCTTTTCTCAATTTATATGCTAGCCATCTACCTGGTTTATTTGCATCTTCAAAATAATTCTGTTTAGAGTTTCTAATTTTCTGTGCCAGTTCTTCTTTCTCTATTAATTCCATTTTATGTTTGATTACATCCAGCTTCAATTTAATATCCTTTTTCTGTGGCATTTTCTGTAATTCTTTTTCAAGAATTTTATACTCATCTTCCAAGGCCTTAGAAGCTTGCCTTTTCCTAATATTCTTTTTTCTTGTATAATCTATTATCAAACCTCTAGCGTATGCCTTCATTGTGTCCCACACATTTTGCCTTGAAGTATCTTCTTTTTTATTTTCTCTGAAGAAAAAAGCCAATTCCTTCTCCATCCATTGTGTAAAATCTTTCTCCTTTAAAATAGTATTATTTAATGTCCATCTCGATCTTTTTTTTTGTCCCTTCCATTTAATTGTCATTGGGCTATGATCTGCCCAGGTACTTGTTTCAATATTTGTTTCTTTAATATTAGATATTAGTTCTGTTGAGATCCAAATCATATCTAATCTGGACCATGATAAATGTCTATTTGAATAAAAAGTATATTGTTTAGCTTTAACATTTCTTTCTCTCCAAATATCTTTTAAAGTTAATTCATCTGTCATTTTAAAAAAGGACCTTGGGAGAGCCTTTCTATTTTGCTTTGTTGTTGTTGCTATATAGTCCAGTTTATTGTCCACAATTCCATTAAAATCTCCCATCATAATTATATTAACATAGTCCAGTCCAATTATTTTCATATGTAGCTTTTTATAAAACTCTTCTTGTTTATCATTCGGAGCATAAATTGCAATCAAAAGTATTTTTATATTATTGTCCATTATTTCTACCATTAATACTCTTCCATCTTCATCCGTGTAAATCAATTTTGCTGGAATAGCCTCTTTAATGTATAAAACCACACCTCTTTTCTTACATTGAGTCAAAGAGGTAAATATTTTCCCTAATTTTGGCTGTAATAACAATTGTTCATGTTGTTTTTTAATGTGAACTTCTTGTAAACAAATTATATCAAATTTTAATTTCTCTAATTTATGAAAAGTTTTCCTTCTTTTAACAGCTGAATTAAGTCCATTTATATTCATTGTAATCAGTTTTTTTTCCTCCATGATTATGCTTTATATTTAGGTCTAACAGCTCTCGTGGATCTCACTTCACGCTGTTCTTTATTATCCATCTGTCCCCCTGCTGCTCCTTTCTCTTTTTCAGTCTCCAGTTGTTCATCTTGAAACTCAATTGATAAAGCCTCTTTCTCTGCTTCCTCTCTTCTTCCTCCAAAGAATTCTGCATGAAAAAGTTCTGCTTTCTCAATTGAATCAATTCTATATCTTTGCTCTTGCCACCCAAACACTAGTCCTTCTGGAATCAGCCATCTATAATTCACTTCATTTTCCAATAGTATTTTGGTCAGAAATCGATATTCTCTTCTCATCTCTCTCACTCTTCTGGGTATTTGTTTTAAAACCATAACCTCTTTACCCTTGTATTTCAGTGTTTTCTCTCTTACTACTTGTAATATTTGCGTTTTAATGGATTTTTTAGTAAATCTAATATGGACTTCCCTGGGTAATTTATTTCTCATCGCATATCTTGTATAGACTCGATATATCTCATCTATTCCATCCATCATCTTTTCCTCTGTAATTTCCAAAACATCTGCCAAAATTTCTATCATTACCGCTGCCAAATTTTCTCCTTTTTCCTCTTCTATATTTTGAAATCTGAGGTAAAATTCTGACCTTTCCATCTCCCACCTCAACATCCCACCTTTTTCTTGTTCAACCGCTGTTAGTCTGCTGTCAATATTTCCAATCTTCTTCTCTCTTTGTTTTCCTTCTTCCTCAATTTTTTGGAATCTCTCCTCATACTTAACCATCATTTGTTTAATATTTTCCACTTTTTCATCAGTCTTCTCTATTCTTTGTTCAATATTTTCTGCTCTTTGTTCAATATTTTCTGCTCTTTGTTCAATCTTTTCTATTCTTTGTTCAATATTTTCTGTTCTTTGTTCAATATTTCCTGTTCTTTGTTCAATGATATCTGATTTTGTCTTGAGATCTTGGATTCCTTGCATAATCATCTGTAAAGTTATTTTTTCTTGTTCCTTATCTTGCTTCAACATTGTCTGAATTAAACGTTGTCCTCCAACTGGTGGGGAAGCAGAGGTAGAAGCAGAAATGCCAGATGGTATTGGTTTCCTGCTCATTTCAATGTTTCCAAAACTTCAAATTCTTCTTGACTTTTAATCCAACGGGTAGAGCAGCCAATTATAATCCAAAATGGAAAACTCCAATAGTAAAAAACACGAAACCAAAGAAGAAACAAGAAAAAAGGAAGAAGAAAAATCTTCAGGTTCTTCTAGACCCTAATCCAATTACGAGATAGTCCACCATAAAAAAGGAAAAAATAGAAAGGAGAAAACAAACACATCCAAAAATAATAATATTGATTAAGAGCAAAAGAAAAAGGAAAAAAGAAAAAGCAAAAAGAGAAAAAACAAAAAAAAACCAAAAAGTTCCTTCAGATTCTTCACACCTTAATCCAATTAAAAAGTCTCAATAATCCAAAAAAAACAAAAAAAAAACAACCTCAACAACAAAGTAATCCAAAAACATAAATATGAAAAGCAAAAAAGTCCCAATAAAAAAGAAAAGAAAAATAAAGAAGAAAAAAAAAAACTCTGAGGCTTTCCCTTTAAAATAAAAGGCAAAAATAAAAATATTACTAAAATTAAAATTTAGAAGAAGGCTAGCGAATGGGGTATATATAAGAAAACACACTGCACTTTGTTATTTATCCAAGGCTCTTGTTATGACTCTCTTCTCCAGCAGCTTCAAAGCCAAACCTCAAGTATTGTTGATAACAGTCCAGGAAAGCACCTGCAATAATATTTTGCTGTGCTCTCCCTCTATCTTATCACATTAAAAAGTCCTTGAGATGAAGTCTTTTTGCAATTCTCTCCAATTCACATAAAGATACTTTCAAGCCTCTAGTTGGCAGTGTTACAAAGTTTCTTAATGCTCCTTCTTCCCGCCCGCCAGAAAAAAGGAATAATATATACGGAAAAAAAAGAAAAAATAGCCAAAGGGAGCCTCTATCCTAAAGAAAGTTAAAAAATCAAAGGAAGCATAAAATCAAAGGGAGCATAAAAATATATATAAGAGAAAATTCAATCCGGTTACCTACAAAGTCACAGTAAAATCTTTCCCAAAAAGTATAAAGAAAAGAGAAAAAAAAAAACCAAGCCTCAATTTGACATCACTTTAAAAAAAACGCCGCTCAAAACAATTTCAGTCAAAAAAAAATCTCACAGCTTTCTTCTTTATATCGGATGAACTTTCCAACCTTAGCGAATTTACAGCACAAAAGAGTTTTTCTCACCCAGCCGACACACTTCACTCCAATCACTTTCTTTCCGGAGCTGTCCCGACTTCAGCAGCTATGGAGGCTGCCTCTCCGCCGCCAGCAAAAGGGCTTCTTCCGGATCAAACCAGAGATTTTGCGATATCTCTGGGATCCTGGAACAATGCCCTTCACGATCACCGTCTCTACGGGACGGTTTAGGTCCGTTAGGACCGACCAGGGGCGAAAATATCGGCTACGATCTCAGAGCCCCGAGATCGCAGCTGTATCGCCGGAATGAAGCTCCGCCTTCTCCCCTCCTTGTCTCCATTCTTTGTGCCCACGCTCCAGATCTAACAAAATGGAGTCAATTTCAGTCTACCTTTGTCTTGGGTACTCACTCTGTCTCTTCCACAAGAGCCAGGAGCTCCTCCCAAGAGCCTCTTAGAAGTTTAAATGGAGTGGAGGCAATTTCAATCTACCTTTGTCTTGGGTACTCACTCTATGTCTCTCCCACAAAAGCCAGGAGCTTCACCCACCAGCCTCTGGGACATTTAATTGGAATAGAGGAAATTTCCAACCACCTTTGTCTTGGGTACTCACTCTCCATCTCCCCCAGAAATAGCCAGGAGCTCCTCCCACCAGCCTCTGGGAAGTTTAAATAGAATGGAGGCAATTTCAAATATCTTTGTCGTGGGTACTCTCTCTCTTTCTCCCTCACAACAGCCAGCAGCTCCTCCCACCAGCCTCTTGGAAGTTTAATTGGAATGGAGGCAATTTCAAACTACATTTGTCTTGGGACTCACTTTCATCTCTCCCACAAAACCCAGCAGCTCCTCCCATCAGCCTCTGGGAAGTTTAAATGGAATTGAGGCAATTTCAAACTACCTTTGTCTTTGGTACTCACTCTCCGCCTTCCCCAAAAGCAGCCAAGAGCTCCTCCCACCAGCCTCTGGGAAATTTAAATGGAATGGAGGCAATTTCTATCTACCTTTGTCTTGGGTACTCACTCTGTCTCTCCCACAACAGCCAGCAGTTCCTCCCACCAGCCTGTAGGAAGTTTAAATGGAAAGGAGGCAATTTCAAACTACCTTTGTCTTGGGTACTCATTGTCCACCTCCCCTAGAAAAAGCCAGGAGCTCCTCTCACCAGCCTCTGTGAAGGTTAAATGGAATCAAGGCAATTTCAAACTACCTTTGTCTTGGGTACTCGCTCGTCCCCCCCAGAAATAGCCAAGAGCTCCCACCAGCCTCTGGGAAGTTTAAATGGAATGGAGGCAATTTCAAACTATCTTTGTTGTGGGTACTCTCTCTCTTTCTCCCTCACAACAGCCAGCAGCTCCTCCCACCAGCCTCTGGGAAGTTCAAATGGAATGGAGGCAATTTCAAACTACCTTTGTCTTGGGTACTCATTCTATGTCTCTCCCACAAAACCCAGCAGCTCCTCCCACCAGATTCTTGGAAGTTTAAATGAAATGGAGGGAATTTCAATCTACCTTTGTCTTGGGTACTCTCTCTCTGTCTCTCCCACAAAAGCCAGGAGCTCCTCCCACCAGCCTTTTGGAAGTTTAAATGGAGTGGAGGCAATATCAAACTACCTTTGTCTTGGCTAGTCACTGTCTGTCTCTAACACATCAACCAGCACAACCTCCCACAGCCTCTGGGACGTTAAAATGGATTGGAGGTGTGATATGTAAGAACAGAAATGAAAGAACAGACTTGATATGCTGAAACACGTAACTGGCTTTTATTTAAGATACTGCAGTATCAATCAACCTTTAACACATACTGGTCATAGTATGAGGAAAAGGAGATGCGTCTTCCCGTAAAGACCACATATTTATATCCAAATATAGTTATATAAACAGTTACATAACACATCTTGTTTTCCAAATCAAAAATACATAGAATCCCATAGGAAAGTTGTGGGTCTTTCCACAAAAATTCCCCCACTTGACATTGGAAGATTATCAACATTCTTTATTCAGATTTATCTCCAGATTTCCTGTTATTCAAATACCAGAAGACTATAATAGGGTCATTAATTTCTCTTAATGTGACTATATAATGTCGAAGCACCCTAGAACATATCTCTAACTTAAGCCAAGTACACAGTATTGCAATCTAGCATAATTGTCTAGCAAAAACACATTTCATAACTGTTCTGAACTTTTAAAAGTTCAGACAGAGAACATAAAATGGCTTCAGTTCGGATCTTTATATTCTCAGTGTAATAACCAAATTTCACCTATAACAATCCACCGTTTATTTTTGTAACCAATTTACACTTGAGAATTATCATCAAGCTCTCTCAAAATAAGCCTAACTTCCTGCTGACTAAATATTTTACATTTTACTTCAGTTTTCTTAGTCTTACAACAGCAGAAACATAATTCACATAATGGTATACTCTTAACACAAATACATGAAATAAACCCTATTATAAGGATTATAACAATTCCAAGGAATATCTCCTTTATCCATCCAAAATCTGGTAACCAGGAAGTCAAAACATGCCATATATGTCTTAAAGCATTACTATCTGTAACATGAGTTAAATGAGTAGTTATATTATGTAAAGCCTTCAGCTTAGACTCAATAAACTGTGATTTGTCTTTAATTTCAAAGCAGCAAAGTCCTTCACATTCCTCGCATCTGTGACCTATTCTAAGAAGTATATAATCAATCGCTATGTGGTTCTGTAACACAGACTTCCTTATTTCTCCCATCTCATCAGCTAAATCTGCAATAGCAGAGGAAGTTACATTAATACTCTTAGCTAAAGCATAAGCTAAATGTCCTAACTTGTGATGACCCGTAGTCTCTCAAAATAACCCAAAACCCAAAACATATATTAAAGTCCGGTAAAGCCTTCAACTTAACTTCACTGTTTTATTAGGCACAGTTTAAAGTCACAAAAGTAAATAATGAGGCAAACAGAAAACCAAAACAAACCGCATTGATGAGAGTTCTGAAGCAAGCCGAGATAACTAATTATAAACTCCAGGAAAATAACTGAGAAAAGTCCATGGGAAGAAGGCCAACAAAGATAAGCCTCTTTCAAGGTGAACACTAAATGACTTCAGCAATTCTAACTGCGCAGTTGCAAACTTATATACATAGCTCCCACCTGCAAGCCATGAGGAGGATCATGGTAATCTCCTCTTGAGTAGACCTCACTTTTCCCTGATCCTCTCCTCCCTGCATGACCTAGGATGGCTAGGGGATAGGCCTGGATCCTCCTCTGACTGCTCAGCCAGCCTCTGCCCTTCCCCAGCCTCCTCCACCACATCTGGAGCCACACTCCCACTCCCTGTTGGTTGTTCCTCCTCTTCCTCAGAATCAGACTCCACCAGGGGCGTGACATAACTAAATATTATTATAGTATGTAGCTCCCCAGGCAAATATTCCTAAAACACCTGCTTCTATTTTAGACAGAACTACTACTTCATCATCACAATCTGAAGAATAGGCATCACTAAGATCTGATCTTTTATTTCTATATTTCTTCACATGTTCACCTACAGGCTCATGTTCATCTCCCCAACGGGCTATAGACCATCTAACTGCAGGAGAAGTATATATAATAATATGAGGCTCTTTATGCTCTCTAGGTTTAGAAGCATCCTCGTGTTCTTGAACGTGGACATGTTCATGTTCCTCTCTTACTATTGTATCATCCTGTACAGGTTCCCTATAAAACCTAGGATCATGACACAAACT
The DNA here is from genome assembly GCA_033807585.1 of Hydrophis major. NCBI lineage: Eukaryota > Metazoa > Chordata > Lepidosauria > Squamata > Elapidae > Hydrophis > Hydrophis major. The sequence continues at coordinate 2,326,962 of JAUCBL010000017.1, forward strand.
AGAATTCATAACTTCATAGTATAATTGAGTATTTTTGTTTATAATCTTGGGATGAGCAGTAGCCATAATAGTCGTTAAATGACCAATTGTACAAGGACCACTCATTGCATTAGCTGGTATAAATGCATATGCATATGCTCCACAAAACATAAACCAACCTCTGGGTAAATATAACACGTGTCATTCCTTCTACTTCTTCAATCTCTGTACAATGAAAAACATCTTCAGTGGGCAAAAAATTATAAACTGTCTTTTCATGTTTTTTCTCTGGATGTTTATACACTGCTCAAAAAAATAAAGGGAACACAAAAATAAGACATCCTAGATCTGAATGAATGAAATATTCTTATTAAATACTTTGTTCATTACATAGTTGAATGTGCTGACAACAAAATCACACAAAAATTATCAATGGAAATCAAATTTAGCAACCCATGGAGGTCTGGATTTGGAGTTACACTCAAAATAAAAGTGGAAAAAACACTACAGGGTGATCCAACTTTGATGTCATGTCCTTAAAACAAGTCAAAATGAGGCTCAGTAGTGTGTGTGGCCTCCACGTGCCTGTATGACCTCCCTACAACGCCTGGGCATGCTCCTGATGAGGTGGCGGATGGTCTCCTGAGGGATCTCCTCCCACACCTGGACTAAAGCATCCCCCAACTCCTGGACAGTCTGTGGTGCAACGTGGCATTGGTGGATGGAGCGAGACATGATGTCCCAGATGTGCTCAATTGGATTCAGGTCTGGGGAACAGGCGAGCCAGTCCATAGCATCAATACCTTCATCTTGCAGGAACTGCTGACACATTCCAGCCACATGAGGTCTAGCAATGTCTTGCATTAGGAGGAACCCAGGGCCAACCGCACCAGCATATGGTCTCACAAGGGGTCTGAGGATCTCATCTCGGTACCTAATGGCAGACAGGCTACCTCTGACGAGCACATGGAGGGCTGTGCGGCCCCCTAAAGAAATGCCACCCCACACCATTACTGACCCACTGCCAAACTGGTCATGCTGGAGGATGTTACAGGCAGAAGAACATTCTCCACAGTGTTTCCAGACCCTGTCACGTCTGTCACATGTGTTCAGTGTGAACCTGCTTTCATCTGTGAAGAGCACAGGGCGCCAGTGATGAATTTGCCAATCTTGGTGTTCTCTGGCAAATGCCAAACATCCTGCACAGTGTTGGGCTGCAAGCACAACCCCCACCTGTGGACGTCGGGCCCTCATACCACCCTCATGGAGTCTGTTTCTGACCGTTTGAACAGCCACATGCACATTTGTGGCCCACTGGAGGTCATTTTGCAGGGCTCTGGCAGTGCTCCTGTCCCTCCTTGCACAAAGGCAGAGGTAGCAGTCCTGATGCTGGATTGTTGCCCTCCTACGGCCTCCTCCATGTTTCCTGATGTACTGGCCTGTCTCCTGGTAGCGCCTCCATGCTCTGGACACTACGCTGACAGACACAGCAAACCTTCTTGCCACAGCTTGCATTGATGTGTCATCCTGGATGAGCTGCACTACCTGAGCCACTTGTGTGGGTTGCAGACTCCGTCTCATGCTACCACAAGAGTGAAAGCACCACCAGCATTCAAAAGTAACCAAACCATTAGCCAGAAAGCATAGGAACTGAGAAGTGGTCTGTGGTCACCACCTGCAGAACCACTCCTTTATTGGGGATGTCTTGCTAACTGCCTATGCTTTCCACTTGTCTATTCCATTTGCACAAGAGCATGTGAAATTGATTGTCAATCAGTGTTGCTACCTAAGTGGACAGTTTGATTTCACAGAAGTGTGATTGACTTGGTTTTACATTGTTGTTTAAGTGTTCCCTTTATTTTTCTGAGCAGTGTACTTTACACAATCATAAGCTGGAAAAACTGTCTTAACTTCAATAACCAACTTTTTCTGATTTGTCCATTTAGTTGGTTTCACAGGAGATCCAAACAAAGTAATCACTTTTGACAAATTATACAAAGTACAGGTGAAACACAAAAAATTAGAATATTGTGCAAAAGTTCATTTATTTCAGTAATGCAACTTAAAAGGTGAACCTAATACATGATATAGACTCATTACATGTAAAGCAAGATAGTCCAAGCAGTGATGTGTCATAATTGCGATCATTATTGCTTACAGCTCATGAAAACCACAAATCCACAATCTCAGAAAATTAGAATATTGTGAACAGGTTCAATATTCTAGGCTCAAAGTGTCCCACTCTAATCAGCTATTGAAGCCATAACACCTGCAAAGGGTTCCTGAGCCTTTAAATGGTCTCTCAGTCTGGTTCAGTAGGAATCACAATCATGGGAAAGACCTCTGACCTGACAGTTGTGCAGAAAACCATCACTGGCACCCTCCATAAGGAGGGAAAGCCTCAAAAGGTAATTGCAAAAGAAGTTGGATGTTCCCAAAGTGCTGTATCAAAGCACATTCATAGAAAGTTATGTGGAAGGGAAAAGTGTGAAAGAAAAAGGTGCACAAGCAGCAGAGATGACCACAGCCAGGAGAGGATTGTCATGAAAAGGCCATTCAAAAGTGTTGGGGACTTTCACAAGGAGTGGACTGAGGCTGGAGTCAGTACATCAAGAGCCACCACACAGAGACGGATCCTGGACTTGGGCTTCAAATGTTGTATTCCTCTTATCAACCTGCTCCTGAACAACAAACGTCAGAAGCGTCTTACCTGGGCTAAAGAAAAACAGACCTGGTCTGTTGCTCAGTGGTCCAAAGTCCTCTTTTCTTTTTCTTTTTTAATTTTTATTGGTTTTTAAGACAAACATAGACAAACAAAACATAAAAACATCAAGCCATCTTCCACATATATACATACAGTGTGTCGGTTGGTTTACAAATTGTTTTGTGTTTCCATTTCGTTGTCTTCAATTACAGTTACATTGTATATATTTTCATATTTTCAATCAAATATTAAATACATTAATATCATTGTTAATCAATCATTTGGCTATACGTTTATTCATTCATGTTTTACGAAATAATCCATATTTTACTTAATTTATTTTATGACAGTTCATATTATCATCTCATATCTATCCTATAATCATTTTGTAGATATAATAAGAAAAGAATACATCTTTATATATTTATTATTTTCTAAGAAGCTACATATTTCATTACCATGTTTTATTGTCGAACCATTGATAGAATAGATCCCAAATTTTATAAAATTGTTTATCATCTTGTTCTCTGATTTCAAATGTCAATCTACTCATTTCAGCACATTCCAATAGAAAAAGAAAGTGAAGAAAGAAGAAAGTGCTAAAAGAAACAGCTTATTTGGACTGTTTGGTGACTTTGGGACTTTTGGAAATTATCTTTGAAGGACTAAAAACACTTGGGTGGTTGTTTTGGGAAAAAATTTTCTTTCTACAATGGCATCACTTGTGGATGAATTGAAAATTGAATTAAAAAAATACAAAGAATAAGAACAAGAAGAGAAAGACTCTCTTGACACTCTTTTTCAATTCTTAGAAATGGCGATTTGCACCTATGAGAAACTGACTACGCAACAAGATGATTGGGATAAAGAAGAAGCCATCTCTTTTTTTTGAAAACAATTTTATTAGTTTTTAAAGACAAACAAAAACATAAAAACATCCAACTTTCCCATAAGTATACAAACAGTGTGTCGGTTGATTTACCAATTTTTTTGTGCATCCATTTCGTAGTCTCAATTACAATTACATTACATAATGACTCATCAATCAAAAATTATATACCCTAGTATCACTATTAAACAATCATTTGACTCTGATTTTATTCATTCATGCTTTACGAGATAACTATAATTTACTTAGTTTATTAAATAGCAAATCATATAATCATACCAAATCTATCCTAAAAACATTTTCTAGATATAATATCAAATAGAAAAGAAAAAATGTCTCCTTATATATTCATTATTATCTAAGATTCTAAATATTCTATTTATTATGTTTTATCATCCAACCATCGATAGAAAAGATCCCAAGTTTCATAAAATTGTTTATCCTCTTGCTCTCTAATTTCAAATGTCAATCTACTCATTTCAGCACATTTCAGTATTTTCTGAATAATTTCTTTCTGCAATGGTATTTTCTCATTTTTCCAGTTTTTGGCAAATACAATCCTAGCCGCTGTTAATACATTTACAATCAGTTATTTCAATTCTTTACTATATATTTCAGGTAAAATTCCCAATAAAAATATCTCTGTTTTCAAGTCTATATGCTTTTTTGTCATTTTTTCCAACCACGTGTGGATTTTAGTCCAATATTTTTTGGCATCCGCACAAGTCCACCACATATGGTAATATGAGCCAGGTATCTGATGACATTTCCAACATTTTTCAGATTTGTTCTTCAACATTCTTGCTGTTCTTGTCGGGGGAAAATGCCACCTGTAAAACATCTTATACAAATTTTCTTTATAAGCTATTGACATTGTCATTTTATAATTTTGAGACCAAAGTTTTTGCCATTTCTCTAGATAATCCCATATCCAAAATTCTTCCCCCAAGCAATCATAGTTTCTTTAACTTGTTCTTCCTCTAGTTTAATTTCTCATAAATATCCATACAATTTTTTAATCACCTTTTCATCAGTACCTGTCAAAATCTTATCTAAGTCAGTCAGTTTATCATAGAAACCTTCTGTTTTAAAATCTTTGTCATACCTTGAATGTATTTGCGCGTATGAAAACCAATTCATCTTTATACCTTGTTCCTCTAATTTTTGCACAGATTTAAGTTCACCCTTTTCATTCAATATTTCACCATATCGAACTGTTTGTTCCTTTTTATATATTATAGGATAAGAAAATGCTTCAATAGTCGATAGCCAGACTGGAATTTTCAAATAACATTGCCTATTAATCTTCTCCCAGTTTAACCACAAAGACTCCCGTATATAATGTCTTCTAAAATACCCCTGTGTTTTAGTTCCTTTATACCATAGAAAAGCATGCCACCCCAACAACAGATCATGACCTTCTAAAGTCAACAATCTAGTATTTCTTTATGTTATCCATTCCTTAACCCACATCAAATTTGTAGCTTGGTAATACAACTCCCAATTAGGCAAACCAAATCCTCCTTTTATTCTGGTATCTTGCAAAAGTTTTAACTTTATTCTCACTTTCTTACCTTGCCACATATATTTCAACACAATTTTATTTAAATCTTCAAAATAATCTTTTCCAAGCCTAACTGGAATTGTTTGGAACAAATATAAAATTCTGGGTAGTATATTCATCTCGATTGTTGATATTCTCCCTATTAATGACAGTTGTAAATTTTCCCATTTTGCCAAATCTAGCGCTATTTGCTGCTTAAGTTTGATATAATTATTCTCTTTTAATGTACTACATCTTGCTGTCAAATGTATCCCCAAGTCCTTGATATTATTCATGACCTGAATTTTCAATAGATCCACCAGTTCTTCCTTTTGTCTTGATAGCATATTCTTTGTCAAGATCTTTATTTTATTTATTTTTATTTATTTTCAAACCAGCCACCTTTCCATATACCTCTATCTTTTCTATCAATTTTGTTGCTGTTTCTAGTGGGTCTTCTAAAATGAAAACCAGATCATCTGCAAATGCTTGCAACTTAAATTCTTCCTTTTTAATTTTCATCCCTTTTATATCCTTTTCTTCTGTAATATTTCTGTTTAGCACTTCCAAGGTTAGCACAAACAACGAAAGTGATAGCGGGCACCCTTGTCTTGTTCCTTTCCTTATATCATATAGAAGGGCGGAGCTGGTGTCACAATGATACGGCATGCGATCTGGGAGGTCTGAGATCACTGCCGATATCCTTGCTCCTGGACGGTCCAAACAGATCAAAACCGTCCCGAAGAGATGGTGAATGTAAAGAGCGCATCCTGTCGATCCCAGGGACACCGCAAAGTCCCTGGTAGATCCAGGAGAAGCTCTTTTTGCCAGCAGCAAAAAGCTGCTGAAGTTGGGACAGCTCCAAAACGAAAGAGAACAGAAAGAGAAAGTGTGCTGGTTTGGTGAGAACTTTTTCTTTACTTTAAGATTTGAAAGGATGCCCTAAGCAAAAGAAAGAATCTGTGAAAGTTTTGACAGAAGTGATTAAGCGGCAATTTTAAACACGAAGTCAAAGTAATATTTTTTATACATATTTTTTCTCATTGCTGGATTTTCTACGCATGATTTTATATTTTGAAACTGGACTGGTTTTTTTTTCTTCCACCTATCCTTTCTCTCCTCTTTGACTTTATAATATTCGAGGCTAGAGACTCCCTTTTAGTCATCTTTTTAAATATCTTTTTTCCTTTTTAATTAATTTTTATAATATTTTGTTTGGAAAAGGAGGGGGAAAGTGAAAGCAGAAGAAATTTTGTAACACTGCCGACTAGAGGCTTGGAAATATTCTATCTCTTTTTTTTTCTTCACCAGACAAAGCTGAGAAAGAACTGAGATTTCTTTTCAAGGACATTGCCTGTTTGATAAGATAGAGGGAAGAGCATGGGAGAGTATTATTGCAGGTTCTCTTCTGGGTTTCTATCAATAGTTGCAGTCTGGTGTTGAAGTTTATAGAAAAAAAAGGTGATAAGACTCTGGAGAAGAGAGTTATAAATTTTAACAAAAGCCTTGGATAACCAAACAAGGTGCAGTGTTCGTTTGTTTTTTTAAGGTGGGCTATTTCTTACTTTAACAAACCCCCTCCTTACTAGCTTACTTTTTGTAATAGCTATTTGGATTTTTGGCCTTTTGGAACTTGTTTTTGTCTTTCTTTTTGTTTTCAAAGTCTAATTTTTATGCTTGCATTTTATTTTAAAGGAAAAGCTTTAGTGTTAAGATTTCCTTCCTTTTTTTTCTTTTTAAGGGAGTAGCCTCTTTTCTTTTTTCTCTCCCCCTCCCTTGTATTTTTTTTCTATTTACCTTCCATATTGGTGTTTTTATTTTTTATTTTTGTGGCTTTCCTTTTTTTCTTGTGCATCCTTTTATACCTGAGACTTTTTAATTGGATTAAGGTGTTGAAGAACCTGAAGAACTTTTCTTTTCTCTTTTTTAGTTTTTTATTTTCTACTTTTCCACCTTTTTCAGGATTTAACAATTTTTTCTTTTTTGTGTGTGTTTATGGTCTTTTTTTCCATTTTTGAGTTTTTACTGCTATCTAACCAATCGATTGGATTAAGGTATACATGAACCTGAAGAATTTATTATTATTATTATTATTATTATTATTATTATTATTATTGTTGTTGTTGTTGTTGTTGTTGTAGTTGTTGTTTTTATTTGGCTTCTTTTTTCTCACTATTTTTACTTGGAATTACAATTGGTTATTTCACAAGTGGATTAAGGTCTAGAAGAACCTGAAGATTTTGAATTGTCCAAAATGAGTAGGAAACTAACAGCCTCTGGTTCCTCAACTTCTACTTCTTCCTCTTCACCATCTGGAGGACAACATTCAATACAGACAATGTTACAGCAAGAAAAAGAACAGGAAAAAGTGACACTGCAGATGATTATGCAAGGAATTCAAAATATCCAAAAAAGAACAGAGAATATCAAAAAGAGAACAGAGAACATTGAACAAAGAACAGAAAAAACTGATGAAAAGGTGGAGAACATTCAACAAATGATGATGAAGTATGATGAGAGATTCCAAAAAATTGAAGAAGACAAACAAAGAGATAAGAAGATTGGAGATATTGATAGCAGATTAACTGTGGTTGAACAAGATAAAAATGGGATGTTGACATGGGAGATGGACAGATCAGAATTTTATCTCAGATTCCAAAACATAGAGAAAGAAAAGGGACAAAACCTAGCTGAGACAATGATAGACATTTTGGCTGAAGCTTTGGAAATAACTAAAGAGAAGATGATGGATGGAATAGACGAGGTTTATCGAGTCTTCACAAGATATGCAATGAGAAATATCTTACCAAGAGAAGTTCACATCAGATTTACAAAGAAAGCCATTAAAACGCAAATATTGCAAGTGGCAAGAGAGAAAACATTGAAATATAAAGACAAGGAGATTGTGGTCCTGAAACAAGTACCCAGAAGAGTGAGAGAGATGAGAAGAGAATGCCGATTTCTGACCAAAATTCTACTTTAAAAAGAGGTGAATTATAGATGGCTGATTCCAGAAGATTTAATTTTCACATGGCAAGAAGAGAGACATAGAATTGGCTCAACTGAGAAAGCTGAATTATTTTACACAGAATATTTTGGAGGAAAAGAGAAGGCAGAAAAAGAAATGTCACTAATTGAATTCCAAGAAGACTGCCAAATAGCGGCTGAAAAAGAAGAAGGTGCAGTAGGCGGAAAGATGGAAGTCAAAGAACAACGTGAACCAAGATCTACGAGAGCTGCTAAACCTAACTACAAAATATAACCATGGAAGAGAAAAAATTGATTACAATTAACATAAATGGACTTAACTCAGCTGTTAAAAGAAGGAAAACTTTCCATAAATTAGAGAAATTAAAATTTGATATAATCTGCCTACAAGAAGTACATGTCAAAAAGCAACATGAACAATTGCTGATACAGCCAAAATTAGGGAAAATACTTCGTTGACACAATGCAAGAAAAGAGGAGTGGTTTTATACATTAAAGATATTATCCCAGCGAAATTGATCTATACCGATGACGATGGAAGATTACTAATGGTGGACATAATGGACAATAATATGAAAACACTCCTGATTGCAATCTATGCCCCGAATGACAATCAAGAAGAATTTTATAAAAAATTACATATGAAAATAATTGAACTGGACTATGCTAATATAGTTATGATGGGAGACTTTGATGGAATTGTAGATAATAAATTGGACTATACAGCACAGAAAACAACAAAGCAAAACAGAAAGACTCTCCCTAAATCTTTTTTTAAAATGATAGATGAAATAAATCTAAAAGATACATGGAGAGAAAGAAATGCTAAGACTAAACAATACACCTTCTATTCAAATAGACATTTATCATGGTCCAGAATAGTTATGATATGGATGTCAACAGAATTGTTAGCTAATATTCAAGAAATAAATATTGAAACAAGTACTTGGGCAGATCACAATCCAATGACAATTAAATGGAAAGGACAAAGAAGAAGATCTAGATGGATGTTAAATAATACTATATTAAAGGAAAAGACTTCACACAGTGGATGGAGAAAGAACTGGCTTTCTTCTTTAGAGAAAACAAAAAAGAAGATACATCAATTCAGAACATATGGGATACAATGAAGGCACATGCCAGAGGCTTGATAATAGACTATACAAGGAAAAGAAATACCATGAAAAGACTAGCCTCTAAGGCATTAGAGGATGAGTATAAAGGACTTGAAAAAGAACTACAGAAAATGTCACAGAAAAAGGACATTAAGTTAAAAATGGATATAATTAAACATAAAATGGGTCTAATAGAAAAAGAAGAATTAGCACAGAAAATCAGAGGCACGAAACAGTACTACTTTGAAGATGCAAATAAACGAGGTAGATGGTTACCATATAAATTGAGAAAGGAGAAAGAATCAAAGAAAATATTGCAATTAATAGATGACCAAGGCCAAGTGTGCTATGGTAGTAAAGAGAAGAAGGAAATTATACAAGACTATTATGGGAAAGGATACACACAAGAGAATATTGATGAGGAAAGAGTTAAACAGCACTTACAAAATGCTAATCTACCCCAGATATCTAAAGAGATTGAAACAATGTTAGAAAGCAATATAATGATGATGGAGTTAACTGAAGCACTTGAGAAGCAAAACAATGGAAAGACAGCAGGCCCAGATGGACTTCCAGCAGAATTTTATAAAACACCACAAGAATTGTTGAACCTTCCATTGCTAGAAGTTATGAATGAAGTTATGTCAAAGAAGAAGATACCCAAATCATGGTCAGAAGCTTATATTACACTTGTCCCAAAAGAGGAGGCCGAACCATTACAAATCAAGAACTATAGACCTATTTCCTTACTAAATGCAGATTATAAATTTTTTGCTTCAATATTGGCAGAAAGACTTTAAAAATACTTAAACAATTTTATCCATCCTGATCAAAATGGATTTCTGCCAAAGAGACAAATTAAATACAATATGAGAGTTGTTAGGGATAACATTGTTTACCCTAACTGGTTTAGGTAAAATAATAACTAAGTAATCATAGTTTGTAAGTTAAAGTGTCTGCAACTTTAACTGTGGGATAGTAATTAAGGGAGTGGTTGTGAAAGTACTTTAAAAGAAGCAAGACGACAGCTTGCTCTCTCTCTGGCTTTGATGATCCCTGATTACTGCAAGGACTCAAGACTGCATTGCTCGAACGGGAGAGAAAACAAAGGACTGACTTGTAAGTGAACTGACATAGGATATTCTACACGGACTTTGCTAACTGAATATCCCTGAATGGACTGACTAAATGATACATGACTATTGGACTGTTATTTTGACTATGCTATGAACTCATAATGGAATAAACTATATTTTTGATAGCACAAGCGTATCTGTTATTTTTTACTGTATGTTAATAAACATACAAGTTTAGCTCACTCATTTATCTGTGTGCCTATCTGACTAACGCTGCACATTCTGTTTAGCTTGTCTCCCTAACCCTGGTTGGGGAAACCAGGCTTAACACTGGTTTTGGGCCCAGAGGCTGCAAAGTTAGTTTAACTAGGATAAAACAGATTTATGTAAAAGTGAGAGTTTGTGTTGTTATACATTACAGTAAACAGACAGCTGTGTTTTATTAATTATAGTTTTATATCCATATAAGAAAACATGGCACAAGTCAATCTACAAAGTTTGTCCCTTATATCCAAATTGGATGGAACAAACTATGTATCATGGTCTATGAAATGTAGTCTGCCTCTACGAAGAGAAGGTTTGTGGAACATAATTGAAAATCCACCAAACGTAGAAGAATGGGATCGAGAGGATGATGAAGATAAACTAAAGATAGAAGAATTTATGCATAAAAATCAACAAGCTATTTGCATAATTGGGTTAACCTTAACTGATCAACAGCTTGTTTATATCCATGGTGAGAAAACGGCTGTTGGGTGTTGGCAGAAGCTGAAGAGGATTTATGTTCGAGATAATGTTGGTGCTCACATAAATCTAACACAGAAACTTTTCAGTACACATCTCCAAACAAATGGTGATATGCTGAGTCATTTGAAAACTATGCAAAGCATTTTTCAAGAACTGCACGAGAAAGAGCTTATTTTCTCTGAACTACACCAAGTCTACATAATTCTATCTTCCCTTGATGAAGGTTATGACAACTACGTAACTTCCCTTGAAATATTGCCAAAGGAAAGTCTAACTTTAACTGATATAACTGGCAGATTGATTGAAGAGGCCAGAAGAAGGCTTGAAAGAGATGAGTTAAGGAGGCAGCAACCTCAAAAAGAAGATAATGAATCTCCTACTGCATATGCAATTAAAAAGTGCTTTAATTGTGGAGGAAGAGGACATTTGGCAAGATTTTATAAAAAGGCAAAGTGCCAGCACGCTTGCCAGAATACTAAAAGTCATCAAAAGATAAATAAAAATTTAGAGTTAGCCATGTATACTAACGGGGCTGTAAAAAATAATTTATGGGTGGTTGACAGTGGAGCATCTCACTGTATATCAAATGATAACAAAATTTTTATTAAAATGTCCAAGAGTACACAGCAGATATCGTTAGCCAATGGCTGGAAACTGAAAGCTAAAGGTCAAGGTATAGCATATTGTTCTTTTATAAAAGAGAATGTAAAAATGTTATATGTACCACAACTTAAGTTTAATTTAATTTCAGTTAGAATTTTGGTTAAATTAGGATATGTAGTTACTTTTAAAGGAGATAACTGCATAATTGAAAAAGAAGATAAGAAAATTACTGCATCTTTAAGAGGTGAATTATATGTGTTAAATGATGATGGTTTAAAGGTGGCTAACACAGTTTATGAAAATAAGAAACCTCATGATGAATGTATTCACTTGTTACATCTAAGGCTAGGGCATTTAAATTTTAAAATGCTTAAGAAAACTGTTGAATTATCTAAGGGAATAAGTTTGAAACCTTGTAATAAGTATTTGCAATGTAATGCCTGTAATCAAAGTAAGAGCAGGGTCACACCGGCTAATAGAGTTGATGGGTTTACAACCAAAGAGCCTTTTGAGGTAGTATTTGCAGATTTAATAGGTCCGAAAAAACCAAGTGTAGGAGGAGCTCGTTACATACTAAGTATAATGGACCACTTTTCTAGATATGGGTTTTGCTATTTAATGAAGAGCAAAACTGAAACGTATCAAAATCTCTTTAATTGGATAAAATTTGCAGAAAGGAAAACTAAAAAGAAATTAGTAACTCTTATAACAGATAATGGTACAGAATTTACGAATAATAAATTCCAGAACAGACTAAGAATGTTAGGTATTCAACATAAAATGTCTGCACCATATAGGCCACAACATAATGCCTTTATAGAGAGAAGAGGCCAAACATTACAATCAATGGCACAAACTATGATGTCTGATTCAGGATTACCTGACAATTTATGGGGAGAAGCAATAATGTGTGGTAATCATATATTAAATAATGTTGTTAATTCAACAACAGGTGAATTACCATTCACACTGTGGCATGGTACAAAACCTGATTTAAGTTACATGCACACATTTGGAGCACCAGCATGGGTGCATATCCCTTCACAACTAAGACACAAAGGACAGCATAGAGCTAAAAGATTATATTTTGTAGGATATACATCTTATCATAGATCTTATAGATTCTGGGAACTAGGTACATCTAGAGTTTACACCAGTGCCAGTGCTAAATTCCTAGAACATATAGGATGGAATAGATTAGAGCAAGATTTAAATAATGAAGTAATTATTGAACCCTACAAAAGGCAGAAAGAACAGACTAGTTATAAGAAGTGTCCAATTAAAGAAGAAGTCCACGAAGAGCAAATAGGACCAGAACAAGAGGAAACAGTTGATCAGGAAGAGTTAGATAATCAAGAAGAGTTAATAAATGAAAGTCCACCTGTAAGTCCTGTATTACCTAGACGTACTACACGTGTAACTAGACCACCTGATAGGTATCAAGCAAGTATAGTTTGCCAAGTAACTAAAGTTCCAACTAGTGTAGATGAACTTAAGATGTATCCTGCTAAGGATCAGGAGAATTGGCAAAAGGCAATGGAAAAAGAACTAAATTCTTTAAAGATAATGAAAGTTTATGAAGATGCTAAATTACCTCCAGGAGAAAAATCCATTGGGTGCAAATGGATATTTAAAGTAAAAACTGGAAATGATGGGACTGTTACCCATAAGGCTAGGTTGGTAGCTCAAGGATTTAATCAAACTGCATCTGATTACGATGAAGTTTTTGCACCAAGTCTTACAGCAACATCTTTAAGAGCAGCATTAGTGTGGGCAGCTAAGAAAAACTATGTCATTAACCATTTCGATGTAGAAACTGCTTACCTGCATGCACCATTGCAACACACTATATATTTGAAAAAGCCAGTTATTATAAAAGACAATAAAGTAAATAGTAATGATTGTTGGAAACTCAAAAAGAGTCTTTACGGGTTGAAACAATCTGGGTTTGAGTGGAACCAATATATTGTGAAAGAGTTAAACAATATAGGTTTTAAATCTGGTTTAGCAGATCCATGTGTGTTTAAAAGAGAAAATAATGGAACGGTGTCATTATTGTTATTATTTACAGATGATATTGCTTTGATAACTAAGACTAATAATGAAGCTAATGAGATTATATCATTATTAGCCAAAAAGATAAAATTAAAGCATTTAGGTGAAATTAAAAAGTATCTAGGATTGACAATTAACAAAACAAAAAATGGTTTTAAGATATCTCAAGAAGATAAAATTTGCCAATTAATTAAAACGTTTAAAATGGAACTTTGTAAACCGGCAAAGAATCCAATGAGTCAGGAAGTTTGCCAAACTGATGATCAAAGTCCCAAATTTGATAAGTCCACATGTCAATCTTTGATTGGTAGCTTATCATATATAAGCAAATGGTCAAGGCCAGATATAGCTTATAGTGTAAATCAGCTGGCACGTTTTAATTCAGATCCACATCAATGTCATTGGCAATCATTGAAGAGAATTTTAAGATATCTTAAAGGAACAATGAACCATGCATTGTATATAGAACCAAAGGGTGATTTGAGTCTTAGTGCCTATGCAGATGCAAGTTTTGCAACTGATATAAACACAAGAAAATCAACATCTGGGATGGCTATATTATTTGGTAAGACACTAATAGGGTGGAGGTCAATCAGACAAAAGCATATCAGCTTGTCCACGATGGAAGCGGAATTTTCATGTCTGTCATTATTATGCACTGATTTGATTTTGTACAAACAGTTATTATTAGACATGGGTATAACTGTAAAAGATTCCATTATTGTGGACGAGGATAACCAGGCAGCTATAAAGTTAGCTACTAGTATTGCTGTAAAAACTAGATCAAAGCATACTGATTTAAGATACTTAAATGTTAGAGAATCTGTAAAGAATGGGCTAATTAAATTGGAATACTGCATGAGTGAAGAAAACATTGCAGACCAATTTACAAAAGCTCAAGGAGTAATTAAGTTTAAAGAGAGTTGTAACAAATATGATTTAAAGATGTAAATAGTTATATTATTATTTAACCTAAAAGGGGAGAATGTTAGGGATAACATTGTTTACCCTAACTGGTTTAGGTAAAATAATAACTAAGTAATCATAGTTTGTAAGTTAAAGTGTCTGCAACTTTAACTGTGGGATGGACTGACTGAATGATACATGACTATTGGACTGTTATTTTGACTATGCTATGAACTCATAATGGAATAAACTATATTTTTGATAGCACAAGCGTATCTGTTATTTTTACTGTATGTTAATAAACATACAAGCTTAGCTCACTCATTTATCTGTGTGCCTATCTGACTAACGCTGCACATTCTGTTTAGCTTGTCTCCCTAACCCTGGTTGGGGAAACCAGGCTTAACAACAGTAATCTTGGACACTTTGGAATACTACGAGGCACACCCTGAAAAACAAATGGCTTTGATATTTCTAGATGCACAGAAGGCATTTGATAATGTGAATTGGTGATTCATGTTATTACAGCTGGAACAGATGGGCTTTGGTAAAAAATTTATTCAAGCAATAGAAGCTATATATCATAATCAAACGGCAAAGGTCATGACAGAGGGAGAACTGACAGACTCTATTGATATAAGCAAAGTCCTCTTTTCTGATGAGAGCAACTTTTGCATCTCATTTGGAAACCAAGGACCCAGAGTCTGGAGGAAGAATGGAGAGGCACACACTGCAAGATGCTTGAAGTCCAGTGTGAAGTTTCCACAGTCTGTGTTGATTTGGGGAGCCATGTCTTCTGCTGGTGTTGGTCCACTGTGCTTCATTAAGTCCAGGGTCAACACAGCCGTCTACCAGGAGATTTTAGAGCACTTCATGCTTCCTTCCTCAGACAAGCTTTATGGGGATGCTGACTTCATTTTCCAGCAGGACTTGGCACCTGCCCACACTGCCAAAAGCACCAAAACTGGTTCAATGACCGTGGGATTACTGTGCTTGATTGGCCAACAAACTCACCTGACCTGTACCCCATAGAGAATCTATGGGGCATTGCCAAGAGAAAAATGAGAGACATGAGACTGAACAATGCAGAAGAGCTGACGGCCGCTATTGAAGCATCCTGGTCTTCCATAACACCTCAGCAGTGCCACAGGCTTCCATGCCATGCTGCATTGAGGCAGTAATTGCTGCAAAAGGGGCCCAAACCAAATACTGAGTACATATGCATGCTTATACTTTTCAGACGTCCGATATTGTTGTATGTACAATCCTTGTTTTATTAACTGCATGTAATATTCAAATTTTCTGAGATTGTGGATTTGGGGTTTTCATGAGCTGTAAGCCATAATAATCTCAATTGTGACAAATCACAGCTTGAACTATCTTGCTTTGCATGTAATGAGTCCATCTCTTTTATAAGTTTCACCTTTTAAGTTGCATTACTGAAATAAATGAACTTTTGTACGATATTCTAATTTTTGAGTTTCACTTGTATAGGCATCAGGATGTATAAGAATCCTAGATTCACTCATCAAAAACTTTCCTGGCACTGGAACTCCTATAAAACAAGTAGACATAATATCTGTAACTGTAGTCTCTCCTTTTACACAAAAAGAAGAACTTTTCAAAACTACTCTCATTAATTCCAGAAAAACATTTTCACTCTTAGCCTCAATAGGTTCTTGTTCTTTAACATTTCTTACACCTCTACTTAAAATTCTCGGAGCTTCAATATATCCCACTGTACATCTACTTCTCCAGGTAAATGGAAGTTTTGCAATAGCTAGACTGCCACACAAAAACATTAACTTCTTTGGGGTACCTCTTAATTCAATGAATGGCATAAATAACATCTCTTCCAGAGCTCTAATTCTCACAAAAGAAGGAGAATAGTTGCCAAACATCTCAAAACAAATATCATATAATTGTTCCATTCTTTTAGATAAATCCCTCTGATTAGTTACAATATCATATGTGCGGTTACATGTTGGGTATTTTCCCAAATACAAACCATCATCTAAGGTGGATCTTATACAGATACCAGCCCCACCCATAGGTTCCATTAATATCAGTGATATCTGCCCTTCATAATCTATACTGTTGGGTGCAGTTTGGAAACATAATTGTTGCCATGTTATTGGATAACCAGGCCATATCTCAGTAGCCTCTATATCTACCCCACACAATAATCACTGTCCACATCATTTTAACTAATGGATTAGGCCCCCACCCACCTTAACATATGTAGTTTACACTTCAAAACTTACAACTGGTCGTTGGGGATTTACATCCACTTCTTTATCTTCTTCCGCACTTAAAGGACACAATATCTGTGCACACCAATCTATTGTTTCATGTCTCAAAATAATCAACAATATAAGAAAAAAATGTATTACACTTAACCAAATAATCAACTCCTCCTCCCAAAGTTCCATAAACCTAAGCTAAACTAAACATAAACTCACTACACCCACTATCTAAAAAAAAAAAAATCCAGTCTCTTAAAACTTGCTTCTGCCTGAGACAGGAACCGGATCCACAGGTCCTTTCACACATGAATGATGTGTCCAACCTTGCTCACGTGTCCTCACAGCCGATTCAGTGGTCAACAGCACCTGGAACAGTCATTCCCAGATAGGCCTCAGCTTTCCCAAAGCTGCTTTATCAGGACCCAGTCTCCATTCTTAAAATCATGTGCTTGGAAATCAAACGGTGGTGTTTGTGCCAAAGTCCTTTGGACCTTAAAAGAGAAAAACACTGGGACAGTCCATGTATATATTTTCTAAGAAAAATATCTTTAAGCTCTATCCTAGGCATACCAACACATCCAGTATAAGGAATTCCAAACATCATTTCATATGGTGAAATCCCAACATCCGTTCTTGGACAAGTATGCATACGCAATAAAGCTAGAGGTAAACATTTTGTCCATGGTAATTGTAATTCTAACATCAATTTCTTTAAGGTGTTTTTTATAGTTTGGTTCTTTCTCTCCACTAGGTGTAGCTGCCAGTCTATACCTAACCCCTTCATAATTCCCTTCACCACATTAGAAGTGAAATGTGTACCTCTCTCACTATCAATAGATTCAACTAATCCATATCTAGGTATTATCTGTTCTAAAATTAACTTCACAGTCATTTATGCATTCGCTTTTGCACACGGAAAAGCTTGTGTTGTGTCCGCGAAATGATGCCAGGAGTCGGTGACTTCAAATCATGCTCTTTTATTTAAAGTTGGAACCGAACTGGGGCAAAGGAAAAAGCTCGCGGCTTTTATTCCTTTAGCCGCGGCGGCCGCGGCCAATGGCACCACTTTGAATCTCCCACGATTCGAATGGACCAATCGCGGGAGATTCTTAGCGAGCCAATCGGCGCGGCTCGCCTGACCAATCAGAATGCCCCGTGCTTTGGCCAATCAAAGCGCGGGGATCTCAAGAATGCTAATTAGGGACAGAACACCCCTCCCCTCTTGGTTCAGTCCTTACGTCGCGTAGTCACGTAGGTAGGTGGGGCTCCATCTGAGCCTACTGGACCTGCGCAGCTCAGTCGTAGGTTGGATCCCGGCCGGTTCGGTCGGGATCTCTGCTGCTCCTGATGCCATCGTGGGAACCGGCTGGTCGGTCGGGCCGGGCCGCTCTCTGTAGCTCCCTCCTGGGCCTCCCGGGATGGTTGAGCTGCGGGTTTCGCCGCTCCCGCTCGGTCTTTCCGGGTCGGTCGAGCTGGCCTGGCTGTCTCTTCCTGGCGAGGGGTCGTGATGGCTGCTTTCCGCTAAGTATGGCTGGTTTATTCTTCTTTGGTTTTGGTCCCCTGGGTATTCCTTCCCCCCTTAGTTTGTGTTGTGGGGGTTGGTTTCGCCTGTTTGTGTGTCGGTGGTCTCTTGGTTGGTAGTCCTCGACCTTAGTTGGTCGATGTGGCATTTCCACGCTCGTCCATCTGCTGTTTGTAGCCGGTACGAGTGTGGGCCTGTTATTTGTGTGATGACGGCCGGTATCCATAGTGGGTCTCCTGTTAGGTTTCTTGCGTATACGGGGTCGCCGGGTGCGAAGGTTCGGTGTTTGCTGTTTGAGTCTGGGGGCTTCTCCAGGTTATACGTGGGGTGTAACCTGTCGAGTGGGGACCTTAATTTCCTCCCCATGAATAGTTCGGCTGGGCTTTTATTCGTTGTGGTATTTGGGGTTATGTGTTGGGTGAAGAGTAGTTTGTTTATTTTCTCCTGGATCTCCCCGTGGTCTATTTTCCGGATGGTCTTCTTAGTGAATTGGACCATCCGTTCCGCCCTACCGTTCGCCGCCGGGTGCGCCGGTGCTGTCAGCGCGTGGCGGATGCCCCTTTCCGCTAGGAATTTTTCAAATTCCAGCGAGGTGAATTGGGGCCCGTTGTTGGAAATGACGACGTCTGGGAGGCCGTGTGTTGCAAAGAGTTTGCAGAGTTCCTTGATCACGGCCTCCGTGGTTGTCGTCTTCATGTTGCTTACCTCCAGCCAGTTGGAGTAAGCATCTACTGTTATAAGGAAGGTGTGTCCTTTTGTGGGCCCGGCGAAGTCTATGTGAATCCTAGACCAAGGTCCCCTTGGGGTTTCCCACTCTAGGACGGGTGCTGTGGGTGGGCTTGGCCTAGTTTCCTGGCATCGTTGGCACCTTGCTACCCAGGCCTCAATTTGTTTGTCCATCCCTGGCCACCAAGCGTAACTTCTGGCCAGGGCTTTAGTCCTAACGATGCCAGGGTGCCCCTCATGTAACAGTTCCAGAACCTTCCCTTCTAGCTTTTCTGGAATGACCACCCTATCCCCCCATAGTATGCACCCTTTTAATAACGAGAGTTCCGTTTGGCGGTTTCTGAATGTTTTGATGGACTCGTCGTTGTCCCTTTCTGGCCACCCTTTCTCTACCCAATGCAACACCCGTGCCAGACGTTTGTCTTTATTAGTCTCTCGGGCAATGTCTGACGCGGTTATGGGCAGGTTGGGTAGAGTCTCTATGCTGAGGGTGGTCGTCGTGGGTGCTGGGTCGGTGTCAGGTTCCGGTAGCGGCGAGCGGCTTAAGGCGTCTGCATGGGAGATCGTCTTACCCGGTCTGTGTATGAGTCCGTAGTTGTAGGCTGCCAGGAACTCGGACCACCTTGTCATTCGGGGAGACAGAATGTTCGGGGTGGCCCGGTTTCCTGCAAGGATTCCCAGCAGCGGCTTGTGGTCGTTTATGATGGTGAAAGTCCGGCCGTAGAGATACTCGTGGAATCGTTTTACGGCGGCAATGATAGCCAGAGCCTCTTTGTCCAGCTGGCTATAGTTCCGCTCCGGTTTGGTGAGGGTCCTTGAAAAGAACGCGATGGGCGCTTCTTTTCCATCGGGGAGGGTATGGCTGAGGACAGCGCCGACGCCGAAGGGTGATGCGTCGCATGTGACGGCCAGAGGTAGGGTCTCGTTATATTGTATAAGGACGGCGTCCGAAGTGAGGAGGTCCTTTGTTCTTTGGAAGGCGGCTTGCTCGCGTTTCCCCCAAGTCCAGGTCGCCGCCTTGTCCAGGAGTCTATGCAAGGGCTCCGCCACCGTGGCCTTTTGGGGCAGGAAAACATTGTAAAAGTTTAGTAGCCCCAGGAATGCCTGTAGTTCCGTCTTCGACTTGGGTGTGGGGGCTTCTTTGATGGCCTTGATTTTTTTGTTTGTGGGGTGAATGCCGTGACGGTCTAGGAGGTATCCTAGGAATTCTACCCATTCTGTGCATAGCTGGCATTTCTCCCTCTTGACTTTGAGCCCGGTCTCTTTAAACTTGGTTAGGACCTCCCTTAGGCGACCCTCTAGTTCGGCTTGGTTGGTTGCCGACACTAGGACGTCGTCGAAGTAAGGTACCACCCCCTTGATGTCTTGCAGTAGTCTTTCCATTAGGCTTTGGAATATTCCCGGTGCCACGCTGACTCCGAATTGGAGTCGGTTGCATTTAAATGCCCCCCGGTGGGTGACTATGGTTTGCGTTTCTGCTGTTTGCTCATCGACTGGCAACTGTTGGTATGCCTGGGAGAGGACGAGCTTGGCGAAAACCTTGCCCCCTCCCAGTGAGTGCAGTAGGTGTTGCACTACTGGGACGGGGTAGGCGCTTTGTTGTAGCGCGCCATTTAGGGTGGCCTTATAGTCCCCACAGATCCTCACCGACCCATCGGGCTTGATCGGGGTGACTATGGGGGTCTCCCACCGGGCGTGGTCTATTGGCTGTAGGACCCCTTGCTTGACGAGCTTGTCAATTTGCTTGTCTATCTTGGGTTTAAGTGCGAATGGCACCCACCTTGGTTTCAGGAGTTTTGGGGGGACATTTGGGTCTAGGTTGAAAGATATAAGGGGCCCTCGGTACTTGCCTAGGTTTCCGTCGAAGACCTCTTGGAATTCCCGGGCCAGTTGCTGCTCCCAGCTGTCGTCGGTGATGTGGTCGACTCCCGAGACTGCGATGCCGAGCGGGGTGAACCATTGCAGTCCCAGTAGGCTTGAGCGGTCGCGGTCGATGATTGTCAGGGGAAGTCTTTCGGTGTGCCCTTTATATGTGATGTTGAAGTGTTTGGTTCCAACTACCGGGATGCGGTTTCCCTGGTAGTCCTTTACAATCAGTCTCTGGCTGTCTAGGTTCCTCCTTTGGAGGGTAGGCACCAAGCGCTTTATTTCATGCCATGCTATCATGGAGAGGTAGGACCCGGAGTCCACCTCCATTTTGCATGGCTGGCCCTCGATGCCTACCTCCACGTGGACCTTCTGGGCGTCATTGGTTATGGCATGGCCGATGGTGACCGTCTGATGGGTCTCCTCTCTTCGCCGGTTGTCGCCGACTCGCAGGGGTCGTCCGTTCCGGTCCCATCTGTTGTCCGAGGGGCGATCTCTGGTCCAGGGTGGTGTGCTCTCTCTCCTCCGGTCGCTCTGGTCCCATTGTGCCGGGCTGCGGTTCTTCTTTAGGCGGCAGACACAGGCGATGTGTCCCTTCTTGTCGCAATGCCAGCAGATCGATTCGAAAAACCGGCATTCCGACCTGGGGTGGTCGCCGCCGCGACCGGCACAGTTGGTCCTCGACTTACGACCCCGCCGGTTCCATGGGTTGCGGCCTGTCTGGAGGCGATGGATGTTCTCCTCGTCATCTGAAGTGCCCGATGCCGAGTGGAAGTCGCCCTGGTGGGTGGTCGTCTCGGGTTGGGCCTCGGTCGACCTCACCGGGTTGTTGTTTCCACTGCGGTCCCCAGTGTTCGGTCTGCGCATGTGGTCGGCGGAAGTTCGGGTTGCTTCGGCGGCTGCGGCTGCGGTGAGGGTGTCTGCTAGGCTGATGTTGCCCTTGGCCATCAGCCGGCTCTGGAGGATGGGGTCCCACAAACCGAGCACGATTCTGTCTCGCAGGGCATCGTTCAGGTTTTCGAATTCGCAGAGCCCCCCTAGGCGCCGTAGCTTGGCGACGAAGTCGCTGAAGCTATCACCCGACCGTTGGTCCCGACGGTAGAATTCGTTGCGTCGGATCAGGATGGGTACCTCTGGAGCGTAGTGCCGCCGAAGTATTGGCTCGAGGACGTCCCAGTCCATCGCGGTCGCATCGGCGGGTTTGGCAAGCGCCTTGGCCATCTTGAAGACCTCGGTCCCGCAGTGGGTCAGGAAGACGGCGCGCTTCATGGGGCCGGTGGCATCCTTCAGGTCGCTGCACTCGAGGAACATGCGGAATCAGTCGGAGTACGATTCCCAGTCCTCGGTGGCGGGGTTGAAGGGTGCGGGGGGTGCGATTTTCGCCATCGTGGTGGTTCGTCTGGCTTCCGTCGGACACGTGGTTCAGTTCAGGGTCTGGATCCCATCCTCGTCGCCAGTGTTGTGTCCGCGAAATGATGCCAGGAGTCGGTGACTTCAAATCATGCTCTTTTATTTAAAGTTGGAACCAAACTGGGGCAAAGGAAAAAGCTCGCGGCTTTTATTCCTTTAGCCGCGGCGGCCCCGGCCAATGGCACCGCTTTGAATCTCCCGCAATTCGAATGGACCAATCGCGGGAGATTCTTAGCGAGCCAATCGGCGTGGCTCGCCTGACCAATCAGAGTGCCCCGCGCTTTGGCCAATCAAAGCGCGGGGATCTCAAGAATGCTAATTAGGGACAGAACAGCTTCCACCCATCCTGTCAAATGATCAACAATTACTAATAGGTATTTGAATGTACCAACAGCTGGCATTTCAGTATAATCAATTTTTAATCTCTGAAATGGCCAGACAGCTAAATCTCTTCCTCCTTGTATATTCTTAAGCATCATCTTTTTATTTATTTGTACACAATGTATACATTTTCTACACACTTGCATAGCTATTGTAAACATTCCTCTACAAATATATTTTCTCTCCACAAAATCCACAAGTGCTTGTGTTCCCCAATGAGTACCCTCATGTACTTTTTCTATTATGTTTCTCATAATAGAATTAACTATTTGTAAACCATTGTCTGTTACCCATTTTCCATCAACACAAGTAGCACCTTCTAACTTCATCTGTTTTTCTTCTTCATCAGTGAAATCTGGTTTTACATCCCATTCCAAAACAGGAATCAAAACCATGAGCTTCACTTCTCTTCCCATATGGGCAGCTTCTTTAGCTGCCTCATCTGCTAATTTATTTCCTAAAATCTCTTTGGAATTTCCCTTCCCATGAGCTTCAACATGTATTATAGCTAAACTGACCAGAACTTCAGCTGCTTTCAATACAGCTTTGATGAGATCAACTTGTCTTACTTCTTTTCCTTTACTTGTAATAAGGCCTCTTTCTAACCAAATTTTCCCAAAAGTTTGTAAAATACCATAGGCATATTAGGAATCTGTATAAATATTACCCACTTCATTTTCTAAAAGTTTCAAGGCTTATAATAAAGCAAATACTTTGCACACCTGTGCAGAGTATCCAGCAGGCAATCTGCCCATCTCCAATACTTCAGATTTATCTCCCTTCACAATTGCATCCCCATTCATATGTTTACCATTTTCTACTTGAGAAGATCCATCAATAAACAAATTAATACCTCCCTCTATTGGACTATCTTCCAAATCTTCTCTTATTTTAGTCTGTAAATCTATAGCTTCAATACAATCATGTTCTATATTATCCCATTCTTGTTTCTCTCCCGAAAGGAATTCAGCTGGATTTAAATTCCTGTCAGTTGAGGGAAGCAAATCCTCCTGAGACAATAAAATTGCTTCATATTTCAATAATCTGGCATGTGTAAGCCATTTATGTGCTCTCTGCATTAAAATTGTTCTCACTTGATTGGAAGAAGGTGGAGCCTCCTCACTGACAGACTGTAGATCGCATCTCTCTGTGGCTATGGTCCATGCTCTTTCGTTGAAGAGCCCCGATCATTACGATGAGGGGCTGAAGCTGCCTTGGAGGGGCAGTGGAGTAAGGGGAAGCCGCAAGCCAGGTTGAGGGGAGCCGCATCTCCCCTCCTGGGCTTGGTTCTTTTCCCCCTGAAGATGACTGCAGCGGTGGTTTAAAATGGCCACCCTGAAGAGGAGGATTCAGCTGGATTAAGCTTTGTGCAGGGGGGAAGAAAGAGGTGGATAACATCTGAACCGGCACAATTGAGCGATACAACTAAACAAAAGTACCCCGGGATTAAGGTAACATGCAATTTTTAAGAAAAGAAAAGTGAGCAGCAAAATTACAAAGGGACAGAAAAAAAAAAAGAAAATATTTCTAACAGCTAAGTGGGGCTTTGAACCGGGAAAGGAAGAAGCTAGAACTAAAGATTTAATTAAATTGGACTAAAATATTTTGGCAATAAACAGGCATAAAATAAAGCTGGACTTAAGATTGTCAAAAAATAATTATAATAAAGTTTACAAATTGGAGACTGGACTGTGCTAGAATATTGAGGTTTGAAAAACCCTAAATAAAAAAATAGGGGAAAAAGGTGAAGACTTTGTGTAATGGAGAGTGCCACCTTTTGACAAAAACTTGAGCTCAAACAAGGGAAAGCATCCTGTTTCTGAATGAACTTGTGTGGATATAACATTGAAGAAATATTGAAACAAAGTAAGAATCTGAGAAAGTGAAAGCAGAACTAGAATAAAGAAAAAAGCAAGGAAAGACTGACTGTGGAATTGATTAATGTTTTTGGTATAGACCCTGGGCTGGAATAATTGAGAACTTTAGAAGATTGAAAGAAGAAAGAAGGAAAGTAAAAGGGTTTTTTTTTTGTGGACTTTAATGATCATAAAATACAAGAGTGTGTCATGATATCTCTTCAGGAATTAAAAATGGAACTTAAAAATATGAGAGAATTACTACAGGAAAGAGGCGAATCACTTTGCTCTGTGTCAGAAAAAATGGAAATGGCGATTGAAGAACAAGAAGAAAGAGCTTCAGAGGAGGAGGAGTCGACTCAAGGAGAAGACATTTTAAATAGACAATTAACACAAAGAACACTACAAAGAAGTGGGGAAAGAAAGAAGGTTAAAAAGTTGAGATTTAAGAAGGCAATCAAAAGGGGGAATACCAGTGAAGTTGGGAAAGACAGAAAGACCCAGCAGAAAAGGGGAAAGGAAGATATTAAGCAAGAGAGGGATATAAATTGGAATGAGAAAAGATACAGGGGAAAGAGGGGGAGGAGAAGCAGTAAGAAACAGGCTCATGAAATAAAGAAATACAGAATTAGTAAAATGTTGAAAGGAAATTGTTTTTTCAGAGATAATGGTTGATGAATTAAAAAGGGGATTCTGCAGGGTGACAAGGGGTAATAAGACTATTTCTGCAATTAAAAATATTTAGAAAATAGGGTAATATAGATACTGATCACTCTTATTAAAAATTAAGGGGGGGAAATATGCTGCGGAATCCAAATGAAAAGATGTAATGATTATTATTGTAACTTCTTAAAAGTAATGGATTATTGGGAATCAAGATGAGGGAATAAAGGTATATTTTAATCATTGAGGTGTCACACTCAAAGCAGTAAAAGGGGGGAAACCTATACTTGGTTTTTTTTTCTTTAGTGTTAAAATTTGTATTCATCTAGAATTTATAAAAAGAATGTGTAATGGAAAGGGAATATGACAGACTAAAGAACCAACTAAATTAATAAGTTAATATAGACTATTAAAAGCAAGGAGAGACATAGGTAACCTTTATTATTATTATTATTATTATTATTATTATTATTATTATTATTATTAGGCAAACACATATTGTTTATCTTTATTTTTAAAATAAATATTAAAGGATTATATTTGAAATAATTGAAATGAAACAAAAAGATGTTTCGATTGAGATTAATGAAAGAGGCTAGAATTAATGTGTTTGTTTCTCTCCTTACTGAAAATATGGAATGGAAAAGGTAACAATAGAATTAAGTATGCATATATGAATGTATAATTGCTTTCATATTTGTATGTAAAGGTGATGACCCGGAAATATGTTGTCCACTAGAAAGAGATTTTTGTTTTTATGTGAAAAACTGAAAAAACTTGTTTAAAAAAAATTGTTCTCTCCTGATGTGGACTGCTTACCACTAAAGCACTTCCGAAGGTTAGCTTCCCACTTTCCTCCA
The DNA here is from genome assembly GCA_033807585.1 of Hydrophis major. Taxonomy (NCBI): domain Eukaryota; kingdom Metazoa; phylum Chordata; class Lepidosauria; order Squamata; family Elapidae; genus Hydrophis; species Hydrophis major. Next base: position 2,353,097 of record JAUCBL010000017.1, read on the forward strand.
CCAATATATCCATAGTTGCCACTGCCTGTATACACAAAGGCCAATCACACACTACCGGATCCATCAATTTTGATAAAAACGCTACAGGTTTTTTCTTCCCAGCCCATACTTGCACTAGAACACCTTTGGCTATTCCATCTTCAACTGCTACAAATAAATGAAAAGGTTTCTTCAAATCAGGCAAACTTAGTACAGGGGCTTGTATCAAAGCTTTCTTAAGCTTCTCAATTTTGTTCACCTCTTCACTATTCCATACAACCTCCCACGGTTCATCTTCCAACAATTTCTCATAGAGAAACTTAACCTTATTTGTATAATTATCTATCCAAAGGCGACAATAGCCTAACAACCCTAAAAATTTACAAACTTCTCTCTTAGTTTTCGGTATAGGTTGTCTGACTATCCCTTCAATTCTTTCTGGATTTATTCTGTTACTTCCATGACTAATTAAATGTCCTAAGTATTTAACCTCAGATTCCACATATTGCAATTTCTTCTTTGAAATTCTCAGGCCCTGCTGTCCTAAGAAATTCAACTTTCTCTACCTCCCGTTTCTTCTCACCTGAGACTAGCAAATCATCCACACATTGCAACACTGTTATTCCCAGAGGTGGTTCAAACCCTTCAAGGACTTGCTCTAATGCTTGTCCAAACAAATTAGGGCTCTCTGAGAACCCCTGCGGAAACACACATCATCAATACTGTTGAGTTCATCTGTCCATTCAAAAGCAAAAATATCTCCCGAGTTCTCAGCTAAAGGACATGTCCAAAAAGCATCCTTTAAATCTATTACACTAAAGTATTTATGCTCATGTGGAATTCTCCCCAATAATGTATAGGGATCTGGTGTAATAATGTGTCTTTCAACTACCAATTTATTTACGGCTCTCAGATCAGCTACCAATCTATAACAACCATCAGGTTTCTTCACAGGTAAGATAGGTGTATTATATGGTGACATTGCAGGCTCAATTAATCCATCCCTCAATAGAGACTCTATCACTGGCTTTAAGCCACGTCTCCCTTCTAGGGAAATACTTTACTGCTTCCACCTCATTGGCTCAACACCCTGTTTTAAAATCACCTCCACAGGTGTAATATCAAAACTCATCTATTCAAAACACCTCAGCAGTGCCACCACACACAGACGGATCCTGGACATGGGCTTCAAATGTCATATTCCTCTTGTCAAGCCACTCCTAAACAACAAAAAACATCAGAAGCTCCTTACCTGGGCGAAAGAAAAACAGAACTGGTCTGTTGCTCAGTGGTCCAAAGTCCTCTTTTCTGATGAGAGCAACTTTTGCATCTCATTTGGAAACCAAGGACCCAGAGTCTGGAGGAAGAATGGAGAGGCACACACTGCAAAATGCTTGAAGTCCAGTGTGAAGTTTCCACAGTCTGTGTTGATTTGGGGAGCCATGTCATCTGCTGGTGTTGGTCCACTGTGCTTCATTAAGTCCAGGGTCAACACAGCCGTCTCCCAGGAGATTTTGGAGCACTTCATGCTTCCTTCCACAGACAAGCTTTATGGGTATGCTGATTTCATTTTCCAGCAGGACTTGGCACCTGCCCACACTGCCAAAAGCACCAAACCCTGGTTCAATGACTGTGGGATTACTGTGCTTGATTGGCCAGCAAACTCGCCTGACCTGAACCCCACAGAGAATCTATGGGGCATTGCCAAGAGAAAGATGAGAGACATGAGACCGAACAATGCAGAAGAGCTGAAGGCTGCTACTGAAGCATCCTGGTCTTCCATAACACCTCAGCAGTGCCACAGGCTGATAGCTTCCATGCCACGCCGCATTGAGGTAGTAATTGCTGCAAAAGGGGCCCAAACCAAATACTGAGTATATATGCATGCTTATACTTTTCAGAGGTCCGATATTGTTCTATGTATTGTTCTATGTATTGTTTTATTGATTGCATGTAATGTTCTAATTTTCTGAGATTGTGGATTTGGGGTTTTCATGAGCTATAAGCCATAATCATCACAATTATGACACTGTCAGCTGTTTGTCTGATATTGAGGGGGTGAACAATAGGATATCAAGTCACTCGTGTAGCTTCAGTGAAGTTTTTATTCGTCTCCCTCACCACAACAACAGGTAACAGCGATCAAATTATGTTTAAAGTCAGCTCTGGGTTTCGTTGCAACCCAGAGCTGTATTTATACATGTTATACTTTGGATACCAACATAATTACCATAACCACCTTCCGGCCTCCTTCGCTTCCTAACATCCGGCATCCTTAATTTAAAGAAACATGGTAACTGCACCTTTCCCCTGCTCGATGAGTCCATGTACCCCCATTTGCCTCTTACCATTATTACAACAATACCCCCTTGACATCCAGCCATGAATCATTATTATTGCACCACTCCTTGTCAGGAAGTTGATGTCAGTCACTTGAAGAATATTCATCCTAACATCAACGTGGTAACACAATCAATGTAAGGCAAGTAAAAGACTATGGTCGTATCACATCCTGGCTGTCTCGGCTACAGTCCGTACTTTATTGGAGTGGTGACAGGGAGGCCCCCTCTTCCAAGATTCTGCCTAGAATACAAGAACACATTAGACAAAGGGATAATTGTTGTGGCTCCGGGTTTGGAATCTGCTCCTGTGGCAGAGATGAGTTCAAGCGATGAGGATATGGCAGCAAAATATGAGCCGGCATTGCTTAGTGCCTTGGATAGTAGCCAGGATGAGGAGATGGATGTAACAAGGGGAGATAAACCTGATTTAATAGAGTTGTCAGAACCTTTGACCTCCTCTGTTTCTTTATCTGAACAGCAGCCGGGAATGGCTAACAAGGAAGGCATGCAAGAGTTTTCCAGTGGAGATGATAATTTGGAGAACATATGGCGTGACGTCAAAAATAGGAGGAGGCTCAGACGCCAATCTCAATTAGGGAGAAGGCGTAGAGCCAGTAACTAATTAGGGAAATTAACACGATCCATAAGTGGATAAAAGGACACGGCTGGGCTGACAGAATTCGCCAGAAGCAAAGTGTCTAAATGGAGTGAAGACATTCAGGAAACTCTCTGAGGCTTGTGAATTACTGCTACGCCTGAATTGCCGGACAGAGTGTGGATTTATTGCTGTGTATTGGAATTACTCCAGCCGTTCTCTTGTGGGGGTTTGTTTTTGATTTGAATTAATTCTGAAACGGCTGCTTTTTGTTTTGCTCGCCTGCAATTAAAGGGGAGACATAACAGATAATGGTGTGTAGAGGTTATACAACGGCCCCTGGCTTATCGGGATGACGGTTGTGGAATTTTTTCCTCAGTCTATCTGCACACATATCCCACTCATTCACCCAGGATGCCTCTGATTCATTGTACTAGGTATTGAATAGTATGTCTTCAGATTCTAGAATCTAGTATTCTATCTATTTCAAATTGTTCTGGTTCTCCACGTACTGGTTTCATTGGTATCTCGTCGTTTCTAGTGATACTTGTTTTAAGTACATTTGTATGAAAAACGGAAATTTTATATTCTCTGGAAGCTTTTTCTAATGCTTTTTGTACATTATGCCAACATCCTTGTATTTTTTCTGCCCGTTGTTTAACACCAGGTGGGTCTTCTTCTTGACAGATGAATTCCAAACTTGGGCCTAATTCTATACCATGTACAATATAAAATGGACTGTACCCGGTACTGCTATGCAGTGCATTATTGTAAGCAATTTCAGCAAACGGTAATAAATCTACCCGTTCTCTTTGTTGATGTGAGATATATGACCTTAAATATTGTTTGACCATGGCATTCACTTTTTCTGTGGCTCCATTTGTACTTAGGTGGTATGCTGAGCTGAGTCCCTGAGAAGACCCCATCAAAACGAGGAACGCCCTCCAAAATCATGCCATGAACTGCACCACCCCCTGTCAGATATTATTCTTCTGGGCGCCCGGTGTAATCTATACACTTGTGTCACAAACATGTCTGCCAAATGTCCTGCCGATGATAGGCCTTTACAGAGGACAAAGTGCGCCTGTTTCGAAAATAAGTCAATTATGGTCTATATTACAGTGTATCCCTTGCTGTTTATTCAACAATAAAATCCATGGCTATATCTTGCTATGGACGTATTGGCTCTGATACTGTTTGCAATAGTCCCATTGGTTTGCCTACTCTAGGCTTAGATGTTGTGCATACATGGCATGTCTTTACATAGTGTTCGACATCAACCCTCATTTTGGGCCACCAAAACTGACGGCGGGTTAGATGTAATGTCTTTAAAAATCCAAAATGTCTTGCCTGTTTTACATCATGACAATTTGTAAGTATTTCGTCCCTACACTTGGCTGGCATGTACACTTTATTCCCTCTCCAAGCTATGCCATCTTTAAATGAACACAAATGGGATTTTTTTTCAGCCAATCATCCTGTGCAGTAGCATTTCGTATTGTGTCATGGGTTGTTTCCTTTAAATGAGTCAGTTGACCAACATTTTTGGATGAGCTATCAACAATTAGGGGTTGAATAATAATATCTCGTGTTGATTGATATTGGGACAACCAGGACAAGGCTACGCCATGAAATTCTGTCCTTTCGGTACATACTTTAATTTGAAATTAAATCAATTAAAGTACAGGACCCACCTGACCTGCTTAGGAGACAATCGTCTTGGTTTTTGTAATGCTTCTAAATTTTGGTGATCTGTCCACACTTCAAAAACCTCCTGTGCCCCTTCGGGTTTCCGGTTCCGCGTGGCTTCGGGGCAGCAGGAATTCGCGACAGCTCGCGATTCCTGCTGTGCTAGCCATCGAGGTACCCCCGATCCAGATGGGTCAGGGGGATATGGCTGCCCTGTAGGGACAGCTGAAGAGAGAGGGGAGTCAGATAGGGAGGTGGGGGTGTCGCAGACCCCCCCTTCTCCGGAAAAACCCCTTTTTCCCAAGGCGGTGCAGCGGCGGTCAGCAATGGCCGCCACGAAGAAGCCAGCAACCGGGTAAGATTGTGCTGGAGGAAGTGTGAAGAGTGAAAGTTTTGTCTGAGCCGGGTCAAGTAACATCTTTTAAATTGCCTGGAACTGAGCTGTTTGAATTGCTGGAGGATACATTGTATCCCTAAGAAGAGCGAAAAGCGGCGGAGAAGCTGTAAAAGGGAACTTTTTTTTTTTTCTTTACTCTCCCACCCCATGGAAACAGCAGAAATATTTGGATATATTGGACATTGAAAGTGAATTGCTTTGAGAGTTGAAGCTAAGAGACAAAAGGATTATTGGACATTGAAAAATTTAAGAAATTGGAAAACCCTTGTTGGAGGTATGGATTTCTGATTATTTAAAATTGACATTGCAAGTGGGAAGGGAGAGGAAAAAAAAATTGGAGCAGAAGCTGAAAAAGGAGGAGATTGCCTAGAATCCCAAAGGAAGATATATGGTAATTGGACCTCTTTGATTAAAAATTAACCCCAGAAGAGAAAGAGAAGAAGGAAGAAAAGTATTAACTTTTGGAACTTTTTTTTTAATTGTTTTTGATTGTCTTTGATTAAAAATACTTGTGGTTGTTTTGGAAAAAGTTTCCCTTTTCATAATGGCATCGTTTGTGGATGAACTAGAGATTGAATATCAAAAATATAAAAAAGAAGATACTTTGGGCACTTTGTTTCAATTTTTAGAAATGGCGTTATGTACTTATGAAAAGTTGATTACGCAGCAGAAGGACTGGGACAAGGAAGAAGAGGAAGAAGAAGCCATCTTTGATGAACAATGGGTCCCTTCCGGAGAGGAGGAGAAAAAGGATAAGAAAAAGGGGATTTTAAGAATTATAAAAACAACCAAAAGAGAGAAAAATGAGCGAAAAGGTGGAGGCAAGGTTAAGCAAAGGAAAAGGAGCAAGAAAAGCGAGGAGAAAAAACAAAGGGGTAAAAAGGGCAAGGAGAAGAATAAGCAAGAGAGAAAGGGGGGGAGGAGAAGCCTTAATGGGGGGAAGCAAGACCTAAAGAAAAAAAGTTTATTTAGAGACAATGGGTGAATTTAATTTAGGATAAAAGAGGGATTCTGGAGGGTACATAAGTTTGTGTTTTTATATGTGTATTTAGAGTATAAAATTCATTATGTAATCTTAGAATCTTTTAAACAGAATCCCAAGAAAAATTGCTATACGAAGTATTTTTAAGTTAGGGTAATGAGTTATAGACGTTACTCCAATTGGTGTAAAGGAGAAGTATAGTAAAAGAAAAGAGGAATGGATAATTGGAAATAGAACAGACAAAGAATGTTGTTGAAAATGGTAATAAGATATGGAAGGATATATATGTTTTTTTTTTGGATTTTGTATATTGATAAAAGGCAATAAAATTTTAATTAATAAGAAATAATTTGGATGAAAAGGAGAAGTAGGGATAAGATATGAAGTTAATACTATATGAAGTATTGATACTATAATTTGGAATTGTTATGCTTTATTGGTCTTTTATTATTATTTTTTCCTAGAAAAGAATTTATAAGCTGTTATGCCTTGATTCTTTGTGCATTGTCTTTATAAAACTGATAAAAATGGTTTATATATATATATATATATAAAAGAAAATAATAATAAGATATGGAAGGATATATGGGATGAATATGATGTTTGAATTTGTGTCTGTGTGAAGAGTTTTAACCCGGGAACAGACAACCTTCAGAAAAGATCTTTTAGTTTTGTTTATGTTTTGTGTTTTGTATGTTTGTGTATTGTGTTTTTTGTAAAACTAATAAAATTTGTTTTTTATAAAAAAAAAAAAAGAATCAATAAAACCTTGGAGGTATGTTAGATGAGAATAATTGTAAACAAGTCAGAAAGAAATGAATATGATGACTATAAAATGGATAAATATAGAAAAGAAATGAAATTGAATAAGAGTAAAGAGAAATAATGAGAAATTTGCTGAAAGATATTTATGTGTCCATATGGAAATGGGATAAATTAGAATTATGTTGTATAAAAATAATGTTTTATTCGACTTGTAAAAATTTATAATGTTAAGAGGTTTTATGGACTTAATGGTTAATGATGTGTTGTTTGTCTTTAAAATTAATAAAATTTGTTTCAAAAAAAAAAAAACCTCCTGTGCCCCTTCCAGGAAATGCCTCCAAGTATTCAGTGCCCATTTTACGGCAAACACCTCCTTCTCCCATATCGCCCAGCCTCTCTCTGTAGTAGTAAACTTCCATGATGTATATGCACATGGCTGTAGTGCTCCGGTTTTGTTCTCTTGTTACAGGACAGCCCCCATGGCCACATCACTCACATCTGCCTGCATGGTGTACTTCTTTGTTGGATCAGGATGCCGTAAAATGGGTGCTTGAGAGAATAACAATTTCAATGTTACAAAGGCCTGTTGACATTGTTCTGACCATTTAACTGGTTGGCTTGTGTTAAGCCTGGGTTCCCCAACCAGGGTTAGGGAGACAAGCTAAACAGAATGTGCAGCGTTAGTCAGATAGGCACACAGATAAATGAGTGAGCTAAGCTTGTATGTTTATTAACATACAGTAAAAATAACAGATACGCTTGTGCTATCAAAAATATAGTTTATTCCATTTATAGCATAGTCAAAATAACAGTCCATAAGTCATGTATCATTTAATCAGCCCATTCAAGGATATTCAGTTAGCAAAGTCCGTGTAGAATATCCTATGTCAGTTCACTTACAAATCAGTCCTTTGTTTATCTCTCCCGTTCGAGTAAAGCAGTCTTGAGTCCTTGCAGTAATCAGGGATCATCAAAGCCAGAGAGAGAGCAAGCTGCAGTCTTGCTTCTTTTAAAGTGCTTTCACAACCACTCCCCTAATTACTTTCCCATATTTAAAGCTGCAGACAACTTTACATATAAACTATGATTACATATTTATTATTTTACCTAAACCAGTTAGGGTAAACAATGTTATCCCTAACATTCTCCCCTTTTAGGAAAATAATAATAAATATAACTATTTACATCTTTAAATCATATTTGTTACAACTCTCTTTAAACTTAATTACTCCTTGAGCTTTTGTAAATTGGTCTGCAATGTTTTCTTCTGTCATGCAGTATTCCATTTTAATTAGCCCATTCTTCACAGATTCTCGAACATTTAAGTATCTTAAATCAGTATGCTTTGATCTAGTTTTTGCAGCTATATTAGTAGCTAACTTCATGGCTGCTTGATTGTCCTCGTACACAATAATAGAATCTTTAACAGTTATACCCATGTCTAATAATAACTGTTTGTACAAAATCAAATCAGTGCATAGTAATGACAGACATGAAAATTCTGCTTCCATCGTGGACAAGCTAATATGCTGTTGTCTGATTGACCTCCACCCTATTAGTGTCTTACCAAATAATATAGCCATCGCAGATGTTGATTTTCTAGTGTTTATATCAGTTGCAAAACTTGCATCTGCATAGGCACTAAGACTCAAATCACCCTTTGGTTCTATATACAATGCATGGTTCATTGTTCCTTTAAGATATCTTAAAATTCTCTTTAATGATTGCCAATGACATTGATGTGGATCTGAATTAAAACGAGCCAGCTGATTTGCACTATAAGCTATATCTGGCCTAGACCAATTGCTTATATATGATAAGCTACCAATCAAAGATTGATATATATAGAGACTTCCGGTTTGCGTGGCTTCGGGGCAGCAGGAATTCGCGACAGCTCGCGATTCCTGCTGGCTAGCTGTCGAGGTACCCCCGATCCAGATGGGTCAGGGGGTTAAGGCTGCCCTGTAGGGACAGCTGAAGATAGAGGGGAGCCGGTTAGGGAGGTGGGGGCATCGCAGACCCCCCCCTTCTCCGGAAAAACCCCTTTTTCCCAAGGCGGTGGAGCGGCGGTCAGCAATGGCCGCCACGAAGATGCCAGCAACCGGGTAAGAACTGTGCTGGAGGAAGTGTGAAAAGTGAAAGTTCTGTCTGAGCCGGGTCAAGTAACAACTTTTAAATTGCCTGGAATTGAGCTGCTTGTTGCTGGAGGATACATTGTTTCCCTAAGAAGATCGAAAGCGGCGGAGAAGCTGTCAAAGGGAACTTTCTTTTTTTTATTTTTGTTTACTCTCCCATCCCACGGAAAAAGCAGAAATATTTGGATATATTAGACATTGAAAGTGGATTGCTTTGAAAGCTAAGCTAAGAGACAAAGGGATTTTTGGACATTGAAAAATTTAAGAAATTGGAAAATTTTTGCTGGAGGTATGGATTTTTGATTATTTAAAATTGTTATCGCAAGTGGGAAGGGAGAAAAAAAAAATTGGAGCAGAAACTGAAAAAGGAGGAGACTGTCTAGAATGTCTTGGTGGATCCCAAAAGAAGATATATGGTAATTGGACCTCTTTGATTAAAAATTAATTTAGAAAGAGAAAGAGAAGAAGGAAGAAAAGTATTAACTTTTGGAACTTTTTTCTTTTTTTTAATTGCTTTTGATTGTCCTGGATTAAAAATACTTGTGGTTGTTTTGGAAAAAGTTTTCCCTTTTCATAATGGCATTGTCTGTGGATGAACTAGAGATTGACTATCAAAAATATAAAAAAGAAGATACTTTGGGCGCTTTGTTCCAATTCTTAGAAATGGCGTTATGTTCTGTTGAAAAGTTGATTATGCAGCAGAAGGACTGGGACAAGGAAGAAGAGGAAGAAGAAGCCATTTTTGATGAACAATGGGTTCCTTCCGGAGAGGAGGAGAAAAAGGATAAGAAAAAGGGGTTTTTAAGAATTATAAAAACAACCAAAAGAGAGAAAAATGAGCGAAAAGATGGAGGCAAGGTTAGAAAGCAAAGGAAAAGGAGCAAGAAAAGCAAAGAGAAAAAGCAAAGGGGTAGAAAGGGCAAGGAGAAGAATAAGCAAGAGAGAAAAGGGGGGAGGAGAAGCCTTAATGGGGGGAAGCAAGATTTAAAAAAAAAAAGTTTATTTAGAGACAATGGGTGAATTTAATTTAGATTAAAAGAGGGATTCTGGAGGGTATATAAGAGTGTGTTTTTATATGTATATTTAGAATAAAAAAATTATTATGTAATTTTAGAATCTTTTAAACAGAATCCCAAGAAAGATTTATATGTAGTATTTTTAAGTTAGGTAATGAGTTATAGATGTAACTCCAATTGTTGTACAGGAGAAGTATAGTAAAAGAAAAAAGATGAATGGATGTTTGGAAATAGAACAGACAAAGAATGTTGTTGAAAATGGTAATAATGGAAGGATATATATGCTTTTCTTTTGATTTTGTATATTGATAAAAGGCAATAAAATTTTAATTGATAAATAATTTGGATGGAAAAGAGAAGTAGGGACAAGATATGAAGTTAATATTATATGAAATATTAATATTATAATCTTGAAATGTTATGTTTTATTGGTCTATCATTATTATTTTTTTTTAGAAAAGAATTTATAAGCTGTTATGCCTTGATTTTGTGTGCATTGTTTTTAGAAAACTGATAAAAATCGTTTTTATATACATATATAAAAAAAAAAAAAAATGATAATAAGATATGGAAGGAGATTTAGGTTGAATATGATGTTTGAATTTGTGTCTGTGTAAAGAGTTTTAACCCGGGAACAGACAACCTTCAGAAAAGATTTTTTAGTTTTGTCTATGTTTTATGTTTTGTGTTTGTATGTTTGTGTATTATGCTTATGATAAAACTAACAAAATTTGTTTTTTATTAAAAAAAAAAAAAGGAAAAAAGAATCAATAAAACCTTGGAGGAATGTTAGATGAGAATAATTTAAACAAGCCAGAAAGAAAAGAATATGATGACTATAAAATGGATAAATATGGAAGAGAAATGAAATTGAATAGGAGTAAAGAGAAATAATGAGAAATTTGATGCAAGATATTTGTGTGTCCATATGGGGATGGGATAAATTGGAATTATGCTGTATAAAAATATTGTGTTGTTTGACTTGTAAGGACTTACAATATTAAGAGGTTTTATGTGTTTATGTATTTACTGGTTAATGATGTGTTGTTTTATCTTTAAAATTAATAAAAATTTGTTTCAAAAAAAAAAGATTGATATATAGACTTATCAAATTTGGGACTTTGATCATCAGTTTGGCAAACTTCCTGATTCATTGGAGTCTTTGCCGGTTTACAAAGTTCCATTTTATATGTTTTAATTAATTGGCAAATTTTATCTTCTTGAGATATCTTAAATCCATTTTTTGTTTTGTTAATTGTCAATCCTAGATACTTTTTAATTTCACCTAAATGCTTTAATTTTATCTTTTTGGCTAATAATGATATAATCTCATTAGCTTCATTATTAGTCTTAGTTATCAAAGCAATATCATCTGTAAATAATAACAATAATGACACCGTTCCATTATTTTCTCTTTTAAACACACATGGATGTGCTAAACCAGATTTAAAACCAATATTGTTTAACTCTTCCACAATAAATTGGTTCCACTCAAACCCAGATTGTTTCAACCTGTAAAGACTCTTTTTGAGTTTCCAACAATCATTACTATTTACTTTATTGTCTTTTACACCTACTGGCTTTTTCAAATATATAGTGTGCTGCAATGGTGCATGCAGATAAGCAGTTTCTACATCTAAATGGTTAATTACATAGTTTTTCTTAGCTGCCCACACTAAAGCTGCTCTAAAAGATGTTGCTTTCAGGCTTGGTGCAAAAACTTCATCGTAATCAGATGCAGTTTGATTAAATCCTTGAGCTACTAACCTAGCTTTATGGATAACAGTCCCATCATTTCCAGTTTTTACTTTAAATATCCATTTGCACCCAATGGATTTTTCACCTGAAGGTTATTTTATCATCTTCATAAACTTTCATTACCTTTAATGAATTTAGTTCTTTTTCCATTGCCTTTTGCCAATTCTCCTGATCCTTAGCAGGATACATTTTAAGTTCATCTACACTAGTTGGAACTTTAGTTACTTGGCAAACTATACTAGCTTGATACCTATCAGGTGGTCTAGTTACACGTGTAGTACGTCTAGGTATTACAGGACTTACAGGTGGACTTTCATTTATTAACTCTTCTTGATTATCTAACTCTTCCTGATTAACAGTTTCCTCTTGTTCTGGTCCTATTTGCTCTTCGTGGACTTCTTCTTTAATTGGACTCTTCTTATAACTAATCTGATCTTTCTGCCTTTTGTAGGGTTCAATAATTACTTTGTTATTTAAATCTTGCTCTAATCTATTCCATCCTACATGATCTAGGAATTTAGCACTAGCACTGGTGTAAACTCTAGGTGTACCTGGTTCCCAGAATCTATAAGATCTATGATTAGATGTATATCCTACAAAAAATAATCTTTTAGCTCTATGCTGTCCTTTGTGTCTAAGTTGTGTAGGGATATGCACCCATGCTGGTGCTCCAAATGTGTGCATGTAACTTAAATCAGGTTTTGTACCATGCCACAGTGTGAATGGTAATTCACCTGTTGTTGAATTAACAACATTATTTAATATATGATTACCACACATTATTGCTTCTCCCCACAAATTGTCAGGTAATCCTGAATCAGACATCATAGTTTGTGTCATTGATTGTAATGTTTGGCCTCGTCTCTCTATAAAGGCATTATGTTGTGGCCTATATGGTGCAGACTTTTTATGTTGTATACCTAACATTCTTAGTCTGTTCTGGAATTTATTATTTGTAAATTCCGTACCATTATCTGTTATAAGAGTTACTAATTTCTTTTTAGTTTTCCTTTCAGCAAATTTTATCCAATTAAAGAGATTTTGATACGTTTCAGTTTTGCTTTTCATTAAATAGCAAAACCCATATCTAGAATAGTGGTCCATTATGCTTAGTATGTAACAAGCTCCTCCTACACTTGGTTTTTTCGGACCTATTAAATCTGCAAATACTACTTCCCAAAGGCTCTTTAGTAGTAAATCCATCAACTCTATTAGCCGGTGTGACCCTGCTCTTACTTTGATTACAGGCATTACATTGCAAATACTTATTACAAGGTTTCAAACTTATTCCCTTAGATAATTCAACAGTTTTCTTAAGCATTTTAAAATTTAAATGACCTAGCCTTTGATGTAACAAGTGAATACATTCATCATGAGGTTTCTTATTATCATAAACTGTGTTAGCCACCTTTAAACCATTATCATTTAACACATATAATTCACCTCTTAAAGATGCAGTCATTTTCTTATCTTCTTTTTCAATTATGCAGTTATCTCCTTTAAATGTAACTACAAATCCTAGTTTAACCAAAATTCTCACTGAAATTAAATTAAACTTAAGTTGTGGTACATATAACATTTTTACATTCTCTTTTATAAAAGAACAATATGCTATACCTTGACCTTTAGCTTTCAGTTTCCAGCCATTGGCTAACGATATCTGCTGTGTACTCTTGGACATTTTAATAAAATTTCTGTTATCATTTGTTATACAGTGGGATGCTCCACTATCAACCACCCATAAATTATTTTTTACAGCTCCGTTAGTATACATGGCTAACTCTAAATTTTTATTTATCTTTTGATGACTTTTAGTATTCTGGCCAGCGTTCTGGTGCTTTACTTTTTTACAAAATCTTGCCAAATGTCCTCTTCCTCCACAATTAAAACACTTTTTAATTGCGTATGCAGTAGAAGATTCATTATCTTCTTTTTGAGATTGTTCCCTCCTTAACTCATTTCTTTCAAGCCTTCTTCTGGCCTCTTCAATCAATCTGTCAGTTATATCAGTTAAAGTTAAGCTTTCCTTTGGCAAAATTTCAAGGGAAGTTACGTAGTTGTCATAACTTTCATCAAGGGAAGATAGAATTATGTAGACTTGGTGTAGTTCAGAGAAAATAAGCTCTTTCTCATGCAGTTCTTGAAAAATGCTTTGCATAGTTTTCAAATGACTCAGCATATCACCATTCGTCTGGAGATGCGTCCTGAAAAGCTTTCGTGTAAGATTTATGTGAGCACCAACGTTATCTCGAACATAAATCCTCTTCAGCTTCTGCCAACACCCAACAGCCGTTTTCTCTCCGTGGATATAAACAAGCTGTTGGTCAGTTAAGGTTAAAGCAATTATGCAAATAGCGTGTTCATTTTTATGTATAAATTCTTCTATCTTTAGTCTATCTTCATCATCTTCTGGATCCCATTCTTCTACGTTTGGTGGATTTTCAATTATGTTCCACAGACCTTCTCTTCATAGAAGCAGACTACATTTCATAGACCATGATACATAGTTTGTTCCATCCAACTTGGATATAAGGGACAAACTTTGTAGATTGACTTGTGCCATGTTTTCTTATATGGATATAAAACTATAATTAATAAAACACAGCTGTCTGTTTACTGTAATGTATAACAACACAAACTCTCACTTTTACATAAATCTGTTTTATCCTAGTTAAACTGACTTTGCAGCCTCTGGGCCCATAACTAGTGTTAAGCCTGGGTTCCCCAACCAGGGTTAGGGAGACAAGCTAAACAGAATGTGCAGCGTTAGTCAGACAGGCACACAGATAAATGAGTGAGCTAAGCTTGTATGTTTATTAACATACAGTAAAAATAACAGATATGCTTGTGCTATCAAAAATATAGTTTATTCCATTTATAGCATAGTCAAAATAACAGTCCATAAGTCATGTATCATTTAATCAGTCCATTCAGGGATATTCAGTTAGCAAAGTCCGTGTAGAATATCCTATGTCAGTTCACTTACAAATCAGTCCTTTGTTTATCTCTCCCGTTCGAGTAAAGCAGTCTTGAGTCCTTGCAGTTATCAGGGATCATCAAAGCCAGAGAGAGAGCAAGCTGCAGTCTTGCTTCTTTTAATGTGCTTTCACAACCACTCCCCTAATTACTTTCCCATATTTAAAGCTGCAGACAACTTTACATATAAACTATGATTACATATTTATTATTTTACCTAAACCAGTTAGGGTAAACAATGTTATCCCTAACAGCTTGGCTTTGGTTTTTCTATTTGTTTCTTTGTTTTTAGCAACTTGGTTTATGGCAGTGCAATGTGGGAAAAATTAGGTATAAATTGTCGATAAAAGTTTGCAAAGCCCAAAAAACTTTGTACCTGTTTTCTTGTTTGGGGGATTTTCTATTCCATTACAGCTTTTACCTTCTTCTCCAATCCTGCATTAGAGATTCAGTATTCCAGGTAGTCTAGTTTCATACAATGGAACTCACACTTAGATAATTTGATATATAATTTGGCATTTAATAATTTAGTTAATACACTCCTCACCAATTGGACGTGTTCTTCCATAGTTTTTGTGTAAACAAGTATATCACCCAAATATACTTGCACCCCATGGAATAAATGCTCTTGTAGTACACCATTAATATGTTTCATGAACACCGCGGGGGCCCCTTGTAATCCAAAAGGCATTACTCAAAATTGATAGCTTCTGAGGGGACAATTGAATGTTGTCTTCCATTCATCCTCAGGTCTTACTCTCACCCGATAATATGCCTCACGCAAGTCTAATTTAGTAAGGAAGCGTCCAATTGATAAGGTAGCCAACAACTCATTGATTTACGGTAACAGGTTCAGGTTATTGATGCAGACCGCGTTAAGTCCTCTAAAATCAACACACAAACGTAGGCCACCATCTTTTTTTTCTCGGAATAATACAGGGGCAGCTATGTGCGATCGTCTGGCTTGAATGAATCACTGAGCTAAATTCTTGTCTAGAAAGTTCTGCATTTCTGTTATTTCTTTCAGTGTCATTGCATACATCCGGGGTTTTGGCAATTTTGTCCCTGGAATCAGTTCAATAGCACAGTCCGCTGGGTGGTGTGGTGGTAGAATCTCACACTTTGTCTCACTAAATACTTCCGCTAAATCCTGACACACTGATGGAAAAGAGGAACTGCTATGTTCACCTGGCAAACTAATGGGCTCCACCCTTAAACTCTGTTGTTGTACTTCTGGTTCTTGCTGTGGCGGTTCTGGTCCTATAGTAAGCCTCAACCGTCTAAAACCGCCTTCCCACCAAATGGTGGGTTTCCAACGATCCAACCATACTAAACCTAAAATAACTGCCTCTCGCATTTCTGATACTACAATGAATCTTAATAGTTCCCAATGGGTTCCAATTTCTAATCGAATATGAACAGTCATCATCATAGCTGGTACTCCCCCTAACAATGACCCATCAACCTGCTCGAACTTCATGGGGGTAGGAAAAGGTTCTAATGGCACATGCAGTTCATCCACCACACATTGACTAATCAGACATCTGGTACATCTAGTATCTATCAATGCTCCATATCGGCTTCTAAGCCCTACATTATCTAATACTATAGGGATTATAAATGGCCTAACAGGGGAGCTCCAGTTTGCAGTGCTTCGGGGCAGGCAGGAATCCGCGATCATGCGCAATTTCTGCCTGCGCTCGCCGCTGGAGTGGCCTGAGCCATCCAGCTTCAGGGCTAGCCACCTCTGTAGAAGGTGGTGAAGACAGGGGGATCTGGCAGGGTCGAGAGAAATCGCACCTCTCTTCCGTAGCCGTCTAAACCCCCTTTTCCGAAGGCGGCAGAGCGGCGGTCAGAAATGGCCGCCACAAAGAAGCACTCAGCTAGAAAAGAAAGTGCAGGAGGAGTTAAGAAGAAGTGTAAGTTTTTTTGCTGACCGGGACAGAGCAACAACGAAGGTATCCTGGAACTTAAAAATTGTGAAAGATACATCGTTCCCAGAGATTTACAAGCGGTGAATGGAAGTTAAAAGGGAAAGTTATTTTTTTTCACTCTCCTTCCTAACATTGACAGAGAACAGAAATACATGAGAAATTGGAAAAACCCGCTTTGGCATCAATAGGTAAACTGGATAATTAAATGCTAAAGGGATAATAAGGATTTCCTGAACATTTAAAAAAATGTTTTTGCTGGAAGTGGGAAGGGAGAGGAAAAGAATTGGAGCAGGATTTGGAAGTAAGGAGGAGATTGCCTAGAATTTTAAAGAATCATTAAATACTAACAAGACTTCTAAAAGATACATTTTAACTGGAACTTTGCAACTAAACAGTAGCCACAGAAAAAGAAAGTGAAGAAAGAAGAAAGTGCTAAAAGAAACAGCTTATTTGGACTGTTTGGTGACTTTGAGACTTTTGGAAATTATCTTTGAAGGACTAAAAACACTTGGGTGGTTGTTTTGGGAAAAATTTTTCTTTCCACAATGGCATCACTTGTGGATGAATTGAAAATTGAATTAAAAAAATACAAAGAATAAGAACAAGAAGAGAAAGACTCTCTTGACACTCTTTTTCAATTCTTAGAAATGGCGATTTGCACCTATGAGAAACTGACTGTGCAACAAGATGATTGGGATAAAGAAGAAGCCATCTTTTTTTTTTGAAAACAATTTTATTAGTTTTTAAAGACAAACAAAAACATAAAAACATCCAACTTTCCCATAAGTATACAAACAGTGTGTCGGTTGATTTACCAATTTTTTTGTGCATCCATTTCATAGTCTCAATTACAATTACATTACATAATGACTCATCAATCAAAAATTATATACCCTAGTATCACTATTAAACAATCTTTTGACTCTGATTTTATTCATTCATGCTTTACGAGATAACTATAATTTACTTAGTTTATTAAATAGCAAATCATATAATCATACCAAATCTATCCTAAAAACATTTTCTAGATATAATATCAAATAGAAAAGAAAAAATGTCTCCTTATATATTCATTATTATCTAAGATTCTAAATATTCTATTTATTATGTTTTATCATCCAACCATCGATAGAAAAGATCCCAAGTTTCATAAAATTGTTTATCCTCTTGCTCTCTAATTTCAAATGTCAATCTACTCATTTCAGCACATTCCAATATTTTCTTAATAATTTCTTTCTGCAATGGTATTTTCTCATTTTTCCAGTTTTTAGCAAATACAATCCTAGCCGCTGTTAATACATTTACAATCAGGTATTTCAAATCTTTAATGTATGTATCAGGTAAAATTCCCCCCCAAAAAATCTCTTGTTTCAAGTCTATGTGTTTCTTTGTCATTTTTTCCAACCACATGCGAATTTTAGTCCAATATTTTCTAGCGTCCTCACAAGTCCACCACATATGGTAATATGAGCCAGGTTTCTGATGACATTTCCAGCATTTTTCAGATTTATTCTTGAACATTCTTGCTATTCTTGTCGGGGGGAAATGCCACCTGTAAAACATCTTATACAAATTTTCTTTATAAGCTGTTGACATTGTCATTTTATAATTTTGAGACCACAGTTTTTGCCATTTCTCTAGATCAATCCCATATCCAAAATTCTTTCCCCAAGCAATCATAGTTTCTTTAACTTGTTTTTCCTCTAATTTAATTTCCAATAAATAACCATATAGCTTTTTAATCACCTTTTGCATCAGTACCTGTCAAAATCTTATCTAAATCAGTCAATTTATCATAAAATCCCTCTGTCTTAAAATCTTCATCATACCTTGAATGTATTTGCGCATATGAAAACCAGTTCATCTTTATACCTTCTTCCTCTAAATTTTGCATTGATTTAAGTTCACCCTTTTCATCCAGTATTTCCCCATATCTAACTGTTTGTTCCTTCTTATAAATTATAGGATAAGAAAATGCTTCAATGGTCGATAACCAAATTGGAATTTTCAAATAACATTGTCTTTTAATCTTCTCCCAATTCAACCACAAAGACTCCCTTATATGATGTCTTCTAAAATAACCCTGTGTTTTAGTTCCCTTATACCATAAAAAAGCATGCCAACCCAACAACAAATCATGTCCTTCTAATGTCAACAATCTAGTCTTTCTTAGTGTTATCCATTCCTTGGCCCACATCAAGTTTGCAGCTTGGTAGTACAATTCCCAATTAGGCAAACCAAAACCTCCTCTGACTCTGGCATCTTGTAGAAGTTTTAACTTTATTCTTGCTTTTTTGCCTTGCCATATATACTTCAACACAATTTTATTTAAATCTTCAAAAAAGTATTTTCCAAGCCTAATTGGTATTGTTTGAAACAAGTATAAGATTCTGAGTAGGATATTCATCTTGATTGTTGAGATTCTCCCTATTAATGACAATTGTAGATTTTCCCATTTCCTCAAGTCTAAGGCTATCTGTTGCTTAAGTTTAATGTAATTGTTCTCTTTTAATGTACTACATCTTGGTGTCAAATATGTCCCCAAATACTTGACCTTATTCGTAACTTGAATTTTCAATAGGCCTGCCAGTTCTTCTCTTTGTTTTAATAACATATTCTTTGTCAAAATCTTTGTTTTATCTTTGTTTATTTTCAAACCTGCCATCTCACCATATGTCTCCATCTTTTCCAATAGTTTTGGAGCTGTTTCTAAGGGGTCTTCCAAAATAAAAGCCAGATCATCCGCAAAGAAGAAGCCATCTTTGATGAACAAGTAACTTTATTTGGGGAAAAAAGGGAGAAGGAGGAAAAGAAAAAGGGGACTTTAAGATTTAAAAAAGCAACCAAAAAAGAGAAAAATAAGGTGAAAAGTGGATATAATGTTAGAAAACAACAGAAAGGGGGAATGCAGAAGAAGAAAAGGGAGGTGGAGAGACAAGGGGGTAAAAAGGGCAGAGAGAAGAAGAACCAAGGGAGGAAGGAAGGGATGAGAAGCCTCAATGGTGTGGAGCAAGATGTAACAAGATTCATTTAGAGATAATGGGTAAAATTTAATTGAAAAAGGGATTCTGCAAAGGTACATAAGATTGTATTGTTATATTTGTACTTAGAAATAATCTTAGAAAATTGGAAACAACATGTGATCAAAAATGGCATAAAATATTCAGTGTAACATAGTGAAATTTTTGTGAATAAAAGGAAGGCAATGGAATAAATGAGAGAATTGAAGTAGGAGGAAATGGGAACATTTTAATGATACAATGATTTAAAATATAAGTGATGTGAAGTGGGGGGGAAATAACTATGGAAAGTATAAGTGTTCCCATAAAAGTATGATATTCAATTGAAAAGTAATGTGTAAAATGTTTAAGATTTAAATGAATATTAATCTTCATGATAGATTTGAATTGGCATGGATAGTTGTTTTAATTATATTACATACTTATAAATTTTTCTTTTTAAAAAATATAATGTGTAACTTTAGAATGTACTAAACAGAATCCCAATGGAAGTTATATACTATACTAAGTGTTATAAATTTAGGGGAAAGAGTTAAAGGCGTCACACTCCAATTAGTGTACAGGAGAAATTTTGTTTAAAGAGAAAAGATAAATAGATAGCTGGAAACAGAACAAAGAATAATAAGCATAATGATCTGAACTGAGATGAGATAAATAAAATAAAACTAAAAAAGTTAAAAGAGGTGAGAAGCTATATAGAAAATGGAAAATGGTAATAAGATATGGAATAGTATATAAAATGAACATGAATTTGAATTTGTGTCTGTATGAAGAGATGTAACCCGGGATCAAGCAGCTTTCAGAAAAGATGTTTTATGTTTTTATGTTTTATGTTTTGTTTGTTTGTGTATTGTCTTTGAAAATTAATAAAATTTGTTTAAATAAATAAATAAATGGCCTAACAGGAGAGCTTACCATGGTGTCTTCTTGGCTGTCATCACCACTGTCATACAGTCTTGACACAACTCTCGGCTGCCGCTGTTCACTGTATTGCTTCATCTCTTGTGTGGCCAGAGCTATTGATGGTTCTTGTTGTGTGACACCCTGTGATTTTTCATGACTACTAACTCCCCTGCCACTATATCCAATTTGTGAAACATTTCCAGAAGGACCCATCACTGTTTGCTTCATACGTCCTATATCTATTGTAGGACATTCAAATGCCCTATGTCCCAATATATTACAATGAAAATACCTAAGATTTAAATGACCCCTGGTATTGTTGGCCACAATTCCTTGCACACCCCTTCTTATTCCCACATTAGTCCCAACCAGACCAATTCTTCGTGGACCTTCAGATTTCTCTCTAAATTCCTTCAACCCTACATCTAGTTCAACAACAGTTTTATACCAGTCTGTTATTCGTTGGGGCACACCCCTGTAGAGACAAGCCTGTCGTAATCCTCTATCTAAACCGGCCCTAAATTCCCTAATCAATAGACGTTCTGGCCAAGTTCTCAGTTTCCCAGCCAATCGTTTGAACTCCCTGATGTATTCAATAGCTGGTCTTCCATTCTGTTTTAATGTCATCATTGCTTCCTCAGTCTGGTGTACTCTAGACTTATCCTCGAATTGATTACGAAGTGAATCTAAGAATAAGCCTCCATCAATCAATTCTTTATCATGGGCACTATGCAACTCTGCCACCCAGTCTGCTGCGTCTCCGGTTAACACCCCAGTAATTGCTTCTATCATTGACCATTGGGAGGGGTAATATGTTGCATATAATTCCAAATGATTTACTACTTGGCTGAGAAATAAAGCTATACGATTGGGATTTCCATCAAAAGAAGTTTGCAGTGGGAGTGGACCCCATACCATGCGCTGTTCCCAGCGGCCAGTCCTTCTGGGGAATCCCCAAGACTCTTCCTGTGGTTCACGTCGAGGTAAGGACTCCAAACGTTCACCACTAGACATGTGTGTGGCTCCTCTTCTTCTGGGCTCTGAACCCCCCCCCCCACTTCTGCAAGTGAGGAATCAAACCCAGCTGAAAAGTCATGTGTTGTTCTTCTATGGGTACGGTCTCTTTCATCCCGAGGCAGAGAACTAAAAAAAGATGTGTTCTCCATGTTGCTTCCCCAATGGTGTTTGGTGTCATGGCTGCTGATACTCAATTCCCCATATTTTAAACGGAGAAGTTGAAGAGTACTAGCTCCAAGGCTGGATGGGGATGTGCTCCATTTGTCTCCCTCGCCTATCCTCCTTTCTTTCCACTTCTCAAAGGTGTCAGAGTGTGCAGGGACATGGGTAGGAGGTTTACTCCAAAGAAACCCCATGACCTCCCTGCAATCCGAAAGGCATGACCCGGAATTGATAACTGCCCAATGGGCAGTTGAAAGTTGTCTTCCACTCATCAGCAGGATGTATGAGGACTCTGTAATAGGCTTAATGTTGGTCCAACTTTGTGAAGTATTTCCCTTCTGATACTGTAGCTAATAAATCTTTTATAAGTGATAACAGATATAGTGGCTCCTTACATACCGTATGCAATCCTCTAAAGTCCACACATAATCTAAGCCCACCATCCTTCTCCCTAAACAATACCGGAGCCGCAATATGCGCACGTCCCAGTTTAATAAAACCCCTTGTTGAATTTGTATCTATATATTTTTGCATTTCCTCCATTTCTTGAGGGGTCATCGAATACATATGAGGTTCAGGTAACTTTACCCATGGTAATAATTCTATCGCACAATCAGGAGCCCTATCGGGTGGTAATTGGTCACTTCCAGATTTGCTAAAAATATCAGTTAAATCATTATACATAGGAGGGTATGCGAGGCTGGCTTTATTATTTTGTTCGGACACTAACCAGCAGGCTGCTGTGTTAGTCGCCTCATCTTTTGGGGGCTCAGGGCCTACCCCAAACTGCAATTTCCTAACCCCCCCTTCCCACCAGATAGTTGGACCCCATTTATCCAACCACGCTAACCCAAGAATGATGGCCTCTGTCATGTGTTCAACCACAAATGAAATCTTTTCCCAGTGTTCTCCCATATCCATATGTACTAACTCAGTACGATGCATAGCTGGTTCCCCCCCCCCCCCAGGATAGAGCCATCCAACTGCTCAAATCGTATAGGAGTGGGAAGAGATAATAACCTTAGCCCCAATTTCTGCACCACTGTATGTGTTATCAGACACCGTGTACACCCTCAGTCAATCAAAGCACCAATGTTTACATGTTGTTGGGTTTGAATATTTGTGATAGTGATTGGGAGTATAAAAGGATGAATAGGCTTACTCACCATAGGATCATCCATATTACTACCATCATCCTCATATTGTATGGATGGTTTCTTGGCGGTAGATACCTCATCTGATGTTGGCTCAACTTCAGTACTAGTATCCAATTGGGCCACTCCTCGAGAACATTCAGGAAGTTGCTGGGAATAGTCAGTAGCTCTTCCACAGTCAGTTGGCAATTGTTGCTGTTTGGGTACCCGCAAAGGAGGAACCAGGCACTCCACTGCCCTATGTTCAGGCTGGTTACATCTAAAACAACTGAACAACCCACTTCCTTGCTGAGGTTGAGGTATTATGGGCCTTGATGGGTTTCGTCTGGAAGGCCCTCTCTGCATTCCTAATCCAATATCACTATGTATCTTCAAGTGACGTAAACCAGAATCCAACTCAATGGCCGCACAATACCAGTCCTGTAACCTTGTGCGCAAACCCCTGTACAAAAAGGCTTGTCCTAACTCCTGGTCCAGTCCCTCTGAAAATAAGTGGACCAGCATCTTCTCTGGACAAGTATGAAGTCACCCAGCTACCCTCCAAAATTCCTGCACATATTCCCTAACAGGATGCCCACATTGTCTCAAGGCTAAGAGATCGTCTTCAGCCTGTTGTACTTTCAACGTATCTTCAAAACGATGCCTTAGGGCCTCAAGGAAAACACCCACATCAGCCAATGCTGGTAAGTGTTCCCTGTGAAGATCAGCTGCCCATTCCCCAGCTTCCCCCTCCAACACTCCTGTTATGGCCACCACCATGGCCAAATGAGAGGTGTTAAGCCTGGGTTCCCCAACCAGGGTTAAGGAGACAAGCTAAACAGAATGTGCAGCGTTAGTCAGAAAGGCACACAGATAAATGAGTGAGATAAGTTTGTATGTTTATTAACATACAGTAAAAATAACAGATACGCTTGTGCTATCAAAAATATAGTTTATTCCATTTATAGCATAGTCAAAATAACAGTCCATTAGTCATGTATCATTTAGTCAGTCCATTCAAGGATATTCAGTTAGCAAAGTCCGTGTAGAATATCCTTTGTCAGTTCACTTACAAATCAGTCCTTTGTCTCTCTCCCGTTCGAGTAACGCAGTCTTGAGTCCATGCAGTAATTAGGGATCATCAAAGCCAAAGAGAGAGCAAGCTGTCATCTTGCTTCTTTTAAAGTGCTTTCACAACCACTCCCCTAATTACATTCCCATATTTAAAGTTGCAGACACTTCAACTTATAAACTATGATTACATATTCATTATTTTACCTAAACCAGTTAGGGTGAACAATGCTATCTCTAACATTCTCCCCTTTTAGGTTAAATAATAATAATAACTATTTACTATTTACATCTTTAAATCATATTTGTTACAACTTTCTTGAAACTTGCTTACTCCTTGAGCTTTTGTAAATTGGTCTGCAATGTTTTCTTCACTCATGCAGTATTCCAATTTAATTAGCCCATTCTTTACAGATTCTCTAACATTTAAGTATCTTAAATCAGTATGCTTTGATCTAGTTCTTACAGCTATATTAGTAGCTAACTTTATGGCTGCTTGATTGTCCTCGTACACAATAATGGAATCTTTAACAGTTATACCCATGTCTAATAATAACTGTTTGTACAGAATTAAGTCAGTGCATAGTATTGACAGACATGAAAATTCCACTTCCATCGTGGACAAGCTAATATGCTGTTGTCTGATTGACCTCCACCCTATTAGTGTCTTACCAAATAATATAGCCATCCCAGATGTTGATTTTCTAGTGTTTATGTCAGTTGCAAAACTTGCATCTGCATAGGCACTAAGACTCAAATCACCCTTTGGTTCTATATACAATGCATGGTTCATTGTTCCTTTAAGATATCTTAAAATTCTCTTTAATGATTGCCAAAGACATTGATGTGGATCCGAATTAAAACGTGCCAGCTGATTAACACTATAAGCTATATCAGGCCTTGACCAATTGCTGATATATGATAAGCTACCAATCAAAGATTGATATATGGACTTATCAAATTTGGGCCTTTGATCATCAGTTTGGCAAACTTCCTGACTCATTGGAGTCTTTGCCGGTTTACAAAGTTCCATTTTATACGTTTTAATTAATTGGCAAATTTTATCTTCTTGAGATATCTTAAATCCATTTTTTGTTTTGTTAATTGTCAATCCTAGATACTTTTTAATTTCATCTAAATGCTTTAATTTTATCTTTTTGGCTAATAATGATATAATCTCATTAGCTTCATTATTAGTCTTAGTTATCAAAGCAATATCATCTGTAAATAATTACAATAATGACACCGTTCCATTATTTTCTCTTTTAAACACACATGGATCTGCTAAACCAGATTTAAAACCTATATTGTTTAATTCTTTCACAACATATTGATTCCACTCAAAGCCAGATTGTTTCAACCCGTAAAGACTCTTTTTGAGTTTCCAACAATCATTACTATTTACTTTATCCTTTATACCTGCTGGTTTTCTTAAATATATAGTGTGCTGCAATGGTGCATGTAGGTAAGCAGTTTCTACATCTAAATGGTTAATGACATAGTTTTTCTTAGCTGCCCACACTAATGCTGCTCTTAAAGATGTTGCTTTAAGACTTGGTGCAAAAACTTCATCGTAATCAGATGCAGTTTGATTAAATCCTTGAGCTACCAACCTAGCTTTATGGGTAACAGTCCCATCATTTCCAGTTTTTACTTTAAATATCCATTTGCACCCAATGGATTTTTCTCCTGGAGGTAATTTAGCATCTTCATATACTTTCATTACCTTTAATGAATTTAGTTCTTTTTCCATTGCCTTTTGCCAATTCTTCTGATCCTTAGTTGGATACATCCTGAGTTCATCTACACTAGTTGGAACTTTAGTTACTTGGCAAACTATACTTGCTTGATACCTATCAGGTGGTCTAGTTACACGTGTAGTACGTCTAGGTATTACAGGACTTACAGGTGGACTTTCATTTACTAACTCTTCTTGATTATCTAACTCTTCCTGATCAACTATTTCCTCTTGTTCTGGTCCTATTTGTTCTTCATGGACTTCTTCTTTAATTGGACTCTTCTTATAACTAATCTGATCTTTCTGCCTTTTGTAGGGTTCAATAATTACTTCGTTATTTAAATCTTGCTCTAATCTATTCCATCCTACATGTTCTAGGAATTTAGCACAAGCACTGGTGTAAACTCTTGGTGTACCTGGTTCCCAGAATCTATAAAATCTATGATTAGATGTATATCCTACAAAAAATAATCTTTTAGCTCTATGCTGTCCTTTGTGTCTAAGTTGTGTAGGGATATGCACCCATGCTGGTGCTCCAAATGTGTGCATGTAACTTAAATCAGGTTTTGTACCATGCCACAGTGTGAATGGTAATTCACCTGTTGTTGAATTAACAACATTATTTAATATATGATTACCACACATTTTTGCTTCTCCCCACAAATTGTCAGGTAATCCTGAATCAGACAACATAGTACGTGCCATTGACTGTCATGTTTGGCCTCGTCTCTCTATAAAGGCATTATGTTGTGGCCGATATGGTGCAGACTTTTTATGTTGAATACCTAACATTCTAAGTCTATTCTGGAATTTATTATTTGTAAATTCAGTACCATTATCTGTTATAAGAGTTACTAATTTATTTTTAGTTTTCCTTTCAGCAAATTTTATCCAATTAAAGAGATTTAGATACGTTTCAGTTTTGCTCTTCATTAAATAGCAAAACCCATATCTAGAATAGTGATCCATTATACTTAATATGTATCGAGCTCTTCCTACACTTGGTTTTTTCAGACCTATTAAATCAGCAAATACTACTTCTAAAGGCTCTTTGGTAGTAAATCCATCAACTCTATTAGCCGGTGTGACCTTGCTCTTGCTTTGATTGCAAGCATTACATTGCAAATACTTATTACAAGGTTTCAAACTTATTCCTTCAGATAATTCAACAGTTTTCTTAAGCATTTTAAAATTTAAATGCCCTAGCCTTCGGTGTAACAAGTGAATACATTCATCACAGGGTTTCTTATTATCATAAACCATGTTAGCCACCTTTAAACCATTATCATTTAACACATATAATTCACCTCTTGAAGATGCAGTAATTTTCTTATCTTCTTTCTCAATTGTGCAGTTATCTCCTTTAAAAGTAACTACATATCCTAGTTTAACCAAAATTCTAACTGAAATTAAATGAAACTTAAGTTGTGGTAAATATAACATTTTTACATTCTCTTTTATGAAAGAACAATATGCTGTACCTTGACCTTTAGCTTTCAGTTTCCAGCCATTGGCTAACGATATCTGCTGTGTACTCTGGGACATTTTTATAAATTTTTTGTTATCATTTGTTATACAGTGGGATGCTCCACTGTCAACCACCCATAAATTATTTTTTACAGCTCCGTTAGTATACATGGCTAACTCTAAATTTTTATTTTTATTTTGATAACTTTTAGTATTCTGGTCAGCGTTCTGGTACTTTGCTTTTTTACAAAATCTTGCCAAATGTCCTCTTCCTCCACAATTAAAACACTTTTTAATTGCATATGCAGTCGGAGATTCAATATCTTCTTTTTGAGGTTGCTCCCTTCTTAAATGGTCTCTTTCAAGTCTTCTTCTTGCCTCTTCAATCAATCTGCCAGTTATATCAGTTAAAGTTAAACTTTCCTTAGGCAATATTTCAAGGGAAGTGACGTAGTTATCATAACTTATGTCAAGTGAAGATAGAATTATGTAGACTTGGTGTAGTTCAGAGAAAATAATCTTTCTCGTGCAGTTCTTGAAAAATGCTTTGCATAGTTTTCAAATGACTAAGTATTTCACCATTCGTCTGGAGATGTGTTCTGAAAAGCTTCCGTGTTAGATTTATGTCAGCACCAACGTTATCTCGAACATAAATCCTCTTCAGCTTCTGCCAACACCCAACAGCCATTTGCTCTCCACGGATATGAACAAGTTGCTGGTCAGACAATGTTAAACCTATTATGCAAATAGCTTGTTCATTTTTATGCATAAATTCTTCTATCTTTAGTCTATCTTCATCATCCTCTGGATCCCATTCCTCTACCTTTGGTGGATTTTCAATTATGTTCCACAGACCTTCTCTACGTAGAAGCAGACTACATTTCATAGACCATGATTCATAGTTTGTTCCATCCAGCTTGGATATAAGGGACAAACTTTGTAGATTGACTTGTGCCATGTTTTCTTATATGGATATAAAACTATAATTAATAAAACACAGCTGTCTGTTTACTGTAATGTATAACAACACAAACTCTCACTTTTACATAAATCTGTTTTATCCTAGTTAAACTGACTTTGCAGCCTCTGGGCCCATAACCAGTGTTAAGTCTGGGCCCATAACCAGTGTTAAGGAGACAAGCTAAACAGAATGTGCAGCGTTAGTCAGATAGGCACACAGATAAATGAGTGAGATAAGTTTGTATGTTTATTAACATACAGTAAAAATAACAGATACGCTTGTGCTATCAAAAATATAGTTTATTCCTTTTCTCCGGTTTCGCGTGGCTTCGGGGCAGCAGGAATTCGCGACAGCTCGCGATTCCTGCTGTGCTAGCCGTCGAGGTACCCCCGACCCAGATGGGTCAGGGGGATATGGCTGCCCTGTAGGGACAGCTGAAGAGAGAGGGGAGTCGGATAGGGAGGTGGGGGTGTCGCAGACCCCCCCCTTCTCCGGAAAAACCCCTTTTTCCCAAGGCGGTGAAGCGGCGGTCAGCAATGGCCGCCACGAAGAAGCCAGCAACCGGGTAAGATTGTGCTGGAGGAAATGTGAAGAGTGAAAGTTTTGTCTGAGCCGGGTCAAGTAACATCCTTTAAATTGCCTGGAACTGAGCTGTTTGAATTGCTGGAGGATACATTGTATCCCTAAGAAGAGCGAAAGTGGCGGAGAAGCTGTTAAAGGGAACTTTCGTTTTTTCTTCACTCTCCCACCCCATGGAAACAGCAGAAATGTTTGGATATATTGGACATCGAAAGTGAATTGTTTTGAGAGTTGAAGCTAAGGAACAAAAGGATTTTTGGACATTGAAAAATTTAAGAAATTGGAAAACCCTTGGAGGTATGGATTTCTGATCATTTAAAATTGACATTTTAAGTGGGAAGGGAGAGGAAAAAAAAATTGGAGCAGAAGCTGAAAAAGGAGGAGATTGCCTAGAATCCCAAAGAAAGATATATGGTAATTGAACCTCTTTGACTAAACATTAACCCCAGAAAGAGAAAGAGAAGAAGGAAGAAAAGTATTAACTTTTTGAAATTTTTTTTTAATTGTTTTTGATTAAAAATACTTGTGGTTGTTTTGGGAAAAGTTTCTCTTTTCATAATGGCATTGTTTGTGGATGAACTAAAGACTGAATATCAAAAATATAAAAAGGAAGATACTTTGGGCGCTTTGTTTCAATTCTTAGAAATGGCGTTATGTACTTATGAAAAGTTGATTACGCAGCAGAAGGACTGGGACAAGGAAGAAGAGGAAGAAGAAGCCATCTTTGATGAACAATGGGTCCCTTCCGGAGAGGAGGAGAAAAAGGATAAGAAAAAGGGGATTTTAAGAATTATAAAAACAACCAAAAAAGAGAAAAATGAGCGAAAAGGTGGAGGCAAGGTTAGAAAGCAAAGGAAAAGGAGTAAGAAAAGAGAGGAGAAAAAACAAAGGGGTAAAAAGGGCAAGGAGAAGAATAAGCAAGAGAGAAAGGGGGGGAGGAGAAGACTTAATGGGGGGAAGCAAGATCTAAAGAAAAAAAGTTTATTTAGAGACAATGGGTGAATTTAATTTAGGATAAAAGAGGGATTCTGGAGGGTACATAAGTTTGTGTTTTTATATGTGTATTTAGAGTATAAAATTCATTATGCAATTTTAGAATCTTTTAAACAGAATCCCAAGAAAAATTGTTACACGAAGTACTTTTAAGTTAGGGTAATGAGTTATAGATGTTACTCCAATTGGTGTATAGGAGAAGTATAATAAAAGAAAAAAGATGAATGGATAGTTGGAAATAGAACAGACAAAGAATGTTATTGAAAATGGTAATAAGATATGGAAGGATATATAAAGGCTTTGTTATGGTTTTGGTTTTTTTTTTGGATTTTGTATATTGATAAAAGGCAATAAAATTTTAATTAACAAGAAATAATTTGGATGAAAAGGAGAAGTAGGGATAAGATATGAAGTTAAATAGATAAAGTATTGATACTATAATTTGGAATTGTTATGCTCTATTGGTTTTTTATTATTATTTTTTCCTAGAAAAGAATTTATAAGCTGTTATGCCTTGATTCTTTGTGCATTGTTTTTATAAAAATGGTTTTTATATATATATATAAAAAAAGAAAATGATAATAAGATATGGAAGGATATATGGGGTGAATATGATATTTGAATTTGTGTCTGTGTGAAGAGTTTTAACCCGGGATCAGACAATCTTCAGAAAAAATCTTTTAGTTTTGTTTATGCTTTGTGTTTTGTATGTTTGTGTATTGTGTCTTCTGTAAAATTATTAAAAATTAAAAAAAAAAAAGAATTAATAAAACCTTGGAGGAATGTAATTGTAAACAAGTCAGAAAGAAATGAATATGATGACTATAAAATGGATAAATATAGAAAAGAAATGAAATTGAATAAGAGTAAAGAGAAATAATGAGAAATTTGCTGAAAGATATTTATGTGTCCATATGGAAATGGGATAAATTAGAATTATGTTGTATAAAAATAATGTTTTATCCGACTTGTAAAAATTTATAATGTTAAGAGGTTTTATGTACTTAATGGTTAATGATGTGTTGTTTGTCTTTAAAATTAATAAAATTTGTTTCAAAAATATATATATATATAGTTTATTCCATTTATAGCATAGTCAAAATAACAGTCCATTAGTCATGTATCATTTAGTCAGTCCATTCAAGGATATTCAGTTAGCAAAGTCCGTGTGGAATATCCTATGTCAGTTCACTTACAAATCAGTCCTTTGTCTCTCTCCCGTTCGAGTAACGCAGTCTTGAGTCCATGCAGTAATTAGGGATCATCAAAGCCAAAGAGAGAGCAAGCTGTCGTCTTGCTTCTTTTAAAGTGCTTTCACAACCACTCCCCTAATTACATTCCCATATTTAAAGTTGCAGACACTTTAACTTATAAACTATGATTACATATTTATTATTTTACCTAAATCAGTTAGGGTAAACAATGTTATCCCTAACAAGAGGGATAAAACCTGCCATATAAATCTAAATGGTTGATAATTTGTCCCAAAAACACAGCCACCCAATCTACATTACCATCGAAGGTAGCATGCAATGGGAGAGGGCCCCATCTACCCTGGGACGGACCCCACGTTGAAGCTGGCATTCCCTGGGAACTGCTCCATGACTTACTGGGGTTCTGGCACTCTTCTCCATGACTCCACTCTTGTGCATCTGATGTTCTCCTTCCAGGCAACCCCGTTTGACCAAGGGGTGCAGCTACGGTATCATAAAACCGTCGGGATTGTAACTCATAACGTTCAAAGGGTTTGCTTACATCCGCCCCTACAGTCCCCACTGGGCTGGAAGTACTTAATGGTTTACTTACAGACCCATAACTAGGTTTCCTAGTGGGACCCTCCTTTACATATGTACCAGGAGAATCTTGTAATGACACTTCCCCAAACTGTGTCCGTAATATAGCCAGTGCAGTGCTAGCAGGCACGGTCCAGCCACTGTCTTCCAACCCCGGCCATCTGCGCACCTTCCATTCTTTCTTTCTTTTTTTTACAAATTTGATTCAGTTTTTCACATTAAAAACAAAAATCTCTTTTTAGTGGACAACATATTTCCGGGTCATCACCTTTACATACAAATATCACAGCAATTATACATTCATATATGCATACTTAATTCTTTTATTGCCTTTTCCATTCCAAATTTTCAGTAAGGAGAGAAACAAGCACATTAATTCTCGCCTCTTTCATTAATCTCAATTGAAACATCTTTTTGTTTCATTTCAATCATTTCAAATATAATCCTTTGATATTTACTTTAAAAATAAAGATAAACAATATGTGTTTCCCTAATTAATAATAATAATAGTAATAGTAATAGTAATAGTAATAGTAATAGTAATAGTAATAGTAATAATAATAATAATAATAATAATAATAATAATAATAATAATAATAAAGGTTACCTATGTCTCTCCTTGCTTTTAATAGTCTATATTAACTTATCAATTTAGTTGGTTCTTTAGTCTGTCATATTCCCTTTCCATTACACATTCTTTTTATAAATTCTAGATGAATACAAATTTTAACACTAAAGAAAAAAAAACCAAGTATAGGTTTCCCCCCTTTTACTGCTTTGAGTGTGACACCTCAATGATTAAAATATACCTTTATTCCCTCATCTTGATTCCCAATAATCCATTACTTTTAAGAAGTTACAATAATAATCATTACATCTTTTCATTTGGATTCCGCAGCATATTTCCCCCCCTTAATTTTTAATAAGAGTGATCAGTATCTATATTACCCTATTTTCTAAATATTTTTAATTGCAGAAATAGTCTTATTACCCCTTGTCACCCTGCAGAATCCCCTTTTTAATTCATCAACCATTATCTCTGAAAAAACAATTTCCTTTCAACATTTTACTAATTCTGTATTTCTTTATTTCATGAGCCTGTTTCTTACTGCTTCTCCTCCCCCTCTTTCCCCCGTATCTTTTCTCATTCCAATTTATATCCCTCTCTTGCTTAATATCTTCCTTTCCCCTTTTCTGCTGGGTCTTTCTGTCTTTCCCAACTTCACTGGTATTCCCCCTTTTGATTGCCTTCTTAAATCTCAACTTTTTAACCTTCTTTCTTTCCCCACTTCTTTGTAGTGTTCTTTGTGTTAATTGTCTATTTAAAATGTCTTCTCCTTGAGTCGACTCCTCCTCCTCTGAAGCTCTTTCTTCTTGTTCTTCAATCGCCATTTCCATTTTTTCTAACACAGAGCAAAGTGATTCGCCTCATTCCTGTTGTAATTCTCTCATATTTTTTAGTTCCATTTTTAATTCCTGAAGAGATATCATCATTACACACTCTTGTATTTTATGGTGGTTAAAGTCCACAAAAAAAACCCTTTTACTTTCCTTCTTTCTTCTTTCAATTTTCTAAAGTTCTCAATTATTCCAGCCAGGGTCTATACCCAAAACATCAATTAATCCCACAGTCAGTCTTTCCTTACTTTTTTCTTTATTTTAGTTCTGCTTTCACTTTCTCAGATTCTTACTTTGTTTCAATATTTCTTCAATGTTATATCCACACAAGTTCATTCAGAAACAGGATGCTTTCCCTTGTTTGAGCTCAAGTTTTTGTCAAAAGGTGGCACTCTCCATTATACAAAGTCTTCACCTTTTTCCCTATTTTTTTATTAAGGGTTTTTCAAACCTCAATATTCTAGCACAGTCCAGTCTCTAATTTGTAAACTTTATTATAATTATTTTTTGACAATCTTAAGTCCAGCTTTATTTTATGCCTGTTTATTGCCAAAATATTTTAGTCCAATTTAGTTAAATCTTTAGTTCCGGCTTCTTCCTTTCCCAGTTCGAAGCCCCGCTTGTCTGTCAAAAATATTTTCTTATTTTTTTTCCTGTCCCTTTGTAATTTCGCCGCTCACTTTTCTTTTCTTAAAAATTCCATGTTACCTTAATCCCAGGGTACTTTTGTTTAGTTGTATTGCCCAGTTGTCCTGGTTCAGATGTTATCCACCTCTTTCTTCCCTCCTGAACAAAGCTTAATCCAGCTGAGTCCTCCTCTTCAGGGTGGTCATTTTAAACCACCGCTGCAGTCGTCTTCGGGGGAAAAAAGACCAAGCCCAGGAGGGGAGATGTGGCTCCCCTCAACCTGGCTTGCGGCTTCCCCTTACTCCTCCGCCCCTCCAAGGCAGCTTCAGCCCCTAATCATAATGATCGGGACTCTCCAACGAAACAGCACTAACCATAGCCACAGAGAGTCGTGATCTACGGTCCATCAGCGAGGAGGCTCTGCCTTCTTCCACACCTTCCATTCTTCAGCTGAACCAGGGACATGGGAACTGCGCTGTGATCGCCAGTCATCCATCTCCACCTGCTCCACTGGTGTGGTGGACTCCCATGGAAAGAATGAGACACAGAGGCTGGTGTACTCGGGATGGGAGTCTAGAGCAAATTCTAGTGCCCCCTTTTATTGAGAAATTCGTACATAGTAAGCATTCACATTGTGGATTACAATAATTAGATAAAGCACACAAAACTGTTTACAATTGTCTGAGCTGCTTAATTGTTTCTGGTGTTTTGTTTTTAATTTCCTTGCTTATCTCAGTGACCCTTAGGCAGACATGTATGTATAAGGTCTTAGACTAATCATTACCCAATACTGAAGTCAAAGTTTATTCCCACATCTCCCCTGTTTTAGTTTTTTGATGATCGCGGATGCCTCGGTAGCTTTTCGCCATCTGCAACAACAGTTCTCCTTCCGTAGGCTTCACCCGACACATTCCTAAAAGTCCAGGGAGACATTGGATACAACAGCATACTCAAAGAGAAAGTATAAAAAGCAATATCACTCCAACAATTAGGTGACGAATCCATGAACCATCTGGCAACCAGGACCAAAGTGCAGACCACACGTCCAGTCCCTCGTCTTCCGATTGTAATGGATTCTCACTCAGGGTTTGTTCCATATGCTGTATAGTAGCTGTAATGTTTGGAGAATAATCAGAGATATACATGCAACAATGTGTATGAATCACAGCGCAAACTCCCCTTTGCGCAGCCAAAATAGTGTCCACCGCATATCTGGTTTGCAGGACAAAGTCAAGGATTTTTCCTTGTTCTTCTTCAAGCAGCTTTAGCGTTTTAATGGTGTCTTTAAACATAGTAACTGTCCAATTGTTTAAACGATGCAAATCTCTATAGTTCATCATGACTCCTAAAGGAGGAATAACTCCCCTTGATATCTGTATCCAGTAGTCATGATTCAAAACAGAGTTTACTTCCGTTGCGGAACGCGCATTGCGGATATGAGCAGTCCCCAAAGATTTTAAAATGACATGAGATGGGATTACTTTCCCAAAGGTGCAGACTCCTTTCCATCGTGCTAGCATGCGATCATAGGCCATCCGTCCACACAGCAACCATAGATTTGCTCCCAGGAGATGGCCAACCGTATTTGGTTCAGCATAGATTAATCGTACAAAAGATTCCATTAACATAGCCAAATAAGTGGGCGGTGGTGCGTATTTCCCATTTGCACATTTGGGCAGCTGGTTTTCTATCATGATGGGACAACATGTGGCAGGGATAATTGGACACCCATTTTCATTGATCAAAGATATGATATCAAATTAAGAAATATTATGTACAAAGTAAGTGAGATTTTTAGTTTTCATGTCATCCGGATAAACCCGACTTCCATTGCTAATAACAATTGTTTTGTTACAAAATGGATATGTTCCCAAGTAAGTCATATTCTCTACTGTCTCATTGTGAGTCCAGCAGATACCCGCCACCTCTTGGATTCGGCTTCCAAGATGCAATGTATTTATGTTACTTTTAGTCCAACTGTTAGACCACATCCCTGAACAACCATAGCATTGTCCCTTATACCAGTCACCTTCGGCCAAAGGTACTGCAACCATTGGAAGCCCTGATGTTTTATGAGTTGGCATGTGCATACATACCCAACAATCAGTTTTATTATGAAGGTTTGCTTGCTTCCCCATGTCCTGGATCAATGTGTTTCTTTTCCATTCCCCCAAATCCATCCCCTTGCCCCTTTGGCTGATGATAAGGACGCACACAGCGAGCAGGAACCCAAACAACTGTCCCCTCATCTTTAACAGCAGCATATCAGCAGGACAGGTCCTTTCCACGTTGGATCTGGTAGTCTCTTATACCAAACTTTTGGTCTTGGCGTACCTGCAGAAGGAGAGGAAGCAAAATGCCTACAATCCCCCCCAGGGGCACGGCACTGGGCTTTAAAATGGCCAGGCTTTCCATAATTAAAGCAATTCCCTGTAGGTTTCATCCCTTTTTGCAATGCCATAGCCAAAGTCTCCATGTTGTAAGCCTGAGAACCCACCACTGCACATGCTTTTAACAGATCAGCCAGAGTAACCTCACCTCTAGCCACCAAGGGCTGCAAGATATGCTTGCAGTCAGCGTTTGCATTTTCAACTGCCAATTTCAGCAAAAGTTCTTTTGTAGCTTCCTCATTAGAGATTTGCCTGGTAATAGCCAATTGTAGCCTTTCCACAAAATCATTATAAGACTCAGATGCTGTTTGCTTAATTTGAGAAAAAGACCGTGCTGGGGTTCCCACATCCTGAATGCGGGACAACACCCCAAGGACAGCTGCCATAACCACTGGAAATACGTGATCAGGCAAATTAGCAGCTTGATCTGCAGTGGATTCAAACAAGCCTGCCCCATAGATTTGATCTGGTGTATACAGCCCCCCTGAATTCCTTCCCCTAGTGACAGCCTCCCTTTGGTATTCTGAGTCAAAGACCACATACTGAGTAGAGCTCAATATCATTCTCATTAAATCTTTCCAGTCACTAGGAATCATGCGTGAGGTAGCCAAACTTGTCAGAAGCCCCTTTGTAAAAGGACTTTGAATACCATAATCTTTTACTGCTTTTTTAATTTCCCTAAGAATTGCTAAAGGAATCGGAACCCATTCAGTCTGCAGATTGCCTTGAGCATCCACTTGCCTATTGACTGGAAACAAATTCATCTGGGTAATCTCATCAGACTCTAACTTCCCCTCATTGAAAGCCTGATGCATCATGGCTTGAACCTTTCCCATTTTTGATTGGATTTTATCATCCACTGGAGTAGGCGTTGCTGGAAATGATAAAGCACACTCCAGTTTTGGAGAAGGAGGGTGCAATACAATTCCTTTATGAGGAAGAGGTTCTACTAAAGTTTTTAAAAGAGGTTGTTGCTGGGTCTCTAAAGCAGTCATAACAATCTTCCAAAATATCAAAATTTCAGCTGTTGCCCGTGGCTCTTCATGAAGGATATTTCCAATTCTCCTCCAAGTGTCTAACTTTAAAGAGCCTTTCTCTGGATACCAGGGACATTGCCACCAGATCTCTTGCAGCAGCTCTCTCACATTATCTTTTGAAAGAACTATTTGCTCCCCCCCCAGAGGGTTTAAAGATAAAGTAGTTTGTCCTGGCTAACTTCTGCAGCTCACTAACATGCCGTTCCTGTGGCTGAGAGAGTTTTCCCCCCATGCTCCCTGAATAATCCAGCAATAGTTAAGTACGTACTTTACCTATTCCAGGCGAGGAAACACGGAGGTCCGGACACGTACCACCTGCAGTGGATCACGTCGAGGTCATCACTTGTGGTGGACTCCCATGGAAAGAATGAGACACGGAGGCTGGTGTACTCAGGATGGGAGTCTAGAGCAAATTCTAGTGCCCCCTTTTATTGAGAAATTCGTACATAGTAAGCATTCACATTGTGGATTACAATAATTAGATATAGCACACAAAACTGTTTACAATTGTCTGAGCTGCTTAATTGTTTCTGGTGTTTTGTTTTTAATTTCCTTGCTTATCTCAGTGACCCTTAGGCAGACATGTATGTGTAAGATCTTAGACTAATCATTAACCAATACTGAAGTCAAAGTTTATTCCCACACACTGGTTCACGCAAATGAGCTGACTTTAGGGACTTTGGTCTCACAACTGGTGGTGGTACATTCACAGTCAATGCAGGTTTGTCAGGCTCAGACTCTCCCTGACCTGCTACTGGTTCTGTGGGCATGGCTTATTTGGTAGGTGTGGCTTGGTGGTCATGTGACTGGGTGTGTGTGGCCAACTCAATTTCACTCATGTCAAGGGGTGCCTCGCCTGGCCCCTCCCCCACAGCCATTCCTTTTCACACCCAGCCTCAACGTATCTATAGTTCTGTAAAAATGTTGTTCACCTTTTTTTGACTTTTTTATCTACATACTATAGATGTACTTTCATGTTCCACTGAAAGGAGGAAATAGCTCACATGCTTTGCCCAAGAGTGTGATAGGCAACAGGCTTTTAAGGGGCTGCCACAAAGAATGGGGGACAATGTATTTTCCAAAGAAGCAGAAGGCAAAACAAGAAGCAATGGATGGAAACTGAACAAAGAGAGAAGCAACCTAAAACTAAGGAGAAACTTCCTGACAGTGAGAACAATTAACCAGTGGAACTGCCTGTCTCCAGAAGTTCTGGGTGCTCCAACACTGGAGGTTTTTAAGAAAAGACTGGACAGCCATTTCTCTGAAATGGTATGGGGTTCTCCCCAAGGTCCCTTCTAAGTGTAATTCTGTTATTCTGACATCTTTCCCAGGACTTCTACTCAGAGTTTGGCATCCTCAGTTTTCCTTCCTGAGCAGGGGGTTGCAGTAGAAGACCTCCATAGTCCCTTTCAACTCTATTAAACACACATGTATTTATGCTCTGGACTATAGACATGTAAACCTTGAAAAATACCTGGGCAAAAGAAAGGCAGTAAAATCACTCTAGGTGTAGGGACAGTGTAAAATATTAATATATGATAAATAATGGAACAATTAAAAATAATAGCAGAGTTTTCTCTCTCTCTCTCCCTTCCTATTTCCTTTCTTTCTTTCTTTCTTTCTTTCTTTCTTTCTTTCTTTCTTTCTTTCTTTCTTTCTTTCTTTCTTTCTTTCTTTCCCTTCCTCTTTCTTTCTTGCTCTTTCTTGCTCTTTCTTTTCTTCTCTCTCTCTCTCACACACACACACCACACACACACTCTCCCTTCCTATTTCTTTTTCTTTCTTTCTTTCTTTCTTTCTTTCTTTCTTTCTTTCTTTCTTTCTTTCTTTCTTTCTTTCTTTCTTTCTTTCTTTCTTTCTTTCTTTCTTCTCTCCCTTCCTTTGTCTTTCTTTCTTTCTTTCTTTCTTTCTTTCTTTCTTTCTTTCTTTCTTTCTTTCTTTCTTTCTTTCTTTCTTTCTTTCTTTCTTTCTTTCTTCTCTCTCTCTGTCTCTCTCTCACACACACACCACACTTTCTCTCATGACACACACACACCTGGTCTGGGACGAACTGATCCAGTGAGCTCCAGAGCAGTGGGCAGTGGGAGAACAAAAAAAACGAGCAGCCCCGGGACATCCACCTGCCCTCCCTTTCGGAGCACCTCCGCCGCCGCTCACTTCTCCTGGGTGATGAATGAAAGCGGGTGGCAGCAGCAGGCAGAGGCGGCAGGTGGTGGAGGTGGCGGGCGATGGTGGGCGGCAGAGGCGTGGCAATGAGAAGCAGCTCTGGCAGTTCCTGCCCTCTCTTTTGGGGCATCTCTGCCACTGCTCACTGCACCATGGCCGCCACATGGTGGGGGGAGCTGGGAGAGCAGCACATGGTGGCTTAGCCAGCCAGCCGAGCCAGGGAATGGTGGGGGGAGCTAGCTAGGCCCCAGCCAGTGCTGCCACCTGGGATGGGGCTGCACCACTGGGGAAGCCAGCTGAGCCCAGGGACAGGGGGGGCTTGGCAAGCTCTGGGGATGGGGGGGCCTAGAAAGATCTGGGAATGGGGGGGCCCTGGGAAGATCCAGGAACGGTGGGTGTGGGGGGCAGGAAGATCTGGGAATGGTGGAGGGGGCACTTACCTGTGAGCAGGCAGATCAGGGCTGCTCAATTGGGGCACAGGCACCATGTGAGAAGGCAGGTTAAAGGCAAGCCACAAGGACCCAGTGTGCCACATGGGAAGTGAGTGACTGGGTGGGGCAAGTGTCAAGCGGGCGGGGTGAGAGAGCATCGAATTTGGGTGGGTGGGGCAAGCGAGCAAGTGGCGGCTGGGCGACCAGGTTGGGGGTTTGGCCAGCCAGAAGTCATTTACCGGTTTGGCGACCCACACCAAATCGTTGCTACCAGTTTGCCCAAACCACTGTGAACCGGCTGAATACAACCACTGTTCTGGGGAATACTTCGGAAATAGAGTTTCTATGGGGAGTAGTCCTTTACACATTCACTCTACCCACTCTTCTATAATTATAATATCACAAGGAATCATACATCCAC
The DNA here is from genome assembly GCA_033807585.1 of Hydrophis major. Lineage (NCBI taxonomy): Eukaryota > Metazoa > Chordata > Lepidosauria > Squamata > Elapidae > Hydrophis > Hydrophis major. The sequence goes on from JAUCBL010000017.1 coordinate 2,392,972, forward strand.
ACACTGGTCTACAATGACAACAATGTTTGCAGCAACAACATTCAGTAATACAATTACAATTACAAAACCAACACATCAGGGAGTTGCTGGAGTTCAATATTTGTTGTGGAGTCCTTAGGATGAAACAGCATAGGTAGCCAACTCCGTCTGAAATAATAAAAAGCTACAATTCCTGCAATGAGAAAAATAGACAACAGCCAGGCTAACCATTCACCATTCCATAAAATCCACATTAAATTCTGGTAATTTTTAATTTCAAAGGTTCTTTCCCCAGTTCCACCCTCCACTCCTTAGGTTCTTCCACAGGTCCTTTCACTCTGGTGTAATGCGTCCACCCTTTCTCTTTTTGTCTGCACGACTGTCTCGGTTGTTAGGAGGACTTGGTAGGGCCCATCCCAAGCAGGGCTGATGTCACTGGCTCTCTCTTTCCTCTCCACTTCCAGGTTAAAAAACCCCAAAGCCATTCCCTTATCAGTGTTTACAAATGGAATGGTTTACTTAGTAAACGAAGAGCTGACACAGGAGCGCTTACCAAACTCTGTTTGAATTTGTTCAGCAATTAGTTTTCCTCCTCAGTCCATTGTGAGAGAGGAGGAATATAACCATTGGAAAGTTGCAGGTAATAAGGCCTAGGTGGAGGCTTGTGGGCCCTGATGAACCAAAGTTTTAAACTAACATAATTGCCAAATGTATTACAAATATGTTGTGAATGAATAATACCAATAAAGTTATCTTGAGCTTGAAGTCAAGTGCAGGGTTCTGGCCCTGCACTTCTGATTGGCTGTTAATGGCAGGATCGGATTGGTCCGTTCAGGAGCATCTGATTGGCCATTAACAGGCCATTCCCATTGGTTAACGGAGCTAGCGCTCCAGGATTGCTATTGGTTGAATAGTTAATAAGTTGCCTATATAAGGAAGGCTATAGCAGCCCTCCAGTTTGAGCTGTCACACTATGTAAATAAAGAGTTTGAAGTTCACTGTTTCTACCGGCTCGTCTCCATCATTCGCACCCATGCTCCAGACTTAACACTGGCGACAAGGGTGGGATTGGATGACATCAGAGCCAACTAAGACAACTAAGCACGTGGCTGAAGCGCACAACAGCGGAACCATGTCCAGCGGCGTAGTACCACCCGCTCCGTTCAATCCAGCTTAAGAGGACTGGGAGTCCTACATGGACCGTTTTCAAATGTTTTTGGAAACGAATAATCTGAAGGATGCCACAACCGGGAAGAAACGGGCGGTATTCCTAACGCACTGCGGCCCGACAGTATTCAAAATGGCTAAGGCATTAGCAAAACCGGCTGAAGTGAAGGCCATGGACTGGGATGTCCTCGAACCACTACTAAGGGCCCACTATGCACCGGCCGTTCCAACGCTCGTAAGACGACACGAGTTCTATGAAAGAAACCAGCGGAAAGGAGAAAGCGTCACCGATTTTGTTGCAGACCTCCGGAACTTGGGAGGCCTTTGCGATTTCACCGACCTAGAGGAGGCCTTGAGAGACCGAGTAGTCCTCGGGTTAGATGCTCTAAACGTACAGAGCAAAATAATGGCAAAGGGCGACATCACCCTTAAAGATGCCATAGCTGAAGCTACAGCAGTGGAGGCGACCAAGAAGTCGGCTGCCCAACTACGCCGAAATCGCGCTCCAGCACACCAACCAGCCAGCAAAGTTTCACCTAATGCAGAAGGGCAGCTACAGACGGACCACCATGAGGACCTCTCTTCGTCGTCAGACAGCGATGAAGAAGAGGTCCATCACCTGCAGTCTGATTGGGACTGTTACCCGAAGTCCCAGTAACCGTGCGCTGGCTGCGGGGCCAACCATTACCGCTCCGATTGCAAATTCCACGACGCGCTCTGCCACGAGTGCGGAAAATGAGGCCACATCGGACGGGTCTGCAGAAGTCTCCTCGGACCCAGCCAGACCTCGAAAGGTACCAATCTCCGCCAATTGACAGGGAATCGCTCTGTAAGGCGAGAACCAGCAAACCACTCCAACAGAAACCGACCCGTGAATCACCTAGCGAGACGGGAAGAGGCCCACCAAACACTCACTATCGGCCATGCCTCTTCACTAGACGCTAAGAAAATTCGGGTCAACGTGGACATTGAAAATCAGCCTTGCCAAATGGAAGTTGACTCGGGATCGTCTCTTTCAATGGTCTCATGGAAGACCCTCAAGAAACTCATCCCCACTATCCGGCGCCAAGACCTTCAATTCCAACGGCTCGTGTTAAAGGACTACCAGGGGAACCGGATTCCAGTCGTAGGATCCAGTCGAGTCCAGGTTGCATTCAAGAACCGCATGGCGTACTTACCCCTGACGGTGATCGACAAGGACCGGCCTAGCCTGTTAGGCCTGCAATGGTTCACACCACTCGGCATTGAAGTGGCAGGCATTAACCGAATCGGCGGCAGTGACTGGGAGGAAGACATCGCCCACGAATTCAGGGACGTCTTCGAGGAAAAGCTAGGCGAGTACAAGGGGACCCCGATATCCTTTAGCCTTAATCCAAAGATAGCTCCCATCCGCCTTAAGCCTCGTCGAGTTCTGTTCGCTCTAAAGCCGAAAATCAACGAACAGCTTGATAAGTTGATAGCCCAGGGAGTTTTAAAGCCAACCAACCACTCCCCATGGGAAACGCCAATTGTGACACCAATTAAGCCGGACGGCTCCATTAGAATTTGTGGGGACTACCGAGCCACCCTAAACCACGCCCTGCAGCAAAATCCATATCCGGTGCTGGTGGTGCAACACCTCCTCCATTCCCTGGGGGGCGGAAAAGTCTTCGCTAAACTAGACTTAGCTCAGGCTTATCAGCAACTGCCGGTTGACAAAAAAATGGCACAGGCACAGACTATTGTAACACACCGAGGTGCCTTTAAGTGTACACGGCTTCAATTCGGAGTCAGTGTAGCCCCAGGGATCTTTCAGAGCCTAATGGAGAGACTATTGCAGGGAATTAAAGGTGTTGTCCCCTATTTTGACGATGTGCTCATTGCTGCCCCCACTCCAAAAATCTTATGGGATCGTTTAAGACTGGTTTTACGAAAATTCCAGGAAGCAGGCCTGAAAGTTAAAAAAAAATAAGTGCAAACTGTGTACAGATCGTGTTGAATTTTTAGGGTACTTAATTGACAGTCAGGGTATTCACCCTACCGATAGCAAATTGAGAGCAATAAAAAACGCTCCCAGACCCTGGAACAAGACCGACCTCCAGGCGTTCTTAGGCCTCATCAATTTCTATAATGTATTCTTGCCGCACAAGGCGACTGTCGCTGAACCTTTACATCGCCTATTAGATAATAAAGCAATTTGGGTATGGGGTCACAAAGAAGAGCAGGTGTTCTGTAATGTAAAAAAACTGCTGACTTCTGACGCCGTACTAATGCAGTACAATGAGACTTTGCCATTAAACATTACATGTGATGCATTGCCTTTTGGAGTGGGCGCCATTTTGAGCCATGTATTACCTAATGGTAGCAAAGCCCCTGTTGGTAGGGCTGAGCGCATGGTACAATTCGTCAAAAGGACTCTTCAAAAGATAGACTACGACAACATCGACGAGAAAATCAACCGGATCCTTTTCCTACAGCACATCACACCTCACAGTGTCACCAACAAAACTCCCGCCGAGCTGCTAATGGGACGAAAGCTCCTCTCCCACCTCGATCGGTTACACCCAGCCTACGAACCGGAAAAGTCACTCGGATCCAGCAGTCGATGCCGTACCTTCCAGGTAGGCGATTTAGTATTCGCTAAAAACTTATCGGGTGATCCGCTGTGGGTAGAAGCAACTGTAATCCGCATAACCGGCCCAAGATCATACCTCGTTCAGTGCCCTGACGATAGACTTTGGAAGCGCCACATAGATCAACTACGATCGCGGCTATCGTCACGCAATTCCGAACTCCCTTATGACCAAACTGAGGGGGGGGGAGATACAGAGGAAAACGAATTGCAACTAGAGGAAAATCTTTTTGAAGAGACTGATAATGGAACTGAAACACAGGAACAGGAACCGGGGACTGGAGTGAGTTCACCTCAGGGAGTGGCCAGTGATATTGGTGACGACGGGAACGCGAACTCGGAACCAGAGGCACCCCTATCGTTAAACATCGATCTACCTCAGCAGAAGTGCAGCCAACCGCCAGGCACTTTGCGAAAATCGAAAAGACGAATAAAACAGCCGTCCTACCTTAAGGACTATGTAACCGTGCCCTGTGGGCAGAAGCCGGGGGAAAGGGGTGTTGTGAATGAATAATACCAATAAAGTTATCTTGAGCTTGAAGTCAAGTGCAGGGTTCTGGCCCTGCACTTCTGATTGGCTGTTAATGGCAGGATCGGATTGGTCTGTTCAGGAGCATCTGATTGGCCATTAACAGGCCATTCCCATTGGTTAACGGAGCTAGCGCTCCAGGATTGCTATTGGTTGAATAGTTAATAAATTGCCTATATAAGGAAGGCTATTGCAGCCCTCCAGTTAGACCTGTCACACTATGTAAATAAAGAGTTTGAAGTTCACTGTTTCTACCGGCTCATCTCCATCATTCGCATCCATGCTCCAGACTTAACAAAATATTTCTAATGTGTTGACTTGTGCACTATGCTTTTGTAAAGTATGCACTTGTTTGGATACATTTAGAACAGGAAAAATGAAACTGTGGGAAATGAGGAACTGAGAGTAACAAATGGCTGAGAGCTTCGAATGTACACAGCTGTTTATGGAAAGTGATGGTTAGTGAAGTTCTGAAGCATGTATGTCAATAAGAAGAAAAAGTATTAAAAGTGTAGCTTGAGATGAGATTGGGGACCTTTGATTTATAGCAGTCCTTGTAGGACCTGCTATATGTCATGGGAACCCCATTGCAATGGCTTGTTTATGTAAGTGTATTACTGCTATTATATCTTTTATATTTATTCATGTCTTATGTTCCAAATTATTAGAAACAATAAACCTCTGATCTTAAAGAAAGAATTATTGCTTGTGTTGTTGTCTTTGTTTCCTATTGGAATTTTAATTTTGTTTTTATTTATTTTGAGTCCCGCTACATTGCCAAATTCTTCAATTTCTTTTATTAAAACCATCCCGGTTCCATCCTATATACTATATCATCAGCAAATGCTTGTATTTTATATTCCTCTTTTCTAATTGTGACCCTTTTAATTTCTTTATTCTTTCTAATGTTTGTCAATAAATTTTCTAATGAGAGGATAAAGAGTAGGGGTGACAATGGACATCCTTGTCTTACTCCTTTATTTATATTAAATGCATCTGTTCTATCTCCATTTAATAACATGCTGGCTGTCTGAGTCAAATAAATTGCTGATATCATCCTAATGAATTTATCCCCAAAGTCCATGGCTTTTAACTGTTTTGTAAAGAACTGCCAATTTACATTATCAAACACTTTTTGCACATCCAAGAACACCAGTGTTGCTTGTTTTCCAGAGTGTGTCTCACAGTATTCTAGGACATTTATTACTGTTCTGGTATTGTTTGTAATTTGTCTATTTGGTAGAAATCCATTCTGGTCAGTATGTATAATTTTATTTAATATTCTTTTAAGCCTTTCTGCCATTATAGTCATAAGTATCTTGTAGTCAACATTCAGTAGTGATATGGGCCTGTAATTTTGAATTTGTTGGTGGTCTGTATCTTCTTTTGGGATTAATGTAATTGTGATGACCCGGGGTGTGGCACAAAGGCAACACAGTCACATAAGTAAGAAGAGTCCCTTTAATACCTCCAACTTTTCCCCCAATGTCCAGTTATGTTCAGCTGGAGAAAAAACTCTCCCAAGAACAGCCTTTAAATGAAGGAAATTCAGTCTGAAAACAAAGTACATATAAACTGTAAATAAAAATCCACACAAACCACGCTGCAGCAATTAACTGGACAGGGCAGGATAAGGAATTCCAGACTTGAAAGGCCAACAAAACACACACAGTTGGGAAGATGCCAGGAACACAGATTAGCCTCGACAATAACAGATTGTTTCTATTTTGTCATCTAATTTCTGTATTTCTCCCTTCATCTCTCCCACCTCACATTTAAAGTCTTTGTGGTTTCTTGATATCGTTTCTTGGGTTTTCATCATAGTTTCTTGTATCATCATAAGTGTTGATTGTGATGTCTGCATATTTGGTGCAGGATTCTTCTTTTCAGAGCTCAGCATACCCTTGATTGAATGTTGTCCTGATGGCAATGCTGTTGTCAATGCTGAATTAGATGCTGTTTTTTCCCCAATCTTTGTAACAGTTGTAGTAGTAGACATTTTGAAATTTCTAAGGTTCCTAAAGAAATCTTTCAGTACTACCATCAATTTTATCAATCAATCTCCAGGGATTGTCAATCTATATCAAATATCTCAATCTAAGTAACATATATCAGTCACTACAGTTCTGGATAAATTAATTATTAAGTGTCTAGAAAAATATATACATAAGTAATATAAAAATATCCAAATTAATATCACTAGTATATCCTTCTATATATTATATCTCACTTTATCTTTGTTTGATTATACAGTTTTAGAGTAAGCTTAATGAAAGTAAGAATCTAAAGTACATAAATATAACTATAAACAGTTATCATATAAGTATCAGGGAAATATAGTTAATAAAATTCTAATAGGTAGCTCATATAAGAAGTAAAATTACAATTAATGGTTTTAGCATATATAATATAAGTAGAGTAGAATAAGTAGAATAAGTGTATAAATAAATAAGTATGGTATTCAGCTTTGTTCGGGTATTTTCCCACGTCATTATAGTCGTGCTTTTAAAGTTGTAGCAATGTTTCGGCAGAATCTCATCTGCCATCATCAGGCTTCTGTATTGTGTTCATCTGTGAGTCAGACTTTCACAGCCGTTTCAGTTTTAAATTTGGGGCTTGCCTACTGCTGTGCCAGAATGGTTTTTTCTTCATCCTGATTGGTTGGGAGTCTTGGTCTGTATTTATTGGTCTTGGAGTTTGCTGTGTTCTGCTTGATTGGTGTTTCTAATATCTTCTGTCTGTTTTGTGGCTTTTTTTGTCTTGATTGGCTGGCAACATTGTGTTCCTGTATTGGAGGCTTTTAGTGCGGCTTGGCTTCGAGTAAATGGATGGCTATCATTTATTAGTCAGCTAGGTTTCATCTGGGTGCCTGGTTGGGGTGTGTTTGAGCTGGAGGTATCAGGGGGGATCTGTTTGTGCCCAGGTGTTTGCCTGGCTTGTGGTGTGGAGATTTTTTTGTTTGTGAGTGCAGGCTTCCAAATAATTGACAGTCTGGTGGAATCATCTCTTCTGTTCATGCTTTCTGGTCTTTTTTCAATCTCTATGGCTTCTCTGATAATTCTGTGGCTGGGGTTTTCTATAGTGGCTAGGGTTTGGGTGCCATTGAAGTTGATGCTATGACCTGTTGCTTTCATGTGTTGGACTCGTGAGGAAGCTTTTTTACTGCATTTTTGTGTTCATGTAAGTACCTGAGAAAACTTAAGAAAATAAATAAGTATATACGTATATAAATGTAAATATATGTAATTACACTATATAGATTGTATAATATATAATATATCTAATATATGTCAATTCATCAAATATAAAACATAAGGTATATAGTATGTAATTTGTTTGAATACTTAAATAATTTACAAATATTTAATCAGTTCTCACTTCTTCTCTTCCTACTTGTCGTCAAACTGCTCTCCACATTTCTTCTGTTTCATCAGCTGTCTTTAACTGTTTAGTCTCTGTCTCTTTCAATTTGCACAGTCACTGCCCTCTTTCAAGATGGTTCCTCTTCTCTATTTCCTCCTCTCCGAAGAACTCTTATCTAATGTCTCTAATGTCTCTTTGTTTCTTAGCATCAATTTAATATTTTTTGAAAGTTTTAGAGTCATAAAGTTCAATCCACTTCAGTTCTTCCGTGCCTCCACCTCTCTCTGACTGCCAAGATGCTAGCTTTCTATCAATCTCCTCTCCTCTCCTCTCCTCTCCTCTCCTCTCCTCTCCTCTCCTCTCCTCTCCTCTCCTCTCCTCTCCTCTCCGCTCCACTCTCAATGCCAATTCGCCACCACAGTCTATTTTCCCCAGAGGCTTCCTCTGCTAAGCACGTTTCTCAGGAATCCCTTCTCTCACCTCATCAAACTGTCAAAGTCCATCATTTCTCCTCTGATGTCTTCACGTTAATCCTCACTCACCTGCTTCCTGATCACAGCTGGCTGTCATGGCTTCGGACCCACCATAGTTTCTGGGTTTCTTGCACACTGGTTTCAAGGGGTTTCCTTTCACCATAGCGGGACGTTGCCTTCCTCCTCACTACCCTCAAGGCTTCCCCTCTAGTTCGCATTTCTCTCCAGGATCCACAATGCCCTGATGGGCTCCCAAGCATGAAAAATCAGACACAAAGGAGCAGAGACCGCTCTCCTTGCTCCGCACCGCCAAGACGTCACCACCTGAGCTCTCCTATTGGAATTTTCATGTGACAGTTTTGGTGCCATGACTCGGATGGGACAGATGCTGGAAGAGACCTGCTGTCCAAATAGGATTTCTGACCAGTTCCTGGATTTGGTCCCTGGGTAACCAGACCGCTCTCTCTGAATGCTCACTTTGTATCAGAGATACTTTGGTTCAGAGGTAAGCTGGTAGTTCCCTTTTGGGGAAATAGAGTAGTTAGATAGGGAAGTCGCTGTGGTTTAGTTAGTTAGCTAAGCCTCTCCCACAATTTGGCTGCAAGGGAAGGGTCACACCTGGACTTGCTTCATGGACAGGTTTCTCTTTCTTTCTCCCTTACCTGTCGAAATTCCTCGGGCAAAACAGTCAGGGCCACCAGTCCCATGGCTGGGACCCCAGGAGGAGCTGACCCCCCCGGGAGCTCATCACTTCCTTGTATCAGTAGTTGTGGTTGGGGTCGTGTCCCTGTGTTTTATTATACTCTGCTTTCTTGAAAGATGAATGCTATTTCATGCCACCCCTTCATTGACAGCGTGTGGTAAGGTTGACTGTTTTTTATATTTTATGCATTTAATTGATATGTGTATTTTCTGTGATTGTGTGTGCATTTTTTCCTGATGTTGCTACTATCACTGCCTCTTTGTTGGGTTTTTTATAGAAACTGTATGGATATTTTGATGTGTTTCTTGAATCCCTTTTGACCAGACCTTTCCTGCAGCCTTATTGTGTGATTTGTGTGGGTTGTTATTCACCTTGCCTTTTTCCTTGGCAGTCATGTGTAGGTTTTGTGATTGTGAATGCTGCTGTTGCTATTATTGCATAGATTGTCACATTGATCATGCTGAGTGTGTTTCTTTTAATGGCTCCTGTGATGAGATTTCTGAACATGTGCCTCTTGATTATTTTGCTACTGCTTCAACTTTTCTCCTGATGAAATTTATGTCTCAAATGTAACTACAGTGTGCCTCTGTCAGAGTTATTTTTCCTTGTTTGAATTATTTATTGCCTTACTATAGAGTTTACGCTTTTGTTATTTTGTGTGGGATGCTGCATTCTCCATGCGCACCCTTTGGTTGATTACTTCTTTACACTATGCTCAATTTGTTATATTGGTTTATTTTTCTCTTCCTTATTGTCATTTAGTTTTCCATTCCTTCTTTTGTCTGAATTGCTATTTTTCATCCTGGGTGCTTTTTTCCTTTGGCACCATGATTTTTACCTATATTACTTGTTTCTTTCCTTTCTGTCTTTACTTGCTCTCAAATTATTACTGTTTTTAGCCTGCTTTTATAAGAGTGTATCTACCCCAATGTGACACCCCTTTTTCCTGTAGATAAGGGTCAGCTTGTTTGCTGGAAGGGTGCATTGTTTTACTTCCTGTGCCTGCTACCTTTCCTGTAGATAAGGGTCGGCTCTCTTGCCGAGGTGGCACATCTTTCTCCTTAATTTTTCTTTGAGAAGGAATGGATCTTTTCCATACATAAGGACTGCCTGTGTTGGCAGGATTCAATTGCCTTTCATTTCCCCGAGACATCTGGTTCCCTGGGCTGTCTTAGTGGAGGAAAACAAACAGAAATGGAAAAAAAGAAAAGAAAGAAAGAAAGAAAGAAAGAAAGAAAGAAAGAAAGAAAGAAAGAAAGAAAGAAAGAAAGAAAGATAACCCAATGTGGACTGCCTGCCCTCAGATCAGCAAGCAAATACTAATAGAAACACAATGAGATCCAGTTTTGTTTGCATGAATGTGTTAGGGCGCAAGTGGAGTGCAATCGGTGTATGACTGAGACGCTGAGGATCAATGTAAGCACAAGCATCTGAGCCTGACCAGTTTTCTGTAGATAAGGAAGGCCTTTTTCCGTCGGCCTGTGGTCCAAAATTGCATTCATCTTCTATACAGTATATATAAAAGTGAAAAAGCACTCATGTGTCATCACAAAATCTCCAGAACCGTAAGGCCTATAAACTTGAAATTTGGCACGTATGTTCCTCTTGGCTTCTAGGTGCTTGCTGACAAAGGATTTTTTGAAATGACCATCAGAGCATTACTATTTCCTATATTATTATTAACATGCTCTGATGCTAAGGAGTTCTACTCCCCCTTCCCACCTAAAAAGAAATCTCTTCGAACTGCAGTTGAGCTAAGCCACTCCCAGGCTCCTTGCTGTCTCCTTGCTCACACAGCAAATACTGTTTCACTTTCCAAACAGCCCTGAACTGTCTCACACACTGACAGGACACCAGCCAGATGAATACCGATGGATGCTGGTAGGCAGAGGCACAATTTTTACCCCTTATTTTCCTCCCCAAAAACTTAATCACATAGTTTCATAGTGAAGCAGAGGTACCCTGCTAGTTAAACAAATATGCAAGGAATTGTCAGGCCGCATTGAAAGAGTTAAATTTGACCCTCAGGTGTGCTTCTCCACCATCCCTTATACACCAGGCCGACATCCATCCCCTGGACAGCATCATGTTAGACTACTGTCGTGTTCTTGTCACAACCTTAAAGACATGTCATCCACAGGTTGCCGCTGTGCTTCCAAAAGAGAGTCTACATCCTTGCCACTCCCTGGTACCTGGTGATTGGGTACTGGTGAAGGTATTTCAATGTAAGAATTGCCTGGCTCCTCGTTGGGTCTATTCCAGGGGTGGGATTCTCTCCATTTGGTCCAGTTCTATAGAACCAGTTGTTACCGTTCTCAGTAGTTCGGAGAACCAGTAAATTGGGACTCTGGCTGGCCTCACCCCTCTCCACCTGCTTCTTTGCTGCCTGCCCGTCAGTCCTTATCACGCATGCGCGACATTGCACACATGCGTGACACTGCTGCCTCCTCTTGCATGCCCACCAGGCCAGCCATTGCTGCCTGCCTTCCACTGTGGCCCTGCCTTTACTGATCTCCCTGGGTGAGTGAGGCCCTGCAAGCCCCAGTAGCCTTCCCCCCTCAACTTGCCTTTTGCTGCCACCACCGGTCGCCTTTCCCCTCCCACTTGCATTTTGCTGCCGACGCTGGTCACCTTTCTCCCACCACTTGCCTTGCGCCAAGGAACACGTGCAGAGGCTTGTATAGGATCCGGCCAGGTTAGTGACTGCTTCTCTCACCTGCTGCTGCACAGTGGAAAGCTTCCAAGTCCCCCCTCTCCCATAAGAAACGGCTGCTGGGCAAGCACAGAAGCAAGCCAGGTTGAATCCTGCTTTTCTCTGCTTGCCAAGCAGCCGTTTCTAATGGAAAGGGGGGGCTCCCATTAGAAACCCTGCTCAGCCCCTCCCAGGAGTCCCCATGAGGCCCGTCTGTCTACCAGTTAAGTATAGGGTAGCCTCCTGGGAGCAAAAAGGGGGAGTTGGGGGGGTCCAGCACCACCATCCCACCCCATTTTTGCTCCCAAGAGGCTCCAGGGAGGTTTGCTAGACTAAAAACGCCATCCCCTGTTGAGCACACACAGGGAGACATAGTGAGAGTGGTGAAGAATAACACACAACCAGCACACAGATACACTGTATAGTAAAATGTAGGGTTTTACTTCTAGTAAATGGTTAAGCAAAGTCCAACAAACAGTCCAAGTCATACATGGTTATAGCAGTCAGTTTTCAGTCCAGGGTTAATCCAATAACAAAGTCCAGTGTCAAAAACAGTTCAGTAAATAGACTCACATCAACAATCAGCAACAGTCAATAGGGAAAAATGCAGGAACGGCAACACTCTGGGAAACCAGACTTCTGGCTCCATCTTATGGCTGTTATACCCAATTATAATTTTAGCATTCCCTTAAAGAGACAGTATTAAAATGTCTATCCTGGTTTATATATTTCCAACCCAACTGTTCGGTGACTTACATTCCTAACATTCTCCCCTTTGGGTAGGACAATATATACAACCTTACATTCTAAGTCCATAATCCTCACAGCAAGCCTTGTGCTTTACAGAGCCTTGGGCTTTTGTAAAATGATTTGCAATGTTATTTTCTGACAAACAGTATTCCAGCTTAATCATCTTACTTTGCACACACTGTCTCACATTTAAATATCTTAAATCTGTGTGTTTTGATCTTGTCTTTACAGCAAGATTGGAAGCCATCTGTATTGCTGATTGGTTGTCTTCATAAACAACAATAGAATCTGTTACATCAATTCCCATATCAATCAATAGTTGCTTATAAACAAACTAAATCTGTGCATAATAAAGACAAACATGAGAATTCAGCCTCTGTTGGTGATAAACTTAAATGTTTCTGTTGAATAGACCTCCATCCAATCAACACCTTTCCCAATAATACTACAGTACCCGATGTAGATTTTCATGAATGTATGCCTGTAGCAAAACTTGCATCAGCATATGCAGTCAAATTCAGTTCATCTTTAGGCTCCAAATACAATGCATAATGCATTGTTTGTTTCAGATATCTTAACACAGGGGTCCCCAACCACCGGTCCGTGGATCATTTTTTACCAGGCCGCAAAGCTTGGGCGCCGCCATCTTCTGGGTTTTCAGTTGCTTCTGAGTTTTCGGTTGGAAAGTGTTTCCGGATTTTCAGTTGGAAAGCGGCATTTGGGTGCTCGCACCTTAGTTTCATCGGAGGGGGGGGCAGCTTCGAATGAAGAGCCGTCCCGATGGCGGTGGAGTCTTGTGTTACTCAGGTACTGGTCCGTGGAAGAATAAATAATCATGAAACCGGTCCCTGGTTCAAAAAAGGTTGGGGGCCACTGTCTTAACACACACTTAGCAGCTTGCAAGTGCCTTTCAGTTGGCTCAGTATTAAATCTCACTAATTGGTTAACACTGTATGCAATATCTGGCCTTGACCAATTACTGAGATAAGATAAACGACCAATCAAGGACTGATAAATGTTCTTATCAAAATCAGGACTTTGAATATCACTATGGCAAAACTCCTGGCTCATCGGTGTTTTAGCTGGCTTACAAAATTCAATTTTAAAATTCTTTAGTAATTGGTTGATTTTATCTGCCTGTGAGATTTTGTATCCTCCCCTAGTTTTATCTATCATTAAACCAAGATATTCTTTAATTTCCCCTAACTGTTTTATTTTAAATTTCTTCTCTAATAGTGAAATAATCTAAGTAGCTCCTTGTTCAGTTTTGGTGATTAATGCTATGTCATCAGTAAACAATAGCAACAATTAAATTACACCATTACTTTCTTTTTTTAACAAACATGGATCAGCCATGCCAGCAACAAAACCTATCTCAATTAATTCCTTAACTATACACTGGTTCCACTCATATCCTGATTGCTTCAAGCCATAAAGACTCTTTTTCAATCTCCAGCAATCAGTTGTATTATCATTTTTGAGACCTAAAGGTTTCTTTAAATATATAGTGTGTTGCAACGGTGCATGCAGATATGCCATTTCTACATCTAAATGATTTATAATGTATTTCTCCTGAGCTGCCCACACTAATGCTGCTCATAATGTAGTAGCTTTCAGACTAGGTGCGAACACCTCGTCGTAGTTGTTTGCTGTCTGATTGAACCCTTGTGCTACTAACCTGGCTTTATGAGTAACAGTCCCATCTACACCTGTCTTAAGCTTATAAATCCATTGAAATCCTATGGCATGTTTACCAGATGGTAACTTAACATTTTCGTATACCTCCAACCTTTGTAAGGATTTCAGTTCCTTATCCATTGCTTCCTGCCAAGCAGCCTGATCCTTAGTAGGATACAGTTTCAGTTCATTATAATTACCAGGAACTGTATTCACCTGGCATACAACACTAGCCTGATATCTATCAGGTGGTCGTGTTACTCGGTTTGAACGTCTTGGTAATACAGGGCTTACTGGTGGACTCACCTGTGCCACCTGCTCCTGTTTTCCTAACTCCTCCTGTGCCTGTTCTCCTACTTCCTCCTGTGCCTGTTCTTCCTCTTTAATGGCTATTCGTGGTTTACTTATTTCATCTTTAGGGACTACTTTGGCGTCAATAATAACATCATTGCTGGATTCCTGTTCCAGTTTATTCCACCCAACGTGCTCAAGAAATTTTGCATTAGCACTACTGTGCTGTGCCTGGATCCCAGAATCTAAACGATCTATGGTTGGCCTCGTAACCTACGAAAAATAATTTCCTAGCTCTATGTTGCCCTTTCAGTCTTACTTGTGAGGGAATATGCACCCATGCTGGAGCTCCAAATGTGTGTAGATAACTTAAATTTGGTTTTTTGCCATGCCAATGAGTGAATGGCAATTCTCCAGTTGTTGTGTTAACTACATTGTTTAACACATGGTTACTACACATTATGGCCTCACCCCACAGTGTTTCAGGCAAACCTGAATCCGATAACATAGTGCGAGCCATGGCTTGTAATGTTTGCCCTCTTTGTTCTATAAATGAGTTATGTTGTGGCCTGTAAGGTGCAGAATGTTTATGCTCAACACCAGCCAATTTTAACATACCGTGTTTCTCATATAATAAGGCCAGGTCTTATTTTTTTCTGAGCCCCGAAAAAATGGCTAGGCCGTCTTTTTGGGGGTGACTTAATTCCCCCCCCCCTTGCATCTTCAGGAGGCCAGGCAGCGATGGCTTGGATATTGACCTCGGCGTTGGCGGGGCACTTCATATTGGGGTCAACGCAGGCAGCACCATATCTGAGTGTGAAACAAAAGTACTTCCTAACGGCAAGCCCCCCCACCATTCCCCCCACTTATGTTTTAATATAGGCCTTAATTTGGGGGGAGGGGCTTAATTTCATTTCATGCCTATAAAACACGCTGGAACTTCCTATTGGGGGAGGCCATATTGTTGGAGAAACAGGGTAGTTTGGAATCTCTTGTGAATAAACTTAGTCCTGTTATCAGTAACTAAAGTAATTACTTTACTCCTCATTTTTCTCTCAGCAAATCTTAGCCAGTTAAAGAAATGTTGGAATGTTTCTGTTTTGTTTTTCATGAGATAGCAGAAAGCGTACCGTGAGTAATGGTCCATTATACTCAAAACAAAGCAGGCACCTCCCAAACTAGGTTTCTTAGGACCAATTATCTCAGCAAACACAACCTCTAAAGGTTCTTTGGTCTTAAACCCATTTAGTCTGTTTGCTGGAGTAACCTTGCTCTTCTCCTGGCTAAAGGCATTACAGTTTAAATACTTGCTACAAGGTTTTAATTTTACTCCCTCTAACAATTCAACAGTTTGTTTGAGCATTTTGAAATTAATGTGCCCCCCAGACGTCTATGCAGTCAATGTATACATTCGTCATGTGGCTTAATATCGTTATAAACTGAGTTAGCCATCTGCAACCGGTCATCATGTATCACATTTAAATCATTCTCTAATGTAGCAGTAACACTTTTACCTTCTTTTTCTATTGTACAGTTATCTCCCCTAAAGGTTACTACATAACCAATATTAACTAAAGCCCTTACTGATAACAAATTAAATTTCAGTTTAGGTACATATAACATAGGTAAATGCTCATTTATACATGAACAATATGCAGTACCTTCACCAGACGCTTTCATCTTCCATCCATTTGCCAATGATACATGTTGCTTACTCGTAGACATCTTTACAAACCTCTCTCTATCTTTTGTAATGCACTGCGATGCTCCACTATCAACAACCCACAAATCATGCTTTACAGTTGAATTGTTAGACATAGCTAAACTTACGTTCTTCTTAGCCTTCTGGTGATTACCAGTATTCTGTCTTTTTCCCTTCTTACAGAATCTAGCTATATGTCCCCTAGCCCCACAAGAAAAACATTTCCTAACAGTATAGGCAGTTGAAGACAAATCCTCTTCTTGTGGTTGTTCCTTCCTCAGTTGGTCCCTATCCAGTCGTCTTCTTGCTTCTTCTAACAACCTTCCGGTTATGTCAGTCAATGTCAGTTTATCTTAGGTCAGGACTTCCAGTGAAGATACGTAATCATCATAACTTTCATCCAATGAGGAAACAATGATGTAAACTTGATGCAGCTCTGAAAATATCAGTTTCTTTTCATGTAGCTCTTGAAAAGTTCTCATGAAGTTCAAATGAGCTAACATATCTCCACCTTTCAGAAGACGTGCTCTAAACAGTTTACGTGGAAGATGTATGTGTGCACCTACACTGTCACAAACATAAATCCTCTTCAAATTCTCCCAACACATAGCAGTGGACTCTTCTCCATGAATATGGACTAGCTGCTGGTCACTCAGTGTTAGTCCAATTATACAAAGAGCTCGTTCGTTGTTCCGTTTAAAGTCAGCTAACTTCTTGGCATTGTCCACATTTTCTGGATCCCAAGCATTTACATCCGGTGGATCTTGAACTGTATTCCATAACTTTTCTCTACGTAGAAGTAGACTGCACCTCATAGACCAGGAAACATAGTTTGTTCCATCCAACCAGGTTAACAGTGATAGACTTGTTGTCATGTCTTGTGCCATCTTTACCAGGACAGTAACCCACAATTCAACAGTAAGCAGCTGTCTGTATACGGTACTGTGCATTCACACTAACACTCAGTTATCTGAGTCTGGTATGGCCTGGGCCCATAACCAGTGTTGAGGTAATTCCCCATTTGGAGATTGAGCGCACACAGGGAGACGTAGTGAAAGTGGTGAAGAATAACACACAACCAGCACACAGATACACTGTATAGTAAAATGTAGGGTTTTACTTCTAGTAAATGGTTAAGCAAAGTCCAACAAACAGTCCAAGTCATACATGTTTATAGCAGTCAGTTTTCAGTCCAGGGTTAATCCAATAACAAAGTCCAGTGTCAAAAACAGTTCAGTAAATAGACTCACATCAACGATCAGCAACAGTCAATAGGGAAAAATGCAGGAACGGCAACACTCTGGGAAACTTCTGGCTCCATCTTATGGCTGTTATACCCAATTACAATTTTAGCATTCCCTTAAAGAGACAGTATTAAAATGTCTATCCCGGTTTATATATTTCCAACCCGACTTACATTCCTAACACTACCCAACCCCATTTTTGCTCCCAAGAGGCTCCAGGGAGGCTTGCTAGGCCCTGTTTTGGGCCTAGGAGCCTTCATGCTGCCTCCTGGGAGATCCAGCCATCCAGTATGCATGGATTCAGTGTTTAGCAAAAAGAACATTTGGAGCTAATATAGCATTGATTACTGCCTTGGGAATGTTCTGGGTAAACAAAACTATTCAGCCTCCTAAAACTGTTGGAGCCAATCTACTTTCTTTCTTCTTTATCCTTCTCTTCAAAACTAATAAGTTGCTCTGCTTTTTCATGCCAGGCTTAGTGTGGTAAGTTCAGAGTGGATTTTGCAGAGAACAGCTTACCTTTAGGTCTCATTCATTTGCTCAATTTTCAGAGGATACATTACACAATTTCCAAAGCATAATTCAGACTATTCAGCAGTTTGCCTAGCTGCTGCTTCATAACTTCTATTTCTGTCACAACCTTTATGGAGTGTCCAATGGCCTTTTAAGTTTGACAAGCAAAAAACACAGTGAATATTTCTCACAAATATTTTCCCTCTTCCACTTTGTGGTTCAATGTTTAACATTTAAATTATGTGCTGTGTTACTATTCAAGCAGTTTGCAAACTTGTGTTTTTTGTTATTGGAAGGCAACTCTTTAATTTGAAGATGGTGGTAAATTCTTGGTAATAAAATGGCAGGTAGAAAGGCTCACTTCTACTTGCCATTTAGAAAGGGTTAGAAAGAATGAGAAGGCTAACCTTTGCTTTGTTTCCAATCTCCTTTTCTTGACTTGGTTTTCATAAAAAGTAGCTTTGGAATTGAAGCCATATGTGTTAAAATAAAATTCTTTCTGTTAAGTTCTGCGCATGGGTGCAAGGAATGGAGACGAGGCAGTGAACAGTGAACTTCAACTCTCTATTAAACATCGTGAACAGAGCCGGGGGCAGCAGCAGCCCTTTTATCGGGCCAGGCTGCTGACCTATTAACCAATGAGAACATGGAAGTATTAAACCCTTGAACCAATGAGAGTGGCTCGTTAACAGCCAATCAGATTCTCCAGAACGGACCAATCCAATATCGCTATTATCGGCCAATCAGAAGTGAAGGATTAGAACCCTGCTTTTTCTTTAAGCTTTGATAAAACTTTATTTAAGTGCATTTATTAGTTCATAACACCCCTTCCCCCCAGGTTCCGTTTGAGGGGTGCGGTGATGTAATCTCTAAGATATGTGGATTGTTTTAACTGTCTATTAGATTTGCGCTGTCCCACTGGTTCCCGTCTGCAGTCCAGCTTTGGTGGGACATTTTTGGACATATCTGGTACCGGCAGTTCCGCATTCTCACTGGACGACTTGGTGCCGCTATTCTGTCATTGTTGTTGTCCTCTGATCTTAGCGGGCTTGCCTCCATTGAGGTATTCCTCTGTGGTGAGGACACACCCCTCTCTGATTCTTCTTCATTACTCACGCTTGATCGCTGACTTCCTTCGCTTCTGCTCTCCACCATCTCGAATTCGGTTTCTTCGACATCCCCTTCCCCCTCAGTTTGGGAGTCCCAGGAGTCGCGGGAACTGGGTTGTAGCCTAGAGCGAAGCTGATCTATATGGCGTTTCCACATTTTTCCATCGCAGGTTTGCACACGGTACGATCTGGGCCCGGTGGTTTGAATTACAGTTGCTTCGATCCATAATGGTTCGCCGGAGAGGTTTTTAGCGAAAACTAAGTCGCCTACCTTGAACTCGCGGCATTTTCCGCTAGATCCGCAGGGTTTCTCTGGCTCGTAGGAAGGATGAAGCCGGTCGAGGTGGGAACGGAGCTTGCGTCCCATCAATAGTTCAGCTGGCGTCTTGTTGGTGACGCTGTGCGGAGTGATGTGTTGGAGTAGGAGTATTCTGTTTATTTTTTCATCAATGTCCACATAGTCCATTTTGTGGAGAGTTTTTTTAACAAATTGTACCATGCGCTCGGCCCTGCCGTTAGCCGCAGGGTGCACTGGTGAAGTTAGCGCATGGCGGATGCCCCGATCTGCTAAGTATTGTTCAAATGCCAGGGCGGTGAACTGGGGTCCGTTGTCGGAGACCAGAACGTCTGGCAGTCCGTGCGTTCCGAATAGCCTGTTCAATTTTCGGATGACGGACTCCATTGTAGTATTCTTCATTTTGTGGATCTTGAGCCAGTTGGAATAGGCATCTACTGTTAGGAAGAACGTATCTCCTTTAGTAGGTCCCGCAAAATCAACATGGATGCGGGACCACGGCCCCCAGGGGGTTTCCCATTCTGTTGGAGTTGCTCTAGGTGGGGCACTGCTGACTTCTTGGCACTTTAAGCAAGTCTTTACCCAGGCTTCAATTTGTTTGTCGATGCCCGGCCACCACGCGTAGCTTCGTGCGAGCGCTTTCATACGCACGATGCCGGGGTGACCGTCATGAAATGTTTTCAATACTGCTCATTGTAACCGCTCTGGGACGACAACTCTATCTCCCCATAGGATGCAGCCTTTTTGAGAAAACAGTTCTGTTTGCTGGTTTCTGAAAGGGGTGAAATCATCAGAGGTTTGTTCTATTGGCCATCCTCTTTCGACCCAGCTAAGAACTCGCGCTAAGACAGGATCTCGTTTTGTTTCAATTGCAATGTCTCTAGCTGTTAGCGGTGGTGCCTGTAGCATTTCAATCTGGAGTGTCGTAAGGGTTGGAGCTGGGTCATTGATGGTTTCCGGAAGTGGGGTATGGCTCAATGCATCAGCGTGGGGAATGGCTTTCCCCGGGCGGTGTTGTAATTTATAGTTGTACGCAGCTAAAAACTCCGACCAGGGAGTCATTCTCGGTGACAATATATAGGGGGTTGGTTTGTCTCCTGCTATAATCCCTAACAAAGGTTTGTGGTCGGTAACAATAGTAAAAACTCGTCCATACACATATTCATGAAACCGTTTTACAGAAGATACAACAGCAAGAGCCTCTTTGTCGATCTGGCTTTTGTTACGTTCAGCCTTTGATAGGGTCCTTGAAAAATAGGCAATAGGGGCCTCACTACCATTTGGTAACACATGACTCAAAATGGCTCCTACTCCAAATGGTGACGTGTCACATGTAATTGTTAAAGGCAGAGTCTTGTTATACTACATTAAAACAGCATCTGAGGTTAGTAAGTTTTTCACTTGTCGGAATGCGTGCTCCTCGTGGTGTCCCCAGACCCAGGTTGCTTTTTTGTCGAGAAGTCTATGTAAGGGCTCAGCTACGGTTGCTTTCTGGGGCAAGAAGATGTTGTAAAAGTTAATGAGCCCCAGGAAAGCTTGGAGATCAGTTCTATTTCTGGGTCTTGGGGTGGTTTTGATTGCTCTCAGCTTGCTGTTAGTGGGGTGGATGCCCTGTTTATCGATTAGGTACCCCAGGAACTCTACTTTGTCTGTACACAGTTGACATTTATTTTTTTTAACCTTAAGGCCAGAGTCTTTAAATTTCTGGAGAACCAATTTAAGCCGCTTTTCTAGTATTTCTCTATTCGGGGCAGCAATTAAAACGTCATCAAAGTATGGCACGACCCCCTTGATCCCTTGCAAGAGTCTCTCCATCAGACTTTGAAAAATCCCTGGGGCTATGCTCACTCCGAATTGGAGTCGGTTGCACTTAAAGGCGCCTTGGTGCATAACGATCGTCTGTGCCTCTGCGGTTTTTTAATCTACAGGCAGCTGTTGGTAGGCCTGTGCTAAATCCAATTTAGCGAAGACTTTTCCACCCCCCAGGGAATGGAGAAGGTACTGGGTAAGCGTTCTGTTGAAGAGCGTGATTAAGGGTAGCCCGGTAGTCCCCACAAATCCTTAACGATCCATCCGGTTTGATGGGTGTTACAATTGGGGTTTCCCAACGAGCGTGGTCCGTTGGTTCTAAAACACCCTGGGCTGTTAATTTATCGAGCTGCTCGTCAATTTTTGGTTTAAGGGCAAAAGGAACTCGACGAGGCTTAAGGCGGATGGGGGCTACTTCAGGGTTAAGGTTAAATGATATTGGGGTCCCCTTGTACTCGCCTAGTTTGTCTGCGAAAAAGTCTTGGAATTCCTGGATGATGGCCTCCTCCCAGTCATCGCTTCTGGTTTGGTGAATGCCGGTTACCTCGATCCCGAGTGGGGCGAACCATTGAAGGCCTAACAAGCTAGGTCGGTCACGGTCGACGATGGTCAGTGGTAATGACGCAGTACAATTTTTGAATGATACTTGGACTTGGCTGGATCCAACGACCGGAATTCGGTTCCCCTGATAATCTTTGAGTATGATTCTTTGTGCTCTGAGGTCTTGACGCTGGACGGCAGGGATTAATTGCTTAAGAGTCTTCCAGGAAACCATCGAGAGGGACGATCCTGAATCGACTTCCATCACACAAGGCTGGTTTTCGATGGCGACCTTCACTCGGATCTTCTTTGCGTCTAGCGATGAGGCGTGACCGATTGTAATGGTTTGGTGTGCCTCTTCTCTTCTTGATAAAATGGCCGGTGTTTTATTTCTGTAGGAGTGGTTGTTCCATTGGCGGTTCAATTGTTCCCGACTCACAGGGTGATTCTCTGTGGTCTGGTGGTAGTTGTTTCCCCTCTGAAATGGGCTGGATCCTTGCTTGCTTCTACAGACCTTCCCGATGTGGCCTCTTTTCCCACAGAAATGGCAGAGCGTGTCGAGGAATTTGCAGTCTGATCACGGGTGGTTTGCCCCACAACCCGCGCATTGGTGCAGTAGTCTTTGATTCCGCTGCTGGCATTGGTCACATTCAGACCGGAGCCGGTTGACCTCCTCCTCCTCACTTTCTGATGGCAATTCGAGGTCCTCGTGGTGGGTCGCTGTTGTGTACCTCTCTAGGCGAGGTGAGGTATCGCTAGCGAGTTGATGGAGCAGTGCACTTGTGCGGCGCATTCGGGCGGCCGACTTCCTGGTTGCTTCTGCTGCAGTAGCGTCTTTGATGACATCAGCAAGGTTGATGTTCCCTTTTGCCATGATCTTGCTCTGTACTGTCTGGTCATCTAATCCCAGAACTATTCGGTCTCTCAGAGCTTCTTCGAGGTCTGCAAACTCACAGAGGCCTCCCAGGTTCCGGAGATCCGCGATGAAATCTGCAATGCTCTCTCCTTTCCACTGGTCCCTCTGGTAAAATTCATGTCTTCGGACAAGTGTTGGTACGGCGCGTGCATAGTGGGCCCGTAGAAGGGGCTCGAGGACGTCCCAGTCCATGGTTTTCACTTCAGCCGGTTTCGCTAGTGCCTTGGCCATCTTAAAGACGGCAGGCCCACAATGGGTCAGGAACACTGCTCACTTTTTCCCCGTAGTGGCATCCTTCAAGTTGTTGGTCTCCAGAAACATCTGGAACCGGTCTATGTACGCGTCCCAGTCTTCTTGTGCCGGGTCAAATGGAGCGGATGGTATGGCGCCTCCGGACATGGTTCCGTTGTCGATGTGCCTTCAGCCACGTGCTCTGTTTGGTGCTCTGTAGTGTTCAGTCAGCTCTGATGTCTCCGCATCCCACCCTCGTCGCCAGTGTTAAGTTCTGCGCATGGGTGCAAGGAACGGAGACGAGGCAGTGAACAGTGAACTTCAACTCTTTATTTATCATTCTGAACAGAGCAAAACCCTAGGGCAGCAGCAGCCCTTTTATAAGGCCAGGCTGCTGACCTATTAACCAATGAGAACATGGAAGTATTAAACCCTTGAACCAATGAGAGTGGCTCGTTAACAGCCAATCAGATTCTCCAGAACAGACCAATCCGATATCGCTATTATCAGCCAATCAGAAATGCAGGATTAGAACCCTGCTTTTTCTTTAAGCTTTGATAAAACTTTATTTAAGCACATTTATTAGTTCATAACACTTTCTGTTAGAGTACAAGTATGCAAAAAGTTTCAAGATTAATCCAAGATGTTTAATGGCTTTAAATATCTGGGTGTTGTACTAAGGTTTAAGTCAGAGGTCCCCAAACGTGGCAACTTTAAGACTTGTGAACTCCCAGAATTCTCCAGCCAGCATAGCATAGCTGGCTGGAGAATTCTGGGAGTTGAAGTCCACAAGTCTTAAAGTTGCCAAGTTTGGGGACCCATGGTTTAAGTAGAAAGAGGTTCCAGCTGAAAATACACCATGAATAGCATCAAGATGCTTTCTCTCTCTCTCTCTCTCTTTCTTTCTTTCTCTTAAAAGGAAGAAAAAGAAAGAGAGAGGGAAGGGAGAAAGAGGGAAGGGAAAGGAATGTGAATGAGATATGGATGGATGGATGGACAGATGGATAGAGGGAGGGAGGGAAAGAAAAAGGAGAGGAAGAAAGGACCACAAACTGTTACTAGACGCAGCTTCAGAGGATGCTTTGAAACAGCACAGCAATCCAGGGCTGGAAGGGACCTCAGAGGTCATCTAGTCCAACCCCGCACCAAGAGCATTGCTAAAGTGAGTTTCTATCTTTTGACCCACCCAGTCATGTGACCAGCAAGCCACACCCAGCCAGCAAGCCACGCCCAGTCAGTCACATGACCAGTAACTTGTAATTGTGACCAATTATTGCTTGTGTTGTTATCTTTGTTTCCTATTGGAATTTTCATATGACAATTGTATAAGACTAGCCTCTTCTTCTTATAGTTTTGCATACAAGTCTTTAGTCAAAATAGCATAATTATCTATCCAGAGCCCACAATATCCAGTCAATCCTAGAAATTTCCTCAACTCCTTCGTTTTAGGCAAGGGTTGAGTTACTATTTCCTCAATTCTTTTAGGTGTTATTTTTCTACTTTTTTCCCACTAATCAAATGTCCTAAGTATTTTATCTCTCTTTCTACATATTATAATTTCTTTTAGATACCCGGAGTCCCTTTTCTCCAAGAATATTTAGTAACTCAACAATTCCTGAAAGGGCAGCAACTTGTGCTGCCAAAAAAAGAAAAGAAAATGACCATAGGATGGAGCACCTTGACTCCTAAATATTCAAAATCAGTGTGTCCCACACACAGACATAAAGGAGGAAGTAAAAAGAGCAACTTGAAAAAGAAACAAACAAACTTAATGAGGTATTCTGAGCCAATGCACTGAAATATACGTGGGTCAAACGTTAGTGTCAATTCTCTGCTTTTAATAAAAATTCAGTCAGATTCCATTCAGATGGAAGCACTACCTGACTCTGTAGTAACAACCTCAAACCCCCACTCCTTTAACCTCAAACTAT
This sequence comes from Hydrophis major, assembly GCA_033807585.1. NCBI lineage: Eukaryota > Metazoa > Chordata > Lepidosauria > Squamata > Elapidae > Hydrophis > Hydrophis major. The sequence goes on from JAUCBL010000017.1 coordinate 2,417,497, forward strand.
CTACTATTGACCTCACCCTATTCCTAAGAGGTCTGTAAGGGGCGTGCATAAGTGCACCATCGTGCCTTCCATCCCTGTCCTATTGTCCCCATTTAATCATACCTATTTTCTGTATTCTTACTCATGTTTATACTTGTTATGTTCTGTGCATGGGTGCAAGGATGGAGACGAGCCAGTGAACAGTGAACTTCAAACTCTTTATTTACATGTGAAAAAGCTCAGCTCAATGGCTACAATGGGCCCCTTTATATAGGCAACTGTTAACTTATTTAACCAATGAAAACACAGGGAGCGCTAGCTCCATTAACCAATGGGAGAAGCTCGTTAATAGCCAATCAGATTCTCCTGAACGGACCAATCCGATGTCGCTATTATCGGCCAATCAGAAGTGCAGGGCCAGAACCCTGCACTTTGCTTCAAGCTCTTAATAATCTTTATTAAGTATTTATTGATTCACAACACCCCTTGCCCCCGGGTTTCGTTTAAGGGGTGCGGTCACGTAGTCTTTGAGGTAGGCAGGTTGTTTTGATTGTCTATTTGATTTTCGTTGTTCTCCTGGTATTTGGCTGCAGTCTTGTTGGGGTAGGACGTTATCTGGTGAAGAGGGTGCCTCCCGTTCTGCATTCGAATTTTCGTCGTCGCTACTGCTCTCGGCATCTCTTTGAGGCGAGGCCACCCTCATTCCGGATCCATCACGTGCTGCCTCTGAGCAGTCATTACTACCGCTTAAACTTTCTGCTGCTTCAAGTTCAGCTTCCTCGCTATCTCCTCCCCCCTCGGTTTGGAAATCAGGGGGCTCGGAGATCCCCGACTGTAGCCTTGAACGCAGCTGATCAATATGGCGCTTCCATATTCTATTGTCGTGACATTTCACGTGGTACGATCTAGGGCCGGTTACTTGTACTACAGTTGCCTCGACCCACAACGGATTGCCCAAAAAGTTCCTGGCGAAAACCAAGTCGCCTACCTGGAAATTGCGGCATTTCCCACTGGAACCGTGTAGTTTTTCAGGTTCATATGATGGGTGTAGATGGTCGAGGTGGGAGCGGAGCTTCCGTCCCATTAACAACTCGGCGGGAGTTTTATTGGTGACGCTGTGCGGAGTGATATGTTGCAAAAGGAGTATCCGGTTAATCTTGTCTTCTATATCACCATAGTCCATTTTATGCAAGGTTTTCTTGACGAATTGTACCATGCGCTCGGCCCTTCCATTGGCCGCAGGATGCGCCGGCGAAGTTAGCGCATGGCGAATACCGCGGTCCACCAGGTACTGTTCGAAGGACAGCGCAGTAAATTGGGGCCCGTTGGTGGATACTAGAATGTCTGGTAATCCGTGTGTCGCAAAGAGTCTGTCTCGTTTCCTGATGATTGATTCGGTTGTTGTATTCCTCATTTCACGGATTTCAAGCCAGTTCGAGTAGGCATCCATCCATTAATAAGAATGTGTGTCCCTTGGTAGGACCCGCAAAGTCCAGATGAATACGGGACCATGGTCCCCTTGGTGTTTCCCATTCAGTCGGGGTTGCTTTTGGAGGGGCGTTGCTTACTTCCTGGCATTTGTGACAAACTTTTACCCATGTCTCGATCTGCTTGTGAATACCTGGCCACCACGCGTAGCTTCGTGCGAGGGCTTTCATACGCACAATGCCGGGGTGGCCATCGTGCAAGGTCCTTAGTATCGCTGGTCACAACCGCTCTGGGACGACAACTCTATCACCCCAGATAATGCAGCCCTTTTGGGAAAATAGTTCCGTTTGCCAATTTTTGAATCGGGTGTAGTCGTCAGGTATCTGGTCCAAGGGCCATCCCCGCTCGACCCAACTGAGGACTCATGCTAAAATGGGGTCGCGCTTTGTTTCCATCGCGATGTCTCAGGCTGTTAATGGCGGTGTTCGAAGTGTCTCGATCTGCAGTGTTGTAACTGTTGGAGCGGGGTCATCAATGGTCTCCGGAAGAGGTGCGCGGCTCAATGCGTCGGCATGGGGAATGGCCTTCCCCGGGCGAAGTTGCAACTTGTAATTATATGCCGCCAAGAATTCTGACCAGCGGGTCATTCTGGGAGATAATATATACGGTGTTGGCCTATCTCCCGCTATTATTCCCAGCAAAGGTTTGTGGTCAGTCACTATGGTAAAGGCTCGGCCATACACATATTCATGAAATCTCTTAACCGCGGATACTATAGCAAGGGTCTCCTTATCAATTTGACTGTAATTGCATTCTGCTTTTGATAACATCTTTGAAAAATAGGCAACAGGGGCTTCACTACCGTTTGGCAAAACGTGGCTTAAAATGGCGCCCACTCTGAATGGGGATGCATCACACGTGATCGTTAAAGGCAAAGTCTCGTTATACTGCATCAGAACAGCATCAGAAGTCAATAAATTTTTTACATGTCGAAACGCCTGTTCTTCTCTGTGTCCCCATACCCAGGTTGCTTTTTTGTCCAATAAACGATGTAGGGGTTCAGCTACGGTTGCTTTGTGAGGCAGGAAAACGTTGTAAAAATTGATAAGGCCCAGAAAAGCCTTGAGGTCGGCCTTGTTCCGTGGTTTTGGGGCGTTCTTGATTGCCCTGAGTTTGTTATCGGTGGGGTGAATGCCTTGACTATCAATTAAATATCCCAAAAATTCTACACGATCCGTACATAAATGACACTTGTTTTTTTTAACTTTGAGACCTGAGTCTTTAAATCTCTGGAGAACCAACCTCAGGCGTTCCTTTAGTATTTTCTGAGTTGGGGCAGCGATTAACACATCATCAAAATATGGGACAACACCTTTTATCCCTTGTAATAGCCTTTCCATCAAGCTTTGAAAGATTCCCGGGGCTACACTCACTCCGAACTGGAGTTGGTTACATTTAAATGCACCTCAGTGCATAACGATTGTTTGGGCCTCTGCCGTTTTTTTGTCAACAGGCAGTTGTTGGTATGCCTGGGCTAAGTCTAGTTTAGCAAAGACATTTCCGTCCCCCAGGGAATGGAGGAGGTGTTGCACCACCGGTACCGGGTAAGCGTTTTGTTGAAGGGCGTGGTTCAGGGTGGCTCGGTAGTCCCCACAAATTCTTATCGATCCATCTGGCTTGATGGGTGTCACGATTGGGGTTTCCCAGGGAGAGTGATCGGTTAGTGTGGCTATACTTTAAAATACTAACGCTAGGTAATTTGAACAAAGAATAAACCTTATATAAATTATATATCATTCATAAGCTATATGCTAGTCTACATTATGGAAAATTACAACTTATTATATTGTATCTCAGTCCTGTCCCAGGTACCTCCAAATCTGGACGTGGCTCCTTCAGAGGGTGAGATGCAGGAGGAGGAGCAAATTCCATGCATGGGACAGGGGAAAGGAAATGGGTGGGGGGAAGGGGGAAGCCATGTGAGGGGGCAGGTTTGAGGATCTGGGGGGGGGAGTCCAATGGGCTCTGACAAGGGATGTTTACTAATACCAGGGAAATGTGGGCAATCTACACCAATCTCAATCCACCCCCAATCTAAAAACAATACTGTAGTGTTCTGTCTCACCTGTGGCCACGAGGTGAGAGTCCAAATGTCCAAAGGAAAAAACACAAACAGACAATATCAGGAACAACAGAGTTAACTTTCCTTTGGCTGAATTCGTCGTTGGCAGTTCTCCCAGAAGCTGTCTGCAAATTCTGATAACGAGCAGAACTATAAATCAGAGATGAACGGCAAACAGAATACTTTGTCCAAACTGCAGATGCAAATTAACAAGTTTGACCCGAACGGGGATTCAAAGCTAACACGCCTGCTTATATTCCCTGAGGGGTGTGTCAGTCTCTTTCCTCAGTCCCTGATTCAACGTCTCCTTCCAGTTTGTGCTTGACGTTTCTGCTTACGTCTGTTCCTTGCATCAAACCAACATTCTTCATCCAAGGACTCCGGCACGTTCTCCTGATTATCTGCCGACACCTGAGGTATAACTAATGAGGAAGGTCCTGGAGAGGATGAGGATTCTGAAACTTCCAGCAAAGCAGGTTCAAACCCCAATGCCCTATCTTCCTCTTCCTCTTGACTCACGTCTGTATCTCCCATCAAAGCAGGATCAAATCCCAATGCCAAATCTTCCGCATCACTCAAGCCTGTGTCTTCTGACATAGCAGGCTCAAACCTCCTAGTCACAACACTGTCGTGTAAAAGTTTTTCTGGATTCACATTAATCCAGTTCTGTGGAATCCTTTTTCGTTAGCAGGGGAAAGTGGTGGGTTTTTCCTGCCCCTCCTGCTTTCCTTGAATTGTTTCATAGTTCTGTTGCACACACAAGCACACAAACGTTTTGTGCATCCAAGTGCAAAGACTTCTTGGAGAAAAACAGGGAGTTTTGAGGTTAAAAGTTCCCACTCTTCCAAGAGTAGGGGCTACAGGTACAATCTGCACCGGCTGAGTGAATATGAATACAGGCTTGTGAAAGGGGGAAAAAGCTCAGCCCCCAATCTCGGCTGTGCGTTCACACGATCACACCAGACAAAACAAAAGGCTCCAAAACAAAAAGGTTAAGCCACTATGTCCCTTGGTGCATTTCCTGCCATAGAGCAATGCCACTACTTCTCTACAAGTTGCCTCGCAAATTAATTGCTGAGGAATTTGCCCTGCCACCATTGCTCAACTTTACACAGCCCATTTTTAATGTACAGGTAGTCCACAACTTACAACCATTCATTTAGTGACCATTCAAAGTTACAAAGGCATGGAAAAAAGTGACTTATGACCAGGGGTGGGATTCAAAAATCCCAACAACTGGTTCTCTGCCCAGTTGCTAGGTGGGCGTGGCCATGGTGGGTATGGCCTGCTGGAACTTCCAGGAGGGCCGTTTTTCACCTTCTCCAGAGATTGGAGGCTTCCCTTGGGCCTCTGGGAGGGCAAAAACGGCTTTCCCCAGTCTCCGAAGGCCCTCCAGAAGCTGGAAAGAGGCCCATTTCTGGATTTCTGGAACTTCTGGGAGGGCCATTTTTTGCCTTCCCGAGTCCAGAGGCTTCCCTCGGGCCTCTGGGAGGGCGAAAATGGCCTCACACGCATTCCAGAGGCCCTCTGGAAGCCAGAAACAGGCCCATTCCCGCACTTCTGGAAGTTCTGGCAGGGCCATTTTTTGCCCCCCCAGAGCCTCTTTGCGGACCCTGCACTTACCTGCATCCAAAACAGGCCATGTGGAGACTCCTGGGAGAGGAGAGGTGGGGTGGGTGGGGCCAGCCGGTCAGTTCAACTACCGGTTCGGCAAACCAGATGTAAATTTAACATCCGGTTCGCCTGAACCTGCCCGAACCAGCTGAATCCCACCCCTGCTTATGACCACACTTTTCACACTTATGACCATTGTAGCATCCCCTTGGTCACATGATCAAATTTTGGAGGCTTGGAAACTGGTTCATATTTATGACAGTTGCAGTGTCCCAACATCATGTGATCCCCTTTTGCGACCTTCTGACAAGCAAAGTCAATTGCGGAAGGCAGATTCACTTAATAACTCTTGCTGAGCAACAGATATTTTGAGCTCAATTGATTAGCACATGCACGAGACACAAATTCTTTTTGTGTCCAATCACACGTGGCCAATAAAGAATATATTCCATTGTAGTCGTAGGTCAACAACTACCTGTACATTTCCCCCCTTCTCCAGAGTAAAGCACTTCCTTACTGCCCCTCTCTTGGCTGACTTTCAAGGACTTTTCCTACAACCCCTCAAGGTGAGAGGCACAGGGAGCAACCCACAACTTTGCCCTACCTGAAGATATTCAAGAGGAGACCCTTTATCATCCTCCATGTAATTAAAACGCCCATGAAAACCTAATGTGTGCGTGCATGAAACAAGTGAAGTGTCAGGGCGCCAACAAATCCACCCCAATTCAAATCAAAAATCTCTAGCCGCATCTCAGAGAAAAGAAAATTGATTTATTAGAAGTGGCCATGTTGACGTTTAGCTGGGTGCAGCCAATACTAAATTACATCATACATTTCCCCCTTGCCCTGGTCTTCCCCCCCACCCCATGGATGTATATTCTCCAATGGGACACATCCATCTCCAAGAGTCATCCATCATGCTCTCCAATAACCTTCTTACGCTCCGACAACTTTGGGCTGCCGGGGGTGATTATGTAGGCATTTAAGGAATGCCTTGTTTTCTCCCACTCCCTTTTTCTGGCAGCTAAAAAGACCAAAGGAGTATCTTTTTAGTTGACACGAAGTGGTCTGCACAGAACTACAAAATCTGTACTTTTGCTACGAACTACGCAGAACTGCAAAAAAGGATTTACTAGGAACAAACTGAAAGCAGACAGTTTCAAGCAAGCTCTGAGGCAAAAAAGCGTGAACACAGCACTTTCAAACACAGTATACAGCCCAACCCCCTTTTAGCTAGGCAAGCAGAGGCCACTGCATACCAGAGCCAACGGATCTGGCCTTGGAGATAACTGCAGTTGCAAAGTTGCAATGTAATTGTCTCCACAGTTCCCTCCCCCTATTCTAAGGCAGCAAGCAACAAGTTGGCTGACAGTGAACTTACATTATGGGTGGTCCTCAACTTACAACCACAATTGAAAACATTTCTGTTGTTAAGTGAGTCATTTGTTAACTGAGTTTTGCCCCATTTTATGACCTTTCTTGTCACCATTAAGTGAATTGCTGCAGTTGTTAAATGAATAGCTGCAGTTGTTAATTTAGTAACAAAGTTGTGAAGTGAATCTGGCTTCCCCATTGACTTTACTTGTCAGAAGGTCGCAAAAGGTGAATAGAATAGAATAATAGAGTAGGAATAGAAACTTTGTCACTTTAAATGTACACTAATCATACATTAAAATGAAATTTCATTGCATTCATCTCTCAAATGATAACCAAGGTGATCAGGATATTGCAACCATCATAAATATGAACCAGTTGCCAAGGATCTGAATTTTGATTTCATGACTCTGGGGATGCTATAGGGGTTGTAAGTGTGAAAAATGGTCATAAGTCACTTGAGAGTTGGCCAGGGTGGGGGCCATCCTGAGCTTCCGTCACCTCAAAGCTAGAGTCCATTAGGGCCCAAGAGAGAGGGGAGGGAGGGAGAGGGAGAGAGCGAGAAAGAAAATTGACCACCTTGTAGATCAGGCTCCTCCCTCGCATTATAGGCAACAATTAAACTGGTGAAGCTTTTTTTCCTTCTTTTTTCTAAAACAGCTTTGTCCAACCTCGGCAACTTTAAGACTTGTGGACTTCAACTCCCAGAATTCACCAGCCAGCATGGGAGTTGAAGTCCACAAGTCTTAAAGTTGCTGAGGTTGACTACCCTTATCTTAAAAAAAAATAACACAGTACTGTAATGGGAAAGCAACACATGTTGAGTTGTAAGACTGGCATGCGGGTTTTAACAAACAGGATAAAGAAGGGTGAAGTTTTCTGCTCCTCAAGGTAATTTGTGACAGTTATGTTTTATCTTTCTGACTAAAATAGTGGGGAGTGGGGGAATCTAATGGGAGAAACAGGAAGGACTTTCCATTGAAGTGAAAGCATACTATGAATAACTAGCAGGGTACCTGTTAGATCTGGGATCGCTGATTGCCGAGTTTTGCGTACTGGATCAGGTACTAGTTCATTTTCGGCCCCCTCGATTTCCCTTCCCCCCCTGGTTTGGAGTTCAGGGCTTGTGGCAGGGGTAGGTGCCAGCCTGGAACGTAACTGGTCGATGTGGCGCTTCCACAGTCTCCCATCAGCAGTTTGTAAACGGTAGGAACGGGGACCCGTAAGTTGAGTTATGGTAGCGGAGACCCACAATGGGTCACCGGTAAGGTTTTTTGCAAAAACCAGGTCACCTACCTTGAACGTACAATACTTGCTACTGGAACCCAGAGGCTTTTCCGGCGTGTAGGCAGGAGTTTTGTGTGTGGTGCATCAGGAGTTCGGCTGGAGTTTTGTGTGTGGTGCTGTTTGGAGTAATATGTTGGAGGAGAAGCATCCTGGTTACCTTGTCGTGGATGTTCCCTTGTTCCATCTTGTGTAAGGTTTTCTTTATGAACTGGACCATTCGTTCAGCCCTACCATTGGCCACAGGGTGAGCCGGCAATGTTAAAGCGTGGCGTATCCCCCGGTCTGCTCGGTACTGTTCAAATGCCAAGGCGGTGAACTGTGGGCCATTGTCTGAAACCAAGACGTCTGGCAAGCCGTATGTGGCAAATAGTCTGTTTAGTTTTTTAACGACTGCCTCTGTTGTGGTGGTCTTCATTTTGTGGACCTCAAGCCAGTTGGAATAGGCATCCAATGTTATGAGAAATGTATGCCCTTTTGTGGGTCCCGCAAAATCGATGTGCATACGGGACCAGGGACCTCGGGGTGCTTCCCATTCGGTTGGTGGTGCCTTTGGTGGAGCTGAGCGAGTTTCCTGGCACTTGTTGCAGGTGGCTACCCAGGTTTCTATTTGCTTATCTATACCTGGCCACCAAGCGTAGCTCCGTGCTAGTGCCTTCATCCGCACGATGCCCGGATGTCCATCATGCAATAGTTTTAGCACTTTATTCTGTAGTCTATCTGGGATGACGACTCTGTCTCCCCATAACACACATCCTTTTTGGGTGAAAAGTTCTGTCTGTGTTTGAAGGGCTTAAAGGTGTCGCTGAGTTCGTTGTCAGGCCAACCTCTTTCCACCCAGCTGAGGACTCGTGCCAAACAAGGGTCTTTCCTTGTTTCTGAGGCGATGTCTTGTGCAGTCAGCAGTGGTGAAGGGAGTGTCTCGATTTGTAGTACAGCTAGGGCTGGAGCTGGGTCGTCTAGGACTTCTGGTAGCGGAGAATGGCTCAGGGCGTTAGCGTGGGGAATGGCTTTCCCCGGTCGGTGTAGCAGTTGGTAGTCGTATGCGGCTTAAAACTCTGACCAGCATGTCATTCTTGGCGATAAGATATGGGGGGTTGGTTTATCCCCCGCCAAGATGCCCAGTAATGGTTTGTGATCGGTGATTATAGAAAAGGACCTTCCATATACGTACTCATGCAATCGTTTGATCGCAGCCACAATAGCGAGAGCCTCTTTATCTAGTTGGCTATAGTTTATTTCAGTTTCAGATAAAGTTCTGCAAAAAAATGCAATGGGTGCCTCAGTACCGTTTGGTAGGACGTGGCTCAGGATGGCTCCTACTCCAAACGGTGAGGCGTCACAGGTGACGTTTAAGGGTAAAGTCTCGTTATATTGTATTAATACAGCATCTGATGTTAAAAGGTCTTTTACTTGCTGAAAAGCTCGCTCTTCTCGATGTCCCCAGACCCAGGAAGCCTTCTTATCGAGGAGCCTATGCAGGGGTTCAGCAACAGTCACCTTCTGGGGTAGGAAGATGTTATAAAAGTTAATACATCCCAGGAAGGCTTGAAGATCTGTTTTGTTTCTAGGTCTTGGGGCGTTTTTTATTGCAGCCAATTTTTTCTCAGTAGGGTGAATTCCCTGTTTGTCAAGAAGGTAACCAAGGAATTCAACCCTCTCTGTACACAGTTGGCACTTGTCCTTCTTGACCTTCAGTCCAGCGTCTTTAAATTTTTGGAGGACCATTCTTAGCCGCTTTTCTAGTAGACTTCTAGTGGGGACATCATTGAAATATGGCACAACCCCTTTTATGCCTTGTAGCAATCTCTCCATCAGACTTTGAAAGATGCCAGGTGCTGCACTCACTCCGAACTGGAGTCTATTACACTTGAACGCACCTCTGTGCGTAACTATAGTTTGGGCTTCTGCGGTCTCTGCATCTACAGGCAGCTGCTGGTATGCCTGGGCTAGGTCCAATTTTGCAAATATTTTCCCGCCCCCAAGGGAGTGAAGTAGGTGTTGGACCACAGGCACAGGATAAGCGCTCTGCTGAAGTGCGTGATTTAGGGTGGCCTTGTAATCCCCACAAATTCTCAGAGATCCATCAGGTTTTATGGGGGTTACAATTGGGGTCTCCCATCGGGCATGGTCGATCAGTTCCAACACGCCTTGGGCTATTAATTTGTCCAATTGTTCGTCAATCTTTGGTTTAAGTGCAAAAGGCACTCGACGGGGCTTAAGGCAAATGGGCTCAATATCTGGGCAGAGGTTAAACGATATGGGGGATCCCTTGTACTTGCCTAGCTTCTCGGTGAACACTTCCTGGAATTCTTGGAGAGCCGCTTCCCAGTCATCGCTTTTGGTTTGGTTGATGCCCACCAGTTCAATTCCTAGTGGTGCGAACCACTGCAAGCCTAATAAGCTGGGTCGATCTTTATCGATGACTGTAAGTGGTAGAGTTGCGGTGTGGTCTTTGAAGGAGACTTGGACGTGGCTGGAACCGGCGACTGGGATCCTATTTCCTTGGTAGTCCTTCAATATGATTCTTTGAGGGCTGAGATCCTGGTGACGGATGTCAGGGATCAGCTGTTTGAGGGTTTTCCAGGAGACCATTGATAGGGATGACCCGGAGTCAACTTCCATAACGCATGGACGTTTCTCAATGGTGACCTTTACTCGGATCTTTCTTGCATCAAGGGATGAAGCGTGGCCGATGGTGATGGTTTGGTGTGCCTCTTCTCGTCTGGTAGAAGTGGCTGGTGCTCGATCTCTGTAGTAGTGGTTCCATTGGTTGCTTGGGCGGTCCCTATTTACTGATGGGGTGCCTGTTGTCTGCCGGAAATTATTTTTTCTTCGGGTTAGGCTGGACCCTCACTTGCCTCTACAGACTTTTGCAACGTGGCCCCTCTTTCCACAGGAACGACAGAGGGCGTCTAGGAATTTCCAGTCTGATCGTGGGTGGTTTCCCCCGCATCCAGCACACTGATATGAGGGCTTACAAGCCCGTTGATCTCGCTGATCACGGTCTGACCTGAGTCTGTTGACCTCCTCTTCCTCGCTTTCTGAGGAGGATTTGAGATCTTCATGGTGCGTGGTTGTTGTGTGCCTTTCGGAAAGGGGCGTATGGTCACTGGCGAGTTGGCGGTGCAGTGCGTTCACTCGGCGCATATCAGCTGGCGATTTCCTGGTTGCTTCTGCTGCAGTAGCATCGGCGATGACATCCGCGAGGGCGATGTCCCCCTTTACCATGATTTTGCTCTGGGTTGTGGGGTCTTTTAGACCCAGAACAATTCGATCTCTCATGGCTTCTTCGAGGTTTGCGAAGCCACAGAGTCCCCCCAGGTTTCTGAGGTCCGCGATGAAGTCTCCAAAACTTTCGCTTTCCTGTTGGTCCCTCTGGTAAAACTCGTGTCTCCTGATGAGTGTTGGCACCGCTGGGGCATAATGGGCCTGGAGGATTGGGGCGAGGTTGTCCCAGTCCATCGTCTTGACTTCAGCTGGTTTTGCAAGTGCCTTTGCCATTTTAAAAACAGCGGGCCCACAATGGGTTAGGAACACAGCTCATTTCTTGCCAGGCTTTGCATCCTTCAGGTTGTTGGTCTCCAGGAACATCTGAAACCTGTCTATATACGAGTCCCAGTCTTCGTTAGCCGGGTCAAATGGAGTGGGTGGTATGGCGCCGCTGGTCATTCTGCCGCGATTGGTGCGCTCTCAGCCACGTGCTCTGTTAGCGTTCAATGAGTGCTCATTCATCTCTCTCATCTCCGAATCCCACCTTCGTCACCAGTGTTAGATCTGGGAGCGTGGGCGCAAGGAACGGAGATGAGGCATCGAATAGTGACTCCAACACTTTATTAGTGTCTTCAGAACAGAGCAAAATACTAGGGCAGCAGCAGCTCCTTTTATAGAGCTAGCTGCTGTCAGAACACCCAATGATTTGAGTTTCCCACGCTGGGAGCGACCAATCAGCAGCGACCCGCTATCAGCCAATCAGATCAGCCAAACCCGTCCAATCACGATCCGCTATTAGCAGGCCAATCAGTAGTGCAGGTTTACGAGCCTGTCGTGGAAAGAAAACTATTAGAATTGCAAGCTAATGAGTTTGCTTAGTTCGGAACAGTTCCCTTGCTTCACTACAAAACTATGTGATCGGGCAAGTTTTTTGGGAGGAAAATAAGGTGGGGAAATTGTGCCTCTGCCTACCAGCATCCATCGGTATTCATCTGGCTAGTGTCCTGTCAGTGTGTGAGACAGTTCAGGGCTGTTTGGAAAGTGAAACAGTATTTTCTGTGACAGCAAGAAGGAGACAGAAAGGAGCCTGGGCATGGCTTAGCTCAACTGCAGTTTGAAGAGATTTCTTTTCAGATGGGGAGGAGTAGTAGAACTCCTTAGCATCAGAACATGTTAACAATAATATAGGAAAAACTAATGCTCTGATGGTCATTTTGAAAAATCCTTCCTTAGTGAGCACCAAGAAGCCAAGAGGAACATAAGTGGCAAATTTCAAGTTTGTAGGCTTTACAGTTCTGGAGATTTTGTGATGACACATGAGTGCTTTTTCGCTTTTATATATATAGATTAGGCTTTTTACTTTCATACCCTGGTGTTTCAACCTTGTAAATTTCTTCCTTTAATTCTGCATTGAGAAATGCAGTGGTTATGTCAAAATGCCAAATTTTATGGCCATGTGCCACTGCCAACGTTAGTGCCAGCCTGATGTGTTCACTTTTACAGTTGGCGTGAATACCTCATCATAGTGCACATTTTTCATCTGTGAAAACCCTTGTGCCACTAACCTTGCTTTATATTGTACCTCATTATTGGGCAGTACTTTCTTCTTGTATACCCACTTGTTGTGGCTCCGAGTCCTGAGTCTGCATTCTTAGAGGAAGATGATTCGGAAGATGAGGAGGAGGTGGAATTGGGAATGCCTTCCTCCCCAGGACCTTCCTCTCCAGCAATGCCTTCCTCCCTGATTATGCCTCAGGTTTCGGCAGATAACCAAGAGGGACAGCCTGAGGCTAATCAGGAGGAGGAGGAGGGCATATTGGAGCAGCCTTTGACAGAGAATCAAGCAGACGAATGCTGGCTTGATGCGAGGCAACATCGCAGGAAAAAGTGTGAGATGCAACACAGGAGACATGGACAAATCAGAGACTGAGCTGAGTTAGTGACACACCCCACAGGGAAAAAAAGTGGGTGTGTTTGCTCTAGGAACTCTGTTAGGGATAACATTGGTTACCTAACTTAGTTTGGGTAAAAATAATATATAAACTATGTTAGTGAGTTTAAGTGTATGTTTCACTTTAACTGCAAAACATGTATTTTGGGTGCGGTTGTAAAATCACCATAAGAGGAAGCAATAGAGCTCACTGTTTGCTGGCTTTTACTGGATAACTGACAATGTTGGATTGATGGTGATAACTGCATGTGTTTCCCTGCTGTTGCTGAAATGAAGAAAAGGGGTTTGATTTTCTTCATATCTCTGACTGCAAAAGAGATATATTGCTGGACTGATTATTTGTAAGTTTATTGACCTCTATTTCGACACTGGACTTTGCAACTGATTAACCCCTGGATGGACTGAACTAGTTTATGACATATGGACTGTTTTGACTATGCTATAACTCTTGCTGGAATAAAAAACTATTTAACTGGCACAGTGTATCTGTCTTACTGAGTGTAAACTACAACAACGTTTATCTCACATCATTTGCCTGCCTGCTGGACTACCGTTGCACATTCTGCTAGGGTGTGTATCCCTAACACTGGTTATGGGCCCAGGTGCACAGTCAGACTAAACAAGATATAACAGGCTTAGATTAAAGTGAGAGTTTGTGTAATTACACAATACTGTAAACAAACAGCTGTGTTTTATTAATTATAGTTTAATATCCAGAAAAAGATGGCACAAGTCAATTTACCAAGTTTGTCTCTAATATCCAAACTGGATGGAACAAACTATGTTTCATGGTCTATGAAATGTAGCCTACTTCTACGCAGAGAAGGTTTGTGGAGTATAATTCAAAACCCACCAGAAGTAGATGCATGGGATCCGGAGGATGAGGATGATGCCCAGAAAATACAAGAATATCAACTGAAGAATGAGCAAGCTCTCTGTATAATAGGACTGACACTCTCTGATGAGCAGCTTGTACATATACGAGGAGAAGAAACAGCTGCGAAATGTTGGGAGAATTTAAAGAAGATTTATGTTCGAGACAGTGTAGGAGCACATATAAATCTTACACGAAAGCTGTTCAGAACACATCTTCAAAAGAATGGAGACATGCTGAGTCATATAAACATAATGAAGAGAATTTTTCAGGAACTGCATGAAAAAGAACTTATCTTCACAGAACTACACCAAGTTTATATAATTTTGTCTTCTTTAGATAATAGCTACGATGACTACGTAACTTCACTTGAGGTTCTGCCAAAAGATAACCTCACATTAACTGACATTACTGGCAGATTAATTGAAGAAGCCAGGAGAAGACTTGAAAGGGATCAACTCAGAAGGGAACAACCACAATGTGAAGAAGAGAAAATATCTTCGTCAGCGTATACAATTAGAAAATGTTTTAATTGTGGAGGAAAAGGACATTTGGCTAGATTCTGCAAGAAAGCAAAAAGCCAAAATGCCAGCCAAAAAGATAAAAGGCATCAAGAGAATAAAAAATGCTTAGAGTTAGCCATGTATAGCAATGAAACTGTGAATAGTAATTTATGGGTTGTAGATAGTGGAGCATCGCACTGCATAATGAAAGATAAGAAAAGATTTATTAAGATGTCCACGAGTTCACAAGCAGATATCGTTAGCTAATGGATGGAAACTGAAAGCTAAAGGTGAAGGTATATCATATTGTTCTTGCATAAGAGAAAATGTAAAAATGTTATATGTACCACAACTTAAGTTTAATTTGCTTTCGGTTACAGTTTTGGTTAAACTAGTTTATGTAATTACCTTTAGGGGAGACAATTGCACAATTGAAAAAGAAGGTAAAAAAGTGACTGCAACTTTAAAAGGTGAATTGTATGTGTTAAATGATAATCAATTAGAGGTGGCTAACACAGTTTATAATAATGTTAAACCTCATGATGAATGCATACATTTGTTACACAGACGTTTGGGGCATATAAATTTTAAAATGCTTAAAAAAACGGTAGAACTATCTAAAGGTATAAAACTGAAGCCTTGCAGTAAGTATTTGCACTGCAATACCTGTAGTCAAGAAAAAAGCAAGCAAATGCCAGCAAATAGAGTTAATGGATTTAAAACAAAGGAGCCTCCACAGGTCGTATTTGCTGATATTATAGGTCCTAAAAAACCAAGTGTGGGAGGTGCTTGTTATATACTAAGTATAATGGACCATTATTCCAGATATGGTTTCTGTTATCTAATGAAGAGCAAAATGGAAACATATCAAAAATTTCTTTAATTGGCTTAAATTCGCAGAAAGAAAAACTAAAAGGAAGTTAGTAACTCTTATAACTGATAATGGTACGGAATTTATAAACAATAAATTCCAAAATAAACTGAAGATGGCAGGTGTTGAACATAAAAAGTCTGCACCATATAGGCCACAACATAATGCCTTTATAGAAAGACGAGGCCAAACAATTCAAGCAATGGCTCGTACTATGCTGTCAGATTCAGGATTACCTGAAACTTTGTGGGGAGAAGCAATAATGTGTGGTAATCATATATTGAATAATGTTGTTAACTCAACAACAGGTGAATTACCATTCACACGGTGGCATTGTAAAAAACCTGACCTAAGCTACATGCACACATTTAGAGCACCAGCATGGGTGCATATTCCTACACAACTGAGAAATTAGAGGCAACTTAGGGCTAAAAAGTTATTCTTTGTAGGTTATGAATCTAATCACAAATCATACAGATTCTGGGAAAAAGGTACATCTAGAGTTTACTGTCATGCTAGTGCCAAATTCCTAGAACATGTAGGATGGGAAAAACTGGAACAAGATTCAAGAAAGGAAGTAATTATAGAAACCTACAAAAGACCAAAAGACCAAATCAGTTATAAGAAGAGTACAATTAAAGAGGAAGTACAGGAAGAGCATATAGGACCAGAACAGGAAGAAATAGGTGAACAGGAAGAAATAGATAACCAGGAACAGGTAGTGCATGAAAGTCCACCTGTAAGCCCTGTAATACCTAGACGTACTACATGTGAAACCAGACCACCTGACAGGTACCAAGCAAGTGTAGTTTGCCAAGTTAGTAAAGTTCCAACTACTGTTGAAGAACTTAGGATGTATCCTGCAAAGGAACAAGAAAATTGGCATAGAGCAATGGAGAAAGAATTAAATTCATTGAAACAAATGGAAATTTATGAAAATGTTAAATTACCTCCAGGTGAAAAGTCCATTGGCTGCAAATGGATATTTAAGTAAAAAACTGGTAAAAATGGGACTGTTAGCCATAAGGCTAGGTTGGTAGCTCAAGGATTTAATCAAACTGCATGTGATTATGATGAAGTATTTGCACCGAGTCTAAAAGCAACAACCTTGAGAGCAGCTTTAGTGTGGGCAGCTAAGAAAAACTATATCATAAATCATTTAGATGTAGAAACTGCCTATCTGCATGCACCATTGCAGCACACTTTATATTTAAGAAAACCAGTAGGTATAAAGGATGATAAAAATAATAATGACTGTTGGAAACTGAATAAAAGTCTCTATGGGTTGAAACAATCTGGTTATGAATGGAACCAATATATTGTAAAAGAGTTAAACAATGTAGGATTTAAAGAAGGTTTAGCTGATCCATGTTTATTTGAAAGAGAGACAAATGGAATGGTGTCATTATTGTTGTTTATAGATGATATTGCTTTAATTACTAAGACTTAATGATGAAGCTACTGAGATAATATCATTATTAAGTAAGAGGATAAAATTAAAGCAATTAGGAGAAATAAGACAATATCTAGGATTGACAATAAACAAAACCAACAGTGGATATAAGATATCACAAGAAGATAAAATTTACCAATTGCTAAAAATATATAAAATGGAACTTTGTAAGCCGGCAAAAACTCCAATGAGTCAGGAATTTTGTCATACTGATGCTCAAAGTTCAAAATTTGATAAGACTATTTATCAATCATTAAAAGGTAGTTTAACATATCTAAGTAATTGGTCAAGGCCAGACATTGCCTATAGCATTAATCAATTGGCAAGATTCAATGCTGAACCCAATGAAAGACACTGGCAAGCGCTAAAGCATATATTAAGGTATCTTAAAAAGACAATGCACTATGAATTGTATTTGGAGCCAAAGGATGATTTGATTTTAAGTGCATATGCTGATGCAAGTTTTGCAACAGATATAAAAACTAGAAAATCAACTTCAGGTATGGCTATACTATTAGGTAAAACAATAATTGGTTGGAGGTTAATTAGACAGCAACACATAAGTATGTCCACAATGGAAGCAGAATTTTCATGTTTATCTTTATTATGTACTGATTTAATTCTGTATAAACAGTTGTTATTGGATATGGGAATAACTGTTAATGATTCCATTGTAGTATATGAGGACAATCAAGCAGCCATACGGTTGGCTACAAATATTGCTGTAAAAACTAGATCTAAACATACTGACCTTAGATATTTGAATGTAAGACAATCTGTAAAAAATGGTTTCATGAGATTGGAATATTGCATGACTGATGAAAACATTGCTGATGGATTTACAAAAGCCCAAGGTGCAGTCAAGCACAAAGAAAATTGTGAAAACTTTGGGTTGAAATTGTAAATAGATTTATATTTTATAATATTACCCAAAAGGGGAGAATGTTAGGGATAACATTGGTTCCCTAACTTAGTTTGGGTAAAAATAATATATAAACTATGTTAGTGAGTTTAAGTGTATGTTTCACTTTAACTGCAAAACATGTATTTTGGGTGCGGTTGTAAAATCACCATAAGAGGGAGCAAGAGAGCTCACTGTTTGCTGGCTTTTACTGGATAGCTGACAATGTTGGATTGATGGTGACAACTGCGTGTGTTTCCCTGCTGTTGCTGAAACGAAGAAAAGGGGTTTGATTTTCTTCATATCTCTGACTGCAAAAGAGATATATTGCTGGACTGATTATTTGTAAGTTTACTGACCTCTATTTCAACACTGGACTTTGCAACTGATTAACCCCTGGATGGACTGAACTAGTTTATGACATATGGACTGTTTTGACTATGCTATAACTCTTGCTGGAATAAAAAACTATTTAACTGGCACAGTGTATCTGTCTTACTGAGTGTAAACTACAACAACGTTTATCTCACATAATTTGCCTGCCTGCTAGACTGCCGTTGCACATTCTGCTAGGGTGTGTATCCTAACAAACTCTGTGCGGGACAAAGTGTGAATTTTTCTGTGGAGCTTCGGTGTATCCTGTTTCTGGAAAGCTTTAGTGATTTATGATTCTGTTATCTTGTCGGACTTGGCAGGCAGCGTCTGTGATACTGCCCAGAACATAGCCAGCTCAAAGGAATTAACTCTGTAAATACTGAATCTTCTTGCCTGCTTGTATTTGGTCGGAATTTGGATTTCTCATCTATCTTGTGAAGGTGAGACATAACATTTTTGTCCCGCACCTCACACGTAAACCATCTTTTGACCAAGATGGATCAACAGCAGCAACAGCAGCAGCAATTTCACCAGCAGCTGCAGAATGAAAACCAGGCTTTGCAACAGCAGGTGGCCCAGCTAACTTTTCAACTTGCTCTGCTGCAGGCTCATGCTGCTCCTCCTGCCCCTCCCCATCGGAAATGCCCGGTGGCTGTGCCGGATAAGTTTTCTGGGCAGCCTGAGATGTTCCCGGCTTTCATGGGACAGTGCCAATTATTTATGGCTTTGAGGCCGGAGGATTTTCCAGATGACCGGGCTCAGGTGGGATTTGTAATAAGAGTCCTTTTGAGCTCGGCTGCCAGATGGGCCACTCCTTTATTACTGCAGAACAGCCCGTTGTTAACGGATTATCAGGGGTTTTGGCAACATATGCGCCAAATGTATGAGGACCCCATACGGGTGCAGACGGCAGCCAGACATCTGAAGGAACTTTGCCAAGGGAAGCGCCCCCTGCAGGAGTTCATTTCGGAATTTCAGCTGATCTGTCTGGATTCCAATTGGAACGATGCTGCCTTGATGGACGCTTTTCAGGATGGCCTGTCCGATGAGCTGCAGGATGAGTTGGTTCGAGTCGAACCAGCCCCGACCCTCGACGCTCTGGTGGTGCAAAGCTTGCGCATTGACGCCCGACTTCAATGGCGTAAGACTCGACGCCCCATTCCGGAGCAGCCATCCACCCCAAGGCCACAGCATCCTGTACAACCAGCACCCCAGGTCTTCCACAGTGCCGTGGCCAGGGCCGAGTAGCCGATGGAATTGGGTGCGATCCGACCTCGTTTGACGGCCCAAGAACACACACGGAGACTCCAGGGAGGCTTATGTCTATATTGTGGGGGGCCTGGACATTTTGCAGATTCCTGTTCTGTTCAACGGTGGGGGGCATGCACGCCTGTGCCCGAATCTAGACTTGATCAGTTGGGGAAACAAGGTCGGTCCGGCCTCAGGGAAACTCTAGGCCAGACACGTATCAACCAACTGCCCGAAGCAGTGGAGGTGGACTCTGGACCCCCTCGCCATTTACTTCTAGGCACTTGGGTTTTCTTGCCGTCCCGGTCAGAGGGTATTCCTGCAGTTGCATTGGTGAACTTGGGGGCTACGACCAGTTTCATGGACCAGGCCTTTGCAACTCATTTTGATGTCCCCTTGGTTGCGGTGAAGCCTCCAATCAAAGTGGAAACGATTGATGGGCGGGAACTTCGTACTGGGCCCATTCGTTTCGCTACCCAGCCGTTGTGCCTGGTTATTGGGGACCATGAGGAGGTGATTAGTTTCTACATCACTGCGGACCTCCATTTCCCCTTGGTCCTCGGAATGGCCTGGTTACGATTACATGATCCTCGGGTGGCATGGGCACAGAATGCCATTTCGTTCCCGAGTCTCCAGTGTGTGGATCATTTACGACACACCCGTGCTGACCAGGACATTGCCACCCCCACCATCTCTGTACCTCCTGAACTCTCTGATTTTTCATATGTCTTTAGTGAGAAGGAGGCGGATCGGTTAACCCCGCATCGACCCTATGACTGTCCCATGGACCTTCTGCCAACTACCCAAGGGACGCCTGTATTCTATGTCTGAGCCCAAATTGGCCGCCCTTCATGATTTCTTGGAAAAGAATTTGGCTCGGGGGTTTATCTGGCCGTCATCGTCCCCTCTTTCTGCTCCTGTTCTTTTTGTTAAAAAGAAGATGGGGGACTTGCGCTTGTGTTGCGACTACTGCCGGTTGAACGCCATTACGGTGTGGAATAGTTATCCCTTGCCGCTTATTCCAGAGTTGATGGAGCGGTTACGGGAGGCTACTGTCTTCACCAAGCTTGATCTTCGAGGGGCCTGCAACCTGGAGCAGATGCAAGAGGGGGACGAATGGAAGACGGCGTTTGGCACCCGATATGGCCATTTTGAATACACCGTGATGCCGTTCGGGTTGACCAACGCCCCTGCGGTCTTCCAGCACCTAATGACATGTTCCAGGACATGCTCGATCGGTTTGTGGTGATGTACCTGGACAATATTTTGTTTTATTCTAGGTCCAGGGACAACCATATTCAACAAGTTCGTCAGGTATTGCAACGTCTTCGGGAGCATCAACTTTATGCGAAGCTGGAGAAATGCCTCTTTTTCCAGACTTCCATAGAGTTCTTGGGGCACATCATCTCTCCCGAAGGCATTGCCATGGACCCACGTAAGGTGGAGGCTTTGTGGAGTTGGGAATCCCCTCGAGTGAAAGACATTCAACGTCTCTTGGGATTCGCTAATTATTATTGGACCTTCATCCTGGGTTTTGCCAAGCTGATGGATCCCATCACTCAGCTCCTTAGAAGGTCCCGTTCCAGTGGGCCACCCCGCAGCAACAGGCCTTTGAGACTCTTAAGAAGGCCTTTGTCGCAGAACCTATCCTGAGGCATCCTGATCCACATCGTCCGTTTGTGGTGGAGATGGATGCATCCAATGTGGCTATTGGGGCTGTGTTGTTGCAAGCCCCAGCGGATGGCACCCCTCTTTTTCCCTGCACTTACTATTCTCGGAAACTCACTCCTTCTGAGCGCAACTATACTATCTGGGAAAAAGAGTTGCTGGCTATCAAGGCTGCGTTTGAGACCAGGTGACATCACCTTGAGGGGGCTCGGCACAAGGTGGAAGTTCGGACGGATCATCGTAATTTGGAGCACTTGTCCACTGCGAGGAAGTTGAACCAGCGACAGATTCAGTGGTCATTGTTCTTTGCTCGGTTCAACTTTTTTGTGACTTATATCCCCAGTAGTCAAAATCGGAGAGCAGATGCCCTGTCACGTAAACCTGAGTACCTTTGTCCCGAGGAACCTCTTCCTCCACGTACGGTGCTGCCACCGGAATCTTTGGCCGTTATCCAGGAACCGGTGGATTTACGGACTCGGATACGAGAGGCGCAGCGCTTAGACGCTTGGTCGCAGCAGAAAATGGGGGAAATTGGACCTGACTCCCCATGGACTCTGGAGGAGGGCTTACTATGACATTAGGGCTGATTGTACGTGCCCACAAGGACACTTAGAGCCCTCATCATGACTCAATGTCATGACAACCCTGCTGCTGGCCATTTTGGATTTTTTTAAGACCCTTCATCTTGTCACATGGACTTTTTGGTGGCCTTGAGTCCGACATGATATCTACGCCTACGTCACATCCTGTGTACCGTGCTGACAAGCAAAAGCCGTGACAGGTGCGCCTCCTGGTCTCCTTGAACCACTGCTGACTCCGGACAGACCATGGGGGGCAATTTCCATGGACTTTTTAACGCATTTGCCCTCTTCGTCGGGGTATACGACGGTGCTCGTGATGGTTGATATGTTAACTAAGATGGCTCACTTTATCCCCTGTCAGAGGTTACCGTCAGCTCGTACTACTGCCCAGTTATTTTTGTAACACATGTTCCGTCTGCATGGTCTGCCGGACAGGGTGGTTTCGGATCGTGGTGTCCAGTTTACCGTGCAATTTTGCAAGAGCCTGATGACCGCGTTGCAGGTGCAGGTGTGCTTGGCATCGGCACACCATCTGGAGACTGATGGTGGGACAGAGAAGGTGATTGGCATCCTTGCCCAATATTTACGATGTTTTGTTAACCACCAACAGAACGATTGGGTGACTTACCTCCCTTTGGCAGAGTTTGCCTTCAATAACTCTCAGCACACCTCCACTCATGACACCTTTTTACGCGAACGTGGGTTTCCATCCGAGGTTTTTCCTATTGTCGATCTTGGATTCCCCAGTTCCCGAGACGCAGGACTTTTTGTCGGAACTGCATTCGGTTCACCAATTGGTTTCACAGCAATTGGAATGGGCTAAAGTAGACAACAAAAGGTTCGCAGATCGTTCGCATCGGGTGATGCCTCCGTTGGCTGTGGAAGACAGGATGTGGTTATCCACGAAGCATCTACGGGACGACCGTCCAGTCAAGAAGTTGGACCATCGCTTCATCGGTCCCTTCCCTATCGAGGCTGTCATCAATCCTGTTGTTTATCCGCTCACCCTACTGCGCTCCATGCGCATTCATCCTGTCTTCCACCGTTCCCTTCTGGTTCCTGACACCCCATCGTGTGCCCTCCGTTCCCCCACTGGTACGGTTTCTCCATCTGTACTCGGCGATGATCCCGCTGACTCGGTGGTCAGCATTCGGGATTCTCGCTGGCTGAAAGGACGATTTCAATACTTCGTTGAGAGGCTAGGGGATGGACCAGAGGCTCTTTCCCGGGTGGATGCTTCCATGGTTCATGCCCCAGACCTTATCCGGAGATTCCATGAAGTTTCCATTGAAACCACATCCGGATCGTCAGAATTGGGGGAAGGGCCCTGAGGTGAGGGATAGTGTTGTGACTCGGAGGTTTGAGCCTGCTCTGTTAGAAGACACAGACTTGAGTAATGAGGAAGAGGAGGATTTGGCCTTGAGGTTTGAGCCTGCTTTGCTGGAGGACACAGACTTGAGCCATGAGGAAGAGGAGGATTTGGCTCTGAGGTTTGAGCCTGCTCTGCTGGAGGATTTGGAATTGTCTTCCTCCCCAGGACCTTCCTCCTTGGTTGTGCCTCAGGTGTTGACAGATAATCAGGAGAGCGTAGCAGAGCCTCTGGATGAGGATCAAACTGAGGAATGTTGGTTTGATGCGAGGCAAAGATGCATAGGTGTGAGATGCAACGTAGAAGGAAAGGACAAATCAGGGACTGAGATGAGAGACTGACACGCCCCTCAGGGAATAAAAGTGGGCGTGTTAGCTCTGGATTCTCATTCAGGACAATTTGTTAATTTGGGATAGAAGCTTCGACAATTCTGTGTGTGGCATTTGTCTGTGATTTATGTTCTTGTTTTATTATCAGACTTAGCAGGCAGCTTGTGGGAGACTGCCAAGGAATTCTCCAGCCAAAGGAATGTAACCCTGTCATTACTGGTCTTGTCTGCTTGTTTATATTCCTTTGGAAACTTGGACTCTCACCTCATGGGCACAGGTGAGACATAACAGGTTACTATGTGACCAGACCCAATTTTATGACTGTTTTGTGGTGGTGGTTAAGCAAACCCACTGTTTGCTATGGGGTGGTTTTTGCCAGAAACCAGAAGCAAACACTGCCAAAATGCCATAAATTGCAGTTACCTGCCGTGGAGGTGCTGCAAGCAGCCATAAATGTAGGCCAATTA
This sequence comes from Hydrophis major, assembly GCA_033807585.1. Taxonomy (NCBI): domain Eukaryota; kingdom Metazoa; phylum Chordata; class Lepidosauria; order Squamata; family Elapidae; genus Hydrophis; species Hydrophis major. The sequence continues at coordinate 2,441,101 of JAUCBL010000017.1, forward strand.
CCAAGTACGCAAAATGCAGAAATGTGCCTGGGGCAGAGGGGGGAGGACATTGGAAATAGTCATAAGTACCTTATGTGGGAGGGGTATGTCATAACTTCAAATGATCACTAAGTGATTGGTCATAAATTTGGGATTACCTTTGTAAACCCCAAGACTGATTCCCTGTTACAATCCAAGTAGCAGAAATTAGTTTCCATACCCAATAAATACTTTTATTTTTGCTTTCCTTGAATCAACAGTGAAATATTAGCTTCTTGGTAATGACAGGGTTTTTTAAATATAACTCTCAGTCTCTGTAGCCATGTTTTACAAAAGGAATTGATTAATAAATCAGGGAAGGATAGTCTTTGAAAAGCTGTGAGCCACAAGCCCACAACTCGGCTTCCTAATTTTCTGAAGGATCACAGAAAGCTAGCTGATAATGCTTGGATGTCACCAGGAGCATTTTCATTTCACATTTGACCGTTGGGTTAGGGTTCGGTGACTACGTTTTGCTTCATGCGCATGTGCACCTGATGTGTGCTGTGTACGCATGTAAAAAAAACATCAGCTGTGCCACCTGGACAGCTGAAAAGCACTGCTGAAAAGCCTCTTTTTTCCTGCTTTTTCAACCTCAGCTGTGCTGCACAAAGCAGCTGAGGTTGAAAAAGCAGGAAATAAAGGACAAGTAAGAGCCTGGGTGGGCCAAACAGCAGCAAACACTGAACCGGTTCGGTGTCTGCTGCTCTTCAGAGCTACTGGTTCTATAGAACTGGGCAGAACTGGTAGCATCCCACCCCTGGAGTGATTGTAGCAGGTAACTTTCCTGAGGCACACCACTCCCATTTCCACTTCTAACCCCCCCCCCCAATAAAATTGCCTTTGAAGTCAAACTTTCAAAATTCAGTGTCAGAAGCTTGGTGGCAACCCCGAGACAGCCCACCAGACACTTGCTGTTTCAGGGGTTGTCAGGTTCCAAGCCTCTAGCACCAGGAAACAGCAAACAATACAGTTCATTCAATGTGTTTAATGTAGGCTTGGATACTCGGCACAAAGTGACTGCGATCAAAGTCAGTGCTAACTGCTGCTACTTTCCCATTGCTTTAAACACCTGTGCGCAGCCACCCTGCCCTGCAGCTTCCGGACACCGTGAAAGGCCAAGAAGGTTCAGCCACACCTAATCCATTTCTCTCTGCTGGCCTGCCTGCTCTCTAACTGGCTTGTTAGTAGATTGGTGCCCCGAGCCTCCAGCTGATCTGCGCTCCAGCTCTCAGCTGATTGGCACAGATTCTACAACTGATCATCGGCCCAGTTCCTTTGTTGCCGGCTGCCTCCCACACCATGAGAGTCCATAGGAAACTGGCCTCCCCCTCCATGCCTTCTCCCCTTGAACGGAAATCCCCCCCGAATGGCAACCGAGATGGCCCACCAGATGCTCGCAATTTCGGGGGTTGACAGGTGGCTCCCTTCTACCATGGAGATGGTATCCGGAAGGTAAACAAAGAGCACAATTAGTCTTTTGTCGAGTGGGGGCCCATTTGTATTCCCACCTGGCTTTTAAGGGTGCTCTCAGTGGAGCTGTCTCACTAACCATGCAGTCTTTACATCCCAACTCCTCACCCAGGATGCCTCCAACAGGGGATATCCCTTCCATTGCACCAGGTATTGCAGGACACCCTCATGGGAATCCAAGATCCGCTTAACCCCATAATGAACCTCCCCTACCCCCCGGATGGGTCTGGGTTTCAGCTGTGCTAGACCCCATACATCAGAGGTCTCCGCAGGCCTCAATAGGCTATTGTGGAAGATTGGATGTATTCTCCCCAGTAGAGGGAGCTTCAGTTCCAGTGTGACTGGGTTGATCACGTGATGGGGAAAGGGCCTAGGAATTTTGGGGCTGGTTTTCAGCAGGGCACCTTCAGACGTAGGATGGAAAGGTACACCTCCTATCCAACCTGGAAAGGGGGCTGGGGACTCCGCTTCTTGTCGGCCTGGACCTTTTGGGTCTCTGCTGCTTTCCTCAACACTACTCTCACCTCCTCCCACACCCGTTGCATGTTGTCTACCCACTCGGCCAGGCTAACAGATGAAAGGGCTTCCTGAGGATACTCAGGGATAGGGACAAACTCTTTCCCATTTGCCACTTTGAAGGGGGTAACCCCTGTGCTGCTGTGTACAACCTTGTTGTAGGCTACTTCTGCGAAGGGTAGTCCAGCCCAGTTGATCTGTTGGTAGTTCATGTAGCATCTGAAGTATTGCTCAATCATGGCATTGGCTCTCTTCGCTGCTCCATTGGTAGCCGGATGGAACATAGGTAAGGGTAGACATTGGGTAAGGGACATGGGTAAGGGTAGACATTCCTTTGAGAACAGGTCAATAACCGTCCATGACGGTATTCCCATTACTTTCTGTGAGCTCTATGATGAAATCCATGGCTTTCTCCTCCCATGGTCAGGTGGGAGTAGCCACGGGTTGCAGGAGGCCCAGGGGTTTCCCTGGCCACTTTGGGGTCCTGGAAGGCCCAATTGGAGGAAGCCTCCAATTGGATGTTGGTGATGCACAGGTCCTGGGGGCCAACTCCCCTAATTTAGGAAGTTGTCACATTTATTAGACACTACTCAAAAATTGACTTTCCAAGGAAAGCAAAATCATTGCACAATGTAGCTGTGGCAAGTTCATGCCATTTATCATTCACAAGACTCAAAAACACTTCATAATTTTGCTAATGTAGTTTTCTTTGAGACTACCAAGAAACACCATTTTGCAATTTATCTGAGTAACCTTAGAAACCTTACATTGCCTAAGCTAGCTCCATCTTAAACTGGCTGTGGCTGATTGCTGACAGTAAGTTCAAGGGCACATATTGGATCCTGGGCACAAGAGTGTGGGGAAAAAAGAAAAAGCTGCCTTATCTTGTTTTTCATATGAAAATTTAAATGTGACTGTTGCCTAACTTCAAATGATTTTGGCACCATAATTCAGGAGGAAAATTTCACTCTTCCTTTAATAAAAAATGGTAACAAGGTTGCTGGGGTTTTTTCCATGTTTATTTTATTTATATAACATGTAAAAAATTGGTTTCAATCAAACAGTGTGTTGTCTCGGTACAATCACTTTTAGGCAATCATAATCAAGATGTTTACAATGACATTCCTCACAATAATATTAATACTATAATAACAATAGTATTTAACTTATCTACTTTAACAAGTCTCCTTTATAACATTTGTCCTACTTTTATATCCCCATATTTCTAACTTCTGTTTTTATTAACTAACCATTGGTAAAATAAGTCCCATATAAAGAAATATTCAGTTTCTTCTTTTCCCTTAATTGCAAGCATTAATCTATCCATTTCTGCAAATTCTGATTTTTTTATTACACTCTCATCTGTCAGGATCTCATCACTTTTTCATTGTTGTGCAAATACAATTCTGGCTGCAGTTAATACATGTAAAATTACATATATATTCCTTTGATAAGATAAGATAAGATGATAAGATAAGATAAGATAAGATAAGATAAGATAAGATAAATTTATTGTCATTGTACTCAGAACCTGAGAACAATGAAATAAGGTGCTCTTTCACAATATACAACTGAACAACACCAAAAAACATATACAAATAACAATGTAAAACAAATTAAAACAAATAACAGTTAAAAACTATACAACCAGGATATATATATGTTAAGACCACCAGATTCATAACTCTGCATTTAACCTGATCACAGCACTTGGGTAAAAGCTATGTTTAAATCTACTTGTCCTGGCTTTCAGCACTCTATATCGTCTTCCTGATGGTAGGATCTCAAACAACGAGTGGCCTGGATGTGAAGGGTCTCTCAAGATCTTTTGTGTCTTCCTTCTACATCCCATGTTATACAAATCCTCCAATGAGGGATGAGAACATCCGCTGATCTTTTGTGCCCTTTTTATCACTCTTTGGAGTGCCCTTTTCTCCGCCTCTGTACAACTCCTAAACCACACACAGAGGCAATAAGATAAAATGCTCTCTATAGAGCTTCGATAAAAGGCAACCAACAGACTCTCTGGCAGTTGTTGTGATCTTAGAAGTCTTAAAAAATAGTTGTTGATGAGCCTTTTTTTCTAGGGCTAAAGTATTTGCCCCCCATGTTAGATCTTGTTTCAGGGTGATACCTAGAAACTTACATTCTGCCACCTGTTCTACCAAAACACCACCGATGTACAACGGCTGGATATTCGAACTGCTCTTCCTGTAATCCACTATGAATTCCTTCGTCTTATTTATATTAAAAATAAGATTGTTTACTTTGCACCAGAGGGAGAACTGATGAACTTCATCCCTGTACGCAGACTCATCATTATCAGAAATGAGCCCCACCAACTTTGTATCATCTGCAAACTTAATGATCTTATTACTCAGATGAATAGAGGTACAATCAGACGTATAAATAGTGAATAAAATGGGCATCAGTACCTACCTGACACACCCTTTCTCGTCGAGCTGCATAGAGCATCCAGAGTGGGAGGTGCTCCAGTCTTCACTCTTACAGGCTGAGCTATAATTGAGGAACGCTCCTCCTCCTCCATGTGACTCCACCGTAGTGTTCCCCAGTTTTACGAAGACGAGAAGACAACAACAATCCTCTCATCCTAACTATTATACATTTGTCAACTGTAACTGATTGATTCATAGGCCGAAACAGGATTCCCACACCAGACGGACCAATTAGGGTGGGGCTGGATGCTCTACGCAGCTCGACGAGAAAGAGCGTGTCAGGTAGGTACCAACGCCCATTCTCCATAGAGCTGCTGCGAGCATCCAGAGTGGGACATACCAAAGCATGGCCTGTTCTACGGGAGGGACTCTGTCTGGTTCGGAATCTCCTCTGGTTCTCTCACCACTTGTTGAAGGACTCGCCTGCCAAAGGACACTTCTGCTGAAGCATAAACATCAATCTTATAGTGGAGTATAAAGGGAGATGGAGACGCCCAGGTGGCCTCTCGATAGATATCATGAATTGATGCCTGAGTAGCCCAGGCTGCCGAGGTAGCTGCACTCCTTATAAAGTGAGCGGTTATCCCTTTAGGAACAGGAAGGGCCTGGAATAAATAGGCCTTGCATGTGGTAGCTCTGATCCAACGGCCAACCGTAGAAGGGGATACCTTGCAGCCCATCATCTTTGGTTGAAATGACAGGAACAATGACTCTGACTTCCTGATAGCCTGAGTGCGATGGATGTAAATACGAAGTGCCCGTCGGACATCGAGAGAGTGCCACTGCCTTTCCCTTTCTCGAGAAGGTTTGGGGCAAAAATTAGGAAGAACCAACTCTTGTGATCTGTGAAAGGCCGAGTTGATCTTAGGCAAGAATGCTGGGTCTGGTCTCAGAACCACTCAGTCAGCGTGGAAGACACAAAGATCCTTTCTAACGGACAGAGCTGCTATTTCAGATATCCGTTGAGCAGGCGTGATTGCTACCAAAAACACCACTTTGAACGTGAGAAACTGAAGCAACGCCTCCCTGAGAGGCTCAAAGGGAGGTCTAGTCAATGCCATAAGAACCTTATTAAGATCCCAAGTCGGGTATCTGTGAACTACTGGCGGGTGCAAATTGGTGGCACCTCTAAGGAATGATTGAATGCGAGGGTGGTGTGAAAGCGGGTCAGAAGAGCTACCAGCGACAACGGTTGCTAATGCCGCCACTTGCCTTCTCAAGGCATTGGGGGAGAGACCCCTGTCCAGCCCGTCTTGAAGGAAGGCCAGAACTTGTGCAATTGATGGGGAGAGCGGGTGGATAAGCGACTTGTGGCACCATTTACAAAAAAGGTTCCAGGTTGCATTATATATGCGAGTGGTCGAAGGCCATCTCGCTGCCAGAATGGTATTGATGACCTGCATAGACAGGTCTTAGTTTCTTCAACGTTCCCGCTCAACCTCCAAACGGCTAACTGAAACCACTGAGGATCTGGGTGCTGAAGAGGTCCCTGGGACAGTGAGACTTTGTCTGACGGAATCCTCCAAGGAGGAGCCACTGACAGATTGCGAAGATCCGCAAACCACGGTCTCCTGGGCCAATATGGAGCCACCAGGAGAACTTCCGCCCTCTCGAGGATCAACTTTTGGATCAACTTGGGAATCAAGGGAAGGGGGGGAAATGCGTATAGGAGCCCTAAGGGTCAGGGGCAACGTAGGGCGTCGTGGTTCTCTGCCCCCTTGGTGGGGTATTGAGAGAAGAATCTTGGTGTTTGGGCATTGTGCGGAGATGCAAATAGGTCCACCAGTGGCAGACCGAATATCGTTGAGGCCTCCTTGAACAGGGAGGGGTGCAGGCGCCATTCCGACTGGTCTAAGGTGGCCCTGCTCAACCAGTCTGCCTGGACGTTTGAGACCCCCGAGATGTGCTCTGCCCTGATAGATAAGAGGTTGGCCTCTGCCCAACGACAGAGCCGCTCGGCCTCCCTCATGAGGCGGATGGAATGAGTGCCCCCTTGACGGTTGATGTGAGCCTTGGTCGTAGTGTTGTCCGTCAGGACCAGAACGTGGCACCCTCGCACCTGAGGGAGGAAGGAGTGTAAGGCCAGGTAAACTGCATGGAGCTCCAGCCAGTTGATGCTGCAGCGACGCTCGGCTGCTGACCAGGTTCCCTGCGCTGAAAGTGACTGAGTGTGGGCCCCCCATCCGGATAGGCTGGCGTCTGTTGTGAGAGTGACCCTTTGGGGCTCCTTGAAAAGATGTCCCTTGTTGGTAGCGGGTCTGGTCCACCAGAGGAGGGAGGCGAGGACCTTTGGAGGAACCTTCACCACGGTTCTTGAATTGCTCCTTCTGGAGCGTTGATAATGTAGCAGGAACCACTGCAGTGATCTGGAATGTAACCGAGCCCAGGGAACAATGGATATGCATGATATCAATTTTCCAAGTAATTTGGATAAATCCAGTAATGAGGCTTTCCTTGCCCGCCTAATGACCTTGATCGATTTCTGGATGCTGCCAAACCTTTTGGAGGAAAGGAAGACCTTCTCCTCAACTGAGTCAATTACTGCCCCTAAATGAGCTATTCGAGTGGAGGGGGTAAGCTGACTCTTTTCCCAGTTAACAAGCAGACCATGGGTCTGAAGCACCGAAAGGGTAGCCTTTGTGTCCTCTTCGGATTGGCGCTGGGTGGAAGAGAGGATGAGGATATCATCCAGGTAGCAGTGGATGCGGATGGGGAAATGCCTGAGGTGAGCCGCCAGAGCTGCCAGCACCTTAGTAAAGGTCCTCGGAGCCGAGGCTAGCCCAAATGGAAGGGCCACGTACTGAAAATGCTGGCCATTGTAGCAAAACCTCAGGTATCTAAAAAATGAAGGATGAATGGGAATGTGAAGGTATGCCTCTGAAAGGTCAATGGAAGTGAGCCAGTCTCCTCTCCTGGTGCCCTGCAAGATGGACTGAAGTGTATGCATTTTGAATTTCTGATGGACAAGGAAACGGTTGAGTCTCTTTAAGTCTAGAATGGGCCTCCAACCTCCGGAGTGTTTAGGGACTAGAAAGAAGTGGGAGTAGAACCCTTGTCCTCGCTGTGAGGATGGCACTGGCTGTATAGCCCTGATGTCAGAGAGGTGTTTGATAGCGGCTTCTACGAGAGTACATTTGGAGCGGTCTCTGGATAAAGGAGAAACCATGAAATGATCTGGAGGGGGGGAACAAAACTGAAGGGAAAGACCAAATTTGACAGTGTCCCTAACCCATGAATCAGAAGTGGATGATGCCCATTGGTCGGCAAAGTATTTTAGCCGACCACCAACGGGGTAAGCGACTGAAGGCCTATCTGGGGCTCTGAGAAGCCTAACTCCCTGCTCCCCGGAAGGGTCTCCTGTAGCCGGCCCCCCTCCTGTTCCTGTCCCCCAAGTCACCCCGGTCCTGATAGACCGGCCGAAATGGCGGGGACCTCTGGAATCTGGGGGTAAAGGGTGTCTGAAAGGAGGTCCGAAAGGATCCCCTATGAAAAGGCTGGGAGGATCTGGACTCTTGCCTACAAAAAAGAGATGGGAGGAATTTCTTTTTATTCCGACTCTCCATCAACAATGGTTCCAGGGCTGGGCCAAATAATTTTCCTCCCGATATGGGGGCAGAGGCCAACTTCGCTTTTTTTTTAATGTCGGCCTGCCAATGTTTAAGCCAAAGCAGGCGCCAGGCTGTCACATGCGAGGAGATAGCCCAAGAGGAAAATTTCACAGAATGAAAGGTGGCGTCGGCCGCAAATTCCGCTGCGGCTGTTAACTTGGCAATGTCCTGATGGGCCCTCGTGTTGGATGGGGGGACATGCTGCTTCAACTGTCAAAGCCATCTGATGGACGATTGGGTGAAAAATGATGCAGCCGTGGCCGATCGAATGGCCCAGGCATCAGCTTGGTGCGCCCGACGTAGTGCCATCTCGGCCCGCTTGTCCTCTGGCTTCAGCGCCTCCAGAGCATCAGTGGGATTAGAGGATGATGCGAGGCGTACTATGGGGTCATCCACGTCGGGCGTATCAAGCATGGCCGCGAATTCCGTTTCGAGGTTAAAAAACCTCTTGTCTTGGCTGGAAGGAGTGGGAGGGGCCCCTGATTAGGCCAACTGTCTCGCTACTAAGTCGGAGAAAAGTGGAGGTGTAGGAATGACCTCGGTCTCAATGACTGGCTGCCTGAAAATAGAATCCTCTGGGTCCCCAGAGGATGCCGGAGGGGGTTCAGAATGTGGCTGAGAGATCAGCCCCGATATATTCTTCGCTTTAAATAGCAAAGACTTCAACAAATGAGGCTTGAACAGGCCTACAAAAGTGGGTTGGTCAGGAGATATGCCCTCGTCCTCAGACATCTCTCCTTCCATTGGGTCTACCTCGAAAGGCACTTCAGAGTAGTGAAGAGACTCTCTCTCTAACCCTTCCTCATCCCTGAAGGGTTCAAAGCCCATCTCCTCTTCCTCCTCCTCTTCCTCCCCTTCTGGATAGGGGAGCTCCCTTGGGAACGGTACCTGACCGTGGTGAGGTTCCGGCCTGGGGAGGGATCTTCCGGAGACAGATTCGACTTCAGGTGTTCTTGTTTGAGAACCTGGTCTGGCGAACTGTTGGATACCTTCTGCAATCCCTTGGCGGATGGCCAGCTGCATCCATTCTCTGACACTGTCTGGGATGATGTCTGAAGGTGGGCCCTCTGGGCGTAAACCTGCAGCAGTTGGTGTGAACGTCGCTTCAGGTTGGGTGGGCTGGAGGCTCCGGGCGGGTGAACTGCGCCTAGAAAGAGAAGGTTGTTCTGGCAAAGGAAGAGGTTGAGTAGAAGTGGGGGGGGGGCTGGTGGTACCGACTGAGAGTCCCTAGAGCGTTTGTCAAACTCCCTCTCCAAAGCCTTGTGTTGCCTTAGGGCATCCCTTTGAGAGGCTTTGGATGAGTCCTTGGTCTGCTTGCGCAGATGGTGCGTCTTTGACTGAGCCTTCAAGGAAGGACCTCTGGGATTGTCTTCTGCCATTATAAAGCCTGTATAGGACAATATTATATGCAAAGGCGGTTGGCACGCCTAGGAGTTCGGCCTAAATGTGGGCCGGATATCCTCTCATTGGGCTGCGTCCCCCTTTTAGTAAAAAAATTTTTTGGTTGTATCGTAATATATATATGACTAATTGGAATTATTTTTGTATTGTTTCGTTTTATTTTAATTTATTTGTATTTGTATTTTTTTATTTTATTTTTTTGAAAAAGGGCCAAAAAGGAACCTAACTGAACTGCAAAAACCAATAGATCGAATGAACGCTGAGGCCAGAAAACACAGCAAGGAAAAAAAGGAAAAAATAGAAAAAAAAAAAAGGAAAAAAATGGGAAAAGTAGGAAAAAATGTATATATTTATATATATATAGGAATATATATATATATATAAATATATATATATTGGCCTCCTGAGACAGCCTCCCAAGCAAAATGGGAAGTAGGTGCCTCTCCTTCACCTCTGAGTGAGCTGCGGTAACCAACCAACAGATAATAAGTGGAGCAACAGGGCACGGAGCCACAGTACCCCCTCAACAATTAAAAAAACTCCAAACAGGCCTGCTGGTCCTGTTATAAGCCTCCCGGAATCGTCGCAGCAAAATTGAAAGTAAAGCAAAATGGCGGCCGGCCACCGGAACAAAATGGCGGCCAAAATGGCCACCGGAACCAGTGCAAGACTCAGAGAAGAAGGAAAGCCCCTCAACAACAACAAAGGCTGCCGAAACGCAGGCAGAACGAGGGGCCGGAGAGAGGAGAACTCACCCTCTCTCTATTGCGTTCGTGGAGGGAAGGCATAACGGAAGCGCTATCCAATGCGCAAGCACAAGCTGCTGCTAGAGCAGGACAGCTTAAAAAGCAGCAGGCACCAGAGGGGGGGGAGGCGAAAGGCTCTAACCCCCCCAATCTCCCCCCTGAGGGGCGAAAATAAACATCCCCTTCGCAATTCCAAGACTAGCCAAATGCGCAGGGATCAAGGAAATAAGATCAAACCTGATGTGTTATCAATAAAGAATCCTAAATCGGCCAAGGAGAAAACTGCTAAAGCTGCCTGTCTCTGCGAGGCTGAGCTAAAACTGGGGAACACTACGGTGGAGTCACGTGGAGGAGGAGAAGCGTTCCTCAATTATAGCTCAGCCTGTAAGAGTGAAGACTGGAGCACCTCCCACTCTGGATGCTCGCAGCAGCTCTATGGAGAAGTGGACTCAATACACAGCCCTGCGGAGTGCCAGTATTGAGGATCTTCACAGAAGAGATGTGTTCATTCATCCTAACCCTTTGTGAACGATGTGATAAAAAATTCAGAATCCACCAACATGTAGAGTCCGGTAGCTTCAGATCTTTAAGCTTAGACATCAATCTGTGGGGTAATATTGTGCTGAAAGCAGAACTAAAATCAACAAATAATATTCTGACATACGTTCCTTTTTTCTCCAAATGAGATAGGGCAGTATGAAGAACAGTATTGACAGCATCCTCAGTAGATCTGTTTGTTCTATAAGCTAACTGATTATTGTCAAAGGTAACAGGAAGGCAAGAAATAATGTATTTCTGAACTAACTGCTCGAAGCACTTCATTATCACAGAAGTCAATGCCACCGGCCTATAGTCATTTAAAGCATTTGCAGGTGACTTCTTGGGTACTGGAACAATAATAGAAGCCTTCAGACAAGTTGGAACAATAGACTGTAGCAAAGAACGATTGAAAATCTCAGTCCACACTCCGGCTAACTGATCCGCACATTCTTTTACTACACAGCCAGGAATGTTATCAGGTCCTGCAGCTTTTCTAGAGTTTACCGCTTTCATTATACACCTAACATCATGCTCCTTCACAACAAGAGGAGCACAGTGCTCGGTCAACAATGGTAGTGGTGATGGTAACTCCACTTCCAGTTGATTCATCTCAAACCGGGCATAAAAGGTGTTTAGTTCCTCTATCATACTTTTCCAGCAAGATGCCCAGTAAGAATATTTCTGGTTTCAAATCTATATGCTGCTTTATCATTTTTTCCAACCAAGTATGTATTTTCGTCCAATATTTTTTAGCTTTTGGGCATGTCCACCACATATGGTAATACGAACCAGGTGTATGATTACACTTCAAACATTTAGTGGACCTATCTTTAAACATTTCTGCCAATCTTGTTGGTGAAAAGTGCCATCCATAAAACATTTTATACAAATTTTCTTTTTCTTTTTTTTTATAAAAGTTTTATTGGTTTTAACGACAAACAAAAACACATAAAACATAAGACATAACATAAAAAAATCATCATTCTTCATAAATTTACAGTGTATCGGTTGGTTCACCACTCCTTTTTGTGCATCCATTTCATAGTCATCGAAATAATTATATTACATAATAACTCACATTATCAATCATCAGTTAAGTATCCTAATATCATTATTGAACAATCATTTGACTATAATTTTACTAATTCATACTTAAGCGAGATAACTATAATTGAGTTAAATTATTTTATAACAGATCATAGAATCATACCAAATCTATCTTAATAAAATATTCTAAAAATGTTATCAAAACCAAGAAAAATTATATATTTGTTATTTCCTAGATTTCTAAATATTCTATTATTATATTGTATAATCTAACCATTGATAAAAGAGATCCCAAACTTCATAAAATTGTTTATCTTCTTTTTCTCTAATTTCAAATGTCAATCTACTCATTTCAGCACATTCCAATATTTTCTTAATAATTTCTTCCTGCAATGGTATTTTCTCACTCTTCCAATGTTTAGCAAATACAATCCTAGCTGTTGTTAATACATTTACAATCAAATACTTTAAGTTTTTATTATATATATCAGGTAAGATTCCCAATAAAAAAATCTCTGGTTTCAAATCTATGTGTTTCTTTGTCATTTTTTCCAGCCATATGCAAATTCTAGTCCAGTATTTCCTGGCCTCCCCACAAGTCCACCACATATGGTAATATGAGCCAGGTATCTGATGACATTTCCAGCATTTTTCAGATTTATTCTTGAACATTCTTGCTATTCTCGTCGGGGGAAAGTGCCACCTGTAAAACATCTTATACAAATTTTCTTTATATGCTGTTGACATTGTCATTTTATAATTTTGTGACCACAATTTTTGCCATTTCTCTAAATCAATCCCATATCCAAAATTCTTCCCCCAAGCAATCATAGTTTCTTTAACTTGTTCTTCCTCTAATTTAATTTCCAACAGATAACTATATAGTTTTTTAATCACTTTTTCATCAGTACCTGTCAAAATCCTATCTAAATCAGTCAATTTATCATAAAATCCTTCTATTTCAGAATCTTTAAGATACCTTGCATGTATTTGCGCATATGAAAACCAATTCATCTTTATACCTTGTTCCTCTAAATTTTGCATCGTTTTAAGTTCACCCTTTTCAACCAGTATTTCCCCATATCTAACTGTTTGTTCCTTCTTATAGGTTATAGGATACGAAAAAGCTTCAATAGTTGATAACCAAACTGGGATTTTCAAATAACATTGTTTCTTAATTTTCTCCCAATTCAACCATAACGATTCCCGTATATAATGCCTTCTAAAATAACCCTGTGATTTAGTTCCCTTATACCATAAAAAAGCATGCCAACCCAATAATAAATCATGACCTTCTAATGCCAACAATCTAGTCTTTCTTAACGTTATCCATTCTTTAACCCACATTAAGTTTGCAGCTTGATAATACAACTCCCAATGAGGAAGGCCAAATCCTCCTCTAATTCTAGCATCCTGTAAAAGTTTTAATTTTATTCTCGCTTTCTTGCCTTGCCATATATTCTTCAACACAATTTTATTTAATTCTTCAAAGTAATCCTTACCAAACCTAATTGGTATTGTTTGGAACAAATATAAAATTCTGGGTAAAATATTCATCTTAATTGTTGAAATTCTGCCTTTCAATGACAGTTGTAGGTTTTCCCATTTTTTCAGATTGGATGCTATCTGCTGTTTAAGTTTAATATATTCTCTTTCAATGCAGTACATCTTGACTTCAGATATATCCCCAAATATTTAACTTTGTTCGTAACTTCAATTTTCAATAAATCTGCCAGCTCTTCTCTTTGTCTTAATAACATGTTCTTTGTCAGAATCTTTGTTTTGTCTTTATTTATTTTCAAACCAGCCATCTCAGCATACATCTCTATCTTTTCCAATAGTTTTAAAGCTGTCTCTAAAGGGTCTTCCAAAATAAAGACCAAGTCATCCGCAAAGGCTTGCAATTTAAATTCCTCCTTTTTGACTTTCATTCCTTTTATGTTTGTATCCTAATATTTCTATTTAACACTTCCAAGGTCAATACAAATAACAAAGGAGATAATGGGCATCCTTGTCTTGTACCTTTTTTTAATATTGATAGAGTCTGTGAATTCTCCATCTATCATCTATCATTACTTTTGCCATTTGCTTATAATATACGGCTTCTATTGCTTGGATAAATTTTCCAGCAAAGCCCATCTGTTCCAATAGTAATAACATAAATCTCCAATTCACATTATCAAATGCCTTTTGGGCATTTTTTTTTTAAAAGGGGAAGTCTCAGAATATTCCTTTTTCGCTTTTTTTCCTCATAGGGATGTCTGCCTCTTTATCTCTATTTTTGACTTATTTTTATGGCTACTTTTCATTTTTAGAGGTCTTTCAATTGGATTAAGGTGGGAAGAACCTGAAGAACTCTTTTTTTTCCCCTTTTTCTTTGCTTATTACTTTTTGATATTATTGGGCTTTATTTTGTTTCTTTTTTTCTCTTTATTTTCAATTTTTACTTTTGAATTATAATTGAGTATTTCACAATTGGATTAAGGTCTTGAAGAACCTGAAGAATTTTTTCTTTTAAATTTTGGGCTTTTTACTTATTATTGGTTTTGTTTTTTGTTTTTTATGGTGTTTTCCTTTTTCTTAATTGGGTTATAATTGGCTACCTCACTAATTGGATTAAAAGAGCCGGAAGACCCTGAGCTATCAAAATGAGTTAGAAAATTTTACCTTCGGGCATCTCAACTTCTGCTCCTGTCTCCCCGTCATCTGGAGGACGACTCTCAACAATGGCGAAGCAAGATAAAGCACAAGTGGATTTAACGATGGTTATGCAAGGAATACAAGAACTTAAAATGAGTATTGAACAAAGAATGGAGAGTGTTGACCAAAGAATTGGAAAGATTGATGAAAAATTTGAAAATGTTCAACAAATGATGGTGAAACACGATGAGAGAATCCAAAAAATAGAAGAGAAAGACAAGGAAAGAGATGATACAATTGGAAATATCGATAACAGATTAACAATGGTCAAACAAAAAAAAAAGTGGGATGTTGAAATGGGAGATGGACAGGTCAGAATTTTATCTTAGATTTCAAAATATCGAGGAAGAAAAAGGACAAAACTTGGCAGCAGTAATGATTGAAATTCTGGCTGGAGTCTTGGAAATAACAGAGGAAAAGATGATGGATGGAGTAGATGAGATATATCGAGTCTTCACAAGATATGCGACGAGGAACCAATTACCAAGAGAGGTCCATGTTAGATTCACCAAAAAAACTATTAAAAACCAAATATTACAAGTGGTAAGAGAGAAGGGGTTGAAATACAAAGGCAAAGAGATCCTGGTCTTAAAACAAGTACCGAGAAAAGTGAGAGAGATTAGAAGAGAATATCGATTTTTGACCAAAATGCTATTGGAAAAAGAGGTGAACTATAGATGGCTGATTCCAGAAGGATTAATGTTTACATGGCAAGAACAGAGACACAGAATTGATTCAATTGTGAAAGCAGAAATATTCTACAAGGAATTTTTTGAAAGAAGAGAAATGGAGATAGAAAAAGAGAACATTTTAACTGAATCTGAAGAGGACCAAATGGAGATGGAAAAAGAAGAAGGCGCAATAGGTGGACAAATGGAGATCAAAGAACAACGTGAAATAAGATCCACGAGAGCTGTTAGACCTAAATAAAAAACATTACCATTGGAGAAAAAAACCTGATTTCCATGAATATAAATGGACTGAATTCAGCTACCAAAAGAAGGAAAACTTTTCACAAATTAGAGAAGCTAAAATTTGATATAATTTGCTTACAAGAAGTACACATTAAAAAACAACATGAACAATTATTGACACGACCAAAGTTTGGGAAAATATTTACTTCTCTGACTCATTGTAAGAAAAGAGGAGTGATTTTGTACATCAAAGAAACCACTCCAGCCAAACTGATTTCTACTGATGAAGATGGAAGAGTATTAATAGTTGAAATAGTGCATAATAATATAAAAACACTCTTGGTTGCAATTTATGCCCCGAATGATAAACAAGAAGAACTCTATAAAAAATTACATATGAAAATAATTGAATTGGACTATGTTAATACACTTATGATGGGGGGCTTCAATGGAATTGTAGACAATAAACTGGACTACACAGCAAAAACAACACGACAAAATAGGAAAACTCTCCCTAAATTCTTTTTCAAAATGATAGATGAATTAAATTTAAAAGATATATGGAGAGAAAGAAATGCTAAAACTCAACAATATACTTTTTATTCAAATAGACATTTATTGTGGTCCAAAATAGATATGATTTGGACATCAACAGAATTATTATCTAATATTCAAGAAATAAATATTGAAACAAGTACATGGGCAGACCATAATCCAATGACAATTAAATGGAAAGGACAAAAAAGAAGATCTAGATGGACATTAAACAATACTATTCTAAAGGAAAAAGACTTTATACAATGGATGGAAAAAGAATCGGCCTTCTTCTTTAGTGAAAACAAAAAAGAAGATACTTCAATACAGAATGTTTGGGATACAATGAAGGCATATGCAAGAGGATTAATAATTGACTATACATTTTATACAAATTTTCTTTATAGGCAGTTGACATAGTTAATTTAACATTTCTATCCCATAATTTCTGCCATTTATCCAGTTCTATTGCATATCAAAATTTTTTAGCCCAAACCATTGTCTCCCTTACTTTTCCACTTTCCAATTTGATACTTAATAACTGTATATTTTCTTTATTATTATTTTTATACATTTCAGTTAATATCTGGTCCAATTCTATTACTTCTTTATTAAAAGAATACATTTTAGCATCTTTCTCATATCAATATTGTATCTGCATTTGGTTTTACGGTTTCGCGTGGCTTCGGGGCAGCAGGAATTCGCGACAGCTCGCGATTCCTGCTGTGCTAGCCGTCGAGGTACCCCCGACCCAGATGGGTCAGGGGGATATGGCTGCCCTGTAGGGACAGCTGAAGAGAGAGGGGAGTCGGACAGGGAAGTGGGGGTGTCGCAGACCCCCCCCTTCTCCGGAAAAACCCCTTTTTCCCAAGGCGGTGGAGCGGCGGTCAACAATGGCCGCCACGAAGAAGCCAGCAACCGGGTAAGATTGCGCTGGAGGAAATGTGAAGAGTGAAAGTTTTGTCTGAGCCGGGTCAAGTAACATCCTTTAAATTGCCTGGAACGGAGCTGTTTGAATTGCTGGAGGATACATTGTATCCCTAAGAAGAGCAAAAGCGGTGGAGAAGCTGTTAAAGGGAACTTTCGTTTTTTCTTCACTCTCCCACCCTATGGAAACAGCAGAAATGTTTGGATATATTGGACATCGAAAGTGAATTGTTTTGAGAGTTGAAGCTAAGGAATAAAAGGATTTTTGGACATTGAAAAATTTAAGAAATTGGAAAACCCTTGTTGGAGGTATGGATTTCTGATTATTTAAAATTGACATTTTAAGTGGGAAGGGAGAGGAAAAAAAATTGGAGCAGAAGCTGAAAAAGGAGGAGATTGCCTAGAATCCCAAAGAAAGATATATGGTAATTGGACCTCTTTGACTAAACATTAACCCCAGAAAGAGAAAGAGAAGAAGGAAGAAAAGCATTAATTTTTGGAATTTTTTTTTTAATTGTTTTTGATTAAAAATACTTGTGGTTGTTTTGGGAAAAGTTTCTCTTTTCATAATGGCATTGTTTGTGGATGAACTAAAGACTGAATATCAAAAATATAAAAAGGAAGATACTTTGGGCGCTTTGTTTCAATTCTTAGAAATGGCGTTATGTACTTATGAAAAGTTGATGACGCAGCAGAAGGACTGGGACAAGGAAGAAGAGGAAGAAGAAGCCATCTTTGATGAACAATGGGTCCCTTCCGGAGAGGAGGAGAAAAAGGATAAGAAAAAGGGGATTTTAAGAATTATAAAAACAACCAAAAAAGAGAAAAATGAGCGAAAAGGTGGAGGCAAGGTTAGAAAGCAAAGGAAAAGGAGTAAGAAAAGAGAGGAGAAAAAACAAAGGGGTAAAAAGGGCAAGGAGAAGAATAAGCAAGAGAGAAAGGGGGGGAGGAGAAGACTTAATGGGGGGAAGCAAGATCTAAAGAAAAAAAGTTTATTTAGAGACAATGGGTGAATTTAATTTAGGATAAAAGAGGGATTCTGGAGGGTACATAAGTTTGTGTTTTTATATGTGTATTTAGAGTATAAAATTCATTGTGTAATTTTAGAATCTTTTAAACAGAATCCCAAGAAAAATTGTTACACGAAGTACTTTTAAGTTAGGGTAATGAGTTATAGATGTTACTCCAATTGGTGTATAGGAGAAGTATAGTAAAAGAAAAAAGATGAATGGATAGTTGGAAATAGAACAGACAAAGAATGTTATTGAAAATGGTAATAAGATATGGAAGGATATATAAAGGCTTTGTTATGGTTTTTTTTTTTTTTGGATTTTGTATATTGATAAAAGGCAATAAAATTTTAATTAACAAGAAATAATTTGGATGAAAAGGAGAAGTAGGGATAAGATATGAAGTTAAATAGATAAAGTATTGATACTATAATTTGGAATTGTTATGCTCTATTGGTTTTTTATTATTATTTTTTCCTGGAAAAGAATTTATAAGCTGTTATGCCTTGATTCTTTGTGCATTGTTTTTATAAAAATGGTTTATATATATATATATATATAAAGAAAATGATAATAAGATATGGAAGGATATATGGGGTGAATATGATATTTGAATTTGTGTCTGTGTGAAGAGTTTTAACCCAGGATCAGACAATCTTCAGAAAAAATCTTTTAGTTTTGTTTATGTTTTGTGTTTTGTATGTTTGTGTATTGTATCTTCTGTAAAATTATTAAAAAAAAAAATTTTTTTGAGAAAAAAAAAAAGGATTAATAAAACCTTGGAGGAATGTAATTGTAAACAAGTCAGAAAGAAATGAATATGATGACTATAAAATGGATAAATATAGAAAAGAAATGAAATTGAATAAGAGTAAAGAGAAATAATGAGAAATTTGCTGAAAGATATTTATGTGTCCATATGGAAATGGGATAAATTAGAATTATGTTGTATAAAAATAATGTTTTATCCGACTTGTAAAAATTTATAATGTTAAGAGGTTTTATGTACTTAATGGTTAATGATGTGTTGTTTGTCTTTAAAATTAATAAAATTTGTTTCAAAAAAAAAAAAATTGTATCTGCATTTGTGGCCACCATGCTGTAACCATCACTTGACTACTGAGTTGTTGCTTAGTTTCTAATTCCTCCTTTTTCATTCAGAATATCTTTATATCTTACAATTTTTTCCATATTAATAACATTAGGATGTATCAATACTTCCATTGTGGAAAGCCAGACTGGTATTTTCAGATAATGTTGTTCTTTAATTTTTACCCATACTGATAGCAACACATTTCTAATATGTCTTTGGAAATAGCTATGTATCTTATTCTTCCCATACCATAAGAAAGCATGCCAACCTAATTGAAGATCGTGTCCTTCTAATGTTAATAGTCTTTTAAGCCTCAAATTAATCCATTCTTTCACCCATGTAAGTACCGAGGCCTGATAATACAATTCCCAATCTTGTAACACAAAGCCCCCTTTTTTTATAATCTTGCAACATTTTGAGACTTATATATTTGAGACAAATATATCTTAATATTATTTTATTTAATTCTTCAAAATATTTTCCCAGTTTTATTGGTATTGTTTGGAATAAATATAATAATCTTGGTAAAATATTCATTTTTATACTAGCTATTCTTCTTGTCAAGAATTGCAAATTTTTCCAAATCTAATTTGATTTGTTGCATCAGTTTCATATAATTATCCTCTTTAATCGTTACACATTTTCAGGGCTGCCAACCTTGAGTGATAGTTCGGAGTGAGACACTGCGAGGGAGTGGAGCGACCGAGTCCGAGGGAGCGAAGCGACCTAGGGGGGGATGGTGTGGAAGGGGGGTGTCCCCCCTTCCACGGTAGGGAGCTTTGACAATTTTACATTTTAAATGGTGCAATCTGATGCATACTTTAGTCATGATTTGGACATATACATACATACATACATGCAAGCAGCACCAATGTACTTGAACCGGATTTGTAAGATATTAATAATGCAGTTCACTGACCATCTTGGCCGGAAAGGGTCCACATTCTTGGGCCTCTGCCCATCTGCTCCGTCCTTTTGGGCTGCTCCGGCTCTCCTCCTCCTCCAGGGTCCCTGGCTGAGAGGGGCGTCCCAAGTGCCTGGGATCCGGCCCCTCCAGGCTGCCTCTTCAGGGCCACAGAAGCCTCCCTCACATGGCCCCGGGGGTGGAGGGGGCCTTGCCAGGGTTCCCGGCCTTGGAGCTGGGCAGAAACGGCCCTTCCCAGCCCTCTCCCACCCTCTGGGCCTCCCACCTGCGGAGGGGAGGGGGATCCAGGCTGAGTCTTGGACCCACCAGCCTCACAGTCCAGCTGAAGGGTCGGAAAGGGCCAGGCAGGCAGATGGACACACACACACACACACAGAATGGGGGGGGGAGGCTGGTGTCCTTCACTCCCCAAATGCCCCCCTCCCAGTCTGTGCATGGGACCCCCAGCAATGCTGCCATCAGCTGCTCCCCTGCAGGGAAGTCCTGGATTGTCTGGGGGAGGAGAGGAGAGGACAGTGGCCACTCCCCCCCTTTGCTTGGCATTTGTGGGGAGACCCCTCAAGGCGAGATTCCTTCCCAGGGGCTCCCAAAGAGCATCCAAACGTTCCTGGCATCAAGTGGGGAAAGAAGCCTAAAAAGAGAGAAACTCCTGCACCGGCTGCGATTGGGGCTCGGAGGGGACAGGAACCCCCCCTCCTTGCGAGCCCCCCCCACCCCGCTCCAGCCTGCCCTCTGGCGGGACCCCCTTCCTGGAGAGGCTCCTCCCTGCCAGACCCTCTTGCAGCCTCTTGGACCCAGGGGAGGCTGGGGGGGGCGCATATCTAGGTGCAAAGGGCGGGGGGAGGGACACAATGTACCCGGGAAGGAGCCCTCCCCCCTCTTCCCCCTCCCTCTCCAGGGACTTCCCATCAGGCTGGGGAGTGAGAGAAGCCGAGGCGCGCAGGAGGCCAGCCACGGCAGCTCCCCTTGCAAGAGGGAGGCCGGAGAGGGACGTGCCTTTGCGCCCCAATCCCAGCGGCCTTGAGACCAGACGGGTGCGGGGAGGGGATGATGGGAGCTCAGCTCTCGAGAAAGGCCCAGGGATGCCCTGTAGTCGTACTTCATGGGGGATAGAGAGTTCGTCTCTCTCATCTCCGCCTGCCAGAGCAGAGTGCAGTGCAAGGGTTAAGCCCAGAGAGTTGTGACATCCTAGAGCGGAAAGGAGCAACCGCTTCCTGCAGCGTGGAATTCTCTCCTCACCCCAGTACAGAAATCAATGCGGGCAACGTCCTCTCGCACATGCTCTGTTCGCCCTCTGAAGCCGCCCAGGATCGGAGGCTTCACTTCTCGAAACTTTGGGCTTGGGCATATCGATATTCGGAATATCAGAGAATGTAGAGATATATTTATTTTTGTACATTCCATTTTGGGGGTTTAGCGTGAGATTTCGTTTATCAGAGTGAGACAGTCAAAATTGGTTGAATTGCGTGAGTCTCACGCTGATTGCGTGAGAGTTGGCAGCCATGCAAATCAATATTTAAAAAGGAGGCCAAGGTTACCTACTAGTACACACAAACACAATTAGAGAGAGAGAACTGTTAAATCATGGCAGAGAGAACAAATCAAAATTATGAACTGAATGTAAAATTGTTAAGAAACATTAACAAACAACAAAATTCAGTAAATTTACTCCTTGCTATAATTTAAGAGAAATCTAGTGCAAAATATTTTAGAAATGGTACAATGGTACATAACTCCATTAATAATCATAAAAGTGCTCAAAATGCTATGATACAAAGGAAACATTTTATTATATAAAATGAAACTTCAGGGTTTTTTTTCTACTAGGAATATTTCTAAAGTAAATAAATAACACGATTAAAAAGTTAAAATGTATCTTGCAGAAGGATAAATTCAGCTCAATATTGTAAAAGAAACACTTTGCAAACAATATAAGTTTGGAAAATCAAACTTGGAAAATATGCAGCAATGACAAATTTAAATGTAAATCCAGAACATTCAGAAATTTGATCAAATGTAAGTTTATATATAGTACCCTATGTCATACAGCGCCAAACTTAGATCTTAGACTAGTTTTTTAAAGGGAAAAATAAGTGACATAAAGATAATAATTAGAAACTGTCTCTGTTTCAGTCTCCATAAATATTGTGATGCAATGATTGTTCAGGTTCAATCCAAGAGAATTTAAAATTATGCAGTTTTCCTAATATTGTTTTTACTATTTTTTCTTTTTACAGTTTCCTTTTTAAAATAATTTAAATTTTTGTTTTCCCTACAATGCCCATATTTTATCAATGGATCTGAAATTTCAATTATACCTACAAAATAATAGATAAGTTAGTTGTTTCCAAGTTCTGAGTGGACAATCAACATTACTTGTATCATTATATAATTGATATCATTTGTGCATTTGTGTTTTTGTTTTTTGTGTAATGATATAATTGACATCTTTAATGTCATTTGCATCAATTTTGAGTCTTTTGCATGTCAATTACATCATTATACAAGTGACAAAATTGATGCAAATGATGTAAAAGTACCAATTATATCATGATGTAAATAGAATGTAAATTTGATTTCAATTGATTTTTGTCATTTGCATCAATTTATATCTTCTGCATAATTAAACATCAAAATGTCAATTATGCTTTAACATACATGATCAAATTGGTGCAAATGGCATAAAAACATCTATTATGTCATTATAGGAATGATGCAAATGGTATCAGTCATGTAAATTTGGATTTAGCAGACAATTGATTTTAACAGACATCCTCTTCCCTCCCCAAATAATCTATATTTATTGTACAAATAATGTAAACTGGTAACTGAAGGAAAACATTAGCAAGACCTTCACAGGCAAAAGTAAATAGGGAAAAATAAAATGTGGAAAAAAAGAGAAAAGGATTACCAGCAACTGGATTAACTCAATTTACATTGACAATGGATGCACTTTTAGAAGACCTGAAAGACCAGGTTAGGGCCAGACTAGAGGTCTGATATGAAGAAAATATATATGCATATGGTTGCTAAAAGTCAACAATGATGTGATGGCACATAATCAATCAGATCATAAATGAGGTTTTACTTTTACATTTTGTTTTTACCATTACAAATTTAAGTTCAACCAATTAACTAATTGAGATTTACTTTACAGAGTGATTCCCAATGAAGAGCATTTAAAAAAAATAAAAGAGACTGAAAATTAGTCAAGAAACAGAAAATTGGGAAGAGGGTGCTGTATCCATTATATACCATGGGCAGAAAAATAAATGTTGCCTAAATAAGTGAGTAGAAGTGCCGTTAAAAGTTAATCTGCTTGGCATTGTCTAGGTTTATAATGTCTTTCAGTTACTAAACTTAAGACTCAATTATTTGTTTTATTATACAGAGTAATTGTTATGAACTAATAAAGGCGTTTAATAAAGTTTTAACAACCTTAAGTAAAAAGCAGGGTTCTAATCCTGCACTTCTGATTGGCCGATAATAGCGACATCGGATTGGTCCTTTCTGGGAAGTCTGATTGGCTGTTAATGGGCCAACTCTCATTGGTTCAAGGGTTTAACACTTCCATGTTTTTCATTGGCTAATAGGACAGCAGCCAAAATATTAGATGATGACCTATAGAACCTATAGAAGTAGACCCTTATCTGACAATTTGGTAATATCATGATACTGCATGCAGCATACATTTTCTAAAATATGCATATAACACTTATTTGAAGACTTTGTTTTCTGCCTTAAAGAAATGATAAGCAAACATATTACTGTATTCTTCAGTGGGGCCACTGGAGAGTCCCACCCCACCCCATATCCTTTCTAAACCAGATCTGTCAGGTAATCATTGAATGGCTATTTGGAAAACTACTGGGAACTAATCTGCAGTTCAGTTGATTTCTGTCATTTGAGAGTACACACAATATGCAGGTGCCAAGAAAGCACAACTAGTATTTTCCAATGAAACTTGTCCATACAGTAGCCTGATCGCTAGTCTATAACTCATGGCCTTTTACTTCCAATCTATGTGAATTGGTAGCATGTGAAGGAAATATTATGCCATAAGTATGAAAGTAAGAAATGAAATCATAGGTGTATTTTCAAGGTTATTTTTCCTTTTTCTCTGTCAGCATGAGAACCCAGATTGTTTGGGGCAATATGCTGACATTGCAAGCCACCCAAAAAGTGCTGTAAACTTTTTTATATACTGTGAAGCAGTTTATAAATCTAAACGCTCTCCTGCACCATCCCGTGAAACTAATATATGCATGAATTTGCCTTCTTTTAGTAATCTCTTGTCAGTAAAAGAAATTAGTAACTTATTTAGGGTTATTCAGGGAACACGCGCGCCTCAAGCAAAGCGCTTTTGTTCAGGCGTGCTTTCTAAACTTTCCAAAGCGATTTTTAGGAAGCGCAAAAGTTAAGTCAAAATAGCAGACTGCAGCAGAGGGGGAAGCCAGGGGGTCGCCGCCAGCTTCCACAGCGTCCCGGAGTTTCAACTTTCTTAATTCCATCTGTGCGCTTTATTTCCCCCTCCCTCCCTATTCTTCAGCGCTACACTTGAGCTACCCGCTCCTGGCGAACAAAGCAGTTGGTCAGCCCTTTCCTCCCTCCTTACTGTTAAATTGCGCCTCGAGCTTCCCAGGTACCCCAGGGGAGGAGGAGGAGAGGAGGAGGCGAGGGCGGCAGCGATGGCGGGGAAACAGCGGGACCTTGAGACAGAGCGCGCTGAGTCTAGCGCCAATTCTCCCAACAGAGCTTTAAGCTGATTGGCGGGAAGGTTAGAGGGACGCCCCCACTGTAAACGCCTGATTTGTAAAAATATTGTAAAAATATGTTCCAAGGCGGCAGAATAGAAGCTTTAGCGCCTATTGGAGTCTCCAGGGCAGTAGGCCAAGTGGTACAGGCGAGTTGCTGACAGAGGTGGAAGCTGCAGGTGGGATTCGGGATCCCTCTTCCCTTTGGAATACCTCCGATGCCCTTCAGGGGCGACCTTAGTGAGCCTGGAGACGTCGAGCCCGAAGCCCAGGGGTCCCTTTGAGAAAGAGTGTCGAGAAACGTAAGCCTTTACAATCCGGGGGGAGGGAGGGAAGGAGACGGGGGGGTCTGCAGAGAGAAGTTCTGCAGTTATTTTTATGGGGGCCTCTTACCTTGACCGACCCCCCCCCAACTTCTCATTTCCTCGCAGAGCGGGGAATTGCCTTTCCTGCCCCAGGGGTCGGGGTTAAGCCGGGAGAGGGGTCCTTCTCCCGCTTCAGGGCGTGGGGCCGAGCTGGGTTGTCCCCACCTTGACCTGGGAGGTGAGTCCTTGGGAATCCCGCTCCTTTCAAAGCTGGGATTCCTCGTTCAGGTTCTTTGCGCCAAAAGTAACCGATCCCGGCTGGGTAACTCTGAAGGTCAATGACAGATTCACCAGGGCTGCTCATTCTCAGGCGTCTTCTGTTGAAGTTAAACCTTTTTGCTGCTGGATTGTGATAAATTCTGCGCGTTTTTGGGAGCGCGCCTTCTCCTAAATTTTGCTCAGATAATTTCGCGGGAGGAGGTGGGATACGGGACCTGAAATTTATTGGGAGGGGGAGTGATGTAAGATGCTGAAGAGGTTGAACAACTTTTACCTTTACAGATGGAGTTGAATTGTTTAACACTAAAAGACCTGATTAGCCCGAGACATGGAAAGATAGATTACATAAAGGAAGATGGGGACAGTGCACAAAAGGTAAGAAGGCAAAGCTGGATTCCAAAACCTGGAGTTCTTGACTTTAAAATCTGCTGGCAGTGATAAGGCTTTTTTAAAATTGTTTTCTTTATACTCGAAAGTTTCAAATTGTAATGGGATTGGTACAGTCAGAAATGAAAAAGCCAAACAACAAAACTAGAGGAAGGAATTTACAGCAATATTAGGTGGATAATTATTCTTACATTAAATTATTAACTAGCTCTACTATTAAAATAAAGAAGAGTAGTCCTAATCCACCTCATGTATCATGCAACTGTTTTTCTGCTGGGCACATTTCTCTTACAATGCGTCTCAGTTTGGCATTAGCTCTCTGTTTTTTTAACCAGTTTGCCATCTCTATTCTATTAAGGAGCTAGGAAATAATTTACTGCAGGCTAAGATTCTTTGTTTGGTTTGGCCTTACTAAAGTTAACTAAACATAACTAGTGGTTTAGTGCAGGAATGATACAACTTTTGCAACCAGGGAGGACGTTTTTAAAAAACTTTTCAGGAGGTTCCAAAGGCCATTTGAAGTCTGGAAGTCATATACAGTAGTTGAGTAAAGTACTTTGGGAGCAAGTCAAAGGGTTAAATAATGTAAAATTGTTATGCCCAATTTGTTGCTATGAGATGTTGATAGCAGATCACATAATTAACCTGACAACATGGAACATGTGAATTGGGCCATTGTGGGTTATTCAATAATCCTGGCTGGGCAGGATATTGACTGACCTCTGGAATGAGGCCACCACCACTCCAATCCAGATGGACCCCACTCTGCTATTGTTCAGAAATTCTGTAAAGATCTGGTTCTTCACCCAAACCTATGGTTATCTTTGAACTTTGCTTTTTTAATGTTTTATTTGTTTTATTGTAATTTCTTTCATTGTAAACGAGCTTCCCAGAGTTGTTGGGAATTAGGCAATATACAAGTTTAATTTTTTATTATTGTTGTTATTAAAATGCAGTCACTAATGTGCCATTATTTGAGAAGAGCAAAATGAACCTTTGTGGATCAATATTTGGAGGCAATTTTAATGAAATGAATCTACAGAGGTACTTCTGGGAAACATAAAGAGAAGTTATTGTTAAAGAAAGTTAAGGAAAGAAAACAAAGCAGAACAGATAATTTTGAGTTATTAATTTTTTATTTAAAGAAAACAGGGAAGGAGTACTGAATCTACCAACTAAATTTCAGCATTAAAGTGGCACCAGTTAACAATCAGTGGAATTCAAAAGGGGTTGTTCTTGGACCACTTCTAGCAACATAATGACTCTATGCTAATGACGTGCTTAATTCTACCCCACCCATTCTATCTATTATTTTCTTACAGTTGCGGTTATAAGTTGAAAACTATCTGTAAGCAATAGAATATGGGTGAATAACCAACAAATCTCAAATAGCCAGAAAATTAAAATATGAAACAGCTAATGTATATTTTAAAATATAAATATTTCATACCCAATTTCTAATTAAGACCTGTCTCTTTATTACATTTTTAATGAATAAGGAGGAAAAGCTATAAATAATAAACAATAAATTGGAAAATAATATAAATCATGTATAGATTACATGTCAGATTAAGTTGGGGTGTGGCACAAATCCATGTATAGAATTGTAATCTATAAATTGTTTCCAATAAGATTGAATTGTACATCAGTTTTTAGACTGAAATTATTCTGGACATCAAAGTATATTCTCAAAGTTCAATTAACCATTTTTCCATATAGGGGTTCGAAGATCTTTTCCAATAAAAAGCATATATTGCCCCCGACAGTCTGTTAGCAGGAGTAGGATTCCCCCCCCCCCCCTTTTTTAAGAAAGAGTGTTGGGGATGGTTCTCAGGAAAGGCAGAAGAGGGTGTCCTATTTCAGTGGTGCTGAATAACGGGAGATAAGGGAGAGGGCAGGTACGGGGAACGTGACCTCGGTGTTTAGTACCGGTCTTGTGTTCTGCCCCCTTGCACTCGTGTCATTTTCCTGGTCAGCAGATCTGTGGTGGCCCTGGTCTTAGACTGCTGCTTTTAAATATGAGATCAGCCTGCAATAAAGCTAGCCTTATTGCCAATTTGATCCTCGAAGAGAAGGCTGATCTGGCTTGTGTAACTGAGACTTGGCTGGGCCCAGAGGAAATTGTTCCCCTTGTAGAAATGTGCCCAGTGGGTAATCAAGCATGGCACCAGTCCAGACCTCAGGGCCAGAGAAGTGGTATGGATGTTGTTATCAGAGAATCTCTAGTAGCCCCCAGAGGCACTGTTCTACAAGTGCCCAGCTGTGAGATCCTTTTTCTTAGGTTGGGCTCAAGGGATCAGGTGGGATTGCTGCTGCTGTACCATCCTCCCTGCTTCATGGCAGCTTCCCTAGCTGGGCTTCTGGACCTCACCACAGGGCTGGCAGTGGAATTCCCCAGGCTTATAGTTCTGGGGGATTTCAACCTGCCTTCTCTGGGGAGGGGGGAAGAGGTAACCCAAGATTTCATGGAAACCATGACTTCCATGGGCTTGTCCCTGATCATCCAGAGCCGGACTAGTAATAGTGGTCACACAGCCGATTTGGTGTTCTTTTTGGAACAGTGTCTTATGACCTGGAATTGGTGGACCTGTTCATGTCCCCTTGTCATGGTTGGATCACAATCTGGTGGCAATGAATTTCTCAAAAGCTGCACACACACACACACACACACACACACACACACACACACACATATATGCAGGTGATTAGATTAGTCCACCACATCGACTAATGGACCCAGATGGGTTCCAGAAGGAGCTGGGGGTCATAACTGCATATCTACTGTGCAGTCCAGCCAAACTCATAGTCACTGTTTGGAACAGGAATGTGACTGAGGCTCTGGATAGGATTGCACCTTTGTGACCTCTCCTCACCCATAGACCTCTCTGTGCCCCATGGTATACAGAGGAACTGAGAAGGATGAAACGAATGAAATGTCTAGAGCGCCGCTGGCAGAAGATAGGAGATGAATTCAAACACGGGTAAGAGCTGCTACTAAGGTTTACCTCATGGCAATTTGTGTGACGAAGTGTAAATACTTCTGCACATTAATTGCGTCTGCAGATAATCACCCAGCGACCCTCTTTAAGGTGGGCCATCTCAGAAATGGAATTGGTCACACTTTTGGATAATCTCTGGCGAGAGTGGGATGGGGGTAGTGCATCCATCCTTGCTCTACTTGATCCCTCAGCAGCTTTTGATACCATTGACCATGGGATTCTCCTAGGGTGGCTTCAGGCGATGGGAGTAGGAGGCCTTGTGCTGTCCCTGGTTCACTTCCTTCCTCTGCGGCTGCTCTCAGTATTGATAGGAGGGGAGAGATCCAGCCCTTACCTACTGCTTTACGGGGTTCCGCAGGACTCGGTACTCTTTCCACTCCTGTTCAACATTTATATGAAGCCTCTGGGTGAGATCATCTGTCACCATGGACTGAGATATCACCAATATGCTGATGATACTCAGCTGTATCTCTCGGCCTGTGATGAGTTAAGTGTTGCTGTGTCTTCCCTCTCACAGTACCTGGAGACTGTTAGGGGCTGGATGGGGAACAACGGGTTGAAACTAAACCCTTGCAAGACCGGTGGCTCTGGTTTGGGGTTCATTGGCTCAGGGAGAATTGCCACCTTTGGTCTTGGATGGGGAGGCACTACCGTACCAAACAGACCCTGTGAGTAATCTAGGGGTTTTCCTGGATTCATGACTCCTGCTCGAAGTTATGCCCTTTCCTGGACCAACGATCCCTGCTCACAGTCACTCATGCCCTAGTCACTTCCCATCTTGATTATTGCAACACAGCCTACATGGGGCTGCCCTTGGACATCTGGAAGCTCCAGTTGGTGCAAAATGCAGCGGCTGCATAGTTTTGTGCAGATCCCGGTGTGCATATGTTTCACCTCTCCTGCGGCAGTTGCATTGGTTGCCGATTTGCTTCCAGGTGCAATTCAATGTGCTGGTTGTCATCTTTAAAGCCCTTAATGGCTTGGGACCAGATTATCTGAGGGAATGTCTCTTGCCGGTTACATCTACCTGACCCATTAGAATGGGGAGATGGAATGCTGCGGGTCCCATCCCTGAGGGAGATACACCTGATGGAACCCAGAAGAAGGGCCTTCTCCGTGATGGCTCCCTCTCTGGAACATCATTCCCCCAGAGATTAGAATGCACTCCTCTCTAAAACTCTTCTGGAAGGCATCGAAGACCTGGTTCTACCAGCGGGCCTGGGGAATCCAGAGTGGGATGGAGCCCATCAAATGGCTCGTGTGATCTGCTGTCATCGGGGCGGGGAGTGGGAGTTGGGGGTGATTTATTTATTTATTTCCAGATTTTGTTCTATTGTACTTTATTAATTTATTTGATTCTTTTTTTTAATTTTTATTGTTTTTTATTTTAAATATGGTTTTACAATCTGTAAGCCACTTCAAGTTGCCATGGGCGAATAGGCGGCAATATAAATTCAATCAATCAATAAAATAAAATAAAAAATTCTTTCAGCTGTTATTATATATTATATATATATAATGGCATATATAATGGCGTGGCATATTTCAAAGGAAAGTGTTGTTTGGTGAAATTTATAAAAGGTGAATATTACAATTATCAACATTTATTTTATTCTACCATAAAATAATTTCTAAAATTGTTGAATGTTACAACATTCCTACAACATATGGAAGATCTGCTTTGTTCATTGCATTTTTACCATTTATCATTATGAGCCTTGGCGCAGTTTCTAGAGTGCAATACTGCAGGTTACTTCTGCTGCCTACAGTCTTGTAGTTCAAATCTCACCAAGCTCAAGGTTAACTCAGCCTTCCATTCTTCTGAGGTGGGTAAAATGAGGATCCAAAATTGTTGGGGGCAATATGCTAACTATGTAAACGGCTTAGAGAGGGCTGTAAAGAGGTATATAAGTCTACTTGCTATTGGTATTTTAGAGAAAAGGAGCTAGTCATCTTAGCAAACATAACTGGAGTAATATATTGCAATGAAGTATACCAGTTCTTTCTAAATATAATATTTAAGATGAATGTACTATTTGTCTATTGAAATTCCTACTGCCTCATCTCTATAACTGTTTTTGAATTTTGCAACCATTAATCATACAATCTTTAATTTGTTGTTTCTGAATTATGTTTCACTAATAGATTCTAAATTGTGCCCAGTAATATGTTCAGTGTTATGAGTTATACAATTGTTAAGTTCAATAAACTTACTCAACATTCCTCCTTGTTTTTTTAATTATTTTGTTGCTGTGCTGCTTATTTGAAAATATTGGAACCAACTGTGTGGAAGAGCACTGTGTAACAAAAGATGAAAATTGATTCTGGCTTGTCTGAAAAAAATTAAGTTGAAATCCCAATTTATATGTAAAACGTAACGAACCACAGATGAAGGCTTCCTGGTGCTCTCCTGATAAACAAGAATTTTAATTAGCTTTTTTGAATCAGATCAAATTAGAAATACCAATGTTTTCCTGAGGATGAAAGGTTGTGCATGGGAATCTGCATTTATTGATTTAGTAGTGTTTTGAAACCTGAATGCATAGCTGTTTTTTTCCGTTTTAGTACTTGAAGTTGCTTTTCACCAAAGAAAGTAATTATTTTAATTTTACAACTACATTTTTTGATATGCAATTTAACACAGGCAAATTGTGTCTGTGTATTTGTGATAAAATATCAATTACAAATAGTTTTAAATTTCAAGAAGAAGGATAAGCCGCTCCTTTTAAGTTGTACTTAAAAATATGTAACATCTGGGGAAGGCGGAGCTTCATTTCGGCGATACAGCTGCGATCTCGGGGCTCTGAGATTGCAGCCGATATTTTCGCCCCTGGTCGGTTCTAACGGACCTAAACCGTCCCGTAGAGACGGGGATCGTGAAGGGCACTGTCCCAGGATCCCAGAGATATCGCAAAATCTCTGGTTTGATCCGGGAGAAGCCCTTTTGCTGGCGGTGGAGAGGCAGCCTCCATAGCTGCTGAAGTCGGGACAGGTCCGGAAAGAAAGTGGCTGGAAGTGAAAGGGTGTCGGCTGGGTGAGAAACTTTCTTTGTGTTGTCAATTCGCTGAGATTTGAAAGGGCATCCTGAACAGAGAAGAAACCTGTGAGATTTTTTTTTTTTGACAAAAACTGTTTGAGCAGCGTTTTTTAAAGTGATGTCAAATTGAGGCTTGGATTTTTTTTTCTTTTTCTTACTTTTTTTGGGGGGGGGACTTTAGTGTGACTTTGTAGATAACCGGATTGAATTTTCTCTTATATATATTTTTATGCTCCTTTTGATTTTTTAATTTTCTTTTAGGATAGAGGCTCCCTTTGGCTATTTTTTTTTTGTTTTGTATAAATTATCCCTTTTTTCTGGCTGGAGTGGGGGGAAGAGCATTAAGAAGCTTTGCAACATTGCCAACTAGAGGCTTGAAAATATTTTATTTGAATTGGAGAGAACTGTAAGAAGACTCCTTCTCAAGGACATTTCAATGTGATAAGATAGAGGAAGAGCGCAGCAAAATATTATTACAGGTGTTTTCCTGGACTCTTATCAATATTTCAACACTTGAGGCTTGGCTTTGAAGTTGCTGGAGAAGAGAGTCATAATAAGAGCCTTGGATAAATAAATAAAGTGCAGTGTGCTCTCTTATATATATACATATATATATTTACTTGTGATATCCCTACTCACCAGCCTTTTTGTAAATTTCAATTCTAGTAATATTCTTATTTTTGCTTTTTATTTCAAAGGGAAAGCCTCAGAGTTTTTTCTTTATTTTTCTTTTTTTCTCCTTATTTTTATTGGGATTTTTTTGCTTTTTCTATCCATGTTTTTGGACCACTCTGTTTTTCTTTTTTGATTATTGAGACTTCTCAATTGGATTAAGGTGTGAAGAACCTGAAGGAATTTCTTCTTTTCTTTTTGTCCTTTTTGCTCTTAATCAATATTATTATTTTGGGGTTTTTTTTTTCCTTTTTATTTTTCCTTTTTTACGGTGGACTACTTCGTAATTGGATTAGGGTCTAGAAGAACCTGAAGATCTTTCTTCTTCCTTTTTTCCTTTTTCTTCTTTGGTTTTGGGCCTTTTACTATTGTATTTTTCCATTTTGGATTATAATTGGCTATTCTACCAGTTGGATTAAAAGTTAAAAAGAATTTGAAGATTTGGAAGCATTAAAATGAGCAGGAAACCAATACCATCTGGCGTTTCTACTTCTACCTCTGCCTCCCCATCAGCTGGAGGACGTTTAATTCAGACAATGTTGAAGCAAGATAAAGAACAAGAAAAAGTAACTTTACAGATGATTATCCAAGATCTCAAGATAAAATCAGACACCATTGAACAAAGAATAGAGAAGACTGATGAAAAAGTGGAAAATATTAAACAAATGATGATGAAGTATGAGGAGAGATTCCAAAAAATTGAGGAAGAAGGTAAACAAAGAGAGGAGAAGATTGGAAATATTGACAGTAGATTAACAGTGGTTGAACAAGAAAAAAATGGGATGTTGAGGTGGGAGATGGAAAGGTCAGAATTTTATCTCAGATTTCAAAATATAGAAGAGGAAAAAGGAGAAAATTTGGCTGCGATAATGATAGAAATTTTGGCAGATGCTTTGGAAATTACAGAGGAAAAGATGATGGATGGAGTAGATGAGGTATATTGAGTTTATACAAGATATGCGATGAGAAAAAAAATATGTAACATCTGATGGAACTATTACCTCAGAAAGTTATTTGTAAAGCCGAGGGGAAAAACAAAAAATATAAATATATAAAAATGCAGACATAATCTGCTTTTTTTTTTTATCAAACTGCTTCTGTTCAACTCACTCAGATTAGATAAGCAGATTTGACTCCTTTGGCACACTCCCTTATCAACAATAAATCTCTAGATCTCTAACCAACTAAGCAGGCAAAACAAGTCTAAATGCTTGTTGACTGCTGTGCAGTGTTCCCTTCAACAAAGCTAGATGTCTTAGAATAATTCAGCAACATTTTACCTTTGTAAAAGTTCCACCATTCTAAGCAATTACATAATACAGTGTGCAGGCCATTGTACTGCAATTGCCAATTGTACTAATGTGAGTTTTTAATAAATAAGATTTAGTACTTAGGCTCAGCCTAAACTAAGATGTCTTGCTAACAGTTGAATCACAAAAGGTGGATAGGAAAAATGGAACCTCTAATTCATGTCTCCCCAGAGATTTGCGCCCTGTAATGAAAAAGCAAGTTCTTAAAAGAGGGACAGAAGATATGGCAAATCAAATGATTATTCTACTCACCTCTCCTTAAGATCAAACTGAATATACAATTTTATAACATTAAATAATGCAAGATTTGATACAATTGCCATATACAGCAAGGATGAGTCTCTACATCAGTGAGTTTATCAAAACAATTTGTTGGTATCTCCACATATTTTGTAATTGTTACCTGTAACAGTGCTTATGAAAAAACAGTCATTGAATCTTTACTGTTTATTCAAATATGAAGGCATTAATTTTAGAAAGACTAATCATTGCTCTCTGATTGTCAATATTCTGGTTCCCACCACTTCAATTACAGTAAATTGGTTTATGACCAAGCTTGAATAAGTCCCATGCTTATTAAATATAGGTCTTCGTACAGAGGTAGTCTTCAACATATATGGTCATAATTCATACAACCATAATATAACATGTTTTTTACTATCTTTTTTGTGACAGTCATAAAGCAATGGCTGCAGCTGTTCCCTATGGGGGCAGTTTTGCTGAAACCTGGAAGTGTTGTTTACAAACTATTGCAAAATGTGGTCATGTGACCATGGGATGCTGCAAATTGTCATAAATGTGGCCATGTTGCCAAATATCCAAAGTTCAGTCATGTGTCTGTGGAAGGGGCTCAACCATTGGAACTTCAAATCTGGGTTATAAATTCCCTTATAACTTCAAACAGTCACTTGTGACTGAAAATTATGTGATGTGCCCTTACACATTGCAAGTCCCCTAGGAAGTGTTTTTTTAAAGAAGGTAGAAAATCTAAGATTCTAAATGGTGGTTTGCTCCAATTCGGTTCTTTGAAGCTTCCTTCCTTCCCAATATGAGGAAAGAAAAGCACTGTTCTGAGAATAGTTGATCCAAACTTGATTTCCAAACTTTGTGATTTAAGTGTTCTTGAGTCAGTTTCTTATCACCTTCCCAAGTTGTAATCTCTTTCTTCCTATAAAAGTCAAGGCAAGCTATTTGAAGAGCTTTATGTGGTTAGAACTATCTTATTTCACATTTGTTCCCATGAAAGTCATCCAGATGACATTGACACATCTATGAGAAGAACAGGAGCACAGTATCCTTTCTGAGAGGTACACTATCCTTGATACTAAAGCAATGTCTGTTCATCTTGGCTAGAAGCCATTGATAGTCTTGACTCCTGAGCAGGTAATTCTTGGTATGAAGCTGAAGTATTGTACAACCCAGGAATTGTATATATTTATATGTTAACTGGCTGTCTTCTTTCTAACAGGAAAATATATCTGATCGACCCAGAATGACCCCAAAGACTCCCATGAAAAATGAGCCCATTGATTTGTCTAAGCAAAAAACCTGTACCCCTGAGAGAAGCCCAATTACACCTGTGAAGCTGACAGATAGGCCTCTTGCAGATCCATGGACTCCAACAGCTAACCTAAAGATGCTTATTAGTGCTGCTAGTCCTGACATGCGGGACAGGGAAAAGAAAAAAGAACTCTTCAGACCAATTGAGAACAATGAATTCAGTGATGCTCTCCCCGATTCCTCACAGGTAACTCGCCTGTCAAAGAGAAAATTGTCACAATTAAAAGGCTACCTATTTTAATTATGGAGTATTCTGTTTAGGTATGTAAACAGCTGTTTAACATCCACAATCTCAGTAACCATTTGCATTCTATTCTCTTTAGTTATGTATAGTTTATTTTACATTATTAGCAAGCAGTATTCAGATCTGAAAAAAGTAAAATGTGTTTCAGGGGTATCTAGCATGTTTTTGATGTATCTCTCGACAGCTGCTTAAAGGAATCTTATCTTTTCGTGGGCTCATGGGAGCACTACAGGGTCAGAAATATTGCAATGGAGTTAAGGAAACCACAGGACAATGGCAACCTGTTGCCATCTGAATACTTTTTGAACTTAAAGATTCAAAGCCTGGGCCTATAACTATCTTGTGAGCCTAGATTAAATAAAATCCTGACAATATAATAGATGGGCCTAGGAAAGACCTAAAGTGATTCTAGAACAATGGGCAGGAATCTTTTCAGGTTCAAATGACAGATCTCAAGTTCTGAATGCATAGACTTAATGAGACTTGGTTTTCTCATACATATTTTACCATATTTAATTTTTTTTAAAGTAATCAATGTTTTTAAGTTCTTTAAAATGGGTGGAATATTCCGGGGACTCTTCAACTGATATCACAGACACCATGGCGATAGATTCTAATGTAAACTATAACACAAAAGTACCTGATAAAAAAGGCAAACCCAATTGTTCTGAATCAGTCCATTTTTAAAAAATTAAAATATAGTGGATGCTCTACTAGCACTGTATAATAAATTATGTGCTGTATATTACATTCATGAATGGTAACTGAAAAGTTTGTCCTTATTCTAGAATTTATTTAAAATGGAATAACATTAACCAATCAACCTGTATTGTATAGGCTTTATTAAATGTAATGATTTATAAGTAGTTAAATCTATTGAGAATTGTCACTTCCACATAACCAGTGAGAAATGTATTAATAAATGTTCAAGAAAATGAAAGGGAGGAGTTTAAGCCTTTAAATGCTTTGCAGGAGCCCTGGGTGAAGATTTGATAACTTTCTTATGATACTAAAACATGGAATTTTGTCTCTGAGAATAGTGATAATCCTCAAGTTACATTTAATATCTATTTGAAGTTAAAATGATTGGAAAGCACTTCCAGTCATTGTAAAGTGACCCCTCTCCCACAGTCATATGTTCTCATTTTGGTTTTTGGCAACAGCTCATATTTACAATCACCATCTCATCGTCTTGCGTCTGGAGTTTGTTTTTTTGCCAATTTCCAGCAGAAAAATCCTATTCAGGAATGTGGATGTGGACTTTTAACCACATACTTTATTTAACGATTGCCATAAAAAACCTGTCAAAACTTCAATTCTGGTGATATGATGCCTTGGCTTACAACTGCAACAATCTATGGCCAAAATTCCAATCCCAATAATGGTTGTAAATCAAGGACTTCCTGTATTTCTAATTTCTCTCCCTTGTATGGGAGATGCTGGTCCCCCGTGCAAACCAATGACCAGGGCCTACTGTTTCTTATTTAATTTGCACAGAATGCTTTATAATGCTGTATAGAAGACAAATTCCTTGTGTGTCCAATTACACTTGGCCAATAAAAAATTCTATCTATCTAGTAAAGTTTAAGAATAAGAAAGGTCATAAAACGTTCCATCAATTTAGAACCAGGTTGAAACATTCCCAGTAATAATTGACATAATGAATCAACTTAGCATGCCAAAGCTTCACTTTTACTATAATGATATTTTAGCAATCACCACTTACTGTCATAGATATGCACTGTTAGTGGGCTGGCGTCAAAAATCAGTCTCTGTTCTGTCTAACTTTCTGGCTGAAGATAAAGACAGTTAGATAAACTCTACAAAGACTTCCATACAAAGTTTCTTTATTGGATTGTAATAGGCATTCTCAAGGTATAACTCACAGTTATGTTGAGATTCATCTAATGTCCAATCTTTGTATAGTCATCTTCATAGTGTGAAAATATGGTTATCTTCATCCCATAATAATACAGCAGCATGCTGGATCCAGGCAAGGAATGAACAAAGGCTTCCCCCAACCCAATTAGAGGTCAATTCAGTGACCAATCAGGAGTACAGATGTGACCACATGACATGTACTACATTTCCCATGATGCATTAACTACGTTTCCCATGAGGCATTCACTTAAGGGGACAGCTCCCAATTCCCAATTAATTATATACTGTCTGACCAGCACACTCCCTGCCTGGAATTATAAATTCCACTACCTATCTACTAACTATCAACTAAAGTAAACAACTAAGATAAACAGTAAATAATAATATTGCATCAAACAATGCAATGAGGTAGATACAAAGCATGCAAAGCTTGAGGTTCAATCTTCAAGTATAGCCTTTCTCCGCAGCAACACTAGGTCGATGATCGGTCTGGTGTGGAGCTTCTTGGTGAAAGTCTCCATTTTATGTACATCCACAAGGTTCTTTTCTCTTGCGATTTGTGCTATTCTCTTGAAAGGTGTAGAGTTTCAGTTGTGTTCTTTGTCAGTTGGGAGATAGCTGTTTCTGAGGCGGAGGTTTCGATGGCTGTTGCAGGACTTTGTTTGGCGGGCAACAAATTCTTCAAGAAGGGCAAAGGCTGGTTCTCTGTTTTGGTTCGTGGCCAAGAAGGCATCAGACAAAACAATCCATTGTTCCAGTATCTTTTTTGGTAGTTTGGTAATGATTGCTTCTTGCATTATGAACTGGTCAAGGAAAGCAAGTCCTGGTATGTCAAGAGCATGTTGTGACTGTTCGAAGCTGTGTAAGAATGGTGACCCACCAAGTGATTCTAAGAGCGAGTATTCCATCAATGTGGAATCGCCATACTTCTGATCAAGCTCATCCCACATTTGTTTCAGTGCGGTGCCTGGGTTGTTTAGTAAGGATGAGTCAATGTCTTTCACTATTTCAACAGACCGTGGTCCTAGCCATGCCAACAGAAATTTAAGTTCTTCGCCAGGACGTAGCTTTCTTGTTGAATGGTACCTGTGAGAACACGCTTCCACTGTAGGTATTCTCTGCCTGGCTTGTCGTTAAATTTATACACACCGTTAGCTGCTAAGTCCAGCTTTCCCCATTGTGGTGGCTGTTCTCTATTTCCTCTGTGATGGCAGATCATCCCTTGGTGCAGCATCCTCGTAGGCATGGCATTCTGGCTCGAAGGTATGTGTCATAGACGGTTCGTGGTTCTCCTCAGAGTACTTCATGAGGAGGTTGTGATCCTTTAACACATATGCAGGTAATCTCTCTTGCTGCCGGGTATGGGTACCACATTTGTCTTGCCATACATCTGTGTTAGAGTTGCCTTGAGGGTCTGGCAGGAACTCTTTTGCCTTTGGATTGAGTGTGCCAATTGTGGTTGCTTGCATACCTACCTGTTGAAAAATCTTTGTTGTTACTGGTGGGCTAATTTGCTTGCCTAGCGGGTTGTGAGACATTGGGGTAGGTTTGCTGTTTTGGGGAATGGAATCTCGAGTCTTAGGTCTTATGACGTCAATTTTTTGACCAATGTTTAGATCCTGTGGTTGAGATTCATCCCTTTGATCCCCTGGTCTTTGGAGACTGCTAACTAACCATGCTGGTTCCACCAACTTGTGTCATAGTGAGTACTGCTCATCCACGTAGCCTTGACCCATTTATCTGGGCTCTCTTTTTCCAACTCTCCAAGGTTGAAGTTGAGTGAGGTGTCATTGGACGCCTTCTGCAATGCTGTGGCCCGTGCTGTTTTTGCTGCCGTCTCCCTTTGTCGTTCAAGCAACTCCAATTGGGCCTGAGCTTTGGCCATTTCTCCCTCGAGCCGCTCAGAGCATCCAGAGAGTGGGATGTGCTTCTGAGTCCTCTTCTTGCAGGCTGAGCTTAAGCTGAGGAAATGCTCCGCCCCCTCACATGACTCCAAGTAGCGTTCCCTCAGTCTTTTGCTCAGCCTCGAAGAGTCAGGCTGCTGTTGGAAAGAGCTCATAGGCTGATTCATACTACGTATATTATTCTGGCTATTTTCCTCATTTTTCAGGTCTGATATTTCCTTTCCTTCCTCCTGCGCAAAAGGTTGGGACTTAGGGGAAGTCTTCCCTCGCCCCTAAGGGCCAAGCGGGCGGGTTCGCAGCGCTTCGTGTGACCCCCCCATTATTAGATCGCGTCGCTGCCTCCACGCTGCCTCGTGACACACAACTTTTGCTGGATTCCCCCCCACCCTAAATGCCGACTGGGAAGGGCTAGTCGCTCCTTAAGAGCACCAGGCATGCTGAGCTAATCGGACAAGCCCTCCTTGCCGTCCCGAAGGCGCCTGACATAGCTCAGCTCGCGGCCGCCATATGCACTTAGAAATTATGAGTTGCTTCTAAGATATTGTTATTGCCTACTCTTGGAAACATTAAGCAGGATTGGCAGCCCTTTAATAAGCTGAAGCTGATACAGAATCTGAAAGAGCTCTAGGGTATTGCTCATGGATCAATAATTCCTTGTTCATACAAGCATATTGGAATATAACATTTTAAATGGAGCCAGTGTGTCACCAATTGTTCACATTACATACAACAGAGAATTGTTCTTATAAGATCAATTGCAAATGAGTATCTTTAAATGAAAATGGATCTTCATCGTTTGATTATAATGCAGTCCTGTGCATGGTTATTATTAAGGAAGAATAATGCATTTGCACCTTCATATTTATAGCTACCTCACAATGTGCACAAATACATTGACTTCTGTAGTTTTTGATACCCTATCACTTCTTATTAATGATACAAACCTTTATTGACATAAATAGCATCACTGCCAGATCTTCTGAATTTACAAGTTCTTGGCCAGGAGAAATCAAAATGCCACACTGATATGAAGGCATAATCTAGAATTGACTGTAGCTCTCTCTTGCAACTGGTATTAGTGTTATGAGGACAATTTATGATATACAAATGTTCTGATGCATCTTCTGCTCATTCTGTTGAGTAGCGCAGAATACTTAACAGTACTTTTTAAAAATTATACTGCCATAAATAATTCCTAAAGTTCCTATCACATTACCATATTTTTATCTTATATAAATTATTGTAATTACAATCTCATGAAAATTTTAACATTTCTGTTAGTCCTTATGTACAGAGGTGTTGAATGCTAAGGAGAAAAAAATTGGATCCTGCATTTGGAAGTAAAATTCCTTCATTTGTCTTTTCTTTCAAAAAATTTATTGCTACAATTCCTTGATTACATTCTCTGTCTTATGCTTTGGTTTTCTACATCTAGGAGTTGAACGCAGGCAGATTTATGAAAAATGAATGTCCTGGAATCTCTTGATCTTGTTAGCCGAGTAGCTAAGAATCAGTATTGTTGGCATGGTCGCCACAGTTTGAGCCAGACTCTGAGAAAACTCCAAGAAATAGGAGAGCTTCAAAAATATGAAGAGCTCATGACTTCTTTCCAGCAGAAAGAACTTGACTTTGAGTGCAGATTTGGAGAACACAAAAAAGAAAGCTTTGTAGATTTCCA
This sequence comes from Hydrophis major, assembly GCA_033807585.1. Classification (NCBI taxonomy): domain Eukaryota; kingdom Metazoa; phylum Chordata; class Lepidosauria; order Squamata; family Elapidae; genus Hydrophis; species Hydrophis major. The sequence continues at coordinate 2,482,019 of JAUCBL010000017.1, forward strand.
AGATCGACAATTGCTTGACTTCTCAGAGACGGATTGTCCATCTGGTAAGTTAAGGAAGAGAACTAGCAATGATTTAAAAATGTATATAAGAAGAATGTGCTGTATTTTTCTATTTTACATTTTTATTAGATTTTATTTTATTTTATTCATTAGATCCAAATTATCATTTTCTTTAGATTCAAGTAGTCAATCACATGTCAAACAACTATTGTGTTTTTCCCTCAAATTGCACCCATACAGCAGGGCTGTCAAACTCGATTTCATTGAGGGCCACATCAGGGTTGTGTTTGAATTCAGAGGGCTTGGTCATGGTGGCCAAGTGCTAAGGCAGGACTTCTCTGAGACCCTCACTCACTCTCGTTATAGAGGTAATCCTGGAGTTACGAATGTAATAGAGCCTGCCATTTACATTTGCAACCCTAGGATTCGTTTGTTTGAATCACATTAAATGAACGTGATTACTCCCTGCTTTACCCAATGCATTTGTTAATCGAATACGCAGGTCATTAAATGCACATGAGATATCTCAGAGTGGGGAAGAGCATGCAGGGCCTAGTGCTGGAGCAGGCCATCCAAGGCCTCTACCAATCCACTGAGGTATCTCATGTTCCCCTGTGGTCCTCACAATTGCTTTCCTCCATGCTGCCTCGATGGGTCCCCACAGACAGGGCCTGCTTTGCCAGCATTCCAGATTCCATTTACTTACTCCATTTCCCATTGATTACTTACTTTTTGAAGATTTCCAGAGCTCCAGAAGAGGCTGATCCACTGACAGAAAAGCCAAAGTATTTTATTCAGACGATGGTGAAGCTGTAAGAACATGAAATCTAAGGAAAACATTTTCGCCAGCTTCTGAGTAAAAGGCTTTGGCTTGGGGCCCTGGGGCCATCAGCCCTCTGGTAGTAGAAAAGGCCTCCTGCTTCAGGACAACTTCAGGGATTGAGGCAGCAGTAGCAGCCAATCAACGAGAAGCTTGCTTCCTTTGTCTCCTTGGGGTGAACTGCAAGCCCCTTGTTTGGCTGCCAAGGCCCAATCCCTGAAGCTGCTCATTCGAACTAGCTAGTCAACAGCAAGCAGGAGGCTGCTTATCAGACTTGGATTAAACTAAGCCTGCAGGTCCTCATGGCAGAGAAGCTGGTCTTTTATTCAGATGGGGAAAGCTGTTTTCCTTACATCTCATGTTCTTATAGCTTCACAGGCTTCTGAGTAAAAGATTTTGGCTTCTCTACCACATTAGTCAGCCTCTGCTGGAGCTCTTCGAAAAGTAAGCACAGTAAAGCCCACGGGGGCCCCATTTCGACCTGTAACAGGCCGGGGGAGGCCTGCGGAGGGCCGAATGGAGCCTCTAAGGGCCACAGAGGCTCCATTTGACCTATAGCAGGCCAGGGGAGGCCTCTGGAGGGTCCCCCCCACCACATTTTGGCTGGCAGTGCTGCAGGAGGCCATTCAAGGTGAAAACAGGGCACAGGAACTACACTGTTTTTGCTAGCAGAGGCACCATGCCCCGTTTTTGCTAGCAGAGGCACCATGGGCTGATTCTTTGCTATTTCCAGGCCGGCCCTGTAGGCCAGATCTCAGGGCTGCCAACCTTGAGTGATAGTTCGGAGTGAGACACTGCGAGGGAGCGGAGCGACCGAGGGGGGGGGGATGGTGTGGAAGGGGGGTGTCCCCCCTTCCACGGTAGGGAGCTTTGACAATTTTACATTTTAAATGGTGCAATCTGATGCATACTTTAGTCATGATTTGGACATATACATACATACATACATGCAAGCAGCACCAATGTACTTGAACCGGATTTGTAAGATATTAATAATGCAGTTCACTGACCATGAATAATTGAAGTTCCTGACTTGTAACTGCAGTATTCTACCTCAACTGACTTTATTAGCTTAGTGATGTACTATAGACCACTATAGGATGAATTCAATGTGCAACAAAAAGACAAAAAACCCGAAACAACTACAGAGATAATGCAAATACATCAATGGGTATTCTTCTTTCTGTATCAAATACCATACTACATGCCAATATCAAATGCTATAGTCTCAGTCTTTAATTATATACTAACTTGTTGACTGAAATAGGGGTTCATAATTTCAGACATGTATAAACTAAACATTTAATCGAATAATGAGTGCTTCATATAAATATACATATTGTTAACTGTAAAACTCATCTACTGTATACCTGCTTCCTATGATTTTATTCCTAATTAGAAGAACCTAAAAATAAGTCAGATACAGCAGAGGGCTTTGTGGCGCCAAGTGTGGCGTCTGTGGCATATTGCCTACCCCTACAGTGGCAAAGGTGCTTAAAATGCAAAGCATTTTTGTCAGTGAGCCCTGTGCCATATGTGCTGGGCTAGAGCCACCTTGGGCCTGCCAAGGGTTAGATAGGTGCAGGCTTTCCAGGAACAAAATGCAGCGATGGCCCCAATCACCACCTTCCTGTCTGGCAGCTTCCCAAGATTCAAAACTCTTGCCAGCAGAAAGGTGGCCATCACGACAGCCTTTTGTCCCTCAAGTTCCTCAACCCACGGCTAAATAACGTGGTTGGTGGATTGTTGAGCCCCGGCCCTACCGGTGACCCATTGAGGCTGTCGAGCCCGCTCGGGAAGCAGTCGGTCACCTTACTAGCCTAGCTAGCCCTGTGGATGATACCTAGTTTGGGTAACGAAACGTGGGTGCAAGACGACACGCAAACTCAGAGAGCACCAAGGAGCCCTAACTTTCCGTCCCCCGCCCCCGCCGCAGTCTCCTTAAACTGGGCTTCTCGGAAAGAGGTTTCCATGGGGGTTGTTGACTCTTATCGAAAGGAACGGGATTCAGAAATAAAACTTCTGCTAGCAAACGCGTGCGAGAAACCTGGCCTGCTTAAGACTGCCCCCCTTCCCTTGAAGAGGGAAGCGGTTCGTGGGCACCTTGGCTCCCCCCGCCCCGCCCCGGCTGCTCCTCCTTTCTAGGGGAGGTGACTTGTTGAATTTAAAACCTGAAGGGCGAACTTCACACCTGGCGCTCTTTCTTCAAGCAGGCGCGCCGGCACAGGCGGGGAGACCGCGGCATCTGGAGCCGCGCGGGTGTCCCACGCCGGGAAAGAGGCGGAGCGCCTCCTCGTTGCCTTTCGTTCCGCTCCTCGCCTTGGATTTGCAGCGGGAGGCTCCCCTTCTCTCTCTCTCTCTCTTTCCCAGAGCGACAGCACCGACGAGGAGGAGGAGGCGGCGGCTCCGGGGAGCGCCCGCCTCCTTCGCTGCCGAGCGTGGTGCACACGGGGCATGGAGCCTGCCTGAGCCAGTCCGCGGGGCAGCTGCTGCTGCAGCACAACATGGAGGCGGCAGCGAGCGCCCCGGGCGGGAAGAAGCCTCCTGCTCTTCGCTTTCCTGAAGCGATTTGCTAATGATCGGCATCGTGACAGTTACGGGACGCCGGCAGAAGGATTAAGGCGGGAAAAGAGGCGCGGTGGGGTGGCTGGGCAGGGCGGGGCGGCGCTGGGAGCTCATCCTTCTCCTAAGCTAAGGGGAATATTCGGAATATAATCAGAGAATGTAGGGATATTTTTGTACATTCCATGATTTTGGGGGTTTAGCGTGAGATTTTGTTTATCAGAGTGAGACAGTCAAAATTGATTGAATTGCGTGAGTCTCACGCTGATTGCGTGAGAGTTGGCAGCCCTGCATTTTGCTGTTAGTTGTATCCCTAAATACTTTGACTAACTGTATATCATTTTTTTTCCATCAGCATTCTTTTCTGTGTATCAGTAAGATTTTTAACTAGTATTTTTGTTTTTTGTTTATTTTCAATCCCACAACTTCCCCATATTCTTCCTAACCTTTTAATTAATTTCAGTCCAGTTTCTAGTGCAGCAGTCGCCAACTGGTGGTAGGCCGCAGCATGCTGAGGCAGGGAGGCGGGGCAATCCTGCATTCTCCCGAGTCTTGGCTGCTGCCTCCTGCCTTCTGCCTCAGCACATCGAGGAGGCCAAGCAGCAGTGGGAAGAGCGCGGACCTCCTGAGCCACAGGAAGCAGCTGACCTCAGGTGAAGATGTTGCGAGGGGGAGGCTCGACCCCCTCTTCCTCCTCGGCAGAAGTGCTCACATGCTCAGCGGGAAGGAGGCGGCTTGTCAGGGGCCAGAGGGGCGGTGAGTGCTTTGTGTGTGAGCGCTTCTGGTGAGGAGGAAGAGAAGTTCCTGGGGGGCGGGGGTCCTAGAAGAAGAACTTATTTTGGAAAGCAGAAAGTGTGACTCAAGTATTACGCACCAGTCACACAAGAAGAGCAAGGCATCAAAAAAGGGAAGCCACCTTCTGGTTGGGGACTCAATTGTAAGGGATGTAAATTTAGGAAAGGATACGGAGGTTTTGAAAGAGGTCAAGGTGTCTGCCAGGTGCTACTGCCAGCAGAGACAAGAAGCGTATTCTTAAGATAGTCAAAAATGCCAGTAAGGATTGTAATGTTGATGCTATTATACACCTTGGTACAAATGATCTGTCCCAGAAGGATGTACTTTCTATTCAGAAAGACTTCCAGAGCTTGGGGTATGAACTTAGTAATATGGACTGTAGGCTTATCTTTTCAGAGGTTCTACCAGTATACAAGGAACAAAAAGGGAAAGGCCAGCGTGTAGCAGAGTTTAATGTGTAGCTAAAGGAGTGGTGTAAAAGGGAAGGCTTTGGTTTTATTAGTCATGATGTCTACAGCTGGTCCAATGAAAAACTGTACAAAAGAGATGGTTTGCATTCATCAAAGAAAGGGACTGAGTTACTTGGCATTAAATTCACAGCTTTCCTGGATAAACATTTAAACTGAACAGCGGGGACAGAGAATTAATGGATACAGAACATTTCTGTCCCCAGCAACCTAAAACTAATAAGGATACCAGTGCATGCAAAATAGATGTTTGTGCAGGTAAGACTATCAACCTTGCTGTCAACCAAAACCAAGCATTTAATAGTGAGTGCCATACCATGTGCATTAATCAAACAGGTGGCAAGAAAGTAGGGGTAGGCAGGCACAACACAGATTATGTAGACAGCAAACACAATGTCAGACATAAAGATCTCAAGTGCCTATATACAAATGCACAAAGTCTGGGGAACAAACAGGGTGAACTCAAACTACGAATACATGAAGGTAGATATGATATAGTTGGAACAACAGAAACTTGGTGGTTATGAAACCCATGATTGGAACATACTGGTAGAAGGATACAAACGATTAAAAAAAAAAACCAGACCCCATAAAAGAGGAGGTGGAGTTGCACTGTATGTAAAGGACCACTATATTGCTACAGAAATGCATGAAACCAAAGAAGAAAACCTCCTAGAATGCATATGGGTCAATATAAAAGAAAAAAAGAATGACATGGCCATAGGCATATATTATAGGCCACCCAATCAAGCAGAAAAAAGAGATGTCCTTTTTGCCAGCCAACTAACAAACATATGCAGGAAACACACAACAATAGTAATGGGAGACTTCAAATATCCTGATATCAATTGGAAAACTAATTCTGCACCAAGTGAGAAATCAAATTAGTTCCTAACCAACCTAGCTGACAACTTTGTTGTCCAAAAGGTAGTGGGTGAAACTAGAGGGACAGCCATACTGGACTTAATTCTTACAAACAGAGAAGAAGTGACAGAGGGAGTTGAAACTGCAGGAACCTTAGGTGAGAGTGACTATGTCATACTAGAATTCAACATAACCTCTTTGGAAGAGCTTTATAGCTCCTGTTGTGAATTAATAAAAGTGCTTGAATAAAGTTTGTTGAAACCTTAAAGCAAAGTGCAGGGTTCTGGCCCTGCACTTCTGATTGGCTGAGAATAGCGATATCGGATTGGTCCATTCAGGAGAATCTGATTGGCTATTAACGAGCCCTTCTCATTGGTTAAAGAGCTAACGTTCCTGTGTTTTCATTGGCTAAATACCCAAGAGCTTGCCGATATAAAGGGGGCTGTTGAGGCCGTTCAGGCTGCTGTTGCACCATGTTAAATAAAGAGTTGAAGTTCACTGTTCATCGACTCGTCTCCATTTCTTGCGCCATGCACAGAACATAACAGCTCCTACTGTCTTAAGAAAGCTCAAAACATTCTCAAAGATCCATCTCATCCTGGGACCCCTTTTTTTGAACTATTACCATCTGGCAGACGGTACAGAATAATAAAAACAAGGACAAATAGGCTGAAAAACAGCTTCTATCCCAGGGCAGTAGCTCTTTTGAATTCTGCTGAATAGTGCAGTGTTGGTGTGGTGTCGGGGGTTTCCAGTTCAATGTGTGAAGGGTGAAGGATGTGTGTTTGTGTTTATTTTCATGGTCATGGTCATGATGTGCACTGAAGATGGTGTTTGATTTCGTTGTACGAGGTGCAATGACAATAAAGTAAACTAAATTAAACACAAACACAAGCAATAGAACATAATGACACCAGAGTCTTGGATTTTAAAAGAGCTGATTTTAATAAACTCAGAGAGAACTTGGGAAAGATTCCATGGATGAAAATCCTAAAGGGGAAATCAACTCAAGGAACTTGGGAAACTCTGAAAAGTATGATCATAGAAGCTCAGACCAGCACAATACCACTGAGAAAGAAAAACAAGAAATCCAAGATGAAACCAGCATGGCTGCACAAAGATCTCTCTGGCAAATTGAAAGAAAAAAAGGACAAGTACAAAAAATGGAAAGAAGGACATACAACTAAGGCAGAATATCATCAGATAGCCAGAATCTGCAAAGACAAAGTCAGGATAGCAAAGGCTCAGAACGAACAAAGACTTGCAACAAAAGTCAAAGATAATAAAAAAAAGTTTCTTCCAACATATAAATAACAAGAAAAAACTCAAGGAAACAGTCAGTCCACTGAAGAGAGAAGATGGCAAGGAAGTAACAGGCAACAGAGAGAAAGCAGAACTACTTAACTCATTCTTTGCATCGGTCTTCACGCAAAAAGAAACTATAGCTCAACCCATCAAAAACATAACTGTAAAAGACAGACCAGAAATAAAAGTTAAAATAAGCAAAAAAAAATAGTAAGAAAACACCTGTCTGATCTTGATGAACACAAATCACCGGGGCCTGATGGATTACATCCCAGAGTTTTAAAGGAGCTGGCAGAGGTCATCTCAGAACCACTGCATCATATCTTTCAAAAATCCTGGAGCACTGGAGAACTACCAGAGGACTGGAAAAGAGTTGATCTGGTTCCCATCTTCAAAAAAGGAGAAAAAAAACCCAGACCCATGAAACTATAGTCCAGTGGTTCCCAAACATTTTCAGTCCACTGCCCCCTTGGTGCTACAAACTCATCCTCAATGCCCCCAAGGGGCGGGATTCAAATTAATGTGGGTGTGGCCTAATTTGAGGGTGTGGCTTGCTGGTAACGTGACTGGGTGGGTGTGGCTTGCTGGTCACATGACTGGGTGGGCATGGCTTGCGGGTCACGTGACTGGGTAGGCGTGGTTTGGTGACTGGCAAACCAAATACAAGTGGTTCTCACTTAATGGCCAGTTGCTTAGCAAGTGTTCTAATTTATGACTGGCCTCCCCAGAACTACTTGACCTGTTTTTGGAGTTTTGACAGCCATGCACACACATATACACACACTCCCTTCCAACCCTGCTGGGACAGGTCATTGGACTAGAATCGGCAAAGCATCTCTGATTAGATTCTAGTAGTGAATAAAATCTCATCGGAGATGCTTTGCCGATTCTTGATGATTTGCTTTATTTGTATTTCTTTATTTTATGTTGCTGAATTGCATTGACATGTGTCCCTTCTTGCGCACAACCCAGAATCTTTTGTGATTCTTTGCAGAAAAAATTACCAACCTCTGGCTTTGCTCTACTTTTCAAACGTGTCGGCAATGCCACGTTCTAGGTGCCGGCCCCGCAGGTCCACCCCATTGACCCCACTGCACTGGAGGGACCTTCCCAAGCAAGTCCGAGCGGAGCAGTGCACCAAATCAATGGGGTCAGCCTGGGAGAGGGAAAGAGAGCGAGAGAGAAAAGAAAGAGAGAAAGAGAGAAGGAAGAAAAGAGAAAAGGGTAAGAAAGAAAAAGGGACAAGGAGGGGTGGAGGGATGGAAGGGGGAGCGGGAGAGAGGGAGAAAGAGACCTGATACATCAGATTGAAATGAGGCCTAGTTTAGAGGCCCTTTTCCACATTGAAAGATCTTTGCCAGCATCTTTGCCAGCACACTGAAACCTCTTTGGCTTCTATTAATTAAAGGTTTTGTGGATGAAACATGGCCAAGACGATCAGGAAGCTCTCACATTTTGTTGAGGCTTTAAACAGGATCCATTGGACCAGATCTCCACCCTAAAAAATTACTTTTCCCCAATGTATTACAGTGCCAATTCTGAAGAAGGCAAAACCAAAATGTATTGGTAAATTACAAGGAGAACACACACACACACTCCCTTCTAACCCTGCTGGAGCAGGTGATTGGACTAGAATAGACATCTCATTATCTTTCTCCTCCCTCCCTCCTTTATTTCTTTTTCTTTCTGTCCCTTCCTTTCATCCCCCCTCTTTCTTTCTCCCTTTCTCCCTTTTTCTTTATTTCCCTTTTCTCTTTCTCTTTGTCCTTCTCTCTCTTTCTCTCACTCTCTTCCTCTCTCTTTCCCTCTCTCAGGCTCACCCCATTGACTTTGTGTACTGCTCTGTTCAGACTTGCTTGGGGAGGTGCCTCTGGTCCAAGGGGCTCAATGGGGTGGACCTGTAGGGCCTCGCCCCAAATGCGGTGGCAGCAGGATGTTTGAAAAGGAAAGCAAAGCCACTCTGGCTTTGCTCTCCTTTCCCAACGCTGCGTTTGGGATGAGGCCCCGCCACCCTGAACACGGCGGTGGTGGCGGGATATTTGAAAAGGAGAGCAAAGCCACTCTGGTTTTGCTCTCCTTTCCCAACGCTACGTTCAGGGCGAGGCCCCACAGGATCACCCCATTGAGTTCCTTGCACCAGAGCATGCAAGTCAATGGGGTGATCCTGCGGGGCCTTGCCTCGAACGTGGCGGCGGGGGGATTTTTTCTCACCCCTGAATTGTGCCCTGCCGCTCACCTCCAGCGCCACCCTGCTGCCTCTTAGAGCAACCCTGCTGGCCCCCTTGCCTCTCAGCGTCCCCCTAAGGCATCCCACCGCCCCCCAGGGGGTGGTACCACCCACTTTGGGAACCACTGCTATAGCCCAATCAGCCTAACATCAATACCTTGGAAGGTTTGTAAAGAACAGATCATGCCAAACCAATCTTATTTCATTCTTCAACATAGTGACTAAATTAGTAGACCAGCAAAATACTATGGACATAATATACAGATGAAACTCTAAAAATTAGAATATTGTGCAAAAATTCATTTATTTCAGTAATGCAACTTAAAAGGTGAACCTGATATATGATAGACTCATTACATGCAAAGCAAGATAGTTCAAGCCATGATTTGTCATAATTGTGATGATTATGGCTTACAGCTCATGAAAACCCCAAATCCACAATCTCAGAAAATTAGAATATTACATGCAATCAATAAAACAAGGATTGTACATAGAGCAATATCGGACCTCTGAAAAGTATAAGCATGCATATGTACTCAGTACTTGGTTTGGGCCCCTCTTGCAGCAATTACTGCCTCAATGCGGCATGGTATGGAAGCTATCAGCCTGTGGCACTGCTGAGGTGTTATGGAAGACCAGGATGCTTCAATAGCAGCCTTCAGCTCTTCTGCATTGTTTGGTCTCATGTCTCATCTTTCTCTTGGCAATGCCCCACAGATTATCTGTGGGGTTCAGGTCAGGCGAGTTTGCTGGCCAATCAAGCACAGTAATCCCACGGTCATTGAACCAGGTTTTGGTGCGTCTATTAGTGTGGGCAGGTGCCAAGTCCTGCTGGAAAATGAAGTCAGCATCCCCATAAAGCTCGTCTGCGGAAGGAAGCATGAAGTGCTCCAAAATCTCCTGGAAGACGGCTGCATTGACCCTGGACTTAATGAAGAACAGTGGACCAACACCAGCAGGTGACATGGCTCCCCAAATCAACACAGACTGTGAAAACTTCACACTGGACTTCAAGCATCTTGCAGTGTGTGCCTCTCCATTCTTCCTCCAGACTCTGGGTCCTTGGTTTCCAAATGAGATGCAAAAGTTGCTCTCATCAGAAAAGAGGACTTTGGACCACTGAGCAACAGACCAGGTCTGTTTTTCTTTAGCCCAGGTAAGATGCTTCTAACGTCATTTGTTGTTCAGGAGCGGCTTGACAAGAGGAATACGACATTTGAAGCCCATGTCCAGGATCCGTCTGTGTGTGGTGGCTCTTGATGCACTGACTCCAGCCTCAGTCCACTCCTTGTGAAAGTCCCCAACACTTTTGAATCGCCTTTTCCTGACAATCCTCTCCTGGCTGCGGTCATCCCTGCTGCTTGTGCACCTTTTTCATCCACACTTTTCCCTTCCACATAACTTTCTATTAATGTGCTTTGATACAGCACTTTGGGAACATCCAACTTCTTTTGCAACTACCTTTTGAGGCTTTCCCTCCTTATGGAGGGTGTCAATAATGGTTTTCTGCACAACTGTCAGGTCAGCAGTCTTTCCCATGATTGTGCTTCCTACTGAACCAGGCTGAGAGACCATTTAAAGGCTCAGGAACCCTTTGCAGGTGTTATGGCTTAATTCTCTGATTAGAGTGGGACACTTTGAGCCTAGAATATTGAACCTTTTCACAATATTCTAATTTTCTGAGATTGTGGATTTGGGGTTTTCTTGAGTTGTAAGCCATAATCATCTCAATTATGACACATCACGGCTTGAACTATCTTGCTTTGCATGTAATGAGTCTATCTCATATATTAGGTTCACCTTTTAAGTTGCATTACTGAAATAAATCAACTTTTGCACGATATTCTAATTTTTCGAGTTTCACCTGTATTTAGATTTCACCAAGGCATTCGACAAAGTAGACCACAACCTTTCTTCTTAGTAAGCTAGAAAAAAGTGGAATAGATAGCACCACCACTAGATGGACTCGCAACTGGCTGACAAACCGTACTCAACAAATAGTCCTTAATGGGTCTTAGTCTACATGGAGGGAAGTAAGCAGTGGGGTGCCACAAGGTTCCGTCTTAGGCCCAGTACTCTTCAATATTTTCATTCACGACTTAGATGAGGGAATAGAAGGGGAACTTACCAAATTTGCAGGTGATACTAAGCTGGCAGGAACAGCTAACACCCAAGAAGATAGGCGCAAGATCCAGATGGATCTTGACAGACTAGAACACTGGGCCGTATCTAACAAAATGAAATTCAATGTAGAGAAAAGTAAAGTCCTACACTTAGGCAAGAAAAACCAAAAGTACACATACAGATTGGGTGAAACCAGGCTCAATAGCAGTAACTGTGAGAGGGATCTTGGAGTCTTAGTGGACAACCAGCTAAATATGAGCCAGCAGTGTGCAGCAGCAGCCAAAAAAGCTAATGCAATCCTAAGTTGTATTAACAGAGGAATACAATCAAGATCAAGGGAGGTACTAATACCACTCTATAAAGCCTTAGTAAGACCACACCTAGAGTACTGCATCCAGTTTTGTTCGCCACATTACAAAAAAGATGTTGAGACTCTAGAAAAAGTACAGAGAAGAGCAACCAGGATGATTAGGGGACTGGAGACTAAAACACATGAAGAACGGTAACAGGAACTGGGCTTGGCTAGTCTTGTAAAGAGAAGGACCAGGCGAGACATCATAGCAGTGTTCCAATATTTGAGGGGCTGCCACAGAGAGGATGGGGTCAAGCTATTTTCTAAAGCGCCTGTAGGCCAGACAAGGAATAATGGATGGAAACTGAACAAGGAGAGATTTAATCTGGAAATAAGGAGAAACTTTCTGACAGTGAGGACAATCAACCAATGGAACAGGTTGCCCTCAGAAGTTGTGGGAGCGCCATCACTTGAGACTTTCAAGAAGAGATTGGACTGCCATTTGTCAAAAATGGTGTAGTCTCCCCCTCTAGGGTGGGGGATGGACTAGATGACCTACAATGTCCCTTCCAACTCTGATTATCTGTTATCTGTTATCTGAGAAAGAGAGAGAACAAAGCAAAAATCCCTGCAAAGTTTACACCCCGACGTGCCAAAGGTTGCAATCCAGGAGAGAAAAGCCTCTCGTTGCCCTTTTCCCTGGCAGCCCTTCTCTAACCTGGCAATCTTCAGGATTTGGGGAGCGGGGTGAGGGGTGTATGTGAAGGACTGCAACTTTTGCCGAACTTTCCTCCAAGAGTTTCTCCCTTCTGAACTCTGCGGCATGAGTCGGCCGCTTCTGCAAGTGCTGGCGGAATCAGTGAAACTCACTCCATGGGGCCAGTTCCTTAGGAATTTCCCCCTCTCCTCTTCACTCCCCAGATGGCTAAGGAGGCACTCAAAACAACCTGGAGCTTTTCCCCATCTTATTTTGCTCTTTCGGCTTACCTTCCACAGCAAAGTCAAGACGACGAACCATGTCAGATTCCCACCACCTTTTGATGATTTGATAAAAGAAACTCTTGAAATCATCAAAAATAAATACCAACCAGCTAAAGACCTCATGGAACTAGCAGAACACTGCTTAACCAACACATATTTCATATACAAAGGACTAAGATACAAGCAAATTGAAGGAGCCCCTATGGGATCACCACTGTCACCCGTCATTGCAAACCTGTTCATGGAAGAATTCGAATCCAGAGCCCTGGCTAATGCCACCCACAAACCCAAACTATGGTTAAGATACATCGATGACACATTTGTGATTTGGCCCCATGGAAAAGAAAACTTAAACAATTTCCTAACACACCTAAACAAGGGTCACTTTCTCATCTATTAGTCAATCTATTGTTTTTCCCCCTCTCTTTTTTCAGTTTATGCCAACCATCTTCCTGGTTTATTCACATTTTCAAAAAAGTTTTGTTTTACACTTGAGTTTTTTGTGCAGTTGCATTGTTTTCCAGCACTGTCATTTGCGAATCCAAACTTTATTGAAAAGTAAGAAGTATTTCCAGATCATTCAAAGGGATTATATAATATATATTCACCTAGAATAGAGAATATCCCAATCCCTGATCATCATACTTATTGATCAGTTCACTTCTGCTTCAGCATTTTCTTCATTAAAATCAGGATTTGCTAAGTTAGAGGTCTCCAAACTTGGAAACTTTAAGACTTGTGGACTTCAATTCCCAGAATTGCTCAGCCAGCTTTGCTGCTTCTGTTGCAGCCATCTTGGGCAAGGCGAGTTAATTGGCGGCGATCCAACGAATCCTCTTCCAGCTCTTCCAAGATTGAGTTTCAGAGAAGCCAAGAGCAAGGCGGGGGCATGTCCCTCCGCAAGAAGTGTGAAGGGAGACAGACACCGCACCTCTGAGGAAAAGAGGAGGCGAAGCCCTGGCTGCCACCTGGGAGGGGATCAAGGAGGGACACGTCACATTCCCCTGTCGCACTCACAGTCACTCCTTTTGCTCTTGGCTTCTTCCATGGGGCGCTCTTAAACTCAATCTTGAAAAGCTTGCAAGTCCCTTCGGGAAACGCACTCCCGGGTCAAATTGACAGCTTGGCAGGCTGGCTCGTTTTGCTTTGCCTATTTATCCCTTACCCAGGTCAAGCTCGCCCCCTGGGAAGGGCTGTCTTGCAAGCCGCCTCCGACCCTCCACTTCGCTGCCGTAGCTGTCACCACTGCGCCATGCTGCCAGCTCCCTGTGAAGGATTGAGATCGCCCGAGCCTGTGGGGAGGCTCTGACGGGGACTGGCAGCATGCAAGAGGGATGAGAGAGTTCAAAGAGACTGGCTTCACTCCAGGCCAGTGCGGACGCGGCTGAGTTAGGATCGGGCTGAGGGGCCGAAGGCAGCAACATTGGAGCGAGTTCGGGAAGAAATGCCTGACTCGGCTTGGGCAGGAGGGAAAAGGAAAGCCGTCAATGAGGAAAATATGCGGTTTGAGTGATACTGGAAAAACTCGTGACCATACGGCTGCTGACCATCTTCACACACTTTGGTGTTTCCTTTGCATTTACGCGCCCTGCTTCAGATGATTGGGGCAAAGAGCAGCTGGGTGCGAATAGTGATACCCTGCGCATTTGTGTCAGATTACATCTAAAACCTCGGGCACCCATCCTCGCTGCGAGTCAGCTAAAATTATTTCAAATGGAGCACCGGAGGGAATAGCCTCAACTTGCGCAATTTTCCCGGTTCCTCATCCCGCAGATGCCTCCCTTCATGAGATTGGGGGGGGGGGGGGATTCTCCTGCTTGATCCCCCTTTGGGAAAGTTTGCAAGTCCCCCTCCCATCGGAAATGGTTTCCGGGCAGCAGAGAGAAGCAGGATTCAACCAGGCTGCTTCTCTGCTACATGGGAGCCGTTTCCGACAGGAGGAGGACTTGCAAGCTTTTCGCTCTCGGGAAAGGCTCCCTCGCTCTCGCAGCTGGAGCAGCAGGTGAGATAAGCAGTCACTGACCTGGCCGGAGCCAACAGGAGCCTCTTCCACATGTTCCCTGGTGGAAGGCAAGTGGGGAGGGGGAGAAAGGCGACCGGCAGTGGCGGCAAAATGCAAGTGGGGGGAGGGGAAAAAGAAAAGGCTGGGGGGGGGGAGAAGGTGACCGGGGCTTGCAGAGCCTCACTCACCCAGGGAGATCATCACATCAGGCAGGGCCACAGCAAAGGGCCGGCAACAATGGCCGGCCTGACAGGCGGGCAAAAGCAGGCTGCAGGCATGTCGCACATGCGCATGATGTTGCACATGCGTGATAGGGACTGACTGGGCAGGGAGCGGAGAGGAGCGGGGCCAGCCAGAGGCTGGATTGACCGGTTCTCTGAATTCCAGAGAATTGTAACAACTGGTTCTACCGAACCAGTAGAATCCCACCCCTGATTACAAGTTATATTAGGCCCAGTTATGTTGGAAGTTTATACTGAAGTCCTGCGAGAAGCAAAAGTACGAAATTCATGGACGGAAGCTAATATTACTCCATACTGAAAGACTCAGAGTTAATGCAGATAAAGAATTATATGCCAATATCCTTATTGAGTGCGGACTATAAAATATATGCTTCAATAATAGCAGTGAGATTAAGAAGGGTTTTGAATGAATTTATACACTGCTCAAAAAAATAAAGGGAACACTTAAACAACAATGTAAAACCAAGTCAATCACACTTCTGTGAAATCAAACTGTCCACTTAGGTAGCAACACTGATTGACAATCAATTTCACATGCTGTTGTGCAAATGGAATAGACAAGTGGAAAGCATAGGCAGTTAGCAAGACATCCCCAATAAAGGAGTGGTTCTGCAGGTGGTGACCACAGACCACTTCTCAGTTCTTATGCTTTCTGGCTGATGGTTTGGTCACTTTTGAATGCTGGCGGTGCTTTCACTCTAGTGGTAGTATGAGACAGAATCTACAACCCACACAAGTGGCTCAGGTAGTGCAGCTCATCCAGGATGGCACATCAATGCGAGCTGTGGCAAGGTTTGCTGTGTCTGTCAGCGTAGTGTCCAGAGCATGGAGGCGCTACCAGGAGACAGGCCAGTACATCAGGAAACATGGAGGAGGCCGTAGGAGGGCAACAACCCAGCATCAGGACCGCTACCTCCGCCTTTGTGCAAGGAGGGACAGGAGGAGCACTGCCAGAGCTCTGCAAAATGACCTCCAGCAGGCCACAAATGTGAATGTGGCTGCTCAAACGGTCAGAAACAGACTCCATGAGGGTGGTATGAGGGCCCGACGTCCACAGGTGGGGGTTGTGCTTACAGCACAACACTGTGCAGGACGTTTGGCATTTGCCAGAGAACACCAAGATTGGCAAATTCGCCACTGGTACCCTGTGTTCCACAGATGAAAGCAGGTTCACACTGAGCACGCGACAAACGTGACAGGGACTGGAGATGCCGTGGAGAATGTTCTGCTGCCTGCAACATCCTCCAGCATGACCGGTTTGGCAGTGGGTCAGTAATGGTGTGGGGTGGCATTTCTTTAGGGGGCCACACAGCCCTCCATGTGCTCGCCAGAGGTAGCCTGACTGCCATTAGGTACCGAGATGAGATCCTCAGACCCCTTGTGAGACCATATACTGGTGTGGTTGGCCCTGGGTTCCTCCTAATGCAAGACAATGCTAGACCTCATGTGGCTGGAATGTGTCAGCAGTTCCTGCAAGATGAAGGCATTGATGCTATGGACTGGCCCACCCATTCCCCAGACCTGAATCCAACTGAGCACATCTGGGACATGTCTCGCTCCATCCACCAACGCCACGTTGCACCAGACTGTCCAGGAGTTGGGGGATGCTTTAGTCCAGGTGTGGGAGGAGATCCCTCAGAAGACCATCCGCCACCTCATCAGGAGCATGCCCAGGTGTTGTAGGGAGGTCATACAGGCACGTGGAGGCCACACACACTACTGAGCCTCATTTTGACTTGTTTTAAGGACATTACATCAAAGTTGGATCAGCCTGTAGTGGTTTTTTCCACTTTAATTTTGAGTGTAACTCCAAATCCAGACCTCCATAGGTTGCTAAATTTGATTTCCATTGATAATTTTTATGTGATTTTGTTGTCAGCACATTCAGCTATGTAATGAACAAAGTATTTAATAATAATATTTCATTCATTCACATCTAGGATGTCTTGTTTTGGTGTTCCCTTTATTTTTTTGATCAATGTACATGCAGATCAGAATGGATTTTTGCCAAAGAGGCAGATTAAAAATATGAGAATGATTTTAAACACATTGGAATATTATGAAACACATCCTGGAAGGTTGCTCGTTGAACCATTCAGTCATTCTTCCTTCCTCCATTGCTAGCATCAAAACTATTTTAACTCCTGGATCCCATCGAGAAGTTCTCTCTCACTACTCATTTCCCTGATTTTCACTTTGTTTTTTTAAATATAGTTTTATTTATAGTTTTTTCTTTAACATCCATAAGTGCTTGGTGAATGGAGTATTGTCTGGGTCAATATATTTTAAACACAGTAATAATAATAGTAATGTTGTTTTAATATACATAATCATAATCATTCAATTTCTAATGTTTATGTATACATTGTAATTATAATGTACTCTATTCTATATCAGTATACATACTATTTCCCCAATTTCTAACTTCTTTTTTCTAACTCTTAATAAAATAGTTACCATTATAAGAAGTATTCTATCTCTATCCATCATCTCTTGTTCTTTTTAGGATTTCAACTATTATAGACTTTTTGGTAAATCTTTCATGCTTCTCCCTTGGGATCTTGTAACTCCTTCGATCACATTTATTTAATCTAAGAATTTCATCTGTCACATCAATCTGTCTCTTGTTGTTGGATCTTTAGAGAACCCATCCATAGTTCTTTCATCATTTTTAAGAGTACTTTCTCTGTATTATCTTCTATATTTTGAACGCTTAGAGGATAATCTGTCTGTTCCTTTTTAAGAATTATTACTCTCTCTTCCATATCTTTATCCACTTGTATCATTTTTGGATTTATCTCCTGTATTCTTTCCTCAGTTCCTTTTGATTTTTCCTCTATTTTCTGATTTTTTTTGTTCATCTTTTATTGTTTGTTGAGGGTTTTCTAGTCTCGCATTTTTATCCTGCATCAATTCCATCATCTCTCTATGATTCCCTGTCATATCTTTCTGAATACATTGAAAAATCAATATTTCTTAATAAACCATATTTGTTTTCCCGGGTTGAAACATCTTATAACCATTTAATGAGTTAATAGTTTCTCAATATTTCACCAAGATTCCAAAATCCCAATTGCCCCACAATACCAACACCAACGTTAGTCAAATTTACAGTCCCAGAACTGTTCCTCAAAATCCCCTAAATTTATAGTCTTTACAGTTTTCCAATTTACACCCTCTAAATTTCCCAAATGTTTAAGCCTTGTTTAATTTTTCTTCTTTCTTCTTTCCTTTTCACCTCGTAGAGTGTTCTATCAAATAGTCTTCATAATCCAGATTGGCCAACCAGATTTCTCCAAATGTCTCTAATCCACAGAATCAAATATTCAATTTCAAAGATGCTTCTTGTTAATTATAATGCACCTTGCCTTAGAAATCTTCAAAAAGATTACTCAATGTTTCCACGCCACCAAAAAGCCAGTAGATATGGAACCAAAATAAAAAGGTCTTCCAAGTGTTGTTTGCCTTTCACTATTTCCTTTGTTCTTCTCTTTGTTTTTCTTATCAATTTAGTCCTCACTTGCCAAGGTCATTTCCCACTGTGTTCTAGCATATCTTACATGGCGTGCTGACAATAACTTATTACTCAACACTAACAAGACCAAAGAGCTCATTGTGGATTTCAGGAAGAAGAATGCTTACACACATTCTCCTGTATACATCAACAGTAGAACATGTCACCAGCTTCAAGTTCCTGGGGATCCACCTCTCTGCGGATCTGTCCTGGCAGATCAACACCACCAGCCTGATTAAGAAAGCTCACCAGCGCCTCTTCTTTCTGAGATTACTGAGGAAGAACCACCTTTCCCCAACTATTCTGACCAAATTCTACCACAGTTGAGAGCATCCTAACCAACTGTATCTCAGTCTGGTATGAAAATTGCACCATCAAAGAAGGCGTTACAGAGGGTGGTGAAAACCTCCCAACGCATCATAGGGATCCCACTTCCTGCCATTGTGGACATTCAGAGGAAACGTCTGTGAAAAGCCCACAGCATCGTTAAGGACTCCTCCCATCCAGCCCATAAACTGTTTACCCTTCTTCCATCTGGGAAGAGGTTCAGGTGCCTGCAGTCCAAGACCAGCAGGCTAAGGAACAGCTTCTACCATACAGCGGTTTCCTTACTGAACTCCTCAACTCGTCCATCCCCACATGCACAGATACTTCCCCTGATAATATATATCTTGTATAAACTCTGTGCATTATACTTATATTCAATATGTTCATAAACACTCTGTACAGTCGTATATATTCCTTCCATAGACATATATTCTGTATATTCATAGATATTCTGTATATCCATATATAGTTATATATTTTGTATATCTGTATATATATATTTATACTTCATTGCTGTTTTGCACTTCTGGTTAGATGCTAACTGCATTTTGTTGCCTGTGTTCATGTGCAATGACAATAAAGTTGAATTAAAAAATAATCTTCTTTCACCAATAGGTGGCACCCCTGCTCAAGTTTCCAGCATTAAACAGCTGTCTGTCAAAGAAAATTCGAGAGGAAAAAAAACCAAGATTCCTTTTTCTTTATAAGATTTCTTCCAATAATCAAACCATGTTATCCACAAATTAGGTCACTTTTCACACTGCTACCAGTTCCAGTCTAGGCTTTCTGTATTTTAAAGCTTCATAGTCAAGTTTGTTTCACTTCTGGGTCTATAATCTTTCTCCGTGTGTTAAATCGCCGCTTTCTTAGGTTTTGGAGAATCTATTCTTAGAATGCTTTTATTTGGGTTTAAATCTCTAGTATAGAAATTGAAAGTTGTCTCACTCAGTTTCAATCCTCTGCCCATGAACCACTCCAGCTTATAATCATCTTATTCCGGTTGTCACAGCTTCAGTCTTGCCAAAATGGCCATCACCTCTGTTGCCGATCAAGAGGGTTTCTTTGAATCGAATGAGGAAATTGCTGTTTCCTCACAATCTACAAAGCATCCCTTTCACCATCCCTCCAAGGTGGCTTTGACTCTGTAGGGTCTCCTGGCAGGCAGCCATCGGCAGGGTTTTGTGGCACTCCATGGAGCGCCGCTATCCCATATCCATCTCTCTGCTATGCCAACCAGTCAATCCCTGGTTCTTTCACTTCTGAGATTCCAGAGCATGGATCTGGAATCTTCTGCAAGGAAAAAATATGTCCTCCTACCTGCTTATTCACACTAGTCAGTCATACACTGACACTAAATTATGTGATTCAACTAAAAAAAACTCCCTTTTTATGACCTTGTAATTCCTTAATTTGGGGTAGTCAGGCAACTGGATGGAGCTGAGCATTTACTGACCAAATGCCGTTCCTGATGCTGCAGTTAATTTTTTCTTTGCACCCTAGGAGAAACACCTAGTATTGAACTCTCAACCTTCCAAATGAGAGGATTCTTCACTGCTAGGCCATCACACCGCTCTATAATGTGATTCAACTATAGCAACAAATCCGGTTCTTACTTAAAAGAATCTGCATAAAGTAGAAATGCAGGCAAGTAAGACTTAAGGAGCACTTTCTAATATGAGCCTTTATTTCAGGAGTGGGTCGCTACGGTATGAATCCTAATCCTGAGCCCAAGATTGCCTCCTGCCATTCAATGAACTGGTTTTTCACTTCACCAGAAAGTTCATTTTTAAACAAAATGCATCCAGTATGCTTAATTCTTATACATATATTGTAGATGCCAATTGCAATTTTAAAACCCATCCTCAAACCAAGAAAAAATATGTTTTAAAAAGGCTTTCTGGAGGACCAATTGCCACACTTGCACCCTGGGCAAATTACTTGAAGTAATGTGAAGGTATCTGCTGAATCAGTGCTTCAGTTTGAGAGCCCCCACCCACATCAATGTAGAGTAGAACATGTTTTGGGATATTCATATCCTATGCAGAATAAAATTTTGGGAAAACAATATTAGACAGATATTCTTTTACCCAGTCTTGTAGTATTGAAAATGAAAACAGCAAAAAAAAAAAAAAAACCCTACATATTGCATCTTCTGCATTAAATTCCAACACTTCCTCATCTGCACTTGTTGGATGTCAGCAGCATCTACCATCCTAGTTATGCTAACTTTGATTCTTCATCTTGAAACAGAATGTGTAGAATTGAGGTTGATTAATGCAGTTGAGCTATGTGTTAAGGATGATTGAGTCCACATTTGTAGTGAGTGAAGGGGTTATGTGGGAAATGCTCTTGGTTTCATAATTTGGATAGTTTAGGGCAGGGGTGTCCAATTTTGACAACTTTTTAAGACCTGTGGACTTCAACTCCCAGAATTCCCCAGCCAGCCATGATGACTGGGAAATCTAGGAGTTGAAATCCACAGGTCTTAAAGTTGCCGAAGTTGGACACCCCTGGTTTAGGGCTATTCCACACTTGGAGCAGTTGCCATGGGTATTAGGCACAATGTGGCCTGTATTATTTTCCTAGGCTAAGCCTACTTTACCTGTATGGCTAAGGAGTCTATGCTGGAGCTACTGCTGAAGATACAATTTCTCCAGTTAATTTCTACATATGGAAATGCTGGGGTGTTATCCTGTCTCTTGGGACTGGTTTATAGAAAAATTTCTACAGCTGCATCAGTAACAGGATGGAAGTCCTTTGTGTCCTAAACCAGGGGTCCCCAACCTGTGGGCTACAGCCCACTACCAGTCCACGGCTTATGTGCTCTTGACCCCGCTTGCACATGCTCCTGCCCCTCCCACAAAACCATCCCCTCTGTACCCCCATCCCCTCTTCCAGGCCACCAACTTGGAATTCTGTCCTAAACACCCTGGGTCAGACTCTTTTGGAGTTCTTTGTAGTTCAGCCCAACCCTTCATCCTAGTCCCATATTTTTTTTTCCTTGTAGAAAGACTCCAGGGAACATTTGTTAGGGAAATGCACACATTATCACATTGTCTTTTTCTATTAAAAAAAGGAGCAACTGGTTTCAACTTCTTTATTTTTTTCCCCTCATGAATGTAACCATATAAAACCCATAAGTTATGAAAGTCACACTATGTCAGCTTTCCAAGGGCAAGGGATTAAAAAAAAGCACCATCATCCTCCACAGATTTGAACAGGAAATTTAAGAGGGAAAAGTACAAACCTGTCAAGTGAAAAAAACAACACCCACAAAATGGAGAAGCCTTTTTCACCCACACCTCCACATGCCCTCTTGATTTAAAAAGACCTGTTGGGATGCCCATCTGACTTACTGGATGCCAAATTTATGCATGGACCCCCCAAAACCAAGCAGTGTTTGCACTGGAGGTGGTGACAAGGAACAGTGTTACACTGAAAAAAAAAAACAGACTGGGAGGGAGAAAAATTTTAGGCAACACAGTTTAGCAGAGAAGACCAACAATGATTTAACAAAAATAAAAATCCATGATGGAAGCCTGCTGTTGGCACTCAAGCCTCACAGTTCCTGGTAGTTGAGGAAAGGGAAGGCTTTTGAAAACAAGGGGCAATGGGATTTGGGGTGGGAGAATCTTGGCTATTTCCCCCTAGCCTCTAATACTGACCCGCTCCTTGCTGGCCCAGAGTGCAGCTATAGGGAATTACACAATGAAATGAATTAGTGATGACAGAGAGGATTTGTTTTGGGTGCAAGGTTTGTTGAAGGAGGAAAAAAAACCTGTGGGAGCAAAGGGGCTAACGCATCCGGTAATCCGTCGAACATGACAGCTCACACAACTGCCCCTTGAAGTCCAAGTCAATAGTGAAGTCCAGATCTCGCTGCATACACAAAAAGAAAATGAGTCAAAGCATTTTTATTTCTACACAATGTACTCCACCACACACAGGAAGCTCAAACTCATCCCCATTGAGAGACAGGGAGGATTTGTCATTCCTGTGCTGAAAAAGTTGTTATATACTCTTTTCAGAATGTTAGCATGCATTTCCTTAACTCCTCCATCACATAACTTGGTTACTGGGACAAATAGGACTCAATTTCAGATCCTTTCCCAATAAATTCTGCAACGCTGCTTCTTGTCCCCCGCTCTCATCAATCTATTTTTTCCAGTGGCAAGAAATATTGTTGCGCCACACAGGGTAACCACACTAAATGTTGATAGGCATACGGAAACTTCAGAATGGCCATCTCCAATCAAGAATAAACTCTTGTTAAAATTGAAATAACCAAATTCCCAAAAGAACTTTTAACTTGAACATTTTGCTGCAGCAAAAGGTAGCCCCTGAATGAATATAGCAGGATGAACTTCCTGCAGTAAGGTAGAATTCCATGTGGATTTTACTCTGCTCATCACTGCCGACTATAGGGGGCGATGCTCATCTCCATTTCAAGGCCACTGAGTCAGCGCTGTCCAAAGACCACAGTCATGTGGCCAGCATGATGATACAGAGCGCTGTTACCTTCCTACTGAAGTGGTACCTACCGGTATTTATCTACTTGCATTTGCATGCTTTTTAGCTGCAAGGTTGGCAGCAGCTAGGGCAAGGATGGGAGCTTACTCTGGTGCATGGAGCTCAGGTCTCAAACGTGGGCTGCTGGCTTTCAAGGCTGACAAGCCCAGCTTCTTAACCACTAAGCCACCGTACCGTACCGCCCACTTGCTGCAGTACAAAACCTTTAATATGTTAAATTTTGGGAACCTAAATATTGAACTCAAAAGTACATTAAAATGGAACTTTCACAATTTGCCAAATCTGGCAAGATGTTAGAGTTCTTGCATGACACTTTAAGTGAGAAAGCTCCAAATCCCAATTTTACATAGCATTAATTTTATACAAGATCTTGCAGGTGAGTTTTTAACAAGGTTTTTTTTCCAGAACCATCTTTTATAAATTCAAAAGCTTATGCAAATTTCATCGATTATGCCTGAATCATGACTAAACCAATTTATTTTCTTAAAATAATAAAAGCTACAGATTAGCTGGCCTTCTCCCACAAGCTAAGTGCAGTCAATGGTGCAGTGATAAGATGGAAAAAAACTGGATAAACAAATGGGTAACAACACTGTAATGTCTTTTTAAGGTTTAAAAATAAGAGGCCAATCACACTCCTTAAAAAAAATAAATCTTATTTAAACTCCCACCAATCAAGAGCATATAACTGAGGAAGAATAGGGAGATTAGGTTTCGGGGGACAGGAACTTTTTAAAGAGCATATGAATCAGGGGTGGGATTCAAATTTCTTAACAAATGGTTCTGTGGGCGTGGATTAATTTGTGGGTGTGGTTTGGTGGTCATGTGACTAGTTGGGCATGGCTTGGTCACATGACTGGCTGGGCGTGGCTTGGTGGTCATTTGACTGGGTGGGCGTGGCCAACTCTAAGTCATTTGCGTGGGTGTTACCTGTATGGGCCATTAGAACTAAATCTATTCTAACCAATGTAGTACCCCTAGTACTGTCATCATCTCTATAACCATACATCTGCTTTCCAGAATTTTGTCATATTTCATCTTGTATTGATAAAGACTGCCTTCTTATTACCAAAGCAGAAGATATCTAGTACAGAAAGTGTTTAAATTATTCAGGGATGCAGGGATACATAAAGAGCTAATGAAACAGAGCAAGGTTATCCCAAAACCTGTTTTGTATTTTGAACAAATGAATCCCATAAAGGGGAGGTATCTTTAGGGCGTCTCCTGATCTTAGCCTTCAGACTGGCTCATATTGAGATAGTTCTTCAGAGAGCCTTGAAATCATTTAAAGCATAACATCTTAAATTGTTTTTGACAATCACTGTACATTTTATAACACATCTAGCAATTTAACTGCTGTATTTTGGTTAAATTTCTGGAGATTCAAATGCAGCACTGCATATAACACATTGCATAGGCAGTCAATATGTAATTAAGGAATAGGTGACTCCTGCTAAATCCTCATCCCGCCCTCGCCTATCCTTGCCAGTTATTACACCAATGGGTAGTCAGGACAATCTATACAAAAATACTTTTTCGCCTTTACTCCATGGGAGGAACATGCCTCCCTTCATGAGAGGTTGGGGGGGGGGGATTCTCCTACTTGATCCCCCTTTGGGAAAGCTTGCAAGTCCCCCTCCCATCGGAAACGGTTCCCGGGCAGCAGAGAGAAGCAGGATTCAACTGGGCTGCTTCTCTGCTGCACGGGAGCCCTTTCCGATGGGAGGGGGACTTTCAAGCTTTTTGCTCTCGGGAGAGGCTCCCTCACTCTCCCAGCTGGAGCAGCAGGTGAGTTAAGCAGCTGTTGACCTGGCCGGAGTCAACAGGAGCCTCTCCACGTGTTCCCTGGAAGAAGGCAAGTGGTGGTGGCTGTGGGGGGAAGGTGCCCGGCAGTGGCGGCAAAATGCAAGTGATGGTGGGGGAGGGGGAGGGGCAAAACAAAAGGATAATGGTGTTGCAGAGGCTTGCAGAGCCTCACTCACCCAGGGAGATCATCACATCGGGCAGGGCCACAGCAAAAAGCAGGCAGCAATGGCTGGCCTGGCAGGTGGGCAAAAGTAGGCTGCAGGCATGTCGCGCATGCACACAATGTTTCACATGCGCAATAGGGTCTGACTGGGCAGGGAGTGAAGAAACGGGAGGAGAGGGGCAGGGCCAGCCAGAGGCCCAATTTACTGGTTCTCTGAACTACAGAGAATCATAACAACCGGTTCTACTAAACTGGTCCGAACCGGTAGAATCCCACCCCTGATATGAATGCACCCTGAAAATCCATTTCAGATCAGCTTTTGGCCTGGATTATGGTAAGAAGCAACCAATTTCCCCAAACTGGAACTTCCTAGACCACTTGTCCCAAAGATGCTTTTTCAAGAGGCAACTGGGCTTTCTTATTATTCTCTGAAGACATTTTACTTCTCATCCAAGAAACTTCTTCAGCACTGAAGAAGCTTATTGGATTAGAAGCAAAACATCTTCAAAGAACAACAAGAAAGTCCAATTGCCTCTTGAAAAAGCACATTTGGGACAACCATGACCTGGATGACTGAGAATCTCCAGACTCCAAGACCACTTCATTCATAGCACTGCTGGTAATAGAGCTAAAGCTCAGATTAAGACCTGCTATCTCCTCTACACATGTATTTCATTCATCAGGAACCTTACGTTAATTCATGCATTAACTACTCAGGCATATTTATAAGCTGCTCAAGAGCCAAGAAAATTGCAGAGACTTGTCCAGGCAGTCTCAAAGACTGAATGGAATAAAAAAAAAGTACTTCCACAGGAGTGTGTGTATCTGAGACTGACCTTTCTGCAACAAGTTACCAAAGCATGTATCTGCCGCTGAATAATATATGTTTAGCAGGGGTGTCAAAGTCAAGGCCCGGGGACCGGATCCGGCCTGTGGGATGCTTAGATCTGGCTAGCGGGGCTGCCCTGGAAATAGCAAAGGAATGACCTGCAGTTCCTTTGCCAGCAAAAATGGAGCTCAGGAGGGCCTCTGTTTTCGCTGGCAGAGGGTTGCAGAAGGCCATCCCAGCCAAAAACGGAGCTCAGGAGCCTGTTTTTGCTTTTAGAGCACTTGAGCCACCACAGGTTGTTGGGGACACAAGTGACATCGTGTGGCCATGCCCCCACAGCCCCCCCCCAAAAAAAATTAAACACAACCCTGATGCGACCCTCAATGAAATCAAGTTTGACACCCCTGATGTATAGGGTCACGGAAAGTTGGGTCTATGACAATTCGCCATGGCCAACTCACCACGGCTAACTCGCCACAGCCAACTCACAGCCACCAGACTTGAAATTCTAGACCTAGAAAACCTAGAACTACACTGCCTTCGGTCCGATCTAAATATAGTATATAAAATCATACATTGCAATGTCCTATCTGTCAATGAATACTTCACCTTCAACCACAACAATACAAGAGCACATAATAGATACAAACTCAAGGTAAACCGCACCAAACTTGATTGCAGGAAATACGACTTCAGCAACAGAGTGGTCAATGTCTGGAATACTCTACCTGACTCTGTGGTTTCTTCCCCAAACCCCAAAAACTTTAACCTTAGACTGTCTACTATTGACCTCACCCCTTTCTTAAGAGGTCTGTAGGGGGCGTGCATAAGCGCACCAACGTGCCTACCATCCCTGTCCTATTGTTTCTTTTTATTTTATCCATTTATTTTATCCATTATTTTATCCATTTCATGTATTCATAACTATGTTTATACTTATACCTATTATGTTGTAAGCAATTGACAAACCAAATAAATAAAATAAACTTGCTGCAGGACAACTTGTCATGGCCATCTCGCCACAGGACAACTCACTGCTGGACAAGAGTTACACTAATACCAAAGAAATGGTAGAACAGAATCATTAAAGAAAGGATGCGAAAAGAGGGACAGAATGATATGTGAGTGGCAAAAATTAAAATAATTTTTATTTATTTTAAATAATTAAATAGAATTGTTAAATTGTCCTGCAGTGACTTGGCCACGGAGAGTTGGCTGCAGCAAGTTGGCTGTGGCAAGTTGTCCCATTCCCTGGAAAATTTCCTGAGTCAAAATATATTCTCCAAAAAGTAACGAATAGTACGAGGACAAAAACTAAACTCAAATTTATTTCATTAAAATTAAAGGGTCTCTGGTCCCCCTCTGTCACATTAAAATTATATTTGGGTAACCCCTTACACAAGAGCCTGTGGAGTTTCACACACAACTTTCAGGAACTTCAGATTGTGAATATTTATCCAAAACTAGTATTATGTCAAAAGCGTACCACATAATAGCATTTTTAAACGAATATTCCATTCCAGAACAGAATGTTTCTCTGCTAGTTCATCCACTACAGGCACAGATAAATTTACCTAGACCCGAGGAACAGAACATTTCACACTTCCCTACTTAATAGGAATAAGTGCATCTTAATCAGAATTCCAGCCAACCATGGCCTTCTCCAGCAAATCATTTTATCTCTCTCCATCTCTGCACATCCAACACTCCATGGCCATCACTATACTTGATCCTCGCTGGATTGTTTCGGGTTAGTTACCTTTTGCCTAATATGGCCTTTAGAAAAGAAGCACTTGTATTTTTGCAAATCTAAGAAACAAAGAAGCTTCTGTACACTAGATTTCTATTTCCCAAGCAAGTTTGCCATTGGAGGAAATGATGTCAACTTTCCAGAAAATCACTGCAGGAAAAGAACCAACCCCCTGACTCACATTGTTCTTGGCGTTGGGCTTCATGCCAATGGTGCCAAATATCTCCTCTCCTGTCTTCACTGTTAGATAGTCTTCCATGTAAAAGACTGTCTGTTTCCAGTGGGTGTAGGGAGATTCAGGACCTGAAAGTAGTAAGAAAATGAACTGAACAGAGGGCAGCCAGGAGGGGAAAAAAGTACCCAAAATGTGTCTCCAACCATGTGCTTGGCTTAGTTGACTTTAGATATTTTCCTCCAGATAAACTAAAGTTCTCTGAATACCCCAATAATTCTACTTTTCAATCTATCAATCAGTAAAATCTACAAGAATGCTGCGGTGGGAGAATACCCAAGCTACTGAAAAAAACAGCCTAGATAAACCTGCTGCAATAGTCCTATCTGTTTGTCAGCAATAGTTTACTGTGTTTTCCCCAAAGTAAGACAAAATAAGCACTAGGGCTTTTTCAGGGGATGTCTTTTTTTTTTTTTCATGTACAGGAGGTGGCAAACATGGGGGCCGCCAGCCCGTCCATCTCCATCCCACCATCTGCTTGCCCGCAGCCACAACGGGCCAAGTTCTCAGTGCACCCCTGCCTCCGCCCACCCTGCCTGCTGGCCCTGCTGCTGCTGGGATACTGGAGCTTGGGTCTTGCTCAGGCTGCTGCTACAAGGAGGCAGAAGGCCATGCAGTGCCTGTGACTGCTCTGCTGCTGCCGCCTCGCCTTCAGCCCAGCCTGTAGGCCAGTGCTGCAATGAGATGAGGTGAGGCAGGTGGCGGGGTGGTAGTGGAGCTGCCTCCCTCCGTCTGCCAGGCACCCGCCGAAGCTGTGCAGGGCAGGGGAGGGGCGCACTGCTTGGCCTGCAGGATTGCATGGGGTAGCTCCAGCAGAAGGTACAGAAGTGTAGGCTGCTGGGTACCGTAGCAGCCTGGGCTTGACTGAGGGCTGGTCAGGAGGAGAAACAGCGACAGCAGAGCAGTTGCAGGTGAGGTAAAGGACCGAAGTAGGTATGGGTTCAGCCCGTAGCCCAGCACCACCATTACATAGTAGGCATGCAGCCGATGCTCAGCAGCCCAAAGTAGATGGTGGGCAAGGCAGCATGGCTCCACCGGCGACCACTGACGAAGGGGCCCTGGCAGGCCAGCAGTGGGGGGAGGCACTTCAACGTTCACAGATCTGGGCCGACTCGCCCCATACCAGGCAGGAGCAGCCCAGTGGGATGGCCAAGAACAGTGCAGCCAGGAGGGTGAAGAGCTCCTGTGAGGCCAGCAGCAGCAGGTGCAGCAGGCCCAGCAGCCAGGCAGAGGTATGGGGGGGGCAGCTGATCCTGAAGTGCCGTGCGGCCTTCTGCCTTGTTGTACCAGTTGTAGCAGCTTGAGCAAGACCCAAGCTCCAGATGTGGCAGAGCGCAAACTGTGGTTGTCACCTGCTCCAGAACCAAAAGGTGAGCTGCACAACAGAGGGGCCCTCAGTGGCGAGATTGCCTAGCACCACGGGCAGGGGCAGGGCTGGCAAGAGTGTGCAGAAAACACCTCCAGGCAGCCAGAGAGATGGAACAAGGTAGTTCCCGGCCCTTGCTGGCTCAGCCAATCCATGGGGCAATGATTAAGCGGCCGAGCTGGGTCCAGTCCAATCTTGGGGTGGCGCTTTACCCACATTGTCGATCCTGGTGCTACACCGAGTCGCAACGCGCCCCACACACACACTTGGCACCAAGGACTGGCCGCTGAAGTCACACTAATGCGAAGGGAAGGGGCTGAGCCTCCATGAGGTGACGGGAAGGGAAGGAGCCGCTGTGCTAAGTGCCACCTCAGGTATTGCTTATCATGTTTGTGAGGGGACACGTGGTTGGCCGGGTGGTTGATGGCTGTTCCTGGCACAGAGGGCAGGGGGAGGGGAATAAGCTTTCTCCTCTAGCTTCATCACCCACTTCTCAGCCGGGGGGTGGGGTGGGGGGGCGGTTACAGCTTCCACTCAGGCCTTCAATTTATGTGGGCTTCTGAATCGGTATACCCAGAAGTGAGGTAGAACACCCTCCCTTTAGTTACTTTTTTTTTTTTTTTGCAGCGTTCTATTTTCTGCCCTTGTTTGGGTGATTTGCACATCTGTTGTGTCTGCCCACTCTGTCCCGTCTCTCTGCTTGCCCGCAGCTGCTACCAGACACTTGCCAACTCCTGTGATGGCCGCATCCACCCCTGCCCCCAGGCTGATTCTCTTCGCTAGGGCTTATTTTAGAGGTGGGGCATATATTAACCACATGCATAAAAATCATGCTAGGGCTTATTTTCAGGATAGGCCTTATTTTCGGGAAAACATGGTGGTTCAGTGTTACTCAACCTTAGCCACTTTGAGACGTGTGGTCTTCCAACTCCCAGAATTCCCAGCTGGTATGACTGGTTGGGGGATTCTAGGAGTTGAAGTCCATTCATTTTAAAGTTGCTAAGGTTGAGAAACACAAATCTAGCCTTTCCAATAGTGCTGCATTACTGTAAGATATTAACTAGTCATATTTTAAAACTGAAAATTCCATTGATTTAGTTCTATCCTTTACCAGAATATAAACATTTTAGCACCCAAACTCCCCCACACTGGATCAAAATCCCTTCTTGCTGATTTCCCACACTGAGGCAAAAAGTGCCCTTACTGGTAGAGAATCCAGTTCGCTTGTGGCATCGGGTAAACTCTATGTTGAAATAGGCAACCAAGGCATGGATGTAGTCATTGCGCTTCACTTGGAGACAGAAGGGGGATGTGAAGGTGAGGTCCTCCACCTTCACTGTGTAGATGTCTACCTCCTGCCACAGGTGAGTAGGAAGGAGAGAGAAAACAAGACAGGTCAACATACCTTCACTATCCTCACAAAACAGTAACAATCATTCTTTTTTTTTTTTTTTGAAACAAATT
This sequence comes from Hydrophis major, assembly GCA_033807585.1. Taxonomy (NCBI): domain Eukaryota; kingdom Metazoa; phylum Chordata; class Lepidosauria; order Squamata; family Elapidae; genus Hydrophis; species Hydrophis major. Next base: position 2,512,681 of record JAUCBL010000017.1, read on the forward strand.
TTTATTAATTTTAAAGATAAAACAACACATCATTAACCATTAAATACATAAACACATAAAACCTCTTAACATTGTAAATCCTTACAAGTCAAACAAAACATTATTTTTATACAGCATAATTCCAATTTATCCCATCTCCATATGGACACACAAACATCTTTCAGCAAATTTCTCATTATTTCTCTTTACTCCTATTCAATTTCATTTCTCTTCCATATTTATCCATTTTATAGTCATCATATTCTTTTCTTTCTGGCTTGTATAAATTATTCTCGTCTAACATTCCTCCAAGGTTTTATTGATTCTTTCCTTTTTTTTTTTTATAAAAAACAAATTTTGTTAGTTTTACCATAAGCACAATACACAAACATACAAACACAAAACATAAACAAAACTAAAAGATCTTTTCTGAAGGTTGTCTGTTCCCGGGTTAAAACTCTTTACACAGACACAAATTCAAACATCATATTCAACCCATATCTCCTTCCAAATCTTATTATCATTTTCTTTTTTATATATATATATAAAAACCATTTTTATCAGTTTTATAAAAACAATGCACAAAAAATCAAGGCATAGCAGCTTATAAATTCTTTTCTAAGAAAAAATAATAATAATAGACCAATAAGGCATAACATTTCCAGATTATAATATCAATATTTCATATAATATTAACTTCATATCTTGTCCCTACTTCTCTTTTCCATCCAAATTATTTATTAATTAAAATTTTATTGCCTTTTATCAATATACAAAATCCAAAAAAAAAAAAAAAAGCATATATATCCTTCCATATCTTATTACCATTTTCAACAACATTCTTTGTCTGTTCTATTTCCAATTATCCATTCATCTTTTTTTTCTTTTATTATACTTCTCCTGTACACCAATTGGAGTAACATCTATAACTCATTACCCTAACTTAGAAATACTACATATAGCAATCTTTCTTGGGATTCTGTTTAAAAAAATTCTAAAATTACATAATAAATTTTATATTCTAAATATACATATAAAAACACACTCTTATATACCCTCCAGAATCCCTCTTTTAATCTAAATTAAATTCACCCATTGTCTCTAAATAAACTTTTTTTCCTTAGGTCTTGCTTCCCCCCATTAAGGCTTCTCCTCCCCCCCTTTCTCTCTTGCTTATTCTTCTCCTTGCCCTTTCTACCCCTTTGCTTTTTCTCTTCGCTTTTCTTGCTCCTTTTCCTTTGCTTTCTAACCTTGCCTCCATCTTTTCGCTCATTTTTCTCTCTTTTGGTTGTTTTTATAATTCTTAAAATCCCCTTTTTCTTATCCTTTTTCTCCTCCTCTCCAGAAGGGACCCATTGTTCATCAAAGATGGCTTCTTCTTCCTCTTCTTCCTTGTCCCAGTCCTTCTGCTGCGTAATCAACTTTTCAAAGGAACATAACGCCATTTCTAAGAATTGAAACAAAGCGCCCAAAGTATCTTCTTTTTTATATTTTTGATATTCAATCTCTAGTTCATCCACAGACGATGCCATTATGAAAAGGGAAACTTTTTCCAAAACAACCACAAGTATTTTTAATCAAAAGCAATTAAAAAAAGAAAAAAAGTTCCAAAAGTTAATACTTTTCTTCCTTCTTCTTTTTCTCTTTCTGAATTAATTTTTAATCAAAGAGGTCCAATTACCATATATCTTCTTTTGGGATCCACAAAGACGTTCTAGTCAATCTCCTCCTTTTTCAGCTTCTGCTCCAATTTTTTTTCTCCCTTCCCACTTGCAATGAGAATTTTAAATAATCAAAAATCCATACCTCCAGCAGAGATTTTCCAATTTCTCACATTTTTCAATGTCCAAAAATCCCTTTGTCTCTTATCTTAGCTTTCAAAGCAATCCACTTTCAATGTCTAATATATCCAAATATTTCTGCTTTTTCCGTGGGGTGGGAGAGTAAAAAAAAAAATTCCCTTTAACAGCTTCTCCGCCGCTTTTCGCTCTTCTTAGGGATACAATGTATCCTCCAGCAACAAGCAGCTCAATTCCAGGCAATTTAAAAGGTGTTACTTGACCCGGCTCAGACAGAACTTTCACTCTTCACACTTCCTCCAGCACAGTTCTTACCCGGTTGCTGGCTTCTTCGTGGCGGCCATTGCTGACCGCCGCTCCACCGCCTTGGGAAAAAGGGGTTTTCCCGGAGAAGGGGGGGGTCTGCGATGCCCCCACCTCCCTTTCCGACTCCCCTCTCTCTTCAGCTGTCCCTACAGGGCAGCCATATCCCCCTGACCCATCTGGATCGGGGGTACCTCGACGGCTAGCACAGCAGGAATCGCGAGCTGTCGCGAATTCCTGCTGCCCCGAAGCCACGCAAACCGGAAGTTTCAACAATCATTCTTTCTGATAGCAAGCTCCTGCAGATTGCAAAAATAGCAATCCTTTAGAACCAAAACAGTAACATCTGAAAGCAAAATATTTGGAGGCATCCTGAGATGAACAAGCATTTGACACAAAAAGTGAGCAATTTGTAGTTTTTAAGTTTTATGCATCTGTGCAAACTCACTATGTTCATAGGTAGTCTGCTATGGTCTGGGCCATATGGTGACTTATACCAAATCTGATTATTTTCCCCTTTTTTCTCTGTGAAACAGAGGAGAATACTCCCTTACTGCTCTTCAGTACAACAATCTAGCATTTGTTCTTAGTCCCTATTTGCCTATTTCCATCATCTTCTCCTGGTTATATGCCAGGGCTGTTCTCTCTTGCCTACAAAGTCCCCAAAAGGGTCATTTGCATGGATCCAGATGAGCAAGTGCCATGGAAAGACAAAGCATAGAGAGGCCCTGCCAAAAAAACAGGTGAAGCAAAAAAGAAAATGTTCCTAATGCAGTGACAGGCACTTACAACCTTTATCAACATGACAACTAAATGCCCAGTAAGATTAAGAAAGATTTCAAATGCTGGATAGTAAATCCTCAGGGCTGGCACTATATTTCCTCTAAGTTCTGAAAAGTTCCTGGCATGCCGCTGTGGGCGGCCTTCTTTGGGGATAGCTTAATGTTCCCCTTAATATCAATTACTGTACTCAATATTGCTCAATGATTTTTATTCACTAGTCTGAAGACCCCCTACAACAGAGAAAGGTGATCAGTGCTAGAAGCAATATATGACTAGTGAGCACCTAATGCCATTTTATACAGGGTTTTCAAAGCAATGGCGATTTAAGAAAATCAGGGGCAGAAAAAGAAATTACCCCATACCTTGATGAGACAGGCATTAGTGACCAACTGCTTTGGGTCAACAACATCCACCAAGGGCTCTTTGATTGCCACATCTTTGATGCATGACATGTCAAATCCATATACGTTTTCCCACCCTGCAGTAAGAAACACAGAGTTTAGAAGGGGTTCAGATCCTGGAAAGCCTTTGCAATCACACTCACCCACTAACAATGTTCCCTTAAAAGAGTCACCAGGAAATATTTTTCCCCCATATGGATGATTCCTTATGTGCTCAAAGGGCCTGGCATCCTTTCTGGGAAAGAACTTGGTACTTACAGTGGATCTTGTAATCTTTGTACTGCCGATCTTCAATAGCAGTGATGTATAGCGTGGCACGATCTGGAAAAATAAGTCCATCTGGGGTCTGGCACAAAATGGATGGCAAAAGAAAATCAGTCAGCCACAAAACAATGACAATCCTTTTCTTCGTGAAGAACCTAATTTCTTTTTTTTAAGGACATGGGGACTGAGCAGAGGAGGGACACATAATATACATGTTAAAATTCATGTTTCTTACAATTATTTATACCCCAACTTTCAAAATAATAATATAGTACCGTAATACCCAAACGGCTTGCAAGCATTATAAATCATTCTAAATAAAAATAAAATAAGAACAACTTTCAGGATCCTTTCCATAGTACCATGAGTACTAATGACACTGTAAGGAGAAGGGGTAACTTAGAGAAGTTAACAGGAGCATTAATTATGAAAAGTGAAAATGGGTTTCAAATAACATTGCATATTCTGACTTCTGCACAAATTACAAAAAGCCATTTATAATTACTGATACATGTCTGTAGTTTGAAACCATAATACATTAATAGTCTTTAAGTACAACACAGGTAACATTAATTCTCAGATGTTGTCACTGTGAGAGGTCCTTAAGCTGGGGTTGAGAATTCTTTAGCCCTCCAGATGTTACTTAAATTTAAGCCTCGTTTTCCTCCCTATTGACACCGTAATTAGAACTTCAGCAACATTTGGATGGCTACAGATGCCACAGCGTGTCCTAGTGTAGTAATAGTATTAACATCCATAGAAAAGAAGTTTGCACAGGAACTTCCGGTTTGTCAGCTTCGCCAGCGGCAGGGTTTCGCGATCCTGCGCGATCCCTGCCGCACTAGCCGTTTTGGTGCCTCCGATCCGGACGGGTTTGGAGGCTAAGGCTGCCTTGCAGAGGCAGCCAAAGATAGAGGGGAGCTGGTGAGGGGTTTGGGGGTGTTGCAGACCCCCTCCCCAGCCGGCAAAACCCCCTTTTCTCAAGGCGGTCGAGCGGCGGTCTGTAATGGCCGCCACAAAGAAGCCGGCAGCTGGGTAAGACTGAGCAGGAGGAAGAGGGGAGAAAGTTTTCAAGAGAAAGTTTTTTGGCTGATCCAGGACTTTAAGAGGCGTTTAATCCTGAGAACTATGACTTTTTGAAAAATACTTTGTTTCCAGAGGAGGATTTCAAGCGGCAAAATTGAGGTGCTGAAAGGAAAGTTTACTCTCCTTCCCTATGGAATCAACAAATGGCCATTGAGAAACCTGTTGTTTTTTATAAAAGGTAAAAACTTGGCTTCTTGTTATAAGTGGGAAGGAAGAGGACAAAAAAAATATATTAAGATCTTGCTGGAGGAGATGCCTTGAAGATTTTGAGACTAGAAATTGATTGCAACAAGGCTGTAAAATACAGATTGGGCTCCCCCCCCCCTTTTACTGATACCACCCCAGGAAGAGAAAGCGAGAACTTTGTGCGTTGTTTGGACTGATTGATGTCTCTGGGGCTTTGAGGAATTGTTTTAACTTTTGAAACATTTTGGTTGCTCTAAGAACAAAGAATGGCTTTATCTGATGATGAACTTAGAAAGGAATATCAAGAAAGTAAGGACGCTGTGAAAGAAGCTTTCCTTTCTTTAGAAATGGCGCTTGATATTTATCAGCAAACACTACAACAGATGGAGGAAATAGAAGGAGAAGAAGAAAAAGAAGAAGACGCCATCTTCAGTGAATCTAAAAAATTAAAATTAATTAAGAGAGAAAGGAGAAAGAAAGGAAGGAAAATGAAGGACTTAAGACTTAAAAAAAACACATAAGAAAGGGAAAAATAAGATGCAAAACCAACTCAATGTTACTGAGCAAAAGGAGAAAGGATTACAACAGAGAGGGAAAGCTAAAAAGGCAGAGGTTAGTGGGGGGGGGGGGAGTAAAAAGGCCAGGGGGGATAAGAAAGGAAGGGAAAAGGGAGGGAAAAGCCACAAAGGTATGAAACAAGATGGGAAAAAAGGATTTTTTTTTAGGGATAAAGAGTATAATTTCTTTAAAAAAGAAGATTCTGCAAGGTACATAAGATGGTACTATGTATTAGAAATAGAAAACTAGAATGTTATAAGAATTAATAAAAGATTAAAATTTTGAAATGTTTTGTAATGATAGATTTTAAAATTTAATAAAATTGTAGCACTTGTTTTTTTGAAATAGACAATCGGAATGTTATAAGATTTAATATTTAGATTTATTATCCAATTATATTAATTATTATGAATTTATTATTTTTTCTCTTTAAAGGTTAGTAGGTAGAATGTACTAAGCAGAATCAGATTGGGTATCAGGTGTTATTTTAAATATTAATTTAGGGGGAGGATAGAAAGGCATCATACTTTGATCAGTGATTTCAGGAGAAATTCTTTTTTTTTTTCTTAATATAGGGAATGAGATAAATGGATAATTTGGAAAGAATGGACAAAAAATACAAATACAATGATTTAAATTAAAATGAATTAAATAAAATAGAAATAAGAAGAATGAAAAGTGGGGAGAAGTTATCTAGAAGATATAGAATGGTAAATAAGATAGGTAATGGTATATAAGATGAGCACGAATTTAATTGAAGTCCATACAAAGAGAGGTAATCTGGGGCCAAACTACTTTCTTAAAAGAAGTTTTATATTTTTGTGTTTTGTGTGTCTATGTTTTGTTTGAGAATTAATAAAACCTTGGAGGAATGTTGGATGAGAATAATGGTAATCAAGTCAGAGAGGAATGAAGATGATGATTATAAATTGGATAAATATAGAAAATAATAATAGCAACAATGAAATTGAATATGAAAAGAGAAATAATGAGAAATTTGTTAAGAGATATCTATATGTTTATATTGAAATGGTGCAAAACAGAATTATGTTACATTAAATAATATTCTACTTGACTTGTAAAATTAATAATGGAAAGAGGTTTTACGTATTTAATGGTTCATGATGGTTTGTTTGTCTTTAAAATCAATAAAAATTTGTTCCAAAAAAGAAAAAGAAAAGAAGTTTGCACTTAAAGATACCTCTGAACAAGCTACAGTTCAGAATCAGTGGTGGGATTCAAATAATTTAACAACCAGTTCTCAGCCCTAATGACTGGCTGGGTGGGTGTGGCTGGGTAGTCATGTGGCTGGGTAGGCGAGGCCAACTCAACATCACTTCTTTGCCCTAATAACTGTCTTAGCTATAAAGATATACAGATAACAGATAATCAGAGTTGGAAGGGACCTTGTAGGTCATCTTGTCCAGCTCCCCACCCAAGCAGGAGACCCTACACCATTTCTGACAAATGGCAGTCCAATCTCTTCTTGAAAGTCTCAAGTGATGGCACGCCCACAACTTCCGAGGGCAAGCTGTTCCATTGGTTGATTGTTCTCACTATCAGAAAGTTTCTCCTTATTTCCAGGTTAAATCTCTCCTTGTTCAGTTTCCATCCATTATTCCTTGTCTGGCCTACAGGCGCTTTAGAAAATAGCTTGACCCCTTCCTCTCTGTGGCAGCCCCTCAAATATTGGAACACTGCTATCACGTCTCCCCTGGTCCTTCTAAACCAAAAGGTGGTTTATTATTTCATGCATTTATTACTTAAATAAGAACAATAAAAGAGGTACACAAAATTAGACTTTGTTCCAAGAAAGTGTTTTACAATATTAATGAAAAACTATTAGATATTACCTGACAAAAACTAATAAAACTGTTATGCAAGGTATTTCCAAATTGCTGTCCAATTGGTGTCCTCACTTGCAATTTTCTTCAGTTTTACTCTGGCATCATTGGCTGTGTGATTTTTTCTTAACCATTTTTTTACTGTAGGAATAGGGTCCCATTCCTTTAGAGGTAGGCCAATTGGACTAATAGTCATTAGGTTTGTTATATTAGAAATAGGCAATTTCTCTTCTCAGAACATATGTTCATTTTTGAAACAACCCTTTCCACTTCTGCTGAACCTACAGCAATTGTTCTGACAATATTTTTAGGTTTCTGAATACTGTCATGAATTACATATTTCTGGGAAAAACATTTTCTACAAAATCTTGATAATCGTTTATATTTGGTAATTAAAAATGTCACTAAATAGGAGCAATTGTTCTTCAGCTGCTTTCCATGGAACTACTACTACTTTAATATTCCAGTAATCTGGCTCCAAAAAATTGAGAAATTGTAATTTATTTCTGTCTTGAAATTGGCTACAACCTGTTTTTAAATGTTCACAATCCATTAGTCTTTTATTCAAATTCGTTATGATGTTTTCGAAAACTGTTTCCCAAGGAAGCCCAACAAATCGATGATTTTCTACAAATTTTATATTTTTGAAGGTTTCTGAAGAAATTAATTAATCAACTTTTTTCATATACACTCTTTTCCTTTCTAAGCATTTCAAATGCTTTAATAGATCTTATCACAAGTTTTTCAGCCTTTATTATGTCTATAATTTCTTGCTTGCAATGCATTTGAAAGAGAATTTTCATTTAGCATGTCAATCATCAATGCCAAATCAGTCATAAAATATATATTTTCAAGACGGGCAGCCATACATAAGTACTTTTCATTTGAATGAATATACTGATGTAGCGCTGGATAAGCGCGCCACACAGCTGGGGTTGACCTTAAACTACAGGCATCTTGGTCCCAAAACTCTACCAATCTTTATAATTTCAATTCCAAGTTGTTCGAATATTTTGGTAAATTCAATCTGGTTCTTATATGATTGATGAAAAATTGTATATAACTTAATAAATATTTTAAAATTATTTACTTGCTTTATTTCCTTTATTGAACCATTTAAAATAAGTTGGAGGTGATGGTTTAAACCAGAGATCTCCAAACTTGGCAACTTTAAGACTTGTGGACTTCAACTCCCAGAACTCTGGGAGTTGAAGTCCACAAGTCTTAAAATTGCCAAGTTTGGAGATCTCTGGTTTAAGCAGTGCCACATTATGTTTGGAAACTCTTTTGCTATCCTTGTGCTTACCCCAGATTTTCTCCCAAGCATATCACTGGCACCATTGGAGCAAAATCCTATTAATTTTTTTTCAAAGTAGTAAAAAAAAAAGAAAGAGAAAAAAGAGGTTAAGCAAACTAAAATAAAATTCGTTTATAAAAGGTACCTATGCCAGTAATCCTGGAAACAAGATTATGAGTAGGTCAGAGCAATTTACCAAAAATTAAGGAAGGCAGATGAGGCAGAAAAGTAGCCCTCGATTTGGGGGGGGGAGGGAGGCAGCTGAGATTGGGGAAGGCTGTTGTGGTTAGCCGGCAGCAGGTGCAGATGGCTGAGGAGAGTGAGGACTCAGATGAGGGGCCAGGACCATTAGGAGGAGAGCAAGGACTGCTGCCTTCAGAGATTGTGGAGGCTGGCAGCAGTGATGAAGAGGTTCCTGAGGAGCCTGTGCCAAGTGCGCGTGCACAAAGGATTGCTCGGAAAAAAGAACAGTTACAACAGCATGGGCAACTCGGGAGTAAGACTGCAAGACTGCCCCTCCTTCAAGAAGATAAAAGCCAGCTGTGAAATTAAACTTCTTTGCAGAAGTCAAAGAAGTTCTGAACTCAGCTTCCTGGATATTACAGTTGGTATTTGAATAGTCTTGTAAACTACAGGTAAAACTCGAAAAATTAGAATATCGTGCAAAATTTCATTTGTTTCAGTAATGCAACTAAAAAGGTGAACCTAATATATGAGATTGACTCATTACATGCAAAGCAAGATAGTTCAAGCTGTGATGTGTCATAATTGAGATGATTATAGCTTACAACTCAAGAAAACCCCAAATCCACAATCTCAGAAAATTAGAATATTGTGAAAAGGTTCAATATTCTAGGCTCAGTGTCCCACTCTAATCAGAGAATTAAGCCATAACACCTGCAAAGGGTTCCTGAGCCTTTAAATGGTCTCTCAGCCTGGTTCAGTAGGAAGCACAATCATGGGAAAGACTGCTGACCTGACAGTTGTGCAGAAAACCATTATTGACACCCTCCATAAGGAGGGAAAGCCTCAAAAGGTAGTTGCAAAAGAAGTTGGATGTTCCCAAAGTGCTGTATCAAAGCACATTAATAGAAAGTTATGTGGAAGGGAAAAGTGTGGATGAAAAAGGTGCACAAGCAGCAGGGATGACCGCAGCCAGGAGAGGATTGTCAGGAAAAGGCGATTCAAAAGTGTTGGGGACTTTCACAAGGAGTGGACTGAGGCTGGAGTCAGTGCATCAAGAGCCACCACACACAGACGGATCCTGGACATGGGCTTCAAATGTCGTATTCCTCTTGTCAAGCCACTCCTGAACAACAAACGACGTTAGAACCTGGGCTAAAGAAAAACAGAACTGGGGGAGAAGGCGGAGCTTCGTTTCGGCGATACAGCTGAGATCTTGGGGCTCTGAGATCGCAGCCGATATTTTCACCTCTGGTCGGTCCCAACGGACCTAAACCGTCCTGTAGAGACGGGGATTGAGAAGGGTACTGTCCCAGGATCCCAGAGATATCGCAAAAGCTCTGGTATCTCTGGTTTGATCCGGAAGAAGCCCTTTTGCTGGCGGCGGAGAGGCAGCCCCTGTAGCTGCTGAAGTGAGGACAGCTCCAGAAAGAAAGTGGCTGGAAAGAAGTGTGTCGGCTGGGTGAGAAATTCCTTTTGTGTTGTAAATTCGCTGAGGTTTGAAAGGGCATCCTGAACAAAGAAGAAACCTGTGAGACTTTTTTTTTTTTTTTGACAAAAACTGTTTGAGCGGCATTTTTTAAAGTGATGTCAAATTGAGGCTTGGATTTTTCTTTCTTTTCCTTACTTTTTTGGGGGGGACTTAAGTGTGACTTTGTAGGTAACCGGATTGAATTTTCTCTTATATATATATTTATGCTCCTTTTGATTTTTTAATTTTCTCTAGGATAGAGGCTCCCTTTAGCTAATTTCTTTTTCTTTTCTTTTTTTGTATACATTATTCATTTTTTCTGGCTGGGGGGGGGAAGAGCATTGAGAAACATTGCAACACTGCCAACTAGAGGCTTGAAAATACTTTATTTGAAGTGGAAATAATTGCAAGACTCCTTCTCAAGGACATTTCAACTTGATAAGATAGAGGGAGAGCACAGCAAAATATTATTACAGGTGTTTTCCTGGACTCTTATCAATATTTCAACACTTGAGGCTTAGCTTTGAAGCTGCTGGAGAAGAGAGTCATAATAAGAGCCTTGGATAAATAAATAAAGTGCAGTGTGCTCTTATATATATATATATATATATATATATATATATATCCCATTCGCCAGCCTTTTTGTAAATTTCAATTCTAGTAATATTCTTATTTTTGCCTTTTATTTTAAAGGGAAAGTCTCAGAGTTTTTTCTTTATTTTTCTTTTTTTCTCTTTATTTTTATTGGGACTTCTTTGCTTTTTCTATCCATGTTTTTGGACCACTTTGTTTTTCTTTTTTGATTATTGAGATTAAGGTGTGAAGAACCGGAAGGAATTTCTTTTTTTATTTTGTTTTTTATTTGCTCTTAATCAATAATATCATTTTTGGGTTTGTTTGCTTTTTTCCTTTCTATTTTTCCTTTTTTATGGTGGACTACTTTGTAATTGGATTAGGGTCAAGAAGAACCTGAAGATTTTTCTTCTTTCTTTTTTCCTTTTTCTTCTTTGGTTTTGGGTCTTTTACTATTGGATTTTTCCATTTTGGATTATAATTGACTATTCTACCAGTTGGATTAAAAGTCAAAAAGAATTTGAAGCTTTGGAGGCATTAAAATGAGCAGGAAACCAATACCAGTTGGCTTTTCTGCTTCTACCTCTGCTTCCCCACCAGCTGGAGGACAACGTTTAATTCAGACAATGTTGAAGCAAAATAAAGAACAAGAAATAGTAACTTTACAGATGATTATGCAAGGAATCCAAGATCTCAAGATAAAATCAGACATCATTGAACAAAGAATAGAGAAGACTGATGAAAAAGTGGAAAATATTAAACAAATGATGGGGAAGTATGAGGAGAGATTCCAAAAAATTGAGGAAGAAGGGAAACAAAGAGAGGAGAAGATTGGAAATATTGACAGTAGATTAACAGTGGTTGAACAAGAAAAAAATGGGATGTTGAGGTGGGAGATGGAAAGGTCAGAATTTTATCTCAGATTTCAAAATATAGAAGAGGAAAAAGGAGAAAATTTGGCTGCGATAATGATAGAAATTTTGGCAGATGCTTTGGAAATTACAGAGGAAAAGATGATGGATGGAGTAGATGAGGTATATCGAGTTTATACAAGATATGCAATGAGAAATAAATTACCAAAGGAAGTCCATATTAGATTTACCAAAAAATCCATCAAAACACAAATATTACAAGTGGTAAGAGAGAAAACATTGAAATACAAAGGTAAAGAGATTGTGGTTTTAAAACAAATACCCAGAAGAGAGAGAGAGATGAGAAGAGAATATTGATTTCTGACCAAAATGCCACTGGAAAACGAAGTGAATTATAGATGGCTGATTCCAGGATTAATGTTTACGTGGCAAGAGCAGAGACATAGGATTGATTCAATTGAGAAAGCAGAACTTTTCTATGCAGAATTTTTTGGAAGAAGAAGAGAGGAGGCAGAGAAAGAGGTCTCATTAATTGAGTTTCAAGAGGAACAACTGGAGACTGAAAAAGAGAAAGGAGCTGTAGGTGGACAGGTGGACAGTAAAGAACAGCGTGAAGTGAGATCCACGAGAGCTGTTAGACCTAAATATAAAGCATAATCATGGAAGAAAGAAAACTGATTACAATGAACATAAATGGACTTAATTCAGCTGTTAAAAGAAGGAAAACTTTTCATAAATTAGAGAAATTAAAATTTGATATAATTTGTCTACAAGAAGTTCATATTAAAAAACAACATGAACAATTGTTAGTACAGCCAAAATTGGGGAAAATATTTACTTCTTTGACTCAATGTAAGAAAAGAGGAGTGGTTCTATACATTAAAGAGGCTATCCCAGTAAAACTGATCTACACGGATGAAGATGGAAGAGTATTAATGGTGGAAATAATGGATAATAATATAAAAATACTCTTGATTGCAATTTATGCTCTGAATGATAAACAAGAAGAGTTTTATAAAAAGCTACACATGAAAATAACTGGACTGGACTATGTTAATATAATTATGATGGGAGACTTTAATGGAATTGTGGACAATAAATTGGACTATATAGCAACAACAACCAAGCAAAATAGAAAGGATCTCCCTAAATCTTTTTTTTAAATGACAGACGAACTATCTTTAAAAGATATTTGGAGAGAAAGAAATGTTAAAGCTAAACAATATACTTTTTATTCAAATAGACATTTATCATGGTCCAGATTAGATATGATTTGGATATCAACAGAATTAATATCCAATATTCAAGAAACAAATATTGAAACAAGTACTTGGGCAGATCATAGCCCAATGACAATTAAATGGAAGGGACAAAAAAAAAGATCGAGATGGACATTAAATAATACTATTTTAAAGGAGAAAGATTTTATACAATGGATGGAGAAGGAATTGGCTTTTTTTTCAGAGAAAATAAAAAAGAAGATACTTCAATGCAGAATGTTTGGGATACAATGAAGGCATATGCTGGAGGTCTGATAATATACTATACAACAAAAAAGAATATTAGGAAAAGGCAAGCTTCTAAGGCCTTGGAAGATGAGTATAAAAGACTTGAAAAAGAATTACAGAAAATGCCACAGAAAAAAGATATTAAATTGAAGCTGGATGTAATTAAATATAAAATGGAATTAATAGAGAAAGAAGAATTGGCACAGAAAATCAGAAATTCTAAACAGAATAACTTTGAAGATGCGAATAAACCAGGTAGATGGCTAGCATATAAATTGAGAAAAGAGAAGGAATCAAGAAAAATATTGAAGTTAACAGATGATCAAGGCCAAGTTTGTTATGGTAACAAGGAGAAAAAGGAAATTATTCGAGATTTTTATGGACAACTATATAAACAAGAGAATATTGATGAGGAAAAAGTCAAACAATATTTACAGAATGCTAATTTACCGAAGATACCTAAAGAGACTGAAGAAATGCTAGAAAGCAATATAACAATGATGGAATTAAATGAAGCACTTAAGAATCAAAATAATGGGAAAGCACCGGGTCCAGATGGGCTTCCGGCAGAATTCTATAAAACATTTCAAGAATCATTGAGTATCCCATTGTTAGAAGTCATGAATGAAGTTATGTTAAAGAAGATGATAACCAAAACATGGTCAGAGGCTTATATCACACTTATTCCAAAAGAAGAGGCTGACCCACTGCAAATTAAGAACTACAGACCCATCTCCTTATTGAATGCAGACTATAAAATCTTTGCTTCAATTTTAGCAGAAAGACTTAAAAAATATTTCAATAATTTTATTCACCCAGATCAAAATGGATTTCTGCCAAAGAGACAAATCAGAGACAATATGAGAGTTATCTTGGATACTTTGGAATACTATGAGGCTCATCCTGAAAAGCAAATGGCTTTGATATTTTTAGATGCTCAAAAGGCATTTGACAACGTGAATTGGAGATTTATGTGATTATACTATTGGAACAGATGGGTTTTGCTTAAAAATTTATTCAAGCAATCGAAGCCATATATAATAAACACAACAGCAAAGGTAATGATGGAGGGGAAACTTACAGATTTTATTAATATAAGCTTTTGCTGATGATTTTGCTTTTATTCTGGAAGACCCGTTAGAAACAGCTCCAAGGTTATTGGAAAAGATAGAGACATATGGTGAGATGGCTGGTTTGAAAATAAATAAAGATAAAACAAAGATTTTGACAAAGAACATGCTATTGAGACAGAGAGAAGAACTGGCAGATCTTTTGAAAATCCAAATTACAAATAAGGTTAAGTATCTGGGGATATATTTGACAGCAAGATGTAGCACATTAAAAGAGAATAATTATATTAAACTCAAACAACAGAAAGCTACAGATTTGAAGAAGTGGGAAAACTTGCAATTGTCATTAATAGGGAGAATTTCAACAATCAAGTTGAATATTTTACCTAGAATTTTATTTTTGTTCTAAACAATACCAATTAGGCTTGGAAAAGACTATTTTGAAGATTTAAATAAAATCATGTTGAAGTTTATATGGCAAGGTAAAAAAGCGAGAATAAAGCTAAAGCTTTTGCAAGACACTAGAATTAGAGGAGGTTTTGGCCTGCCTAATTGGGAATTGTATTATCAAGCTGCAAATTTGATGTGGGTCAAAGAATGGATAACATTAAGAAAGCATAGGTTGTTGACATTAGAAGGGCATGATTTGCTGTTGGGCTGGCATGCTTTTTTATGGTATAAGGGAACTAAAACACAGGGTTATTTTAGAAGACATTATATGCGGGAGTCTTTGTGGTTAAACTGGGAGAAGATAAAAAGACAATGTTATTTGAAAATTCCAGTTTGGTTATCGACTATTGAAGCATTTTCCTATCCTATAATTTATAAGAAGGAACAAACAGTTAGATATGGGGAACTCTTGGATGAAAAGGGTGAACTTAAATCGATCCAAAACTTAGAGGAACAAGGTATAAGGATGAATTGGTTTTCATATGCGCAAATACATTCAAGGTATGATGAAGATTTTAAAATGGAGGGATTCTATGATAAACAGACTGATTTAGATAAGATCTTGATGGGTACTGATGAGAAGGTGATTAAAAATTATATGGTTATTTACTGGGAATGAAATTAGAGGAAGAACAAGTCAAAGAAACTATGATTGTTTGGGGGAAGAATTTTGGATATGGGATTGATCTAGAGAAATGGCAGAAATTGTGGTCTCAAAATTATAAAATGACAATGTCAACAGCATATAAAGAAAACTTGTATAAGATGTTTTACAGGTGGCACTTTCCCCCGACAAGAATAGCAAGAATGTTTAAGAACAAATCTGAAAAATGCTGGAAATGTTATCAGATACCCGGCTCGTATTACCATATGTGGTGGACTTGTGAGGACGCTTGGAAATATTGGACTATAATTCGCATGTGGTTGGAAAAAATGACAAAGAAACACATAGACTTGAAACCAGAGATTTTCTTATTGGGAATTTTACCTGATATATATAGTAAAGATTTGAAGTACCTGATTGTAAATGTATTAACAGCGGCTAGGATTGTATTTGCTAAAAATTGGAAGAATGAGAAAATACCATTACAGGAAGAAATTATTAAGAAAATATTGGAATGTGCTGAGATGAGTAGATTGACATTTGAAATTAGAGAGCAAGAGGATAAACAATTTTATGAAATTTGGGATCTTTTTTATCAATGGTTAGATGATAAAATACGATAATAGAATATTTAGAATGCTGGACAGTAAGGAATATCTTTATTTTGCTATTTTGCTATTATTTTGTTATTTGACATTATATTTATAAAGGTTTTTTTAGGATTGATTTGATATGATTATATGATTTGTTATACAGTAAACTGGTTTAAAGTATTGTTAGCTCATAAAGCATGAATGATTAAAAATATAGTCAAAAACTCCTTTTTTTAGTGATATTAGGATATATAAGTTTGGATTGACAATATGAGTTGTTATGTAACATAATTGTTATTGAGACTACAGAATGAATGCACAAAAATGATGAACCAAATGACACACTGGATGTACATATGAGAGTTGATGTTTTTATGTTTTGTTTGTAGAAAATTAATAAAATCTTTTTCAAAAAAAAAAAAAAAAAAAGAAAAACAGAACTGGTCTGTTGCTCAGTGGTCCAAAGTCCTCTTTTCTGATGAGAGCAACTTTTGCATCTCATTTGGAAACCAAGGACCCAGAGTCTGGAGGAAGAATGGAGAGGCACACACTGCAAGATGCTTGAAGTCCAGTGTGAAGTTTTCACAGTCTGTGTTGATTTGGGGAGCCATGTCATCTGCTGGTGTTGGTCCACTGTTCTTCATTAAGTCCAGGGTCAATGCAGCCGTCTTCCAGGAGATTTTGGAGCACTTCATGCTTCCTTCCGCAGACAAGCTTTATGGGGATGCTCACTTCATTTTCCAGCAGGACTTGGCACCTGCCCACACTAATAGACGCACCAAAACCTGGTTCAATGACCGTGGGATTACTGTGCTTGATTGGCCAGCAAACTCGCCTGACCTGAACCCCACAGAGAATCTATGAGGCATTGCCAAGAGAAAGATGAGAGACATGAGACCGAACAATGCAGAAGAGCTGAAGGCTGCTATTGAAGCATCCTGGTCTTCCGTAACACCTCAGCAGTGCCACAGGCTGAAAGCTTCCATGCCATGCCGCACTGAGGCAGTAATTGCTGCAAGAGGGGCCCAAACCAAGTACTGAGTACATATGCATGCTTATACTTTTCACAGGTCCGATATTGCTCTATGTACAATCCTTGTTTTATTGATCGCATGTAATATTCTAATTTTCTGAGATTGTGGATTTGGGGTTTTCATGAGCTGTAAGCCATAATCATCACAATTATGACAAATCACAGCTTGAACTATCTTGCTTTGCATGTGATGAGTCCATCTCATATATTAGTTTCACCTTTTAAGTTGCATTACTGAAATAAATGAACTTTTGCACGATATTCTAATTTTTTGAGTTTCACCTGTATTTCTTATCTGTTGTTTTTTGTCAGACTTGAAAACTTGTCAAGGTTCTTTCTTGTCGGAGCTAATTAGTTGGAAGCCACCTTTTATCTGTGAAGAAACAGGAGTCTTAGCTGAAACTTAAATAGATTATACTGCTGCCTTTGTCTTGTTTGCTTTCTTGGAACCAGGTTTGGGTCAGAACAAAGGCGCAGGCAACAGGAAGGGAGGGGGGGGGAGTCAGCTCAAATTCAAAATTCAAATTCAAACCTTTTTTGTCAATGCACAACATGTGTACGAGATTGGATGAGCCTCCCTTAGTGCAGTCCCCCCCAAACACAAAGTACAACACAAAATACATCTCAATAGTTCATAAGTGAAAGCGAATCCCTAACCCAGTAGATCATACTAACAGACACACAATCCTATATACATATATGTGCATAACATTACATTATATTGCACCAGTGTAAACATGTTGCAAGTTGTGCTGGCCCTGCAGGTCTATCATACTATATAGTTATGGTGTTATGTTGCATTCAGAAGTCTGACAGCCCACAGATAGAAGCAATTTTTCAGCCTGTTTATTTGGCTGCCCGATGGTAGGAAAATACAGAAGTGCCGACCAGGGTGTGAATCATTTCTGAGGATTTTCCTCACCCTGCTAAGACAGCGGGTCCTAGCAAATTCGTCTAGTGAGGTCAGGGGACAGCCTATGATTTTTTTGGTGCTGTGCTCATCACCCTCTGTAATGTCTTTTTGTCCGTGGTTGTCAAGCCAGCATACCACACCATGATGCAATATGTGAGGACGCTTTCTATCGTAGACCTGTAGGAGGAGGTCATCAGTTGTTGTTCCACCTTGTTTTTCCGCAAGACCCTGAGGAAGTTCAGTCTGTTTTTTTAAAAAACAAGTTTTATTCAATTTTCCACAATTTAAAAACATCTCTTTTTAGTGAACAGCATGATTACAGGTTTCACACATACATACAAATATGATCATAGTTACATATTCAGTTTTTGTATTCAGCTTCTTATCCTAATAGTGCTTTTATACATTTTTTATTTTATTATATTATTCCAAATGCTAACCTCTGATTCATCTATGTTAGATTTAAAAATACTTGATACTTTTAACTGTCACCTCACCTCACCTATCCCGTGACCTCTTTTGAGGTCGTTGGGGCGCCTGCGAAGATTTAACCACCACACTTCTCCATCCGTCTCTGTCCTCCACTGCTCTCTGGGATGCTGCCAGGTTCAAGCCTGTCCAATCATGGATATCATCCTCCCATTTCCTTCGTTGTCTTCCCCGTTTGCGGCTTCCTCTTACCGTCCCTTGCATGATGGTCTTTGCGAGGCCAGTAGAGCGTTATACATTTGTATATTTCATCTTACATTCTAATTACCGTAGATACATTCCTTCTAAAAAATAGTTTCCCCCCTGAATTATCAATTTAAGTGCGCCACCTCAAAGTACTACATATTCATTAATTATCTCTCCTTTTAAATCCCCATTCAATGTTTAACTTTTTATTACCTAAAACATTAAAATTAATAATCCCTTTAAAACTACATAACAAATATAAATCAGATTCTGCATGGTTTTTTGCCATTTTAATTTCGTAAGACTTATTTACAATTTCAAAAAAGACAAATTAATCTACTCATTTAATCCTGAAACCTAATGTTAATTTCATTTCAGCTCTGCTCCTATATAATTTCATTTATTTAAACTCGAAAAATTAGAATATCGTGCAAAAGTTCATTTATTTCAGTAATACAACTTAAAAGGTGAACCTAATATATGAGATAGACTCATTACATGCAAAGCAAGATAGTTCAAGCCGTGATTTGTCATAATTGTGATGATTATGGCTTACAGCTCATGAAAACCCCAAATCCACAATCTCAAAAAATTAGAATATTACATGCAATCAATAAAACAAGGATTGTACATAGAACACATAGGATGTGTTCTCTGAATGTATATTTTCAAAGCCCTGCAAACATCCAGAGTATGCCACGCCCATTCCAAATGATGGGTAGGATGGGGACAGAAATTTGGGAGAGTAAGTTATTGTGCCCTGTGGAACCTAGAATTGATCTTAGGGATGAAAGATGGGTCTAACTGCAAAACTACTCTATCTGGATGGAAGATATACAAATCTTCCCTAACCGAAAGGGCCATCTCTGAGATCCTTCTAGCCGAAGAGATGGCTACTAGAAAAGCCACCTTGAGAGATAGAAGGTGTAAACTGATGGAGCTGAGAGGCTCAAATGAGTCACTCATCAAAGCCCTTAACACCTTAGGGAGATCCCAAGTGAGGAATCTATGAACTACAGGCGGTCTCAGGTTGGAGGTCCCTTTGAGAAACCTCTGGATGGTTTGGTTCTGAGACAAGGACCCCTTCCTATGTAAGTACAATACTGACAAGAGGGTGGCCACCTGTCTGCGTAGGGTGTTGGCTGAGAACCCTTTGTCAAGACCCTCTTGTAGAAAGTCCAATATGTTGGCTACTGAAGCTGAAGAAATCTTAGTCTTGAAGCACCACTGACAGTAGACCTTCCATGTGGCTGCACAGATGCGGTTGGTTGATGGTCTTCTAGCTGCTTGTATGGTATGGATGGCCCGTTCTGATATATTTTGTCTCCTTAGCGCGCTCCGCTCAACTGCCATGCGGTCAGTTGGAACCACTGAGGCTCTGGGTGGGATATTTCTCCTTGGTGTAGGGATACCTTGTGAGGAGGAATCCTCCATGGATGGCTGGTTGAGAGATTCACCAAATCCGCAAACCAGGGCCGTCTGGGCCAGTAAGGAGCCAGAAGTATGACCTCTTCCAATATCTTTCTGACAACCGCTGGCAGCAGTGGAAGAGGAGGGAAGGCACACAAAAGACCCTGAGGCCACCTGCTCCTGAGAGCATTGGTCCCTTCTGCCCCATGGGTCACGAATTTGGTGAAAAACCTTGGGACTTTGGCATTGTTTGGAGATGCGAACAGGTCCACTACTGGTAGTCTGAATCATCCTGACAGCTCCCAAAATAAAAGAGGGGGAATACTCCACTCTGAGGGGTCAATTCTGGCCCTGCTAAGTCAGCCCGCTTGCACATTTTCTACCCCAGAAATATGTTCCGCTCTAAGTGACAGAAGATTCCTTTCTGCCCAAAGAACCAGACATTCAGCTTCCAACATTAACGCCTTGGACCTGGCGCCATCCTGCCTGTTAATATGAGCCTTAGTGGTGACATTATCTGTCAAAATAAGTACGTCTGTTCTGTATACTGTTTCTAAATTTCTTGAACCCATCTTACTGCTCTCAATTCTAACCAATTGATGTTCTTATCCCTCTCCAAAACAGGCCACTGGCCTTGAACCAACTGTGACTGCAAATGGGCTCCCCAGCCAGAGAGACTGGCATCGGTGGTGATTACCATTTGAGTAAGTGACCTGCATTCAAAGCCTGGGAAGCCCATCATGACAAGGACTGCTTGACTGACCTGGGAATTGTGACTTTGAGAGAAGAGTGGCTTCTGCCCGCTTTTTGGTAGGGCAAGAGAAACCACTGAAGCTTTCTAGAGTGTAATCTGGCTCAAGGCACAATGGAGATGCAAGACATCATTTTTTCCTAATAGTTGTGAGAGAAGTGCCAAAGGGGACTTATCTGCCCTCATGACCTCCCCCACCATGCTCTGAAAAACAACCCTTGTGTTCTTGTGAAAGGGATACCTTAACAAGACACAGTGTTAATGTTTGCTCCCAGATGCAATAAATATCTGGTTGGTGAGAAATGACTTTTCTTATGGTTAATAGAGAAACCATGGTCTTGCAACAGGGAGATTGTTGCTTGGAGATCCTTTAAGGCTCAGTCACATGAGGATGATTGGATTAAAATATCATCAGGTAACACTGTACCCTTACCGGGATGGTTTTCAAGCGAGCTGCCAAGGCATCCAAGACCTTAGTAAAACCCTGGGTACAGAAGATAAAGCAAAGGGCAAAGCCCTATATTGGAAGTGTCTCCCAGCATACCTGAAGCGTAAATACTCTGTGAGCCAGACAAATTATGATGTGCAGATAAGCAATTGAGGTGAGGAAGTCGCCCTCCCTTACACTCTCTGGAATAGATTGCAGTGAATGCATCCAGAAACACTTGAAAACTAAGAATGCATTAAGCCTTTTGAGATCCAGAATAGCTCTCCACCCCCCAGAAGACTTGGGAACAACAAACAGCCGGGAGTATCCCTTACCCTGCTGATTCAATGGAACCGTCTGGATGGCTCGAATATCCAGGAAGTGTTGGATGGCCTGTTCCATTAGGTTCCTATGGGATGCCTCCCTGGAAACAGGTCTGATGGTGTTTAAGACCCAAGCGTCGGATGTAGTAGCCTCTCATTGGGCCGCAAAACTAGATAACCTACCCCCAATGGGAGAACTACTACCACATTTAGTGGAAGCACCAGAAAAAGCGACTTCCTCCCCCACAAAAGGGCCACTCGCCTGAAAATTGAGGGCACTCCTGGCGATTGAAGGCTTGTTTCTGAAGCCCTTTGAAATGCGCCACTTTCTGTTGCCTGTGCCTTCCCCAATCTCAGCTCTTTCACCCCAGTGAGAGCTGTTTCTGTTTGCTTTTCCTGTGCCTTCCCTAAGCAGTGATGGCTGGGGCCGTGGCGGGGCGGCAGCAGAGATGTCAGGGATGCTCCCCCCATAGCAAGCCAGGCCTGGAGGAGTGTGGAGAGTTGCAGGTGAGTGCCGGAGGGTCAGAAGACATACTCCGATGGTGGGGGAGAGGAGCACTTCCCCACGCCGCCATCTTTCTCTTGGCCCCACCAACAGGGGAGGAGGAAGGCCAGGCTTGGGGGATGGCCCCCACCACGCAAGTTCTGCCGCCATTGTTCTGTCCCAACCCTCTTTGCTGGTGGCAACAGCAAATGTACCGCAACGAAGGTGGAATGCTGTTGCCGCACACAGGCAAGTGCAGAGGCGCTTCACTCCTGCATTAAGGCTCCAGCCATGCCACTGCTGTGACAGGGAGCCGCAGCAGAGGGCCCAAAGAGCTGCATGTGGCTCCGGAACTGCAGATTACCAACCCCCAGTCTATGGAAACTGTAAACTCTGGATGTCTGCATAGGTACGGATACTTCTGAGAGCCCGGAATTCCACCTTTAAGGCAGGGGACAGAGAAAAGTACAACAAGGCCAGGGCAAACCTACGAAGAGGCATTAAGATGGCAAAACAAAAATATAAACAAAAAGGTGGAGAACCATCGAGCAGACAACAACCCGAAGCAAGTGTGACCAAGACTGCAGCACCTAACCAATTACAAGGGCAACATGACAAAGACAGTCAACTCTGATGCCTCGTTGGTAGAGGAGTTGAACACCTTCACTTGCTACAAGGTGAAAAGACCTCACCCTGTAGCCCCAGCCCGCTGGCCCTCCAATTCCCAGCCACTCACCTTGTATGAACACCAAGTGAGAGCTGTATTGAAGGCCGTGAACTCTAGTAAAGCTGCAGGTCCAGATGGGGTGCTGGGGATAGTGGTAAAAACTTGTGCTGACCAACTAGGAGAGGTCCTAACAAGGATCTTTAACATCTCCTTCCAAACGGCCAGTGTTCCATCATGCTTGAAAGTAGCCACTATCATCCCAGTCTCGAAGAAAACAGCAATTAACAGCCTGAACGACTACAGACCTATTGCACTAACATCTGCAGTGATAAAGTGCTTCGAGAGACTGGTTCTTCAACACCTCAGGCCATGCCTCCCACCAAATTTTGACCAATACCAGTTTGCCTACAGGAGGAATAGGTTGACAGGTGATGCCATAACTACTGCCCTACATTCTGTAGTGAGTCATCTAGAGAAACCTGGGAACTACGTCAGAATGCTTTTCATAGATTATAGCTCGGACTTTAACACCAATCTGCTGAGTATCCTCATCAAAAAGTTGACTGACTTGAATTTTCCTTCTCTCACCTGTGACTGGATTAAGGACTTTCTGACAGGAGGGTGGGGCTGATGTTGTGAAAACACAACGCAACTCACAGAAGCTCCGTGGGGGGGGGAACATCAAATCTCCTGCTGTCGGGGGTCCCAATGGACCTAAATCGCCTTGCAGGGGCTATGAATGGAAAGAGCACAGTCTGAGGATCACGGGGAGCCCGCAATCTCCCTTTTGCCCCAGCAAGAGCTGTTTCTGCTCACTTTTTTTTCCTGTGTCTTCCCCCAGCAGCGATGGCTAGGGCCGGGGAGGGGCGCAGCATAGGAGTCAGGGCTGTTCTCCCCTCTCAGCAAGCCGGGCCTGGAAGAACGCGGAGAATTGCGGGCAAGTGCCGGAGAAATGTGTGTTGGAAATGCCAATGTACATTTCTAGCATGTGCTCCTCTGTCCCAAAGTAGGATTGAGTGGGGGGAAGGGTAGGAAGGAAGAAGCCCGGCTGGCTTTCCTTTGGCGGGGGGCGGGGGGAAGACCCAATACCTCCTCCATGGCCTGCCTGCTGCTCTCACAGCACCTTGCTCTCTTTTACTTTCTCTCCTTCCCTCTCTCGCATTGTGTTGTAATGGGCTCCAGGAGGAGGGGATCCAGTCCCCAATTTGACATGCACTTCACAATGGGGGAGACTGGATCCCCTCCTCCTCCTGGAGCCCATTACAACACAATACAACCCTGCCCCACTTGCCCCTGGCAACACACTCTCTCTCTCTCTCTCTCAGGGTGGAGAGCAGATCATGCATCCAGCACCAACAAAGCCAGAAGTAGCCGCCCGCCGTTTCCTGCCAGTCAAGCAGCCAGAGAGGGAGACAGAAAGAGGGAGACAGATTTGGCTTGATTTGGCTGTCTGCTCTGTTCTCTCCGCCTTTCCCAGTTTTGCAAGGATTCAGCAGACGCTGCCTTGGTGATTGGGGGGAGGGGGGAGTTTTGTCCCCATACTTTGCCTGCCAAGCGTTTTTGGGGAAATCCAGGGGCTATATTTTCCAGCCACTTTGGACCAAATTTCAGGATGTGTATGCGTGCCTGTGTGAGTGTGCTGCTGCTCGGGATGATGCTTCTCTGAAGTGCACGTGGTGATCTACAGCCTGACACATCACTCCTTTTGCAACGCAAGGTTTATTTTAGGATGCGTTTGGTGGCTGCTAAAAAGAACAGAATTGGCCCTAATTAGAAATGAACTTCACACAAAAAGATTTCGAACACAGCCAAACCCCAAACCAATCAGAACACACCCCTACCCAATCAGAACACAGCCAAGCCCCCACCCAATCAAGTCACACCCCCACTAGCAGTTAAAAGGAAGAAGCAGCTGCAAGCTCACATCACTCTGAGAAGCACAGAGCTGAAGACCAAGCCTGAAGATGATGAATGAGACTTCATCGAAACGTTGCCTAGATACTTCCAATCTTACGCGGGAGAAAACCCGAATAACCAAAGATCCATACACACACACACACACCATATATATGGTATTTAGGTTTTTTCAGGTATTTTCCCACATCTTAATATTTGTGCTTTTATTACAGTGACGTTTCGGCAGAATCTCATCTGCCATCCTCAGGCTTGTGTATTGGGTTCTTTTTAATCATGTGTGTCAGGCTTGGCAGCCGTTTTTTGTTTTTTGCCCCTCTCCTCTTCACTCCCCAGACAGCTGAGGAGGCACTCAAAACAACCTGGAGCTTTTCCCGCCTTATTTTGCTCTTTCAGCATACCTTCCCCAGCAAAGTCAAGATGACCAACCATGTCAGATTCCCACCACCTTCCCCCCCCCCTCCACTCCTGGGGACTGAGAGAGAGAGACAGAAAGAGGAGAGAGAGAGAGAGAGAGAGAGAGAGAAATGAAAGAAAGAGAACAAGAGCAAAGAAGTGATGTCGGTTTGGCCATGCCCACCCACCCATATGACTCCCAGGCCATTTTTATATTAAAAATTTATATATTGCAAAGTATACACTTGGATGGATGAATTTAAAACAGGAAGAATGAAACTGTTGGAAATGAGGAACTGAAAGTAATATTCACAGGTATTTAAGGAAGTGAAGTTAGTGAAGTTGTGAAGCGTGTATGTGGTTAGAAGTATAAAGGATAGAGTTGAAGATCAGCTTGGGGCCCTTTGATTTATGGCAGTCCATGCAGGACCTGCTATGTGTCATTGGACCCCATTGCAATGACTTATTAATGTAAGTGTATTACTGCTATTATTACTTTTATATCTATTCATTTCTTATGTTCCAAATTATTAGAAACTATAAACCTCTGATCTTAAAGTAAGAATTTGTTTGTGTTGCTGTCGTTTCCTATTGATATTTTTTATGACATCATGAAGCACAAAAGTACTTGGGAGACCCATAAGGCATAGCAATTTTGGAAACTAAATACCAGGAAACGGTGTGGCTTACAAGAACAAAAAAAAAATCTGTTAAATCAGGAACATAAGCCAGCTTGGGAGCAAAAAGTTATTATTATTATTCTCTTTCCCCATTTCTACCCAAGAAACTGCATGTGAACTTTTGCCAGAGGTACAAACAATTATTTCTAACCTGGAGTTTTGAAAATGAATCAAGAGCTGAACAATTTCCCTGCTATTATAAATGGTGCCTTCTGTCTTACTGTATTTTTTTTTTTTTTGAAAAAGTTTTTATTAATTTTCTACAAACAAACAAGACAAACAAAACATAAAAACATCAACTCTTATATATAAATCCATTGTGTCAGTTGGTTCATCATTTTTGTGCATTCATTCTGTAGTCTCAATTACAATTATATTACATAACAACTCATATTGTCAATCCAAACTTATATATCCGAATATCACTAAAAAAAGAAGTTTTTGAGGGAGAAGGCATTTTCCTATCCTGTAATCTACAGGAAGGAACAAACAGTTAGATATGGGGAACTTTTGGATGAAAGGGGTGAACTTGGATCGATCCAAGGCTTGGAGGAACAAGGTATGAGGATGAATTGGTTTTCATATGCACAAATGCACTCGGGGTATGATGAAGATTCTAGAACGGAGGGATTTTATGATAAACAGACTGATTTGGATGGGATCTTGATGGGTGCTGATGAGAAGGTGATTAAAAAACTATATGGTTATTTACTGGGAATGGAGTTAGAGGAAGAACAAGTCAAAGAAACTATGATTGTTTGGGGGAGGAATTTTGGATATGGGATTGATTTGGAGAGATGGCGGAAATTGTGGTCTCAGGATTGTAAAATGACAATGTCAACAGCATAT
The DNA here is from genome assembly GCA_033807585.1 of Hydrophis major. NCBI lineage: Eukaryota > Metazoa > Chordata > Lepidosauria > Squamata > Elapidae > Hydrophis > Hydrophis major. The sequence continues at coordinate 2,539,027 of JAUCBL010000017.1, forward strand.
AAAGAAAACTTGTATAAGATGTTTTACAGGTGGCACTTTCCTCCGACAAGAATAGCAAGAATGTTTAAGAACAAATCTGAAAAATGCTGGAAATGTCATCAGATACCCGGCTCGTATTACCATATGTGGTGGACTTGTGAGGATGCTAGAAAATATTGGACTATAATTCGCATGTGGTTGGAAAAAATGATAAAGAAACATATAGATTTGAAACCAGAGATCTTCTTGCTGGGAATTTTACCTGTCTTACTGTATTTTTAAAGGAATTAGTGCTGTACTGTTCTGAAAGATTAGGTGATTTAGATCAGGGGTCCCCAAACTTGGAGCTATGCTGGCTGGAGAATTCTGGGAGTTGAAGTCTACAAGTCTTAAAGGTGCCAAGTTTGGAGACCTCTGATTTAGATACTGGGATGAGTCTAATGAATCTGACTGTAATCCTGAGACTTTACAGGAACAAGATCACTCTGAAATGTTCTTTTGGCCAATAGAGTAATAGCTATTATTAATGATGTGCAAAATGGTCTTCTCCGATTATTCTGGAAGTTTTTTGAGCTAAAAATTCTTTACTTCAAACTAGAAATGCTTTCTGAACTATAGTTTAGAACAGGGGTTGCCAACCTTTTGGACCTCAGGGACCACCAAACTCATAATTTTAAATCCCAGGGACCACTAACCGGTTCTGTGGGTGTGGCCTAATTTGTGGGTGTGGCTTGGTGGTCATGTGACAGGCTGGGCATGGCTTGTATGTAAATATTATAAATATTTATATAAATATTGAATTTTTTATAAAAAAGCAACATTTACCCAAAATCAGGCAAAGCAGGAAGGCAGATTGAGTTGCTCACAGAATCACAGATTCATTCAGTGATCTATCTATCTGCCTTCAGCTAGCTCAGTCTGTCACATAAAATTTGCTTGCAAGCAAACCCATAAAATTTGCTAGCAAACTCACAAAATGAACTCACAACAAACCATGGATATAAATATTGAATTTTTTATTAAAAAGAGCAACTTTTACCCAAAATCAGGCAAAGCAGGCAGGCAGATTGAGGTGCTCACAGAATCATCCAGTGATCTATCTGTCTGCCATCAGCTAGCTAAGTTTCTCAAATTTGCTTGCCGTGAGTCTGCACTGAATAATAGAACCTTCAGTCCCCTAAGGGAGATTTGGCTGTGCTTAAAAGCAGAGCCGAAGACCTAAAGACTAGCTAGGAAATGAGAAATCCAACCATTTCCTACTTCCAAGCTATTCTAAATCTCCAGGCACAGCAGAACAGATGATGGTTGGAAAAAGGAAAAATAGCAATTTAGCAGGCAAGTTTGCCAGGTAAGGAGTGAGTGGGCAGGGAGGGTTCCCGCGGGCCATGTAGGCAGCGCAGCCTTGTGTTACTGCACAGCCTGGATTACTTGCTTTGGGGGGTTGCTCTGGGGGTGAGATTTCTCTGCGGTGTTAAGCCTGGGTTCCCCAACCAGGGTTAGGGAGACAAGCTAAACAGAATGTGCAGCGTTAGTCAGATAGGCACACAGATAAATGAGTGAGCTAAGCTTGTATGTTTATTAACATACAGTAAAAATAACAGATACGCTTGTGCTATCAAAAATATAGTTTATTCCATTATGAGTTCATAGCATAGTCAAAATAACAGTCCAATAGTCATGTATCATTTAGTCAGTCCATTCAGGGATATTCAGTTAGCAAAGTACGTGCAGAATATCCTATGTCAGTTCACTTACAAATCAGTCCTTTGTTTCTCTCCCGTTCGAGCAATGCAGTCTTGATTCCAAGCAGTAATCAGGGATCATCAAAGCCAGAGACAGCAAGCTGTCGTCTTGCTTCTTTTAAAGTGTTTTCACAACCACTCCCCTAATTACATTCCCATATTTAAAGTTGCAGACACTTTAACTTATAAACCATGATAACATATTATTATTTACCTAAACCAGTTAGGGTAAACAATGTTATCCCTAACATTCTCCCCTTTTAGGAAATAATAATAAATATAACTATTTACATCTTTAAATCATATTTGTTACAACTCTCTTTAAACTTGCTTACTCCTTGAGCTTTTGTAAATTGGTCTGCAGTGTTTTCTTCTGTCATGCAGTATTCCAATTTAATTAGCCCATTCTTTACAGATTCTCTAACATTTAAGTATCTTAAATCAGTATGCTTTGATCTAGTTTTTACAGCAACACTAGTAGCTAACTTTATAGCTGCCTGGTTATCCTCATACACAATAATGGAATCTTTAACAGTTACACCCATGTCTAATAATAACTGTTTGTACAGAATTAAGTCAGTGCATAGTAATGACAGACATGAAAATTCCGCTTCCATCGTGGACAAGCTGATATGCTGTTGTCTGATTGACCTCCACCCTATTAGTGTCTTACCAAATAATATAGCCATCCCAGATGTTGATTTTCTAGTGTTTATATCAGTTGCAAAACTTGCATCTGCATAGGCACTAAGACTCAAATCACCCTTTGGTTCTATATACAATGCATGGTTCATTGTTCCTTTAAGATATCTTAAAATTCTCTTCAATGATTGCCAATGACATTGATGTGGATCCGAATTAAAACGTGCCAGCTGATTTACACTATAAGCTATATCTGGCCTTGACCAATTGCTGATATATGATAAGCTACCAATCAAAGATTGATATGTGGACTTATCAAATTTGGGACTTTGATCATCAGTTTGGCAAACTTCCTGACTCATTGGAGTCTTTGCCGGTTTACAAAGTTCCATTTTAAACGTTTTAATTAATTGGCAAATTTTATCTTCTTGAGATATCTTAAAACCATTATTTGTTTTGTTAATTGTCAATCCTAGATACTTTTTAATTTCACCTAAATGCTTTAATTTTATCTTTTTGGCTAATAAGGATATAATCTCATTAGCTTCATTATTAGTCTTAGTTATCAAAGCAATATCATCTGTAAATAATAACAATAATGACACCGTTCCATTATTTTCTCTTTTAAACACACATGGATCTGCTAAACCAGATTTAAAACCTATATTGTTTAACTCTTTCACAAAAAATTGGTTCCACTCAAAACCAGATTGTTTCAACCCGTAAAGACTCTTTTTGAGTTTCCAACAATTATTACTATTTACTTTATTGTCTTTTATACCTACTGGTTTTCTTAAATATATAGTGTGCTGCAATGGTGCATGTAGATAAGCAGTTTCTACATCTAAATGGTTAATTACATAGTTTTTCTTAGATGCCCACACTAATGCTGCTCTTAAAGATGTTGCTTTAAGACTTGGTGCAAAAACTTCATCGTAATCAGATGCAGTTTGATTAAATCCTTGAGCTACTAGCCTAGCTTTATGGGTAACAGTCCCATCATTTCCAGTTTTTACTTTAAATATCCATTTGCACCCAATGGATTTTTCTCCTGGAGGTAATTTAGCATCTTCATATACTTTCATTACCTTTAATGAATTTAGTTCTTTTTCCATTGCCTTTTGCCAATTCTCCTGATCCTTAGCAGGATACATCTTAAGTTCATCTACACTAGTTGGAACTTTAGTTACTTGGCAAACTATACTTGCTTGATACCTATCAGGTGGTCTAGTTACACGTGTAGTACGTCTAGGTATTACAGGACTTAGAGGTGGACTTTCCTTTATTAACTGTTCTTGATTATCTAACTCTTCCTGATCAACTGTTTCCTCTTGTTCTGGTCCTATTTGCTCTTCGTGGACTTCTTCTTTAATTGGACTCTTCTTATAACTAATCTGATCTTTCTGCCTTTTGTAGGGTTCAATAATTACTTCGTTATTTAAATCTTGCTCTAATCTATTCCATCCTACATGTTCTAGGAATTTACCACTAGCACTGGTGTAAACTCTAGATGTACCTGGTTCCCAGAATCTATAAGATCTATGATTAGATGTATATCCTACAAAATATAATCTTTTAGCTCTATGCTGTCCTTTGTGTCTAAGTTGTGTAGGGATATGCACCCATGCTGGTGCTCCAAATGTGTGCATGTAACTTAAATCAGGTTTTGTACCATGCCACAGTGTGAATGGTAATTCACCTGTTGTTGAATTAACAACATTATTTAATATATGATTACCACACATTATTGCTTCTCCCCATAAATTGTCAGGTAATCCTGAATCAGACATCATAGTTCGTGTCATTGATTGTAATGTTTGGCCTCTTCTCTCTATAAAGGCATTATGTTGTGGCCTATATGGTGCAGACATTTTATGTTGAATACCTAACATTCTAAGTCTATTCTGGAATTTATTATTTGTAAATTCCGTACCATTATCTGTTATAAGAGTTACTAATTTCTTTTTAGTTTTCCTTTCAGCAAATTTTATCCAATTAAAGAGATTTAGATACGTTTCAGTTTTGCTTTTCATTCAATAGCAAAACCCATATCTAGAATAGTGGTCCATTATACTTAGTATGTATCGAGTTCCTCCTGCACTTGGCTTTTTTCGGACCTATTAAATCTGCAAATACTACCTCTAAAGGCTCTTTGGTCGTAAATCTATCAACTCTATTAGCCGGTGTGACCCTGCTCTTACTTTGATTACAGGCATTACATTGCAAATACTTATTACAAGGTTTCAAACTTATTCCCTTAGATAATTCAACAGTTTTCTTAAGCATTTTAAAATTTAAATGCCCTAGCCTTCGATGTAACAAGTGAATACATTCATCATGAGGTTTCTTATTATCATAAACTGTGTTAGCCACCTTTAAACCATTATCATTTAACACATATAATTCACCTCTTAAAGATGCAGTAATTTTCTTATCTTCTTTTTCAATTATGCAGTTATCTCCTTTAAATGTAACTACAAATCCTAGTTTTACCAAAATTCTCACTGAAATTAAATTAAACTTAAGTTGTGGTACATATAACATTTTTACATTCTCTTTTATAAAAGAACAATATGCTATACCTTGACCTTTAGCTTTCAGTTTCCAGCCATTGGCTAACGATATCTGCTGTGTACTCTTGGACATTTTAATAAAATGTTTGTTATCATTTGTTATACAGTGGGATGCTCCCCTGTCAACCACCCATAAATTATTTTTTACAGCTCCGTTACTAAACATGGCTAACTCTAAATTTTTATTTATCTTTTGATGACTTTTAGTATTCTGGCCAGCGTTCTGGTACTTTGCTTTTTTACAAAATCTTGCCAAATGTCCTCTTCCTCCACAATTAAAGCACTTTTTAATTGCGTATGCAGTAGGAGGTTCATTATCTTCTTTTTGAGGTTGCTCCCTCCTTAATTCATTTCTTTCAAGCCTTCTTCTGGCCTCTTCAATCAATCTGCCAGTTATATCAGTTAAAGTTAGGCTTTCCTGAGGCAAAATTTCAAGGGAAGTTACGTAGTTGTCATAACTTTCATCAAGGGAAGATAGAATTATGTAGACTTGGTGTTGTTCAGAGAAAATAAGCTCTTTCTCGTGCAGTTCTTGAAAAATGCTTTGCATAGTTTTCAAATGACTCAGCATATCACCATTCGTTTGGAGATGCGTACTGAAAAGCTTCCATGTTAGATTTATGTGAGCACCAACATTATCTCGAACATAAATCCTCTTCAGCTTCTGCCAACACCCAACAGCCGTTTGTTCTCCATGGATATGAACAAGCTGTTGGTCAGTTAAGGTTAACCCAATTATGCAAATATCTTGTTGATTTTTATGCATAAATTCTTCTATCTTTAGTCTATCTTCATCATCCTCTGGATCCCATTCTTCTACGTTTGGTGGATTTTCAATTATGTTCCACAAACCTTCTCTTCGTAGAAGCAGACTACATTTCATTGACCATGATACATGGTTTGTTCCATCAAACTTGGATATAAGGGACAAACTTTGAAGATTGACTTGTGCCATGTTTTCTTATATGGATATAAAACTATAATTAATAAAACACAGCTGTCTGTTTACTGTAATGTATAACAACACAAACTCTCACTTTTACATAAATCTGTTTTATCCTAGTTAAACTGACTTTGCAGCCTCTGGGCCCATAACCAGTGTTAAGCCTGGTTTCCCCAACCAGGGTTAGGGAGACAAGCTAAACAGAATGTGCAGCGTTAGTCAGATAGGCACACAGATAAATGAGTGAGCTAAGCTTGTATGTTTATTAACATACAGTAAAAATAACAGATACGCTTGTGCTATCAAAAATATAGTTTATTCTATTATGAGTTCATAGCATAGTCAAAATAACAGTCCAATAGTCATGTATCATTTAGTCAGTTCAGGGATATTCAGTTAGCAAAGTCCGTGCAGAATATCCTATGTCAGTTCACTTACAAATCAGTCCTTTGTTTCTCTCCCGTTCGAGCAATGCAGTCTTGATTCCAAGCAGTAATCAGGGATCATCAAAGCCAGAGACAGCAAGCTGTCGTCTTGCTTCTTTTAAAGTGTTTTCACAACCACTCCCCTAATTACATTCCCATATTTAAAGTTGCAGACACTTTAACTTATAAACCATGATAACATATTATTATTTACCTAAACCAGTTAGGGTAAACAATGTTATCCCTAACATGCGGCCTACTAAAATTTTCTCACGGCCCAGCAGTTGGCGACCGCTGGTTTAGAATACACAACTGTGATATGTAAAAATTACATATTAAGGATTTAACCTATGAAAATGAGAAACATAAGTAATGCCATATTTATCCTATTAATGACCTATGGAATATTACTGGAATATTATATAATCATAAAAACAAGATTGTTTGTGTTCTGTGAAAATGTCAAATTTCTGGCTTAAATATGAAAATGTCAAACTTCTGGCGAAGAACATGTATAAAATCTTCAGCAGGTCACTCTGACCTGGCGGAACTGTATAATGTGCTATTGTCTTGTTTGCTAACATTAAGAAATGCTGATGAAATGCTAACAGGAAAAGATCACCATTTGAAGGGAGTTTCCTGGACATTAAATAAGTGGCTGGTGTTTAGTGGAAAAGTACCAGTAAATCTAGGTGCTTACCCAGAGAGAGAAACAGGAAAATATGATGTTAACAAAACCTTGTATGAAAAAGTATACAAAAGTGTTCACCCTGCCTTTGGGAGGGGTCTCCTTTCTCTTATCTTTGAGAAGGGGTCCTTTAGCTTTTGCAAACGCAAAATAAGCACACTTTTACGGTTCCTGGTCTTCTTGTCACATTTTTGGTATTTATCACAACAACGGTTGTTTTGCATTCATAATGGGGTGTTTCAAATTAAAATAAGTTTAAAATCAAAACTTCTGAACATATCTCATCACCATTCTACCACTATACCTTGTCCTTTCTGCCAAATGGAATTTTTCACAATCCAGATTTGAAAATAAGGTAGGGTAGGGACAGCTTAGATCTTAGCACTACTGGCAGAAAACAAGGATTGAGACTTACCAGCCATTTATCCCGGGCATAGATGACAGTATTGAGCATGGACTCATAGAAGAGACAGTAGCCCATCCACTCACTGATGATGATGTCAACTTTTTCCACAGGCAACTCCACTTCCTCCACTTTGCCCTTGATGATGGACACCACTTTAGTAGAGGGAAACCACACATTTTAAAATTATGCTTCAGCACAAAAGAAAAATGGAAATCAGTTTGGCAAAGAGAACTTCTTAATATTATTAGCTCAGTCAAACCCAGCACTCCTAGTTGTAATTGTTAAGCAATCTCACAGGTTAAGTGGATGGAGTCCCAGGTAAGAACAGATACTTCATTGGACTGGGTGAGACCTGGCACAGGCTGCAGGCAGGTCTCTCCCTACTTGGGAGCTGAAAATCCTCCCTGCTGAAATCCAAGCAGTACTTTTAAGCTCCAAACAGAGAATCACATGGCCTGCATTGTGCCTTCTCCACCTCCTTGAGGCACCCTGTACTCAGTACCTTACCATGCTACCTCTCTGCTCAGGGGCTGAAAATCCTGCTTGGATTTCAGCTCCTTCCCGTATCTGGGAATCGGCTGAAAAAGTTACTTACCTCAAGATTTCAGCTCCATGCCTAAATTTTAGCAGACATGGAGCTGAAATTCTTTTGCAAGCAGCTCTTTTAGCCAGCCCCCAGAAATTGAGAATCCGCTCGGTAGGTGGCAGCATCCTGCAACCTTCCCTATGAGCTTTCCCACTGACTTTCTGGGAAAGCCAGCAGAGAAGACTGCAAATCAGGCCTAAAAACAAAGAATGACATGTGGTCATTCTTCCGAGCCTTCTTTATTGCGGAGTTCCCCAATGTTTCTGGGTTTGCAAACTGGGTGGGTGGGTGGTGGGTGGGTGGTGGGTGGTGGTTCCATGTGAGGGGCTGGCAAGCACACCTGCCACTCACTTAATTGGAGTGCACGCTCACCCACTGCTTGTGCAAATGAGAGTGTGCGTTCACTCACCAGACATTTCTGCAGCCTGGCTGCAAACCCCTCATGGCCCACAGATTGGGCACCCCTGCTTTATTACTTCCACATCTATAGACAGATTTTTGCCAAATTAAGCATTTTACTATCTGCATCTACCATGCGCTGAGATTTATTAGGGAAGGGATGGCTTAACCATCTCACACGCTAAGTATCTGAACTGAGTTGTCTCTTATTCCTTTGGAATACCCCCCCTCCCTTGGGAATCCACCTCTTTAACTACATTCCATTGCACAAATTATGATCATATGGTCATGGGGTGCTTGGGAACCTGTTATAAGCACAAACAGGTTGCCAAACATTCAGACTGTGATCATATGACCACTGTGGGTTTTTTTATATATATATATTTTGCAACAGTCAGAAGTGCTTTACATGAGCCCATTGTTAATTTGAACCTTTGTTAAGTATGGTCTTAAGTTGAGGACTACCTCTAAATATCTTCTCTACAACACTGGCTTTTTGGATAAACAGATAAGTGACTCAGAAATTGAGGACATTTTAAAAACTGAATTTACTTACCATGGTCAAGTTTGTTGGCTTTGACTATTTTGACAGCATAATCAGAGATACTGGAGCATTCAATCTATTAGTTGTAGGCATATACAAAGTGGGGAACAGGGTGGGTGGGTGGGGGGTGTAATAGAGAGAGATTTTTCATAAGATAGCACATTATATTTTTTCTTCCTAAATTAGTAAGAAACCCCCCCTGGAAATACATGTGATGAAATGGTACTAAAGAATGGCAAGTGTTAGCATAAAAACAAATGCTCTCTCTCTCTCTCTTGCCTGCCATTGCAAATCTTCATAGAAATAACTAAGGTAGATTTGTACAATTTTACCAACACTAATTTTAACACAGAATTCTTAAACTCTGCTTATCAGACCATTTAGCATTCCATCAAATCCTTTCATCCATTTTGCATCCAAGACTCCATCACAAAACTGAGACCAATAGCATATGAGCATCACACTTACCCCAATGACCTGCTTGGCACCAGCCTTGGCTGCAAACATGCAAAGTATTCCTGTGCCACTGCCAACATCCAGGACCACTTTGTCCTTGAAGAGATGCCGATTGTGAAACATGGAATTTCTGTAGGTCAGTGTGCGGACCTCATCTTTCAGCATTTCCTAAGATGCAGAAAAAAAACATCAGGGAACTCCCCCAAAATCTATTTACACCCCCGCCCAAAAATGAACAAGACTGGATCTCATTTTTCATATCCCGAGGCAAGATGGGTGTGGCAAACAAATTTAATACATTAATAACCACATCCCCACCAATTCTCTCACCTCATGGATCCCAAAGTGAGCGTAGGAATCAAAGTAATAATCCTTGGAAGTCATCTCTTCTGCTGTTGGTTTGCTGCTGTTTTCCAGCTGGGTGCATGAGACCTGAAGAAAATACAGAAAAAGGCCCAAGTCATTCCAGGACCCCCAGGGATGGGATCTGACCAGTATAACTACCGGTGTGGGAATAAACTTTGACTTCAGTATTGGGTAATGATTAGTCTAAGACCTTATACATACATGTCTGCCTAAGGGTCACTGAGATAAGCAAGGAAATTAAAAACAAACACCAGAAACAACTAAGCAGCTCAGACAATTGTAAACAGTTTTGTGTGCTATATCTAATTATTGTAATCCACAACGTGAATGTTTACTATGTACGAATTTCTCAATAAAAGGGGGCACTAGAATTTGCTCTAGACTCCCATCCCGAGTACACCAGCCTCTGTGTCTCATTCTTTCCATGGAAGACCACCACAAGTGGTGACCCCGATGTGATCCACTGCAGGTGGTACGTGTCCGGACCTCCGTGTTTCCTCGCCTGGAATAGGTAAAGTACGGACTTAACTATTGCTGGACAATAGGATTATTCAGGGAGCATGGGGGGAAAACTCTCTCAGCCACAGGAACGGCATGTTAGTGAGCTGCTGAAGTTAATTAGGACAAACTTCTTCATCTTTAAACCCTCTGGGGGGGAGCAAATAGTTCTTTCAAAAGACAATGTGAGAGAGCTGCTGCAAGAGATCTGGCGGCAATGTCCCTGGTATCCAGAGAAAGGCTCTTTAAAGTTAAGACACATGGAGGAGAATTGGAAATATCCTTCATGAAGAGCCACGGGCAACAGCTGAAATTTTGATATTTTGGAAGATTGTTATGACTGCTTTAGAGACCCAGCAACAACCTCTTTTAAAAACTTTAGTGGAACCTCTTCCTTATAAAGGAATTGTATTGCACCCGCCTTCTCCAAAACTGGAGTGTGCTTTATCATTTCCAACAATGCCTACTCCAGTGGATGATAAAATCCAATCAAAAATGGGAAAAGTTCAAGCCATGATGCATCAGGCTTTCAATGAGGGGAAATTTAGAGTCTGATGAGATTACCCAGATGAATTTGTTTCCAGTCAAAAGGCAAGTGGATGCTCAAGGCAATCTGCAGACTGAATGGGTTCCGATTCCTTTGGCAGTTCTTAGGGAAATTAAAAAAGCAGTAAAAGATTATGGTATTCAAAGTCCTTTTACAAAGGGGCTTCTGACAAGTTTGGCTACCTCACACATGATTCCTAGTGACTGGAAAGATTTAATGAGAATGATATTGAGCTCTATTCATTATGTGGTCTTTGACTCAGAATACCAAAGGGAGGCTGTCACCAGGGGAAGGAATTCGGGGGGGGGGGGCTGCATACACCAGACCAAATCTATGGGGCAGGCTTGTTTGAATCCACTGCAGATCAAGCTGCTAATTTGCCTGATCATGTATTTCCAGTGGTTATGGCAGCTGTCCTTGGGGCATTGTCCCGCATTCAGGATGTGGGAACCCCAGCACGGTCTTTTTCTCAAATTAAGCAAACAGCATCTGAGTCTTATAATGATTTTGTGGAAAGGCTACAATTGGCTATTACCAGGCAAATCTCTAATGAGGAAGCTGCAAAAGAACTTTTGCTGAAATTGGCAGTTGAAAATGCAAACGCTGACTGCAAGCGTATCTTGCAGCCCTTGGTGGCTAGAGGTAAGGTTACTCTGGCTGATCTGTTAAAGGCATGTGCAGTGGTGGGTTCTCAGGCTTACAACATGGAGACTTTGGCTATGGCATTGCAAAAAGGGATGAAACCTACAGGGAATTGTTTTAATTGTGGAAAGCCTAGCCATTTTAAAGCCCAGTGCCGTGCCCCTGGGGGGGGGGGGGTGTAGGCATTTTGCTTCCTCCCCTTCTGCAGGTACGCCAAGACCAAAAGTTCGGTATAAGAGACTACCAGATCCAACGTGGAAAGGACCTGTCCCTCTGATAACTTGGGGCCAAGGATACGCTGCTGTTGAAGATGAGGGGACAGTTGTTTGGGTTCCTGCTCGCTGTGTGCGTCCTTATCACCAGCCAAAGGGGCAAGGGGATGGATTTGGGGGAATGGAAAAGAAACACATTGATCCAGGACATGGGGAAGCTAGCAAACCTTCATAATAAAACTGATTGTTGGGTATGTATGCACATGCCAACTCACAAAACATCAGGGCTTCCAATGGTTGCAGTACCTTTGGCCGAAGGTGACTGGTATAAGGGACAATGCTATGGTTGTTCAGGGATGTGGTCTAACAGTTGGACTAAAAGTAACATAAATACATTGCATCTTGGAAGCCGAATCCAAGAGGTGGCGGGAATCTGCTGGACCCACAATGAGACAGTAGAGAATATGACTTACTTGGGAACATATCCATTTTGCAACAAAACAATTGTTATTGGCAATGGAAGTCGGGTTTATCTGGATGACATGAAAACTAAAAATCTCACTTACTTTGTACATAATATTTCTTAATTTGATATCATATCTTTGATCAATGAAAATGGGTGTCCAATTATCCCTGCCACATGTTGTCCCATCATGATAGAAAACCAGCTGCCCAAATGTGCAAATGGGAAATACGCACCACCGCCCACTTATTTGGCTATGTTAATGGAATCTTTTGTACGATTAATCTATGCTGAACCAAATACGGTTGGTCATCTTCTGGGAGCAAATCTATGGTTGCTGTGTGGACGGATGGCCTATGATCGCATGCCAGCACGATGGAAAGGAGTCTGCACCTTTGGGAAAGTAATCCCATGTCATGTCATTTTAAAATCTTTGGGGACTGCTCATATCCGCAATGCGCGTTCCGCAACGGAAGTAAACTCTGTTTTGAATCATGACTACTGGACACAGATATCAAGGGGAGTTATTCCTCCTTTAGGAGTCATGATGAACTATAGAGATTTGCATCGTTTAAACAATTGGACAGTTACTATGTTTAAAGACACCATTAAAACGCTAAAGCTGCTTGAAGAAGAGCAAGGAAAAATCCTTGACTTTGTCCTGCAAACCAGATATGCGGTGGACACTATTTTGGCTGCTCAAGGGGGAGTTTGCGCTGTGATTCATACACATTGTTGCATGTATATCTCTGATTATTCTCCAAACATTACAGCTACTATACAGCATATGGAACAAACCCTGAGTGAGAATCCATTACAATCGGAGGACGAGGGACTGGACGTGTGGTCTGCACTTTGGTCCTGGTTGCCAGATGGTTCATGGATTCGTCACCTAATTGTTGGAGTGGTATTGCTTTTTATACTTTCTCTTTGTGTATGCTGTTGTATCCAATGTCTCCCTGGACTTTTAGGAATGTGTCGGGTGAAGCCTACGGAAGGAGAACTGTTGTTGCAGATGGCGAAAAGCTACCGAGGCATCCGCGATCATCAAAAAACTAAAACAGGGGAGATGTGGGAATAAACTTTGACTTCAGTTTTGGGTAATGATTAGTCTAAGACCTTATACATACATGTCTGCCTAAGGGTCACTGAGATAAGCAAGGAAATTAAAAACAAACACCAGAAACAATTAAGCAGCTCAGACAATTGTAAACAGTTTTGTGTGCTATATCTAATTATTGTAATCCACAATGTGAATGCTTACTATGTACGAATTTCTCAATAAAAGGGGGCACTAGAATTTGCTCTAGACTCCCATCCTGAGTACACCAGCCTCTGTGTCTCATTCTTCACATGGGAGACCACCACATACCGGTTCTGTCTATTAGCATCGCGCACACATGCGTGAGTCGTGTGAGTACAATTTACAACTTCCTGAGCTGCCCAGACAGCTGAGCAGTGCTGCGTGCAACTGCGCAGCGGCTGGAAAAGCCCTTTTTTCCTGCTTTTTCAATTGCAGCTGTGTCGCGCAAAGCAGCTGCAGTTGAAAAAGCAGGAAATAAAGGTCAGGTAAAAGCCCAGGCGGGGGGGTGGGCCACAACAGCAGCAGACATAGAACCAGTTCTATATCTGCTGCTCTTCTGAGCTACCGGTTCTACAGAGGTGGACAGAACCAGTAGAAACCCACCCCTGAGGACCCCCTAATATAACTTAAAATTTCCCTTAATTCCATATTTTTAAGTAAACATTTAAGTTTGTACTGCTCAACCAAAAATTTCATATCAATCAATATGGTCTATATAATGCCTGATTAAATGGATTCTAAAAACACTGGTACAACAATGTGGTTTCTTTACAATGTTGTGTGTACAAGAGGCAAAACACAAGAAACATCTTTTCAGAGGTGTCAATGTACATATACTTTATACAAACAAGTATGCCACTTCTTTTAGAATTAGTTTTTTACTCCTAGCAAATTCATGCAACTATTTAGATGACAGCCATTGTTAGGGATACACCCTAGCAGAATCTGCACGGCAGTCAGGCAGGCAGGCAAAATATTTGAGATAAACGTTTTTGAAGCTTACACTCAGTAAAACAGATACACTGTGCTAGTTAAATAGTTTATTCCAGTACGAGTTTTAGCATAGTCAAACAGTCCATATATCATTCACTAGTTCAGTCCGTCCGGGGATTATTCAGTTGCAAAGTCCAGTGTCGAAAAAGAGGTCAGTAAACTTACAAATATCAGTCCAGTTATAAATCTTCTCACAGTAGAGCAAAAGCAGCAGCAGCAGCAGCAGGGAACATCAATCCATCATTGTCAGCAAGCAATTCAGTAAGCCAGTAATCAATCAAATTCTCTTGCTCCCTCTTATGGTGGTTTTACAGGCGCACCCAAAATTACATGCTTTGCTGTTTAAAGTGACACACACTTTAACTTACAATCATAGTTTATATATATTATTTTACCCAAACTAAGTTAGGTAACCTTGTTATTCCTAACAGCCATAAAGAAAATGGGCGTTGGTTCTTACCTGACACGCCATTTCTCTTCGAGCTGCGAGGATCATCCAGAGAGTGGGAGGTGCTTCAGTCTGCATCGTTGTAGGCTGAGCTTAATTACTGAGGAACGCTCCACCTTCCATCACGTGGCTCCATTACGGCGTTCCCCAGTTTATGCGAAGGCGAGAGGAAAGAGAAATTCGTACTCTCATTTTACTAGACTTAAGGTTCGTTGGCCGAAACAAGACCCCACCAGACGGTGAAAGATCAGGGTGGGGCTGGATGATCCTCGCAGCTCGAAGAGAAATGGCATGTCAGGTAAGAACCAACGCCCATTCTCCTTAGAGCTGCTCGGATCATCCAGAGAGTGGGACATACCAAAGCTTGGCTGTCCTACGGGAGGGACTCCGTCTGGTTTGGGAGCCTCTCCGGGTCCTGAGGACCCGCTATAGGACTCGTCTGCCAAACGAGGCCTCGCCTGAGGCAAATATGTCGATCTTGTAAGGCCTCATGAAGGGAAGCGGGTAGGCCCAGGTGGCAGCCCGGCAAATGCCAGTGATTGGGGCCGGGGTGGCCCAAGCTGCCGAGGTGGCCTCACTTTTGGTGGGATGTGCTGTTATTCCGCTGGGTCCTGGCAGAGCCTGTGACAAGTAAGATCTAGAGATAGTAACTCTGAACCAGCGGCCGATCGTTGAAGGAGATACTTTGTGTCCCAAAGGCTTGGGTTGAAAGGAAAGGAACGGGGATTCGGACCTCCTAAAGGGCTGGGTGCGCTTAATATAGAAGTGGAGGGCACGTCTCACATCCAGGGGATGCCAAAGGGACTGCCTCTCTCGCGAGGGTTTGGAACAAAGGTTTGGGAGAGTGAGTTCCTATGCCCTTAGGGAGGCTAAGTTGACCTTGGGCAAGAAGGTAGGGCTGGGCCGGAGA
Source organism: Hydrophis major (assembly GCA_033807585.1). Taxonomy (NCBI): domain Eukaryota; kingdom Metazoa; phylum Chordata; class Lepidosauria; order Squamata; family Elapidae; genus Hydrophis; species Hydrophis major. The sequence continues at coordinate 2,554,573 of JAUCBL010000017.1, forward strand.
ATCACCCGGTCGGCGTGGAAGATACAGAGGTCCTTTCTCACCGATAAAGCTGCAATCTCTGAGATTTGACGGCCGATGAGATGGCCACCAGGAACACAACTTTGGAAGTAAAAAACTGGAGGATGGATTCCTTGAGAGGTTCAAAGGAATGTTTGGTGAGGGACACGAGGACCCCATTAAGACCCCAGGTGAGATATCGGAGAACGGTTGGAGGACACAAATTAGTGGCCCCTCTGAGGAATGCCCTCATACGAGGGTGGTGGGAAGGGTAACCAATGTTGTCGCAAGCGATAACAGTTGTGAGGGCTGTGACCTGGCATCCCAAGGTGTTGGGGGAAACCCCTTTCTTCAGGCCCTCGTGGAGGAACTCCAAAACCGTGCGATGGAGGGCGAAAATGGGCTGACCTGGGACTTAGACACCACTTGCAGAAACTATTCCGAGTGGCATCGTAGATTCGGGTAGTTGAGGGCCGTCTGGCGGCTAAGATGGTATCAATAACCTGGTCAGAGAACTTCTCGTTTCCTAGGCGATTCCGCTCAACCTGCAGACGGCTAACTGGAGCCATTGGGGATCCGGATGTAGAAGGGACCCTTGAGGAGGGGAGATCCCGTTCGGAGGGATTTTCTAGGAAGGGGCTACCGATAGGTTGCGGAGGTCCGCAATCATGGGTGCCTGGGCCAGAAGGGGGCCACCAGAAGTGGTTCCGCTTTTTCGTGGATCAGTCTTAGAATGACTCTGGGAACTAGGGCTAGTGGAGGGAATACGTATAGAAGCCCTGGGGACCAGGGGTAACGTAGGGCGTTGTAATTCTCAGCCCCATGGGAGGGGTGTCTCAAAAAATCTTGGGAGTTGTGTGTTGAGAGGGGATGCAAAGGGGTCCCCTATCGGTAGGCCGGATGTCGTGGTCGCCTCCTTGAACAGAAATGCGCTCTGCTTTGAGGGAGAGGAGATTGCGCTCTGCCCAGCAGCAGGGGCGCTCGGCTTCTCTCATCAACCGTATGGACTGTGTGGTCCCCTGTCTGTTGACGTGAGCCTTGGTGGTAATGTTGCCCATGAGGGTAGGGACATGACGCCCACGTACCTGAGGGAGGAAGCTGCGAAGGGCCAGATGAATGGCGTGAAGTTCCAACTAAACTATACTGCATGCCCAGTCTGTCTCCGACCATCTGCCCTGAGCCGTGAGCGAGTGGATGTGAGCGCCCCATCTGGACAGGCTGGCGTCTGTGGTGAGGGTGAGCCATTGGGGCTCCGAGAAGTAATGACCCTTGTTGATGATGGGGTTGGTCCACCAGAGAAGAGGCGTGAGGACCCTTGGCGGTGCCTGGACCGTGGATTTTGAATGGCTTCTGCCAGCTCTTTGAAATGGGAGCAGGAACAACTGTAGGGATCTGGTGTGTAAATGGGCCCAGGGAACAATGGAAATGCATGAGACCATCTTACCCAATGTTTTAAACAATTCTAATAGTGTTACCTTTTTTTGATCGCCGGGTATGTTTGACAGATTCTTGGATGCTAAGGAGTCTTTCTGAGGAAAGAAAGACCTTTCCTTTAACCGTAACAATTACGGACCCCAAGTGGGTTATCCGGTTAGATGGCGAGTTGGCTCTTTGCCAGTTTACGAGGAACCCATGGTCTTGGAGGGCAGAGAGAGTAGCTCTGGTATCCCTCTCTGCTTGGTGTCTGGAGAGGGACAGGATGAGGAAGTCATCCAGGTAGCAGTGAAGACGCACGGGGAGGTTCCTGAGGTGAGCCGCTAGGGCCACGAGGACCCTAGTAAAGGTTCTAGGGGCAGATGCCAACCCAAAGGGGAGGGCCACATATTGGAAGTGGCGGTGATTGTAACAGGATTGGTATGTGAAGATACGTTTCTGAAAGGTCTATAGAAGAGAGCCAGTCCCCTTGCCTGATGCCCAGTAGAATGGACTGTAAGGTGTGCATCTGAAACCTGCGGTGGATCAGGTAACAATTAAGCAGTTTTAGGTCTAGGATTGCTCTCCATCCACCTGAGGATTTGGGGACCACGAAGAGGTGGGAGTAACAGCCCCGCCCTCGTTGGGAGGGTGGGACGGGTTGGATAGCCTGTATGTTGAGGAGATGATGAATAGCGGAATCCATTAAACTGCGTTTGGTGGGATCCCTCGAGGGGGGGGATGCCATGAAAGAGTCGGGGGGGCGGCTGAAATTCCAGGGCGAGTCTGAACGGGATAGTGACTTGGACCCGGGCATCGGAAGGAGAGGAATCCCATCGGTTGGCGAAATGTCTGAGGCGTCCGCCAGTGAGGCGGGAGGAACGGGATCTATTTTGGGCGCCGGAGGGGCCTCCCACCTGATCCCCTGAAGGGTGTCTTGTAGCAACCGCCCCCTGTGTTCCTGTTGCCCGAGTCGGCTCAATCCTGGAGATGGGATGGCCGAAAGGAGGGGGGTCTCGGGTACCTGGGCGGGAAGAGAGACTGGAAGAAAGGTCGAAAGGGCCCATTTCCAAAATGGCTGAGGGGTTCTGGGCTCTGACCTCTGAAAAGGGGAGGGAAGAACTGTTTCCTTGCTTCGGCTCTCGTCTAGCAGAGGTTCCAAGGCTGTGCCAAATAGTCTGTCTCCCTTGACGGGAACCGTGGCCAATTTGACTCTGCAACATGAGAGGTTATGGTTCTAGTGGAAAACTTAACTGAATGGCAGGCAGCGTCGGCCGAGAATTCTGCTGCGGCTGTGAGTTCAGCGATGTCCTGATGCACCCTTGTATTAGAGGAGGGGACATGCTGTTTTAGTTGGCGAAGCCACCGGATAGAAGACCTGGTGAAAAAGGAGGCGGATGAGGCCGATCTAATGGCCCAAGTGTCAGCTTGGTGAGCCCGGCGTAAGGCTAGTTGAGCCTTCTTGTCCTCGGGTTTCAGAGCCTCCAGGGGATCACTAGGGGAGGAGGAGGATGCTAAGCCAACAATGGGCTCATCAACCTTGAGGGAATTAAGTCAGTGGAGAAGTCTGAGTCGAGGTTGAAAAAAAACCTCTTGTCCTGGCCGGGTGGGGTGGGGAGGGCCCCTGTGGAAGCCAACTGTTTTGATACCAGATCAGAGGAAATGGGTGGAGCCGGAATGACATCAACTTCCACCACGGGCTGCTTGAAAATGGAATCCTCTGGGCCCTCCATTGAGGAAGGGAGGACAGAGGGAGACTATGAGTACGGGCCGGAGATGCTTTGGCCTTAAGGCGAAGCGATTTATATATGTGCGGCTTGAACAAGCCCTCAAAGGTGGGTTGGTCGGGGTTGGGGCCCTCATCCTCGGGCATCTCCCCCTCCATGGGCTCTGTCCCCGATGGGGTTCACTGTAATGTGTTGACCCCAATTCGGATTCTTCCTCCTCCCTGAATTGATCCAGGCCCCTTTCTTCCTCCTCCTGTTCCCTTTGGAAGAGGGCTGTCCCTCTGTGAAGGTACCTGACCGTGGGTAGGATCCGATCTAGGCAGGGACCTGATCGATAGAGACTCATGATCGGGAGCCATCGGGAAGAAGCTGGGCTTGGACATCTTTTGGAGACCTTCCGCAATCCCTTGGCGGATAGCCAGCTCCATCCATGACCTGATTTGTTCTGTAATCCCAACTGGCAGGCTCCTCCTGGCGCAGACCAGCGGCCATAGGAATAAATGTGGCTTCAGGTGTCCGTCTGGTCGTTGATCCGGGGGCCTGATGCCCCTGGGGTGAGCTGTGCCTAGAGAGGGAAAAGAAATCTGGAGGAGGGGGGGTGAGTAGAGATAGAAGGGGTGGAGGGTGGCAGGGCTGGAGGCACCGAGAGATACCCTCTGGATAGCCTGTCAAGTTCCTTCTCTGATGTCTTATGACACCTCAAGGCATCTCCGCTATAGCACCCGGTATTCCCAGGCGGTCTCCCATCCAAGTACTAACCAGGCCTGACCCTGCTTAGCTTCCGAGATCAGGCGAGATCGGGCGTGTTCAGGGTAGTAGGTCTGGAACTTTCCTTAGCCTGTCTGCACAAATGGTAAGACTTAGATTTGGCCTTCAAGGAAGGGCCTTTAGAGGAATTATCGTCTGCCATTTTAAGAAGTAATGATTGTATGAGAGGATACTAGAGGCGGTTGGCTCGCCTAGGGTTCGGCCTGCAGCAAAGGCCAGGTGTCCTTATCAGCTGGCCCGCGCCCCCTTTTGGAATTTGATGTGCTATGGTATAGTAAATGTATATATAGATATTATTATCATTATTATTATTATTCTTAATATATATATTTAATTCATTTATTTACTTATACATATATATATATTCTTGTATACATATTTATTTGTTGTCTCTCTTTTTTTTTTTTTAATAAAAATACGTAATTTGATGCTTAAATCTGGATCCTGGTCCAATAAGGTATCAACCCAGGTGCTTATGTATCCAATCAATCAAATGAACGCCTGAGGCCAAATTCACCGGGTTGGAAGATAAGGCCTCCAGCAGCTTTAACTCCCAGACGACAACCGGGAGGGGGGGGGGGTGCTACTATTGCTTCGCCCTGAGCACAGCTGCGGAATTGCCAACAATAGTTTAGGAGGTTTCCAATACCAAGAGAGGCTCTGAACGAGCTGGTAAGGCCTGTTTGGAGAGCTAGAGACACTCGCAGCTGAGAAAGAGGCCGGAGCAATTAAAATGGTGCCCGAATACGAGGTGGCGCCCAAGAGGTGACCGCCTACTAGCCTGAATGTCGGGGCCGCTCAGGGCAGAATCGGGCCCCTCCGGCGAGCCTAGAATGCTGAGAGGGGCAGCGAGGAAGAATTCACCCCTTCCTGGGACGATCGGCGTTCGTGGGTGGGGGGAAAGCCAGTGGCGCTTTGGAGCGCTAAATTCAAACCGCTAACGAAGGTGGCATGGAAGGCGGCAGGAATAAGAGCTCGAAAGAGAGAATCTGGGGGGGAGGGGTTTAGCGCCAGAGCGCTGCTAAGCCACCTGCTTTCTTTCCCCCCCTGGGGGCGATGAACGCGCTCCCGAGTCTGTCAATAAAACCTAATTGCGCAGAGGCTAGGGAAAGGAATATTAGAACAAACCTTCCAACGATCCTGAATCGGCCAAGGAGCTATACAAAACAACAGCCTAACCTTTACGAGGCTGAGCATAAACTGGGGAACGCCGTAATGGAGCCACGTGATGGAAGGTGGAGCGTTCCTCAGTAATTAAGCTCAGCCTACAACGATGCAGACTGAAACACCTCCCACTCTCTGGATGATCCGAGCAGCTCTAAGGAGAAAAGGAGTATTAGTACCTTAGCTTGTAAAAATTTACACTCATATCACCCTCTCACAAAATATTTGCAGTTTCTGTAGTAACCCTTTATTCAATTCAATGGTTTGGGTTTTTTATTTCACCAAGGGAAAACCAGAGTTCCAATTTAGAAAATCTGTCACTGATACTCTTCACTGTGCATCTATTTTAATGAGGTTGAACAGTCTACAGATTGCAACAATTCCTTCTTCCAAGAAACCAAATGTTTGGTTTACAAAGTCATTCTGCATGTATTCTAAAGAGGGGTAGGATTTTGATTGGTAGAGATAATTAACACATTGGAGAGATACAGATTGGGGGGGTTCTGGGAGATTCACAGGCTGCCAATGCAAAGGGATAAGTGGGATTTGTGTCAGAAAGGTGATGGGTGACCCTGCCATTATAATGAGAATTTTAACAGGCAATTTGGAGGGTAAGGAAAAACCATGTGCGCTTTCTATGCCTGGGGTGGTCTCAAGACACTATTCTATACTTACTGCTTTTAGGGAACATTCTTTGTGTATGCACTGGGTCTAATTCTCATGTTTAATTTGGTTTGCCCATGTTCTAGTAAGTAGCATTAAGTCTGTTCTGACAAGTAGTAGCTCTTCAGGCAGAAGTCTGAACCCAAGACCATTATCCAGACATTTTAATCAAACATGTAATGGAAATTCTTGGACATTTATTTATTTTTGTAGTTTTGGAGGTGGAACTGACAAGTAAAATGATGTGTTAATCCTAAAAATTCTAAACAAATTGGACTGATTTCCAATCTAAGGGAATTTTAAAGGGAGGAAAATTAGTGCCTTTTAACCTCTGATAAACCAAGTTGAAGTTGCTTAGTAGAATTAACTATTTTACCTTCCTCTAATTAAGATTTCCTAGAAGAACAGAGAAAGAAGGAAAAAATATAGCTCAAGCCTATGTAAGACAGGCCATATATCACTGAATAGGACACATTTTCACAAGTTGCATTTTCAAGCATGTGTCTTAAATTAGGTTGTAGATTTGGAGGTGGAATTTGAGCCTCTGTAAAAACAAACTTCTGGGGGAGGGACTATCATGGACTTGGATTAATACATTTCACTTATTACTTAAGACTTCAGTGCTACACAATTGCAACATACTGTAACTGCTCCCAGTGTTGAGTAACTGGAAGCTATAGCTGGTGCAGAGAGCAGATGGCTGAATTCAAGGAAATAGGTGCATCAATATTCCTCTATCAATGCAGATCCTGTCTTTTTTCGGGGAAACCATTAAAAGCCATCTACAAAGTCACACTGAATTCTAACTGGAATTTTCTGGATTAGAACTCAGTCCTTACGCCAATCTTTTCCAACCTGGTGCCTTCCAGATGTATCTATATCTAGTCCTCAATTTACAGCTATAACACAGGCTGCCTTTCTTTGTGGCAGTCGTTAAGGAAACCCATTGTTCACTATATGGCACTTTTGCCAAACACTGGAAGTATACACAAGTTCCTGGCAAAAACGTGAATATGGGATAGGCCAGTTGCTGAGTGCCCAAAATGCAATCATATTAAGGGGGGGTAGGAGCATTGGAACTTCAGAACTGGGTCATAACTACCTTTTGGGAGGAGGGGTTATGTGACTGATTGTAAGTCAAGGACTACCTGTATTTATAACTCACAATGTTTCTGACCCAAATGTCCAATAGGGGAGTTGCAATCCAACCAATTTTGAGGGTGTTATAACTGGGCAAAAGCTATATCACTCACTCAGAACTTCCCATCTTAAACAAGATCCAGTCATCTATTGTCCACTTCAAATAGCTGTGACTCTTAAATTGTTCCTGCTGAGATAGTACATTTTTCATGATCAGAACCCTCAATTTAAAAAGGTGAATCCACTTTTTTTCTCTGCATCTAGGTGTCTGAAATCCACAATTTTCCAACAAACAGATGGCCTACAAACAATTCATACAATCTTTTCTGTGTTCCCTGTTCTCTGTCCTGGCAACAATATTGCCCACTGAGGTTCTCCCATTGTGTATAACCATTTCACGATATAGTGTCATTGCCTAGTAGAGTGATATAACAAGCCCAGTTGATTTAAACTAGTGGTTCCCAAAGGGGGCGGTACCACCCCCGGGGGGGGTGGGATGCCTTAGGGAGGCGCTAAGAGGCAAGGGGGCCGGCAGGGGGGCGCTAAGAGGTGGCAGGGGGGCGTTCGAGGCGCCAGCCCTGCAGGTTCATGCATTGACTGTAGTAACACTCTGGAGCTGGCGCCTCCAATGCAAAAGCGGTGTCATGTGCCACCGCAGCCGCGTTTGACGTGCCGCCCCCCTGCTGCCTCTTAGCGTCCCCAAGGGGGCCAGAAGAGGGGTGCTAAGAGGCGGCAGGGGGGCGTTCAAGGTGCCGGCCAGCCCTGCAGGTTCACCCATTGAGGCATCAGCTCTGGAGTGGTGCTACAGTCAATGGGTGAACCTGCATGGCCTCGAACTCCCCCCTGCCACCTCTTAGCATCCCCAAGGGGGCCAGCAGAGGGGCGCTAAAAGGCGGCGGGGGGCGGCACGTCAAACGTGGCCACATGTAATGTGACACTGCTTCCGCACTGGAGGCGTCGGCTGGCACCTCGAATGCCCCCCTGACACCTCTTAGCACCCCTCTGCTGTCCCCCTTGGGGACACTAAGAGGTGGCGGGGGCAGTGCGTCGAATGCGGTCACGGTGGCACATAACGCACCGGACTGTTGACTGTTGTACCGCACTGGAACTGGTGCCTCGAATGCGGCAGCATGTTGGGAAAAGCCGCCACCGCTTTCCCAAAGTGCCACTACTGTTGCATTGTCTGTCAGTCCGTCCATCCATCCATCCATCCATCCATCCATCCATCCAAAAGGTCTGTTTGCCTGACTGCCTGCCTACGTGTCTGTCTACCTACCTACCAATATAGAACTATCTACCTACCTACCTATCCATCCATCCATCCATCCATCCAAAAGGTATGTCTGTCTTCCTGCCTGCTTGCCTGCCTACCTATCTATCCATACATTCATCCAAAAGGTCTGTCTTCCTGCCTCCCTGCCTACCACCTACCGACCTATCTGTCTACCAATATATCTATCTGCCTGCCCGCCTGCCTCTCTCTCTCCATCCATCCATCCATCCATCCATGTTCGAAGCACCAGCCCCGCAGGCACATCGGGAAAGTAGAGCAAAGCCAGTCTGGGAGGGAGAGAGGGAGGGAGGGAGAGAGAGAGAGAGAGAAAGAAAGACCTAATGTATCAGATTGGGCGTTGGTTCTTACCTGATACGCCCCTTCTCGGCGAGCCGCGAGGAGCATCCAGAGAGTGGGATGTGCTTCTGAGTCCTCTTCTTGCAGGCTGAGCTTTAGCTGAGGAAACGCTCCGCCCCCTCACGTGACTCCAAGTAGCGTTCCCCCAGTTTTTTGCGATAACAAGAAGAAAGGTTATGAAATCCTTCTAATCAACTATTGGCTCCTTGGCTGAAACAAGAGTACCCACCAGACGGAGGAGTTAGGGTGGGGCTGGATGCTCCTCGCGGCTCACTGAGAAGGGGCGTATCAGGTAAGAACCAACACCCATTCTCCCTCGAGCCACTCGGAGCATCCAGAGAGTGGGACATACCAAAGTTTGGCTGTCCTACGGGTGGGACTCCGTCTGGGCCGGAAGCCCCTCCGGGTCACTGATGACCCTCTGTAGGACTCATCGGCCAAAAGAGGCCTCCGCTGAGGCATATACTTCTATTTTGTAATGTCTGATGAATGGGGACGGAGAGGCCCAAGTGGCTGCCCAACAAATGTCAGCAATTGGGGCTTGTGTGGCCCAGGCCGCCAAAGTAGCTGCACTCCTGGTGGAATGAGCGGTTATTCCACCAGGTGCGGGCAGAGATTGTGATAGGTAGCACCTGGCGATAGTTGCCCTGATCCAGCGACTGATGGTTGAGGGAGAGACTTTGAGCCCCAGTGTCCTGGGCTGAAAGGAGAGGAAGAGGGATTCTGATCTTCTCAGGGGTTGTGTGCGCTTAATGTATATGCGCAAGGCCCTTCTAACATCCAGGGTGTACCAAAGGGTTTCCCTGTCCCTCGAGGGTCTGGGGCAAAAGTTTGGGAGGACCAGTTCCTGAGACCTGTGGAAGGGTGAGTTAACCTTGGGTAAGAAGGTGGGGTCGGGGCGAAGGACCACCCGATCAGCATGGAACACGCATAAATCGTTTCTGATTGACAATGCTGCTATTTCCGAGACTCAACGAGCAGAAGTAATGGCCACTAGAAAAACTACCTTAAACGTTAGAAATTGAAGGGAGGACTCCCTCAGAGGTTCAAACGGGTGCCTTGTAGCGAAACGAGGACCTTGTTGAGGTCCCATGTGGGGAACCTGTGAACAGTCGGTGGGCACAAGTTGGTGGCGCCCCTGAGGAAAGCCCTAACCCGGGGGTGATGAGAGAGAGAACTGAAGTTATCACAAGAGACAACGGTTGAGAGGGCAGCGACCTGCCCTCTCAGGGTGTTAGGGGCAAGCCCTTTACGTAGGCCTTCTTGAAAGAATTCCAGGACCTGCGCAATAGAGGGAGAGAGGGGGTCAACTTGGGACCCGCTACACCACTTGCAAAAGCCCTTCCAAGTGGCATCATAAATTCATGTGGTGGAGGGTCGCCTAGCGGCCAAAATAGTGTCGATTACTTGACTGGAGAATTTTTCTCTTGTCAAACGGATCCATTCAACCTCCAGACGGCTAACTGGAGCCATTGGGGCTCCGGATGCAGAAGGGGCCCCTGAGAGAGGGAGACCCTGTCCGGGGGGATCCTCCATAGGGGCGCTACCAAAAGATTGCAGAGGTCCGCGAACCACGGTCGCCTGGGCCAATAAGGAGCCACCAAGAGCAGGTCTGCCTTCTCGTGAATGAGTTTCTGTATGACTCTGGGAACTAGCGGCAGCGGAGGGAAGGCATATAGGAGCCCTGGGGGCCATGGGCAGCGTAGCGCGTTGTGGTTCTCCGACCCGTGAGACAGGTACCTGGAGAAAAACCGTGGAAGCTGTGCGTTGGACGGGGAAGCGAAGAGATCTACCCTCGGGAGGCCAAATATTCTGGACGCCTCCTCCTTGAATAGGGATGGATGGAGGCGCCATTCTGCTTGGTCCACCGTGGCCCTGCTCAGACAATCTGCCTGGATGTTGGAGATTCCGGAGATGTGCTCAGCTTTTAGTGAGAGGTGGTTGGATTCTGCCCAACGGCAGAGACGCTCGGCTTCCCTCATCAACTGAATAGACTGGGTGCCTCCTTGCCTGTTGATATGGGCTTTGGCCGTGACGTTGTCCGTGAGAATAAGGATGTGACGCCCGCAGACCAGGGGGAGGAAGCTGCACAGGGCCAGGTGGACAGCGTGAAGCTCCAGCCAGTTGATGCTGCATCTTTGCTCAATTGGCGACCACTTTCCCTGTGCCGAGAGCGAGTTGATGTGAGCGCCCCAACCGAATAGGCTGGCGTCCATGGTGAGGGTTAGCCGCTGAGGTTCTGAGAAGAGGTGGCCCCTGTTGATGGCGGGGTTGGTTCACCAGAGGAGAGATGTGAGGACCCTTGGAGGCACCTTGACTCTGGACTTCGAGTTGCTTCTTCCGGATCTTTGGAATGGGAGCAGGAACCACTGAAGGGATCTGCTGTGTAAACGGGCCCAGGGAATAATTGAGATGCATGAAACCATCTTACCCAATAATTTAGAAAGGTCAAGTAACGCCACCCTCCTTGATCGCCTAATCTGTCTGACCAGAGCTTGAATGCTTAGGAACCTCTCCAAAGAGAGGAAGACCTTTTCTGTAACCGAATCAATTATGGCTCCCAAGTGGGTGATTCAGGTGGATGGGGTCAGTTGACTCTTTTGCCAATTGACGAGGAACCCATGTGCCAGGAGAGCGGAGAGGGTGGCTCTGGTGTCCCTGACTGCCTAGGTCTTGGACGGGGAGAGAATAAGGATATCGTCCAAATAGCAGTGAAGGCAGATGGGAACGCTCCTGAGGTGAGCCGCCAGGGCCGCGAGGACCTTGGTGAAGGTCCTGGGGGCCGAGGCCAGACCAAAGGGGAGGGCCACATATTGATAGTGAAGGTTATTTTAACAGAACCTAAGGAATTTGTGGTGAGAGGGCCGGATTGGAATATGTAGGTATGCCTCCGAGAGATCTATGGAGGATAACCAGTCACCCCGCCTGGTACCCAAGAGAATCGATTGCAAGGTGTGCATTTTGAATTTGCGCTGGATAAGGTGGCGGTTTAGCCATCCCCCAGAATGCTTGGGCACCACAAAGAGGTGGGAGTAGAATCCTCGTCCCCTCTGGGCCAGTGGAACGGGTTGAATGGCCTGAATGTCAAGCAGGTGTTGGATGGCTGCATGCATTAGTGCACGTTTGGCGGGATCTCTTGAGGTGGGGGATGTCATGAAGAAATCAGCGGGGGCGGACCAGAACTCAAGGGCAAGACCAAACCTGACAGTGTCCCTAACCCATGCATCGGATGTGGATTTGTCCCATTGAGCGGCGAAGTGTCTGAGGCGGCCGCCGATGGGGAGGGAGGAAGAAGATCTATCTGGGTCGGCGGTAGGGCCTCCCCCCCGATCCCCTAAAGGGCCTCTTACAGTTGCCACCCCGTCTGCTTCTGTCGCCTGAGTCCGAGCGGTCCTGAGACCGGAAGGAAGGGGGTCTCGGGTATCTGGGCGGGAAGGGGGGTTGGTAGAAGGGGTGGGGGAAGCCCATCCGAAAGGGCTGAGGGCCTCTTGTCTCTGGCCTCCGAAAAAGGGAGGGCAGGTACTTCCTCTAGCTGCAGCCCTCGACCAGCAGGGGTTCCAAGGCCGGGCCGAACAGTTTGTCTCCCTTGATGGGAGCAGTGGCCAGCTTGACCTTATTTTTAACATCCGCCTGCCTGTGCTTGAGCCACAGCAGGCGGCGAGCTGTGACATGGGACGTTATCGCTCTGGAAGAGAACTTTACCAATTGGTAAGTGGCATCAGCTGAGAACTCGGCTGCGGCCACCAGTTTCGCTATGTCTTGGTGCACCCTCACATAGGACGTGGGGACGTGTTCTCTCAGCTGCCGGAGCCAGTGGATAGAGGACCTTGTGAAGAATGAAGCGGCCGTAGCCGATTTAATGGCCCAAGCGTCGGATAGATGGGCCCGGCGCAATGCCAGTTCCGTCCGCTTGTCCTCAGGTTTCAAGGCCTCTAAGGCCTCACTGGGGGTAGAGGAGGAAGCAAGGCCCACAATGGGATCGTCAACCTCTGGGATGTTTAAAAGACTAGACATTGCCGAATCGAGATTAAAGTATCTCTTGTCTTGGTTAGAAGGTGTAGGGGGGGCTCCCGTGGAAGCAAGTTGCTTCGCCACTAGGTCTACGAAGATGGGCGGGGTCGGGATGACCTCAGCCTCCACCACTGGTTGTGTGAAAATGGAGTCCTCTGGTCTCTCTGAGGCAGGGGGGAAGTCAGAGGGAGACTGGGGAAGAAGACCAGAGACATTCTTGGCTTTAAAGAGGAGGAATTTATACAAGTGTGGCTTGAATAGCTCCCCGAATACGGGTTGGTTGGGAGAAGCCCCCTCGTCCTCCGACATCTCCCCCTCCATGAGGTCCGCCTCTAAGAGGGGCTCACTATAACGGGAGGATCCCATCCAGGAATCCTCTTTCTCTTCCCTGAAGTCACCAAAGTCCCCTTCCTCCTCCTCCTGGGCCCCTACCAGAGGAGGGCTGTCCCTCTGAGAGAGTACCTGACCAACCGGGGGATCCGGCTGTGGAAGGGATCTGATGGATAAAGAGTCGTGCTCGGGAGCCCGTGGAGAGAAGCCTGATCTGGACATGTGCTGCAGGCCTTCCGCAATGCCCTGGCGGATAGCCGATTCCATCCAAGCCTTGATGTGGGCTGGAACCTCAGATGTAGAGGGTTCTTCCTGACGCAGACCAGCGGCCATAGGTGTAAAGGTAGCTTCAGAGGTCTGTCTGGTCGGTGGTCCAGGGGTCAAGTGACCCTGAAGTGGGCTGCGCCTTGATAGGGAGGACGGGTCTGGAAGGGGAAGAGGTTGAGTAGAGGTGGAGGGGGTGGGAGAAGGAAGGGCTGGAGGCCCCGAGCGGGACTCCCTTGATCGCCTATCAAGCTCCTTTTCCAATGCCTTATGGCGTCTTAAGGCATCTCGTTGGGAGGCCTTGGAAGGTTCCTTGTCCTGCCTGCGCAAGTAGTGGGACTTTGCCTTAGCCTTCAAGGAAGGTCGCTTAGAGAGATTGTCGTCTGCCATTTTGATAATTATAATAACAGTAATAATAATAGTAATAACAGCAAAGGGCGGTTGGCTCGCCTGGAATTGGCCTGAGTGGGGCTGAGTGAGGTTTGAGCTGGCCCGCTCCCCCTTTTGGAATTTAATATGTACAGTGATAACAGGTAGTAAGGTATATGTATGTATGTATATATATATATATATATATATATATATATATATATATATATATATATATATATATATATACACATATACATATACATATACATATACATATACATACACACACACACACACAAACACACGTTATGGCTCCCCCTTCAAAGTTCCAACAAAACAAAACCAAAGGCAGCCGCCCCAAAACTCAAATCCAACAGAAAGGAGTCTTACAAGATTATATTCCACACGCCCTGTTTATCACAACAGTTCTGGCACAAATTCTCAAAGCTCCGAGCCTCTGCCGAAAACCTCTGCACGTAATCAATCACTTTGTTCCTGACAAACTTCCCACACACAGCTGTGTCCTTTTATAATCCTTGAGGCAACGTGCTAATTGGCTCGCCCTCCCTTCTGAGTTTGTCTCCGTGAACCACCTAGATGGGCATGTCAATCTCCCTAAATCATCATCTGGCCTGATGCCTCCACACAGCTTGACGTTTCAGCCTCCTTCTTGTTCTGGCATCTAGCCACGATCTGTCAGCTTCCTCGCTCGACTCCTCTGACTCATCTTGTGGCTCAACTGCAGGCATGAATGAGGTCGAGGGTTCAAGCGAAGAATGTCTGTGTGATAACCTCTCATCCCCCTGGCTCACATCTGTGTCTTCTAACAATTCAGACTCCAAATTCTCAGCAGGTTCCAGCCTTTCATCCTCAGAGTCATCAGAAGCAAAACTCACAGCAGGATCGATCCTTTCAGTCAAAATATATGTATATGTATATGTATATGTATATGTATATGTATATGTATATGTATATGTATATGTATATATGTATGTATATATATATATATATATATACTGGAGGGGGGGTGCTGCAACTTCACCCCGATGGAGGCTGCAGGAGGCCAACAGAAATAATGAAAGCGAGCCAGGAAGATCGCTAAAAGCAACTAACTCTTGACCCAAGGGGTCTGGGACGTTTACTTCCACCGCAGCAGCAAGAATCAGAAATAAAAATGGCGCCTGACCACGATGTGGCACCAAGATGGCGGCCGCGAGCTGAGCTATGTCGGGCGCCTTCGGGATGGCAAGGAGGGCTTGTCCAGTTAGCTCAGCACGCCTGGTGCTCTTAAGGAGCAACTAGCCCTTCCCGGTCGGCGTTTAGGGTGAGGGGGAATCCAGCAAAAGTTGCGCACAAGGCAGCGCAGAGGCAGCGACGGGATCTAATAATGGGGAGGTCACGCGAAACGCTGCGAACCTGCCCGCTTGGCCCCTAGGGGCGAGGGGAGACTTCCCCTAAGTCCCAACCTTTTGCGCAGGAGGAAGGAAAGGAAATATCAGATCTGAAAAATGAGGAAAATAGCCAGAATAATATACGTAGTATAAATCAGCCAAGGAGCTCTTTCCAACAGCAGCCTGACTCTTCGAGGCTGAGCAAAAGACTGGGGGAACGCTACTTGGAGTCACGTGAGGGGGCGGAGCATTTCCTCAGCTAAAGCTCAGCCTGCAAGAAGAGGACTCAGAAGCACATCCCACTCTCTGGATGCTCCGAGCGGCTCGAGGGAGAATGAATGAGGCCTAGTTTAGACTGAGGCCCTTTTCCACATTGAAAGATCTTTGCCAGCATCTTTGCCAGCACACTGAAACCTCTTTGGCTTCTATTAAAGGTTTTGTGGATGAAACATGGTCAAGACTATCAGGAAGCTCTCACATTTTGTTGAAGCTTTAAACAGGATACATTGGACCAGATCTCCACCCTAAAAATTACTTTTCCCCAATGTATTACAGTGCCAATTCTGAAGAAGGCAAAACCAAAATGTACTGGTAAATTACAAGGAGAACACACACACACACACACACTCCCTTCTAACCCTACTGGAGCAGGTGATTGGACTAGAATAGATATCTCATTATCTTTCTCCTCCCTCCCTCCCTTTTTTTTTCTTTCTGTCCCTTCCTTCCATCCCCACTTCTTTATCCCTTTTTCTTTCCCTTTTCTGTTTCTTTTCTTCCTCTCTTTTCTCTCTCTCTTTCCCTCTCTCAGGCTCACCCCTTTAGATCCGGGTCACCAAACTTTTGGACCTCTGGGACCACCAAACTCATTATTTTAAATCCCAGAGACCACTAATATGAATTTTGACTGATGGTGACTTTCTGGCGTTGTGGGGGGGGGGGAAGAGAGAGAGAGAATTAGATGATAGATAGATAGGCAGTCAGGTAGGGATAGATGGATGGATGGATGGATGGATGGATGGATGGATGGATAGATAGATAGATAGATAGATAGATAGATAGATATCTGATCCAATCTCTCTCCCTCCTTCTCTCACACACACACAGGCAGGGGTGGGATTTAGATCCCTGATCTAAAGCTGTCAAAACTCCAAAAACAGGTCAAGTAGTTTTGGGGAGGCCAGTCATAAATTAGAACACTTGCTAAACAACCCGCCATTAAGTGAGGACCACTTGTATTTGGTTTGCCAGTCACCTGGCCACGCCCACCCAGTCACATGACCAGCAAGCCACACCCTCAAATTAGGCCATGCCCACAGAAATTTGAAACCCACCCCTGGGTGGGGGGCACCAAGGATGAGTTTGTAGCACCAAGGGGGCGGTGGACTTAAAAAGTTTGGGAACAACTGATTTAAACCATCTTATAAATAAGTCTGCACGTTACTAGACTGCTGAGGGCTACAGATTATAGAGAGCAGCATTCCTAAGCTAAGGAATAGAAAATACTAAGTGTCTTCCTCTTTCTACTACTAGCTTGGCTCAATCACCTGGAGCACGCATGACTACCAGGATATAGTGCCTTTTAATTGATGGGGGACTGAGTCAAGTTATATGAAGTCCTTGGCTGATCTCAGAAAGCTAAACCAAATTAGTTGGATCGGATGCATCAAGAAAACTGCAGGTACAACTGGGAAGTAAAAAAGTATATTTGCGGAAGACAATGGCAAACCATGTCCATATTGTTACCAAAACTTCTACACAGGTTCTCTGTGTAACCTCCGAGAGTTGAGCTCAAGTCTAAAGAGGATCTTGGCTCTACACAGGTAGTCCTTACCTTATGACCACAATTGATCCCAAAATATCTGTTAAGTAAGACATTTGTTAAATGCATTTTACCCCATTTTACGAACTTTGTGGCCTTTGTTAAGTGAATCACTGTAGTTGATAAGTTAGTATGCCAGCTGTTAAGTGAATCTGGCTTCCCCATTGGCTTTGCTGGTCAGAAGGTTGCAAAAGGGGATCACATGACCCCGGGACACAGCAAAGGTCATAAATATGAACCATTTGCCGAGCATCTGAATTTTGATCATATGATCATAGGGATGCTAGAAAGGTCGTAACTGTGAAAAATGGTCATAAGTCACTTTTTTCAGTGCTGTTGTAACTTTGAATGGTCACTAAATGAATTGTTGTAAGTCAAGGATGACCTGTATTAAATCCTAACAAGCCATAAATGCACAATATTTCTTTCACCCAGGTTGTTCAAACTCATCTGGAGGGTACCAGATTGGAGAAATCTGTTTTCAAGGTTAAATCAAATTGTTAAGTCAAATTGTTCCCATATTTGCAAAGCTTTAGGCAAGCCATAGAGATTGTGTTTAATGGATAAGTTTTATCCTCCTCTTTTGATGTTATAAAACTAAGTTTATGCTATCCTTAATTGAGTTTTTTAAAGTTAATACGGCCTTGGGCAAAAAGGGGATTAATATTATAGTGACAGAAAAATGACAACTTGAAATGCATCTCAACAAGCAAGCAATGGTTCACTAAAAGTAATGTCACAACAAAATCTGCTCCTCCCCTTAAAGGTTGTCACAAGACCTCAGCTGTATGGATTCTTTACCCCCAAAAGAGGAGAAAACGGGGAGTCTCTGTGCATTTGGCTAGTGATAGTCAGATGCTGAACAGATTGAAGTTCTAACTAAAGTGCACCAGCTCCATTTGATGGAAGAGAAATTTCTGCCTCTGGCAGAAATGGATAATAATTTGGGGCGGAGCTGGCATCGTGACGATATGCCATGCGATCTTGGAGGTCTGAGATCGCTGCCGATATCTTTGCTCCTGGACGGTCCAATCGGATCTAAACCATCCTGAAGAGACGGTGAAAGTGAAAAGCGCATCCTGTCAATCCCAGGGATACCGCAAAATCCCTGGTAGATCCAGGAGAAGCTCTTCTTGCCAGCGGCAAAGAGGCAGCCATTAAAGCTGCTGAAGTTGGGACAGCTCCGAAACGAAAGAGAACAGAGA
The DNA here is from genome assembly GCA_033807585.1 of Hydrophis major. Classification (NCBI taxonomy): domain Eukaryota; kingdom Metazoa; phylum Chordata; class Lepidosauria; order Squamata; family Elapidae; genus Hydrophis; species Hydrophis major. The sequence goes on from JAUCBL010000017.1 coordinate 2,572,470, forward strand.
GTGTGCCGGTTTGGTGAGAACTTTTTCTTTATTCTAAGATCTGAAAGGACACCCTAAGGAAAAGAAAGAATCTGTAAAAGTTTTGACAGAAGTGATTAAGCGGCGATTTTAAACAGGAATGTCAAAGTAATGTTTTTTTCTCATTGCTGGATTTTCTATACATGATCTTATATTTTGAAACTGGACTGGTTTTTTCTTTTCCATCTATCTTTTTTCTCCTTTTTGATTTTGTAATATTTTAGGCTAGAAACTCCCTTTTAGTTATTTCTCTTTTTTAAATATCTTTTTCTTTCTTTCTTATTAATTCTTATTATATTTTGCTTGGAAAAGGAGGGGGAAAGTGAAAGCAAAGAAACTTTGTAACACTGCCAACTAGAGGCTTGGAAATATTCTATTTCTCCTGTGACCAGACATAGCTGAGAAAGAAAGAACTGAGACTTTTTTTTCAAGGACATTGCTATTTGATAAGATAGAGGGAAGAGCATGGGAGAGTATTATTGCAGGTGCTCTTCTGGGTTTCTTTCAACAGCTGGAGTCTGGTGTTGAAACTTAGGGGGGAAAAAGGTGATAAATTTTTGGAGAAGAGAGTTATAATAAGAGCCTTGGATAATTAAACAAAGTGCAGTGTGCTCTTTTTACTTTTCCTAAGTTGTGCTATCCCTCCTCACCAGCTTTATTTTATTTCATTTTATCTTTTTTTTTTTTGCAATAGCTATTTGGATCTTTGGCTTTGTTGGAGCTTGTCTTTGTTTTTCTTTGGAAGTCCAATCTCTACGCTTGCTTTTTATTTTGAAGGGAAAGCTTTAGTATTAATGTTTCCTTTTTTTTAAGGGAATAGCCTTTTTTTATCCTTTCCTGGTATTTTTGTTTTTTTCATCTACGTTTCTGGTTTATTTTTATGCACTCTTTTCTATTTGAGACCTCTCAATTGGATTAAGGTGTTGAAGAACCTGAAGAATTTTTCCTTTTCTTTTTTTTTTTCAAGCCTTTTTCTTCATCTAACTACTGATTAGATTAAGGTATACAAGAATCTGAAGAAATTTTGTCCTCCTTTTTTATCATTACTATTTGGCTTCTTTTTTCTACTATCTTTATTTCGAACTACAATTGGTTATTTCACAATTAGATTAAGGTTTAGAAGAACCTGAAGATTTTGAATTGCTTAAAATGAGTAGGAAATTTACAGCTCCTGGTTCTTCAACTTCTACTTCTTCCTCTCCACCATCTGGAGGACAACGTTCAATACAATGTTAAAGCAAGAAAAAGAACAAGAAAAAGTGACTCTGCAGATGATTATTCAAGGAATTCAAAATATTCAAGCAAGATCAGAGAATATTGAAAAGAGAATAGAGAACATTGAACAAAGAACAGAGAACACTGAACAAAGAACAGAGATCATTGAACAAAGAACAGGGAAAACCAATGAAAAAGTGGAGAACATCCAACAAATGATGTTGAAGTATGATGAGAGATTCCAAAAAATTGAAGAAGATAAACAAAGAGACAAGAAGATTGAAGATATTGATAATAGATTAACGGTGGTTGAACAAGATAAAAGTGGTATGTTGAGATGGGAGATGGATAGATCAGAATTCTAAGAGTCCAAAACGTAGAGGAAGAAAAAGGACAAAACTTAGCTGAGATAATGATAAAAATACTGGCTGAAGCTTTGGAAATAACTCAAGAGAAGATGATGGATGGAATAGATGAGGTTTATCGAGTTTTCACAAGATATGCAATGAGAAATAGCTTACCAAGAGAAGTTCACATTAGATTTACAAAGAAAGCCATTAAAACGCAAATATTGCAAGTGGCAAAAGAGAAAACATTGAAATATAAAGACAAGGAGATTGTGGTCTTGAAACAAATACCCAGAAGAGTGAGAGAGATGAGAAGAGAATACCGATTCCTGACTAAAATGCTACTTAAAAAAGAGGTGAATTATAGATGGCTGATTCCAGGTGGTTTAATATTCACATGGCAAGAACAGAGACATAGAATTGACTCAATTGAGAAAGCGGAATTATTTTATACAGAATTTTTTGGAGGGAAAGAGGAAGAGGCAGAAAAAGAAATGTCACTAATTGAATTCCAAGAGGACTGCCAAATGGCGATTGAAAAAGAAGAAGGTGCAGTAGGTAGAAAGGTGGAAGCCAAAGAACGTGAACTAAGATCTACGAGAGCTGCTAAACCTAACTACAAAATATAACCATGGAAGAGAAAAAACTGATTACAATTACCGTATATACTCGAGTATAAGCCGAGTTTTTCAGCCCATTTTTTGTGCTGAAAAACCCGCCCTCGGCTTATACTCGAGTCAGCCGCTACGGCACCATGCCTGGCCTGCGCTGGCGTGGCTGCAACTGATCGCGCCTCCAGGGCAGCATCGCCGCCACGGCTGTCTACCTGCTAAGGGCCACACAGGCGACCCCAAGCGGCCTCTCCTTCCCCATTAACGGGCGCCCGGGGCCCCCGCGAGCTCCTGCGTTGCGCGCTTCCAGCTTCGCCAACAAACCGCCAGGCTCAGGCAGCTTCCTCCGCCCCCTACCCTAGCGGCGAAGAGTTGCTCCGGGGGCTCCCGCCACGGCGCAGCCAGGCACTTTGTCTCGCTGCCCCCGGAGCAGCTCTTCGCCGCTAGGGTAGGGGGCGGAGGAAGCTGCCTGAACCTGGCGGTTTGTTGGCGAAACTGGAAGCGCGCCCGTTAATGTGGAAGGAGAGCCCGCAGCTCCGAAAGTCTTTTCACCGTTGGGGACTGAACAGGAGAGCCGCAAACGCCATGATCCCCAGGAAAGGGCGGCCCTCTTCCTCTCGGCGGCTCCCGCCACGGCGCAGCCAGGCACTTTGACTCACTGCCCCCGGAGCAGCTCTTCGCTGCTAGGGTAGGGGGCGGAGGAAGCTGCCTGAGCCTGGCGACCCCAAGCAGCCTCTCCTTCCCCATTAACGGGTGCCCGGGGCCCCCACGAGCTCCTGCGTTGCGCGCTTCCAGCTTCGCCAACAAACCGCCAAAGGCTCCTCGAAGCTGGAAACGCGCAACGCAGGAGCTCGCGGGGGCCCCGGGCGCCCGTTAATGGGAAAGGAGAGGCCGCTTGGGGTCGCCAGGCTCAGGCAGCCTCCTCCGCCCCCTACCCTAGCAGCGAAGAGCTGCTCCGGGGGCAGCGAGACAAAGTGCCTGGCTGCGCCGTGGCGGGAGCCGCCGAGAGGAAGAGGGCCGCCCTTTCCTGGGGATCATGGCGTTTGCAGCTCTCCTGTTCAGTCCCCAACGGTGAAAAGACTTTCGGAGCTGCGGGCTCTCCTTCCCCATTAACGGGCGTGCTTCCAGCTTCGCCAACAAACGGAGCTGCAAATCTGGTAATCGCTTGCGGAGCCTCGGCACGAAGCCCCTTTCCCCGCACTCCCCCCCCGTACTCCTCTGGCAGCAGCAGGCGGAGAAAGCCATGCTTCCCCCTGGCTTTGATGGCACGCGTGAGTTGGCTTCCCACTCTTTTTTTTTTAACTCTCCTCCTCCTCCTCCTCCTCTCCTCTCCCCTTTTTTAACTCTCCTCGGTCTGCAATGCCGCCCCGGGCACTGAGCGAGGCTGACTAGCGGCACCTGGGCTGTTCGGGAGTGGGAAGCGGCTGTGTCCCTGGCCGGCCAGGGGAATGGGGACCCTGCCTGAGCAGGAGGTGACAGCGGTGGTGGGGTCTTTCCAGTTAGGATCCAGGGGCGGCAGCCGCCCGGGCGTCGTCCTCTCGGCTTTCAGCCGGCCGTTTGCAGGGCTCAGCGAGTCTGCGCCAGGAGTTGCCCCGCCGCCGCGCACCAGGGAAGTGGTGGCCGCTCGCCTTCGCTGCAGTCGGAGCTCTTCGGGGGCGCCCCTCGTCTCTGTCTGACCTCGCACACATAGAGAGAGTGATTGAGAGTGAGACAGAGGGTTGGCAGGGTTTGTTAGCAAGACAGTAGAGAAGCTGTCTGTGGAGTTGTCAGGGGAGCCCAGGAGGAAAGCGAAGGGCGGGCTGGGCTCCAGCAAGGCTTTTCCTTCCCTTCAGACTGCAGTGCGAGCTGGGAAGGAAATTGCCAGCAACTCTCGGTCGCCTCGGCCGCGGCGTCTGCTTCGGGTTTCTCCCAGCGCGTCAAGCAGCCACGAAAGCATGCACGGGGGGAGGGGGGGTTACTCGAGCAGGCTGGAAGGTGTGCGCCGGGTGACTTCCCACATGGGGAGTCATCTTAAGTCACCTCCGCCGTCGCAAGAGCAGTCAGTATTCTCATTCACACTCTTTCTCACTCTCTCTCTTTTTTTTTTTGCAAAGCCCCCCCCCCCCCGCACCCCTCTGGCAGCAGCAGGCGGAGAAAGCCCCGCTTCCCCCTGGCCTGTCTCGGGGAGAGGAAGCGAAGGGCCCCGTCTTGGCTCCCGTCCTTCTCAGATACCTCTGGGTTTTTTTCCCCCTTCCAACTGGACGATGGTGATGTCCTTGAGCAAGTCTTAAAATGCCGGTGATGAGGGGCCTCCTGGCTTCCCAAAATACCTTCCTGGATACCATAGCAACCCGCTTTGATGGCATGCGTGAGTTGGCTTCCCACTCTTTTTTTTTAACTCCCCTCCTCCTCCTCTTCTCTCCCCTTGTTGTCTGGTCTTCCCTAAGGAAACTCGAGGGCTCACACTTCCAGGTGTTTCTCCCTGTCTTTCTCCCTGTCAATGATCTTTTCTTCCCTTCCCTTCTCTCAGCCCCATCCTCCTTCACCTTTGTCACCACAATCCTGAACAGATGAAGTTTGTACTTCTCAAGAAAGGTTGGATGTTCCTTTTGAGGGAACCTAGTGTGACATCTGTATGTTGACCTACTACTGAGCCATGGCATGTGTGCACATGCAATGGAGGCATGAGGGAGAGCTGTGAAAGAGATGGTGGCTCTCCAAAACAGGATGTACATGCAGCACATACACATGCTTTTTTCTTGCAAGGGAGAGAGTGACTCCTGCCTCCCACTGTCATCATCATCATCTTTTGGGTTAGTGAATCAATTAAACCTTTCATGATAGTGAGATCGTTTCCCAAATTTCCCTTAAATCAGGGAAGAAATCAGAAACAAACCTTTGGACTGAGAATAAGCCTGTTCCTATGATGCCATTTTTGTTCACTGCAGTGTGAAAAATGTGAAAAAACACACTTCTTTTTCTTCATCTTCTTGGTCCCTATTTACTGGTCTCTTTCAAAGAGGAAATTGTGAACATCAAACTTATTCTCAACTGTCCTAGTGAAAGTTTTAATTAGACAATAATTCCCTCCCACGGCATTATTATGGATTATTTGAGAAACACTTTGCCATGGAAAAATGTTAAGAATGTGAACATGTTTGATTTTAAATGTAATGCCAGTTAAGATCTAAAGTTTCCTAAGAGGACTTTCATCTGTCAGGCACTTCATCTGTCATGCACTAAAAAATTAGTTTATGGAAAGCGAAACGGTGTGCATGTGTGTGTGAAACTAACCTCATTTACATTTTAAAGCACTCTAGCCTGAATGAATATCCACTTTTGTCCATAAATATAACATACAGATGAGGAGGAGGAGTCCAGTTTTGAAGGATTTTAACTCTTGTGTTTTAGCTTGGTTGCTGATTGAGCTAAGGTTTTTGTACTTTTAAAGTTATTGTTGATGCCATATTGGTTTTGTTGGCTCTCTTTTCCACTTACAGAGCTAGTTTACTGTTTTTCTTTGAAATAAATATTCAAAAACATTTAACCTACTGATGCCTCAATTAATGTAATTTTATTGGTATCTATTTTTATTTTTGAAATTTACCAGTAGCTGCTGCATTTCCCACCCTCGACTTATACTCGAGTCAATAAGTTTTCCCAGTTTTTTGTGGTAAAATTGGGTGCCTCGACTTATATTTGGGTCGACTTATACTCGAGTATATACGGTAATATAAATTGACTTAACTCAGCCGTTAAAAGAAGGAAAACCTTTCATAAATTAGAGAAATTAAAATAGGAAATTTTGGCAGGCTTTATCGTTAATGCCCTACCTCCCTAGCTTCTCTAACCCCTGAATGTCCCCAGGAGCTGCAATAAAAGTTAAGGAAAGAATGAGCAAGTGTTCCCAATGCAACCAACACCCTGGCTTAGAACCCACCAGCTCTCAGTATGTCAATGTCGGGCAGTTGACATTTTGTTTAAACTGACTGACATGAGAAAAAGGAAGAAACCCCTAACATATAAGCCTTTCGCTTATACATCAACTAGAAAATAGGCTTGATTTCTTTAAACAAAGATACAATGCAAGACATAATAATTTGTATGTCTCAGATAGATGCTAAAACTTGAAAAGTGGGTATTTAGGAACAGATGCTCATAAAACATCATGGGACAATAGCTGGGCAACACATCAAAAGTAGCAGCTATGTGCAAATCAAGTAGCTGAGCTATGTGCAATGAATGTTTTCTGACCTAACATCCAAAACTCACCCCTTCCAAAATATCAAGGAATGCCAAAACATTTTCTACCAACACCCTGAGAAAATAAAAATAAGTGTTGTAGCAAAATACTGTTATTTTTTTTGCAGCTTTATCAATGAATCAAGAGGCTATGTTCTAGTCAGTTTCCACTAAGGACATAAATATATGTCCTTTATATGGGCAGCAGGGTGAACAATTTGAAATAAATTACCATGACCTGGTCCATATTTTCAATCAGTATGATTTAATATCCACTGCCCACACAAAAAAGGTATAGTCATGAACCCCATTCTTTTTTCATCCTGCACTGTTTAGACTGAACAGGCACTGCATCATAGGATTAACTGAAGGATACAGACTAAAAGATGCATACAGAAGCAAGAAGGAATAAACAAGAATATAAAGTAATTATGTGAAGAAGGGGGCAAAGAACCAGAAAGTAGGTACATCTACATCTATTATACTCTACATCTACAGCTTATGGAAAATGACACTTAGTTAGTCCCAGCAGTTTGAGAGAAGGGCAGTACATCTAAGCAAGAGCTACAAAAGCAAGAGGATAACTATAGATGCAATTTTAGCAAAAGGCAGATGCATGGGGGCCTAATGGACGATGCATCACCAAGCCGGCTATACAGCAAGGAAAGATCTGGCCTGAGCTCAACCACATCCAGGGTTGAGCACCAGCCTAGTGTTCATGAACTCAAAGGATATTTACATCTTCTAGCGGAGTCTGCAGGCTCATCCCATTAGCCAGCGTCGTTACAAGATTCTAGGAGAGAGAGAGTAACAAGGGAAAGAATGTCAATTCAGAGCTCAACGGGAACTGATCCGGAGCCTGGATTATTTTAACAACTAAGATTTGGAGAGGGAATAAGGCAAATAAAAAAACGATGAAAGTTGACCAACAAACAAGGAAGCCATTCTGGGATGACTCTCTATGTGAGGGGTTAATGGTTGTTTCCTGCTAGGCTTGCCAATGGTTTCCAGAAAGAACAATTTCCAGAGTTGGAAACCAGCATTTAGGATTACAACAATCCACCCAGAATCACATATGTGAGATGTGTAGTATGTCCTCTATGGTAAAAATAGACTAGCACCCTACCTCCCCAAATAACTTATACATCTTCTATTCAACCATATCACTAAAACAGAACTATAGCACAGAGAGCAGGGTTGCCTCCAGTCACAAAGAGGCTTTTTATAGGATTATCACAATCCCATGCCAGGAATAGAAAAAAAAAAGGTCATCTGAAATGCCAGCAGAGTTGCTGTGCCAAACATCAAGGTCTCAGTTATACACCTACCAAATGACAGCACTATCTACCACCTATTCCCCTTCAGTATGTTCAGATACAGCACTTCCAAGAGAAATTGGTAAACACAACTGTATTGGAAATAGCTACTTAAACATTCAGGTGAAACAGAATACAAAAGTTGCATGCATTACTTTAGAGATGCCAGGAGTCATCCATTAGGTGATGGGGCTCCTCATACTACATTCCTGTTTGGAATCACCTTGTTCCCCACGTCCTTAGTACTCTGCTTTTTTAATTATTTCCACAATACTCTACAAATTGTCAGCTGACATATATCCAGCAGTTATACCACAAGCTGTCAATACTAGCCGACTCCTCAGAGGGTAAAACTGTAGGATTTCTTTTGGTAGCCTAGTGTGAGTTTCCTGTGTGCCAAAGCCAAGCATCATCACTACATGCTCCCTAGCTGCAACTGCTCTTACATTTGGTTGAAGGACAATTAAGGCAACCAGCTATCTACTGAGATGATAATCTTCTTTAACTAATGAAGGTGAATATATGTGTCCCAGGATAATGTTGCAGGATCCAATCTAGCCTAGAGAGAAGTTCCCTGAAGATGGGCTCTAGTACGAGTCCGAAAGCTTGGAAGACAAAACCTCTGGTCCAGGTGAATGACCCAGATTGGATCCTACAATCTTCTTTAAATTGAAGGAATTGAAAAAGAAGTTAGTAAGTCACTTATTGGGGTTAATTTGGATTCCTACATCAAGAAAGGGATACACCTGTGCCCTAAATCAGCCTTCAACTCGAGAACTTCCAAAGTACTCACCAGTAAGCAATGTATGGTAAATGCCCAGATCAAGAAGCTTGGTCTAAATGGATCGTTCCAATTCTATGGGCTCTATTAAACCAAACACCGAAGGGCAGGTGGGGTTGGGGAACATCTAAAATGGGATGAGCTGGAAGATGGTAACAAGGATACCTTCCCTACAGTCAACTATTGGGCCCTGTCATTCCCATTCTAGGAAGAAAACCAGCAAATGGGCATTGGTATAATTACCTGAGAATGCCCTTTCTATCTACGCTGCAAAAGAGTCCAGGATGGTATGACTCCTCCCTCTGATGTCATCGAGCTGAGTCTGCCACTATATAAAAAGCCAGCCCCTAGCTGGCTCCACAGCTTTTAGGCAAAGATTGTGTGACAGACATAATGTGCATCTGTAAGAGAAAATATCACAATGAAATCACCTCCCCCCCACCAGGACCAGATGCCAAAGGGTGGGGCTGGACTCTCTTGTAGCGCAGATAGAAAGGGCATTCTCAGGTAATTATACCAATGCCCATTCTCATCCACGCTGCGACAAGAGTCCAGGATGGGACATACTAAAGCCTTCATGTCCAAGGGATGGCCCTCGTTTGGTCCCCTCACTCTGACTGTGGGACAACCTTCTGTAAGACCTGTCATCCAAATGCTGCCTCAACGGAGGCAAATGAGTCCAGTTGATAGTGGCATATAAACGGTGACAGGGATGCCCAGGTAGCCACCTTGCAGATTTCCTCAAGTGACGCTTGAGTGTTCCAGGCAGCGGAAGTAGCCACACTCCTAGTGGAGTGGGCTGCAACATTCCTGGGTACCAGCAGGGACAAAGGCTGGTAGGCTTTAGAGATAAAAGTTCTTATCCATCTACTAATGGTAGATGAGGAAGTCTTACTGCCCAATGAGGGCTGGAAAGAGACAAACATAGCTTTGGACTTCCTAAAGGCCTCAGTACATTTGATGTATATCTGGAGAGCTCGCCTCACATCCAACGTATGCCATTTGCATTCTAAGTCATGGCAAGGCTTGGGGCAAAAATCTGGCAACACAATGTCTTGTGCCTGGTGAAACCAAGAGTTCACTTTGGGAACAAACGTAGGGTCCAGTCTGAGAACCACCCTGTTCTCTGGAAAATACACAGATCCTGACGAACCGAGAGTGTCGCTAGTTCCGACACCCTACTGGCCGAAGTAATGGCCACTAGAAAAAGCACCTTGAAGGTCAAAAATTGAAGGGACACCGAATTAAGGGGTTCAAATGGCTGTTCTGTAAGGGCATGTAATACTTTAGGAAGGTCCCAAGTGGGGTATCTATGAACCACTGGAGGGCGGAAATTAGAAGCTCCTTTCAGAAATCTGCAGACTGATGGATGGAGGGATAAGGATGAATAGCCTTCCCAGAACAACAGAGATGACAGAGCCGCCACCTGACAGCGCAGAGTGTTAGGTGCTAACCCCTGATCTAACCCATCTTGGAGAAACATTAACACATCTGCTACAGATGCAGAAGTGGGGTCCCGGGCTGACCTGGCACACCAAGTACAGAAGACCTTCCAGGTAGCATCGTATATGCGGGTGGTGGAAGGTTTACGGGAAACTTGGATTGTCTCTATCATCCTATCAGGCAGGTTAGAACCCTCAGAGATTGCCGCTCAAGCACCAGACGGCTAAGCAAAACCACTGATGGTCCAGGTGGAGTAAAGTTCCTTGATGGAGGGAGATCTTGTTGACCGGAATCCTCCACAGCTGGGCTACAGACAGATTCACCAGGTTGGCGAACCAGGGTCTCCTGGGCCAGTGGGGCACCAGAAGTATTAGCTCCACCTTTTCCTCCAACATCTTCCAAATGACCGCCGGAATGATCGGAAGAGGAGGAAAGGCATAGAGGAGACCTAATGGCCATCTGTTCCGAAGCGCATTGGTCCCCTCTGCTCCCTGGGTCAGGTACCTGGTGAAGAATCTGCTTACCTAAGCATTTTGAGGAGAGGCAAAGAGATCTACTGCCAGAGTTCCGAATCTGTGGGACAACTCCAGGAACAAGGACAGATGGAGACTCCACTCCAACTGGTTGACTCTGGACCGACTCAGCCAATCGGCCTGGGTGTTGTCAACCCCTGAAATGTGATCCACCCTGATAGAAAGAAGGCGACTCTCTGCCCACCAACCCAGGCATTCTGCTTCCCTCATAAGGGCTCTGGACCTGGTCGCCCCATGCCTGTTTCCATGTGCCTTCGCGGCCACATTGTCAGTCATCACTAGCACATGACAGCCTGTCACCCTGTTTTGAAATTGCTTCAGGGCTAGGAAGATGGCCCTGAGCTCCAACCAATTTATGGGGCAAACCCTGTCCACCTGAGGCCAGGACCCTTGGGCAATCTTGCCAGCTAGAAGGGCCCCTCAACCCTGGAGGCTGGCATCTGTGGTGAGCAGGATTCTGTCTGGTTCCTTGAATGGATGTCCTTTCCAGAAAGCCAGGGATTGCCACCACCTGAGGGAGCAAAGGACCTGAGGTGGGACCTGAACCCTGGAAGGGCAGCAGGAACCACTGAAGAATCTGGGTGTGGAGGCGGGCCCAAGGGACTATGCCAAAGCAGGAAATCATTTTCCCTAGCAGCTTGGACAGGTCGGACAAGGGAACTGTACATTGCCATTGAATCTGAATGATGAACTCGTGGAGGCTCTCTCCACATTCTGGGGAGAGAAAAACCTCACAGATCAACGTGTCGATGACCACCCCGAGATGAAGCAATCTGGTCGTTGGATTGAGATGGCTTTTCTGAAGTTGATGGAAAACCCGTGGTCTTGCAGAAACTGCAGCATGATGTGAAGGTCGCGAGAGGTGGATTGTATCGATGTGGACCAAAATGTCATCCAGATAATACTGGACCCTCACTGGAATCGCTCGGAGTGAAGCCACCAAAGCCGCCAAGATTTTGCTGAAGACACTGGGGGGCGATGAAAGCCCAAAGGGAAGGGCCTGGTACTGGAAATGCCTGTTCTGGTAACAGAAATGAACAAACTGGCAGTGATGAGGCCAGACAGGAATGTGGAGGTAAGCCTCCGTAAGGTTGATTGAAAAAAGGAGATCACCCTCCCGAACGCTCTCTAGAATTGAATGCAAGGTCTGCATCTTAAAACGCCTGTACAGGATGAATCTGTTCAAAACTTTGAGGTTGAGAATGGCTTGCCACCCCCACCCCCCCCGAGGCCTTTGGGATCACAAAGAGGTGAGAGTAGAAACCAAGCCCTTGTTGATCCACTGGAACCAGCTGAATGGCTGTGATGCCCATGAGGTGTTGAATGGCTGATTCCATCAGGGCCCATCTCGAACTATCCCTAGACATTGGCAGGAGAAAAAAAACCTTGGGGGTGGGGAGAGGAACTCCAGTTGGAGGCCTGACCTCACTATCCTGATCACCCAGGCGTCCAATGTCGACTCCTCCCATCTGGAGGAGAAGAAGGCTAAACAACCTCCGATGGGTGGGGAGAAGGGGCATTCACTTTGAGCATCGGAAAGAACGACCTCCTCCTCCTCCTCAAAAGGGCCGTTTACCCGAAGTCTGCTGCTGTCTACCTGCTGCCTCAGGATGCTGTTCCTAACGAGGAGAAAATGTCCTCTGGCCCCTGGAGAAATAAGCTGAGGACTCAGTCCGGTAGGAAGAAGGACGACAGTAAGGAGCAGGACAGAACTCAGACTTCCTCCTCAACGAGGAGAGAACCTTCCTCTTGTCCCTGGTTTCCACCAAGTATGGTTCCAGGGCGTCACCAAAAAACTTGTCCCCAGTGCAAGGGATGGAGGTCAACCTTCCACTTTCGGCGGGAATCAGATTGCCAATTTCACAGCCAAAGGAACCTCCTGGCTGCCACTGAGGCCATGGCCCTTGTTGCAAATTTGGCCAAATTCAGTGTAGCATCAACTGTGAATTCTGCCGCCGCAATGATCTTGTTTAGGTCCTGATGTGACCTAAAATCGGCGGGAGGAAGCCGATCTTGCAGTTAGCACAGCCATCGCAGAGATGCTCTCATGAAGAATGAGGCTGCTGTGGAAGCCCGGACTGCCCAAGCTGCTGCTTGGTGGGTGCACTTGAGTGTTTGCTCTGACCTTTTGTCCTCAGCCTTGAGGACGTCCTCTAGCTCAATGGAGGTGCCCGATGTTGAGAACGAGGCAACCATTGGGGCATCCACAACTGGAACCACGAGAGCATTGGCCAAGGAAGGACCCACATTGTAAAACCGCTTGTCAGGCAGTGACGGCCAAGGCCCTGCCACAGGGGAGGCACACCGCTCCTTAACCAAGTCCAGAAGAGCAGAGGAGATGGAAGGACCTCTGTATGTACCACAGGCTTTGAGAACAGGGAGTCACTGTGGCTACTGGAGGCCATTTGGGGTTCTGGAGCCACTTCCTCCGGAGTTATTTGGGCAGTGACCAGGGCCTTATGGAGAAGCAGTTTGAACAAAGAAGACTTAAAAACTGCTGCTAAAGGGGTTTGATCCAATCTTAGCCCCTCTTCGTCAGATAAATTAGGGTCCCTGATCTCCCCTTCCTCTTCCTCAGAAATGGAGGAATGACTATGTTCAGAGGGGTTGGTGTAATCTCTGTCCTCATCTTTTCCTCAATCTGACTGGGCCAATGAGTAACCAAACTGGAGTTGTCTGGGGAATCCCCTCTGAGCCGGGGGACCCCTTGGGAATAGACTGAAGCCAAAGAGTGACCACCCCCTAAAGGGCGAAGGAATTGCTGAAAACCCTCAGCTAGGCCCTGTCTGATGGCCACTGAGACCATGTCCCCAATATCATCAGGCCTACTGTGATGACCCATAGTCTCTCAAAATAACCCAAAACCCAAAACTTATATTAAAGTCCGGTAAAGCCTTCAACTTAACTTCACTGTTTTATTAGACAAAGTTTAAAGTCACAAAAGTAAATAATGAGGCAAACAGAAAACCAGAACAAACTGCATTGATGAGAGTTCTGAAGCAAGCTGAGATAACTAATTATAAACTGCAGGAAAATATCCGACAAAACTCAATGGGAAGAACGCCAGCAAAGATAAGCCTCTTTCAAGGTGAACACTAATTGACTTCAGCAATTCTAACTGTGCAGTTGCAAACTTATATACATAGTTCCCACCTGCAAGCCACGAGGAGGATCATGGTAATCTCTTGAGTAGACCTCGCTTTTCCCTGATCCTCTCCTCCCTGCATGACCTAGGATGGCTGGCTAGGGGATGGGCCTGGATCCTCCTCTGACTGCTCGGCTGGCTTCTGCCCTTCCCCAGCCTCCTCCACCACCTCTGGAGCCATACTCCCACTCCCTGTTGGCTGTTCCTCCTCTTCCTCAGAGTCAGACTCCACCAGGGGCATGACACTATCCCCCTCGCACAGGGCCCCCTCCCCCGGGACCAGGAGGACGAGGATGTTGAAGAAAGTCCTAGACCAAATGAGGAGCATGAATATCAGTGGCATCGACCCAGGTGAAGTCCTCTGGTCCATAACCTTTCCGTGCCACCAAATACTGAAATCAGCCCCACAACTGGCGTGAATCTCGGATGCTATCCACTTCATATTCCTCCTCTCCCAGACAGGCTACTGGGGCCAGCTGTGATGGAGCTGGTCTATGTGGACTGTCGGGCGAGGCAGGGACAAAATGGGAACGATGAAAAACAGCATGGATACGCATGGTCCATGGCAGGGAGACGATAAGCTACAGGATTGATCACCACCTCGACCAGAAAAGGTCCCAGGTAACGGTAATCGAGCTTTTCCGATGGTCGCGTCGTTGGTAAATATCGAGTAGAGAGCCAAACCTGATCGCCGACCGCGAAAGGTGGAACATCGCGACGATGTCAGTCTGCAAACCATTTATAGTCTTCCTTGGCGCTCTCTAGTTGATTGCGGACCATGTGGTGCACGGCTTTTAACTCCTGAAAAAACGTATCCACTGCCAGAACTGGGGAATCAGATGGGGCTAAAGGGAAAAGTCGTGGATGAAACCCATAGTTAGCAAAAAAGGGGACACATGGGTGGATGCATGTTGAGCATTGTTATAAGTGAACTCTGCCACTGGCAGCACCTCCACCCAATTGTCTTGTTGAGTATTGCTAAAACAGTGGAGGTACTGCTCCAAAATAATATTCACTCTCTCTGTCCCCCCATCAGTTTCGGGGTGATGAGCAGATGACACGCCTGTACCTGTAGTTTCGTAAGTAGGGTCTGCCAGAAGCGTGCCATAAATTGTACCCCTCGATCTGATACCATGCGGTATGGCAACCCATGACACCGGAAAACATGGGAGATAAACAATTGAGCCTTTATCTTGGCTGATGGAAGACCCACATACGAAATAAAGTGGGCCATTTTAGTCAGCATATCCACCACCACCAAAATGGATGTGGCACCATTCAATGGTGGTCACTCAATGAGGAAATCCAATGAAACTTCCCCCCACGGTCATTCTGGCGTGGGCAAGGGCTGCAAGAGACCAGGGGGTGCACCAGGAGCATACCTGGCTTGGTGACAGATCCCACAGAACACCACATATCCCGACACATCATGTTTAAGTCTCGGCCACCAAAATGTCCTAGAGATGAGGTGCAGTGTTTTGAACACCCCAAAGTGTCCTGCCGCCGGACTATCATGACATTGATGTAGGATAAGGCCACAAAGAGGACCTCCAGGCACATAAATGCGATCACGGAACCGCAACAGGTCCCCAATATATGCCCAAGGAGTCTCTTGTCTCCCATTCTCATCCAATTCTCGACGTCGAGCTGTCACAAATGGGTCCTGCCGCTGCGCCTCCTGAATCCTCACTCGGAGGTCCACAGGTTCCTTGGTGGCCACAAACCGCTCCAACGGAATCACCGTCCGGGGCAAGATTGGGTGTTGGTCCTTACCTGACACGCCATTTCTCTTCGAGCTGCGAGGATCATCCAGAGAGTGGGAGGTGCTTCAGTCTGCGTCATTGCAGGCTGAGCTTAATTACTGAGGAACGCTCCGCCCTTCATCACGTGGCTCCCTTGTGGCGTTCCCCAGTTTATGCGAAGTCGATAGTGAAGAGAAAGTCGTACTCTCATCTTAATAGACTTAAGGGTTCATTGGCCGAAACAAGACCCCACCAGACAGTGAAAAAATAAGGGTGGGGCTGGATGATCCTCGCAGCTCGAAGAGAAATGGCGTGTCAGGTAAGGACCAACACCCATTCTCCTTAGAGCTGCTCGGATCATCCAGAGAGTGGGACATATCAAAGCTTGGTTGTCCTACGGGAGGGACTCCGTCTGGTGGGGAGGCCTCCACGGGTCCTTGAGGACTCGCTGAAGGACTCATCTGCAAATGAAGCCTCCGCCGAGGCAAATATGTCAATCTTATAATGCCTAATGAAGGGAGACGGGGAGGCCCAGGTGGCCGCCTGGCAAATATCAGTGATTAGAGCTTGGGTGGCCCAAGCTGCCGAGGTAGCTGCACTTCTGGTGGAATGTGCTGTTATTCCTCTGGGTACCGGCAGAGCCTGAGACAAATAAGCTTTGGAAATAGTAGCTCTGATCCAGCAGCCGATGGTTGAAGGGGACACTTTGTGGCCCAATCTTTTGGGCTGAAAGGAAAGGAATAGGGATTCAGACCTCCTAAAGGGCTGGGTACACTTAATGTAAATGCGGAGGGCACGTCTCACGTCCAGGGTGTGCCAGAGCTTCTCCTTCTCCCGCGAGTGATTGGGGCAGAAGTTTGGGAGCATGAGTTCCTGTGCCCTGTGGAAGGCCGAGTTGACCTTGGGCAAGAAGGTAGGGTCAGGCCAGAGGACCACCCAGTCGGCATGGAAGATGCAAAGGTCCTTTCTCACCGACAAGGCTGCGATCTCCGATTTTCGGCAAGCCGAAGTAATGGCCACCAGGAACACGACTTTGAATGTTAAAAACTGGAGGGTAGATTCCCTGAGAGGCTCAAAGAGGTGTTTAGTAAGGGACACAAGGACCTTATTGAGGTCCCAGGTAGGATATCGGTGAACAGTTGGGGGGCACAAGTTAGTGGCTCCTCTGAGGAATGCCCTAATGCGAGGGTGGTGGGAAAGGGAACCCAGGTTGTCACAAGCGATGACAGTTGAGAGGGCTGCGACCTGACGCCTCAAGGTGTTAGGGGAAAGTCCCTTCCTCAGACCTTCTTGGAGGTAGTCCAAAACTTGAGCGATGGAGGGCGAAAGCAGGTTGACCTGGAAATTATGGTACCACTTGCAGAAACTATTCCAGGTGGCATTGTATATTCGGGTAGTAGAGGGCCGCCTAGCGGCTAAAATGGTATCAATAACCTGGTCACAGAGCTTCTCCTTTCTTAGACGTTCCCGCTCAACCTCCAAACAGCTAACTGGAGCCATTGAGGATCCGGATGCTGGAGGGGGCCCTGAGAAAGGGAGATCCTGTTCGGGGGGATTTTCCAGGTAGGGGCCACCGATAGGTTATGGAGGTCCGCAAACCATGGGCGTCTGGGCCAGTAGGGGGCCACCAGAAGCAGTTCTGCCTTCTCCTAAATGAGCTTCTGGATGACTCTGGGGACTAGGGCTAATGGAGGGAATGCGTATAGAAGCCCTGTGGGCCAGGGGCAATGGAGGGCGTTGTAATTCTCGGCCCCGTGGGAAGGGTACCTTGAGAAAAACCTTGGGAGTTGTGTGTTGAGGGGGGATGCGAAGAGGTCCACTGTCGGAAGACCGAACATCATGGTCGCCTCCTTGAACAGAGACGGGTGGATACGCCACTCGGACTGGTCCACCGTGGCCCTGCTCAGCCAGTCTGCTTGGGTGTTTGAAGCCCCTGAGATGTGCTCAGCCTTGAGAGAGAGGAGATTGTGCTCTGCCCAACAGCAGAGGCGCTCGGCCTCTCTCATCAACCATATGGACTGGGTACCCCCTTGCCGGTTGATGTGAGCCTTGGCGGTGACATTGTCCGTGAGTATAAGGACATGCCGCCCGCGGACCTGAGGGAGGAAGTTGCGCAGGGCCAGGTGGATGGCGTGGAGTTCCAACCAGTTTATACTGCATGCCCGTTCTGCCTGCGACCATCTGCCCTGTGTCGTGAGCGAGTGGATGTGAGCACCCCATCCGGACAGGCTGGCGTCTGTGGTGAGGGTGAGGCGTTGGAGCTCCTTGAAGCAATGGCCCTTGTTGATGGCAGGATTGGTCCACCAGGGGAGAGACATGAGGACCCTTGGAGGTACCTTGACCGTGGCCTTTGAATTGCTTCTGCCGGATCTTTGGAACGGGAGTAGGAACCACTGCAGGGATCTGGTGTGTAAACGGGCCGAGGGAACAATGGAAATGCATGAGACCATTTTACCTAGTAATTTAGACAATTCTAAGAGTGTTACCCTTTTTGATCGTCTGATATGTTTGACGGTTTCCTGGATGCTAAGGAACCTTTCCGAGGAAAGGAAGACCTTTCCTTGAACCGAGTCAATGACGGACCCCAAGTGGGTTATCCGGGTAGATGGTAACAATTGGCTCTTTTGCCAGTTTACTAGGTACCCATGGTCTTGGAGGGCAGAGAGAGTAGCTCTGGTGTCCTTCTCTGCTTGGTGTCTGGATTGAGGCAGGATGAGAATGTCATCCAGGTAGCAGTGGAGACGCACCGGGAGGTTCCTGAGGTGAGCCGCTAGAGCCACGAGGACCTTAGTGAAGGTTCTCGGGGCAGAAGCCAACCCAAAGGGAAGGGCCACATATTGGAGGTGGCGGTGATTGTAACAGAACCTGAGGAATTTGGAATGGGAGGGCTGGATTGGTATGTGAAGATACGCTTCTGAAAGGTCTATAGAAGAGAGCCAGTCCCCCTGCCTGATGCCCAGTAGAATGGACTGTAAGATGTGCATCTTAAACCTGGGGTGGATCAGGTAACGGTTAAGGCGTTTCAGGTCTAGAATAGCCCTCCATCCACCTGAGGATTTGGGAACCATGAAAAGGTGGGAGTAAAAACCTTGCCCTCGTTGGGAGGGTGGGACGGGTTGGATAGCCTGTATGTTGAGATGATGAATAGCAGGATCCATCAAGCTGCATTTGGTGGGATCCCTCGAGGGGGGGGATGCCATGAAAAAGTCAGGGGGGGCACGCTGAAATTCCAGAGCGAGACCGAATCTGATGGTGTCCCGGACCCAGGCGTCGGAGGTAGAGGAGTCCCATCGGTCGGCAAAATGCTTGAGACGTCCGTCGATGGGAAGGGAGGGATGGGATCTATCTGGGGCGCCGGAAGGGCTTCCCCCCTAAACCCCTGAAGGGACACTTGTAGCTGCCGCCCCTCCTGTTCCTGTCGCCCGGGTCGGCTCGATACTGGGGTTGGAATGGCTGGAAGGAGGGGGGTCTCGGGTACCTGGGTGGGAAGGGTGACTGGTAGAAAGGTCGGAAGGAACCTCTCCGAAATGGCTGAGGGGCTCTTGGCTCTGACCTCCGAAAAAGAGAAGGAAGAAATTTTTTCTTGCTTTGGGTCTCGGCTAGCAGGGGCTCCAGGGCCGTGCCGAATAGTTTGTCCCCCTTGATGGGGGCAGTAGCCAACTTAATTTTGTTTTTTACATCCGCCTGCCAGTGTTTGAGCCAGAGCAGGCAGCGGGCTGTAACATGAGAGGTTATTGCTTGGGTGGAGAACTTAACCACGTGGTAGGTGGCGTCGGCCAAGAATTCTGCCGCGGCCGTCAGTTTGGCGATGTCCTGATGCGCCCTTGTATTGGGGGGGGGACATGCTCTTTTAGTTGGCGGAGCCACCGGATCGAAGACCTGGTGAAAAATGAGGCGGCCGTAGCCGATCTAATGGCCCAAGCGTTGGCTTGGTGAGCCCGACGTAAGGCTAGTTTGGACCTCTTGTCCTCGGGTTTCAGAGCCTCCAGAGGATCACTAGGGGAGGAGGAGGAAGCTAAGCCAATGATGGGCTCATCGACCTCGAGGGTGTTTCGCAGGTTGCAGAAGCTTGAATTGAGGTTAAAGAACCTCTTGTCCTGGCTGGATGGGGCAGGAGGGGCCCCTGTAGAGTCCAACTGGTTTGAGACTAGGTCGTGAAAGATGGGTGGAGCTGGAATAACCTCCGCTTCCACAACGGGCTGCCTAAAAATGGCGTCCTCTTGTCCCTCCACCGGGGAAGGGAGAGCAGAGGGAGACTGTATGGACAGGCCAGAGATGTTCTTGGCCTTAAAGAGGAGCAATTTAAACATGTGTGGCTTGAACAAACCCACAAAGGTGAGTTGATCGGGGAAGAGACCCTCACCGTCGGACATCTCCCCTTCCATAGGGTCTATCTCCAATAGGGGTTCTCCGTGGTGTGTGGACCCCCATTCAAATTCTTCCTCCTCCCTGAACTGATCCAGGCCCTCTATCGCCTCCTCCAGTTCCACTTCTGGGAGAGGGCTGCCCCTCTGTAAAGGTACCTGACCATGGGTAGGGTCCGATCTAGGCAAGGACCTGACTGATAGTGACTCGTGTTCAGGAGCCATCGGAAGGGGACCGGGCCTGGACATCTGTTGGAGGCCTTCTGCAATCCCCTGGCGGATAGCCCGTTCCATCCATGCCCTCATTTGTTCAGGGATCTCGATGGCGGGCTCCTCCTGGCGCAGACCAGTGGCCGTGGGCATGAATGTAGCTTCAGGCGTCCATCTGGTCGTTGGTGCAGGGACCTGATGCCCCTGGGATGAGCTGTGCCTGGAGAGGGAAGAACAATCTGGAGGAGGGGGGGTGTCTAGAGGTAGAAGGAATGGAGGGTGGGCGGGGCTGGAGGCACCGGTTGTGACTCCCTGGATCGCCTGTCGAATTCTTTCTCCAATGGCCTTGTGGCACCTTAAGGCGTCTCTTTGAGAGGCCTTGGAAGTTTCCTTAGAAGTTTCCTTAGCCTGTCTGCGCAAGTGGTAGGACTTAGATCTGGCCTTCAAAGAAGGGCCTTTTGCGGAATTGTCATCTGCCATTTTAGAAGTAAGGATTGTAAATAAGATTCTAAAGG
The DNA here is from genome assembly GCA_033807585.1 of Hydrophis major. Lineage (NCBI taxonomy): Eukaryota > Metazoa > Chordata > Lepidosauria > Squamata > Elapidae > Hydrophis > Hydrophis major. The sequence goes on from JAUCBL010000017.1 coordinate 2,592,931, forward strand.
CGGTTGGCTCACCAAGGGTTCGACCTACAACAAAGGCCGGGTGTCCTTTCAGCTGGCCCGCACCCCCTTTTGGAATTTAGATGTATATAATATATATTATTATTGTTATTGTTATTATTAATATATATATGTATCTGCTCATAAATAAATGTATAATCCTATTACTATTAATATTATTCTTGTGCGTGTGTGTGTGTGTGTATATATATATATATATATATATATATATATATATATATATAATTTATTATTTATTATTTATTATTATTATTTTTTATTTTTTATTTTTATTTATTTATTTATTTCAATAACAAATTATCCCAATTAGTGAACTAGGTTCAGGGCTCTCAGGAGGGAGTAACCCAGGAGATTGATATTATTGGTATCCAATTGGTTAAATGAATGCCTGAGGCTGGAAATAAGGCCTCTAGTAGCTAGAGCTCCCAGACAACAACCAGGAGGGATAGGCTGCTAATCCTCACCCTGAGCGCTGCTGCGGAAAGCCAACAGTTTGAGAATTTTAATGAAAAAGCACAGCACAGAACAGTAACAGCTCTAACAGTCTGGGAGGCCTGTGAATAGAGCTATCCCCTTCGCAGCCGCAATGAGGCCAGGAAAATGGCGCCCAAGCACGCGGCGGCGCCCAAAATGGCGGCTGCCTATGAATTATCTTATCGGGCCGCTCAGAGCAGAACTAGGCCCCTCCGGCAAGATTAGAGGCCGAGAGAGAGCCAGGAGAAATTCACCCCTTCCTGGGGCGATTGGCGTTCGCGGTGGGGGTAAAACCAGCTGCGCTTTAACAGCGCAATTAGTTCAAGCCGCAATGAGGGCAGCGTAGAGAAGCGGCAGGAAGAAACCGAATCGGGGGGGGGGGTTTAGTGCCGGAGCGCTGTTAAAACCGCCCACTCTTTTTCCCCCCCTTGGGGGCGTGGAACGCGCTCCCCTTGCTCCAGAGACACCCCAAATGCGCAGAGGCTAAGGAAGGAATTTATAATAAGGCAAACCTGATAAATAGGAAAAGTCTTGAATCAGCCAAGGAGTAGGAAATAACACAGCCTATTCTCACGATGGCTGAGCATAAACTGGGGAACGCCACAAGGGAGCCACGTGAAGAAGGGCGGAGCATTCCTCAGTAATTAAGCTCAACCTACAACGATGCAGAGTGCAGCACCTCCCACTCTCTGGATGATCCGAGCAGCTCTAAGGAGAATTTATCCTTCCTTCAGGTATACTTGGGCTTCTGAGACAGGGCGTCGGCGCATTGATTCCCTCCACTCAGAACATAGGTCACCCAGAAATCAAATCGAGCAAAGAATAAGGACCATCTCACCTGATGCTGGTTCAATGTCCAAGCTGTACATAGGTGTTCCAAATTGCGATGATCCGTCCGAACCTCGATTTGGTGATGAGCCCCCTCCAGGTGGTGCCGCCATGTCTCAAAAGCGACCTTAACCACCAATAGCTCCTTGTCCCAAATCGTATAGTTGCACTCTGGAGCCGACAACTTCCGGGAATAAGTGCATGGGAACAAGGTGCCTGCGGGAGCATAGGCCTGGAGGAGCACTGCACCAACAGCCACCACAGAAGCATCTGTTTCCACCACAAATGGCTGGCCTGGATCAGGGTGTTTGAGGATAGGCTTGGAAGCAAAGGCGACTTTCAACACCTTGAAAGCTGCCTGCTCCAAGCACCCCAATGGAACTTCTCCCCCTTCTTGAGCAGATTAGAAAGGGGAGCAGTCAAGGCAGCAAAGCAGGGAATAAATGTGCGGTAGTAGTTTGCAAACCCCAACAGGCATTGCATATCCTTAACCCGCTGTGCACGTTCCCACTCCTGCAACAATTGAATTTTTTCTGGGCTCATTTCCACCCCAGCAGGTGAAATACGATGTCCCAAGAAGTCAATCGTGGTTTGTGCAAACTGACACTTCTCACGTTGAGCAAACAGGTGGTTATCATGCAAACATTGCAACACTAGCCACCCATGTTGCCAATGTTCCGGCAGGAAGTCTGAGTAAATCAAAATGTCATCTAAATAAATGACCACGAATTGATCCAACAAATCACGGAAAACATCGTGCATGAAATGCATGAACACAGCTGGGGAATGAAATTGAAATTGGCTGTGGCCCCTGAGTCGAAGATGTCAAAGGTGGCAAGGTTGGTGAAGATGGTGGGCCTATGGACTTTACACCCCAACCTGCAGACCCCCATAGGCCGAGCGATGCTCGTTTCCCGCCACTGCAGGTGTTGCTGCTGTGGATGTCTTAACAGGACACTTGGCCGCAAAATGGCCTCGATTGTCACAATAGAGGCATAAACCATCACAACAACGTCTATTCTTTTCTACTCGAGTGAGGCGAGGACGGCCAGCCCCCAACTGCATGGGTTCCTCCAAAGGCACTTCCACCAAGGGCACCATCTTGCTGGAAACAGATACGGTCTCTGCCTGTCATCACACCCATCGCTGAAGTCTAGCATCGATACGAAGACACAAATGCATGAGCTCCTGAAGGGTGTGAGGGCATTCAGTGCGTGACAACTCATCCAGTAGCTCTGACGACAAACCCTCCTGGAACTGGTCTAATAGTGCTGCCTCATTCCATTGTACATCCTGAGCAACCTCCCGAAAACTAGCAATATAATCCATGAGTGAGCCACGCCCCTGCTTCAACTCTCTCAAACGTCTGTTTGCTGTTTGGCTTTGAACGGGGTCCTCAAACATGGCCTGAAACTGACGGCAAAACTCAGCGTTATTGTCCAACACCTGGTTGGGCTGGGTCAGCAGAGGCGTCACCCAATGTGCTGCAGAGCCTGACAACAAACTGATCAAAAACCCCACCTTATCCCGGTCAGTGGGAAAGTCCTCAGGCCGAAGGCTCATGTAAAGCTGGCATTGCCCAAAAAATGCTGGAAATTGGGCCAGCGAACCATCAAATTTATCTGGCACTGCCACTGGGCATTTTCGACGTGGCTGGGCAGCTTGCATTTGTGCCACCTGTGCAGTCAGAAGAGCCACTTGCTGTGTTAACTGGGCAATCTCTGCTCTGAGCTGATCCATGGTCACCCCACAAAAAGCAAAAATAAGTTGAAGGGGTGGCTGAAGTCAAAATGTGATGACCCGTAGTCTCTCAAAATAACCGAAAACCCAAAACATATATTAAAGTCTGGTAAAGCCTTCAACTTAACTTCACTGTTTTATTAGGCAAAGTTTAAAGTCACAAAAGTAAATAATGAGGCAAACAGAAAACCAGAACAAACTGCATTGATGAGAGTTCTGAAGCAAGCCGAGATAACTAATTATAAACTGCAGGAAAATATCCGACAAAACTCAATGGGAAGAACGCCAGCAAAGATAAGCCTCTTTCAAGGTGAACACTAATTGACTTCAACAATTCTAACTGCGCAGTTGCAAACTTATATACATAGCTCCCACCTGAAAGCCATGAGGAGGATCATGGTAATCTCCTCTTGAGGGGGTGGGGGGTAGCAATTTATGTAAAAAAAGGGATAAATTCAAAAAAAATCTATGCAGATGAACAAGGCAGAATTTTAATGACACAAATTTACATCAAAAAAATTACTATTAGTGGGGATATATGCCCCTAATGACAACCAGAAGAAGTTTTATAAGGGACTGTATGATAAAATAATCAGTGTAGGTGAAGAAAATATTTGCTTGATAGGGGACTTTAATGCCATTGTTGATGTTAAAAAAGACTATATTAGTATGGAAGGGAGTAGGAAGAAAAAAAAGAGAATTTTACCAAAAAAAAAATTTGATTTAACATGAGACCAATTTGGAAGATATATGGAGGAAGAGGAATCCAAATGAGAAGAAATATACGTTTTATTCTTGTCCACAAAAATCATGGTCCAGAATCTATATGGTATGGGTCAATGGGGCAATTGAGAAAGACATTAGTGAAGTAGAGATAATGCCTAATATATGGGCTGACCATAGCCCGGTTAAAATTACATGGAAAGGACATAGTAAATGGGCGTTGGTTCTTACCTGATATGCCTCTTCTCGTGGAACTGCGTAGAGCATCCAGAGAGTGGGAGGTGCTTCAGTCTTCACTTCTCACAGGCTGAGCTGAAATTGAGGAACGCCCTCCTCCTCCACGTGACTCCTCCATGCGTTCCTCCCAGTTTTATCGAAGACGAGAGGACAAAAAACCCCCTCTACTCTTAAGTATTAAACAACATGAACTACAACATTAGAAATCATTGGCCGAAACAGGTTTTTCCCCCTTCACAGATGGACCAACAGGGTGGGGCTGGATGCTCTACGCAGTTCCACGAGAAGAGGCGTATCAGGTAAGAACCAACGCCCATTCTCCGTAGAACTGCTAACCACTCGCTGCAAAACTTGCCTGCCAAAAGATGCTTCAGCTGAGGCATAAACATCAATCTTATAATGTCTTATAAAGGGAGATGGGGAAGTCCAGGTGGCCGCCCGGCAAATATCAAGAATAGACGCCTGAGTAGCCCAGGCTGCCGAGGTAGCTGCACTTCTGGTGGAGTGAGCGGTAACCCCACTGGGAACTGGAATATCTTGAACTAAATAGGCTTTGGATATGGTAGCCCTAATCCATCTGCCTACCGTGGACGGAGAAACCTTACAGCCTAGTGTCTTTGGCTGAAAGGACAAAAAGAGAGACTCTGTCTTCCTGATGGACTGCGTGCGAGAAATGTAAATACGCAAAGCCCTTCGAACATCAAGGGTGTGCCACTGCCTCTCTTGCTTGTGCAGAGGCTTCGGGCAAAAATTAGGCAGGACCAACTCCTGCACCCTGTGGAACGGTGAATTAATCTTCGGTATAAATGCTGGGTCTGGTCTCAGAACCACCCGATCTGAATGAAAAATGCACAGATCTTTTCTCACGGATAGAGCTGCAATTTCAGATATCCTTCTAGCCGAAGTAATAGCCACCAGAAAAACTGCTTTAAATGTAAGAAATTGAAGTGACGCCTCCCTGAGAGGCTCAAAAGGAGATCTAGTCAAGGCCAGGAGAACTTTATTAAGGTCCCATGTCGGGTACCTATGCACTACTGACGGGCGCAAATTAGAAGCCCCTTTAAGAAAAGCCTTGATTCGAGGATGGTGGGAAAGGGGACCGAAAGGACCGCCAGCAACCACCGTTGAGAGCGCCGCTACCTGCCTCCTTAAGGTGTTAGGTGATAAACCTCCATCTAGGCCATCTTGTAAAAAGGCCAGGATCTGTGCAACTGAAGGAGAGCATGGGTCGATGAATGATTTGTGGCACCAGTTACAGAAACTTTTCCAGGTTGCATCATAAATGCGAGTGGTAGTAGGTCTTCTAGCCGCCAAAATGGTGTTAATGACCTGTGCTGATAAGCCTTCCTCAATCATCCTTTCCCGCTCAACCTCCAAACGGCCAACTGTAGCCACTGTGGCTCTGGATGGAGCAGCGGGCCTTGCGACAGCGAAATCTGATCCAACGGAATCCTCCATGGTGGAGATACTGACAGATTGCGGAGGTCCGCAAACCATGGCCTCCTGGGCCAATAAGGTGCCACCATGAGGATCTCTGCTTTCTCGTCTATCAATTTTCGAATCACCCTGGGGATTAATGGAAGCGGAGGGAAGGCGTACAGTAGCCCGGAAGGCCACGGGCAACGCAAGGCATCGTGATTCTCTGCTCCGCTGGAGGGATAACGGGAGAAGAACCTCGGTGTTTGCGTGTTGAGCGGAGACGCAAAAAGGTCTACTAGGGGCTGACCGAACCTGGCTGCTGCTTCTCTGAACAGATGTGGGTGTAGGCGCCACTCTGCCTGATCCAGTGTTGCCCTGCTGAGCCAGTCTGCTTGGACGTTGGAGGCCCCGGAAATGTGCTCCGCTCTGATGGATAAGAGGTGCGCTTCTGCCCATCGACACAGTCGCTCGGCCTCTCTCATGAGAAGGGGGGAATGGGTGCCCCCTTTGTTGTAACTATCAGTGCAATTCTGTACCATCCTAGCATTGTATCTTGTATACATTAGACTCCTGTCTGCATTGTATCTTTCTCATGTTAACATTAAGACTCCTATCTCTTCAGTGATCTTTGCCAGGCATGCAAAAGAGAAGAGGAGTTTAAACAGCTGTCAATACAGAATGATGTTTTAATTGACCTGAATTCCTATAAATTACGCTTTCTGATACCCTGTTGTCTTTACTAACCTGAGCTATTATAAATCTTATGTATTTCCTGCTGACCTAAGCTATTATAATTCATGAATGTCTTGTTTACCCTGGGCTTTGAAGAATTTCACCCCCCTGTGAAAAAGCATAATAAAAGAGCCAGTGCCGAGGCATTTGGCGCGCTCATCCCGGGAAACCTCGTCTCGTGTCGTTTCTTCCTCCTTCGCTCCCTCTCATGAGGCGCCCATCTAATGCGGGATGGCAGATACCGCACCCCTTGCCGATTGATGTGGGCCTTGGTTGTAGTATTGTCCGTTAGGACCAGGACATGGCGCCCCCTTACCCGATGAAGAAATGTTCGCAGAGCCAGGTACACTGCACGAAGCTCCAACCAGTTAATGCTCCGACTTCGCTCCGAACGGGTCCAAACTCCCTGTGCTGAGAGAGATTGTAGATGGGCCCCCCATCCGGAAAGACTTGCGTCTGTCGTGAGAACAACCCTTTGAGGTTCCTGGAATAGCTGACCTCTGTTGACAGATGGTCGCGTCCACCACAGGAGGGAGGCGAGAACTTTCGGCGGGACCTTCACTATGAACCTTGACGTGCTCCTTCCTGAACGCTGATATGGCAGGAGGAACCATTGCAAAGATCTGGAATGCAAGCGAGCCCATGGAATAATGGAAATACAGGAAACTAGCTTCCCTAGCAGTTTGGATAAATTGAGCAACGATGCTTTCCCGGTCCACCGGATATCTCTGATAGTGGTGCGGATACTAATAAGTCTCTCCTGAGAGAGAAAGACCCTTCCTTCAACAGAGTCAATCACAGCCTCTAGATGAGATATACTAGTGGAGGGAGTAAGCTGACTCTTTTCCCAGTTCACTAAGAACCCGTGGGACTGAAGTACCAAGAGGGTAGCGCTAGTATCGCTCTCGGCTTGATGTCAGGAAGGGGATACAACCAGGATATCGTCAAGGTAACAGTGGATCCGGATGGGAATTTGTCTAAGGTGAGCTGCAATAGCCGCCAACACCTTAGTGAAAGATCTCGGGGCTGAGGCTAGACCAAAGGGGAGGGCTACATACTGGAAATGCTGATTATTATAACAAAATCTGAGATATTTAGAATACGAGGAATGAATGGGAATATGGAGATAAGCCTAATGGAGATAAGCCTAGGAAAGGTCAATTGACGTAAGCCAGTCTCCTTCTCTAATACCCTGTAAAATCGACTGCAGAGTCTGCATTTTGAATTTATGGCGTACAATAAAACGATTTAACCTCTTAAGATCTAAAATGGGTCTCCATCCCCCGGAATGTTTAGGCAACAAGAATAAAAGTGAATAGAAACCCCTTCCCTGTTGGGAGAGGGGTACAGGTTGAATAGCCCTAATATCAGAGAGATGTTTGATGGCAGAAGTCATAAGAGCCCGTTTAGTAGGATTCCTAGAAATGGGTGAAACCCTGAAATGTTCGGGGGGAGGAGAGAAACTGCAGGGTCAAGCCAAAGCGCACTGAATCTGTAACCCAAGTATCAGAGGTGGATTCCTCCCACTTGTCTGCAAAATGCCTGAGGCGGCCGCCTATAGAAAGAAAACCTGCAACGCTACCTGGGCCGGCGGGCCGCTCTACTCCCGGAACCCCTGAAGGGCCTTCTGTAGCTGCCCCCTCTCTTGCCTCTGTCTCCCGAGTCGCCCCGGTCCTGGTAGGACGGCCGGAATGAGGGAGAGCCCTGAAATCTAGGAGAGAATGATGACTGGAAGGAGGGACGAAAGGAGCCCCTCCGAAAGGACTGGGAACTCTTGGCTTCCTGCCTACGAAAAAGTGAAGGCAGAAACTTTTTCTTATTTCGGGTCTCCAGGAGTAATGGCTCCAGAGCGGGCCCGAATAATTTCCCTTTTACTATGGGGGCTGAAGCCAACTTAGACTTATTTTTAATATCAGCCTGCCAGTGTCGAAGCCAAAGCAATCGTCTGGCAGAAACATGGGAAGAAATAGCTCGGGATGAGAATTTAACCGAATGAAAGGTAGCGTCGGCTGCAAATTCCGCCGCTGCCGTGATCTTTGCAATATCTTGATGGGCTCTGGTATCAGCTGGGGAAATGTGTTGCTTCAGCTGTCTGAGCCACCTGATGGAGGATCGGGTGAAAAAGGAAGCGGCCATGGCCGACCGGATAGCCCAGGCATCAGCGGTGTGAGCCCGCCGAAGCACCATCTCCGCTCGCTTATCCTCCGGCTTCAGTGCCTCTAGTGCATCGGTAGGATTGGAAGAAGAAGCAAGCCTTATAATTGGATCATCTACTTCCGGGGTATCTAACATAGCTGAGAAATCCGAATCCAGGGTAAACAACCTCTTGTCCTGACTAGAAGGGGCCGGAGAAGGACCCACCGAGGCCAACTGCTTTGCTACCAGATCTGAGAAGATTGGGGGGGCCGGAATAATGTCTGCTGCCACTGTCGGCTGTCTAAACATAAGGTCATCAGGACCTTCTGGACTCGATGGAGGGGGTTCAGAAGGAGGCTGAGAGGCCAGACCTGAAATGTTCTTTGCCTTAAATAGCAAGGACTTAAATAAATGGGGTTTAAAAAGACCCACAACAGCCGGTTGTTCAGGAGAAAGACCCTCATCTTCCGACATTTCTCCCTCCATTAGGTCCCCCTCCAGAAAGGGTTCCGAATACTGTAAGGAACCTCTGTCAGAACCTTCGTACTCTCCAAACGGTTCAAGGCCCACTCCCTCTTCTTCTTGGGTATCCTCCCCCTCTGGGAATGGAACATCCATGTGAGGAGGTACCTGACCATGCTGTGACGCTGGTGCAGAAGGAGATCTCTCAGATAAAGACTCAGCCTCGGGAGTCCTCCCTCGGGAATCCGGTCTAGCGAGCTGCTGCATTCCTTCAGCTATACCTTGACGGATGGCAGACTGCATCCATTCTCTGATGTTCTCAGGTACAATAATTAGAGCAGGATCCTCAGAGCGTAGACCTGCAGCGGTTGGCGTAAATGTCGCCTCTGGTACACGGGAGGGCTGGCGGCCTCGGGTGGAAGTACTGCCCCTAGAGGAAGATGGTTGGCTCGGCGGGGGGGGGTAGAAGGAAAGGCAGATGTTATAGAGTGAGACTCTTTAGCCCGCTTGCTAAACTCCCTTTCTAGGGCCTTATGACGTCGTAAGGCATCTCTTTGAGAAGCACTGGAAGAATCCTTGTCCCTTCTGTGAAGGTAGTGCGTCTTAGACTTGGCCTTCAGAGAAGAGCCAGTAGGATTAGCCTCTGCCATGGTATTGAAAGAAAAATGGCGGTTGGCACGCCTAGGAGTTCGGCCTACAAACGTAAACCGGTTTTCCTAAAATTGGGTCACGTCCCCCTTTTTGAAATAAATTTTATTCTAGAACTAGCTATTATCTATTCAAAAAAATCTCCTTTCTCTCTCTTTTTTTTTTTAAATATGCAATAAAAAAACAGAAAACAATTCTAGCAGCTAAATTAAAAATCTGAATATATACACTAGCAATTAAATACAAAAAAAGGGGTCAGGTTCAAGTAAGGAAAACCAAATAGCCCCAAAAGGTACAGCAAATAATAATAGTAATAATAACTTAATTCCAAATAGACCAAATGAACGCTGAGGCCAAGCAATTGTGAAAGGCAAGATAAGAAAAAAGAGATAGGCCTCTATAGGCAGCCCCCCAACAACATGGAGAGTACGTGCCTGCGCTTCTGAACTAGCTGTGGGCCAAGGAATAAAGCCAACAATATTAACTCTAAGAGAGACAGCAGGGCACAGGACCACAGTGCTCTCTCAGTAAAAATAAAGGCTCCACGCGGCCTGACGGTCCCGCTAAGGGCCTACAAAAAAACCTCGCAGCTCACTCTCAAACTAAAGGGAAAAAAGGCCTTACTTGTTAGGAAAACAAAATGGCGCCGGCCACGAGGCGTGCCCAAAATGGCCGCCCGGCTCAGAACGCACAGCTCAGAAGCGCACCAGCCCACTGCAACTTCAAAAAAGAGAAGGAAAGAGCTGGGAGAGGAAGCGCTACCTCCTCTGAGGCGTTCTAGGGGGGAAGACGCAATTTGCGCTTTTAAAATACAGCGCAGGGCCAAGCGGCTGAGCCCAGCACGCTTGGAACGGCAGAGGATAGATTAGAAGGGGTGGGGGGGAACAAAAGGGCTCCAACCCCTTACTTCCCTCCTGGGAGCGAAATCGCTCCACCAACTAAATTTGGGATCGCACTAGCCTTGCAGGGGAGAGGAAAAAAATGAATCAAACCTGATCCAACTTTCAACGATCACCTGAAACGGCCAAGGAACTAGAAAAAGCTGCCTGCTTCTCGAAGGCTGAGCTAAAACTGGGAGGAACGCATGGAGGAGTCACGTGGAGGAGGAGGGTGTTCCTCAATTTCAGCTCAGCCTGTGAGAAGTGAAGACTGAAGCACCTCCCACTCTCTGGATGCTCGCAGCAGTTCTACGGATAAAGGAAAAGGAGATGGATATTAAATTCACAAATAACAAAGGAAAAAGAATATATCTCAAGAATGAAAAATGAGTTAGAAACATTCTTCAAGGTTAATCTAAAGGAACAAACTAGTTTACAAAATTTATGGGACACTACAAAGGCCTTCGTGAGAGGCATATCAATAGCCTATATAGCTAAGAAAAATAAAGAAAAATGGAAGAAACAGAACGAATTACAAGAAAGGATTAAAAAAATTGAATATGAGCTCCAAAAAGACCCAAAGAATATGGAAGTTAAGAAAGAAATAGGGATGATTAGACATGAACTAAATTTGATAGATATTGAGGAAAATGCACGTAACTTAAAAACTCTTAAACATAAATTCTTTGAATCAGCAAATAAACCAGGAAGGTGGTTGTCCCATAAATTAAAAATAGAGAAAGAGAAAAAACCAATTCAGCAACTCAAGGATGAGGAAGGGACAGTGTATTATCAGATGGAGGTGAAAAAGAGAATTGTGCAAAGGTATTTTGGCGAGCTGTATAAGCAAGAAGATGTTAGGGAAGAAAACATTAGATACTACTTGGAGAGAAATGGTCTGAGCCCAATTTCAGAAGAAAACAGAGAAGTACTTAATAAAGAAATAACATTAACAGACTTACAAAAGGTGATACAAAAACAAAAAAAATAATAAAATACCAGGCCCAGATGGTCTACCAGACGAACTATATAAAAATTTATCTGAAATATTTGAACCAATATTACTGGAACTATATAATGAGGCATTAACGCAAGCTAGACTTCCAAGGTCCTGGTCCAAGGCATACATCTCCTTAATTGCAAAAGATGGCACTAATCAACAACTAATTGCGAACTATAGGCCAATCTCGTTGCTAAATACAGATTATAAGATATTTATGACAATATTAGCAGAAAGAATAAAACCAATTTTGAGTGAACTTATACATACAGACCAGAATGGTTTCCTGCCAAATAGACAAATTAAAAACAATATTAGGACAGTACTAAATTCGATTGAATACTATGAAACTCACCCAGAAAAACAGGCAGCCTTAATTTTTTTAGAGGCACAAAAGACATTCGACAATCTTAATTGTAAATTCATGCTTTATCAAATTAAAAAGCTGAATTTTGGCACTAATATAGAAAAAACATTACAAGAAAAAAACTCAAATCAAAAAGTGTATTATTAATTGGAGATTGTACTGAAGATTTTGAAATTGCAAAAGGAGTGAGACAAGGGTGTCCATTATCGCCTCTGTTATTCATCTTGCCTTTAGAAGTGTTGCTAGCTGCAACCAGACAAAACCCAGAGATTTATGGAATTAAGATTAGAAATGAGGAATATAAAGTTCAGGCATTTGCTGATGATTTGGTATTTATAGTGGAAGATCCAATGAATTTGGGACCAATATTGTTGCAACAAATAGAAAAATTTGGGGAAGCAGCAGGATTTAAAATAAATAAAAATAAAATAAGATGATAAGTCAAAAACTGTACAACAAAACAGAAAGTAGAATTAGAAAATAGGACTGCAAATAGTAAAAAAGGTGAAATACCTGGGAATTTGGATATCACCCAGATGTTCATCATTAAAAGAGGACAACTATGTCAAACTGATTAAGCAAATCAGAAAAGAATTGGAATTATGGGCCAAATTGAAACTGTCTATATTAGAAAGAATAGCAAAGTTGAAAATGAATACCTTTCCAAAATTAATATATCTATTCCAAATGATTCCAATTAAATTAGGGAAATCTTTTTTTATAGAACTAAATAAAATGACATCCAAGTTTGCCTGGTTGGGCAAGCGACCACGTATTAAAATGAAACTATTACAAGGGAGCAGAGGCAGTCTCGGACTACCAGAATGGGAGCTTTATTATCAGGCAGCGGTGTTGAGTTGGATTAAGAATTGGATTAAACTAAGAGACAAGAGAATCTTAACATTAGAAGGACATGACCTCTTGATAGGTTGGCATGCATTTTTGTGGGAAAATAAAAGTAATATACATACCTATTTCAATCAACACCTAATAAGAGATTCATTGATAACAATTTGGAAAAAAATCAAAGGTAAACCACTATACAGAAATCCCACGATGGCTGTCAACCATGGAAGCCATAATACATCCAAATAGATTAGACTAAGGAAAATGGTAAGCTATGAAGAACTATTAGATAGTCAAGGGAAATTAAAATCAAACCAAGAACTGAAAGAAAATGGAATTATAATCTATTGGTGACCATATTTGCAAATTGAAAATAAATATAAAAAAGGCTCAAAAGATTTTGGATTTGACAAAGGGCAGAACCAACTAGATAAAATATTAATGGGACCGGAACAAAAACTTATAACTAAAATATATAAATATTTATTAGATTTTAAAATGGAAGAGGAAATAGTCAAAAGTACAACGATTGCATGGGCACAGAATTTTGGATACACTATAGAACTAGAGGAATGGGAAAAAATATGGAATATAAATTATAAATTAACGGTATCTGACGCATATAAAGAAAACATATATCAATTTTTTTAAAAACAAATTTTATTGATTTTCAAAAACAATACACAAACAAAACGTAAAAACATAAAACATCTTTTCTGAAAGCAGCTTGATCCCGGGTTACATCTCTTCATACAGACACAAATTTAAATTCATGCTCATTTTATATACCATTCCATATCTTATTGCCATTTTACATTTTCTATATAGCTTCTCCCCTCTTTTAACTTTCTTAATTTTATTTTATTTATCTCATCTCAGTTCAGATCATTATGCTTATTATTCTTTGTCTGTCCTGTTTCCAGCTATCTATTATCTTTTCTCTTTAAACAAAATTTCTCCTGCACACTAATTGGAGTGTGACGCCTTTAACTCTTTCCCCTAAATTTATAACACTTAGTATAGTACATAGCTTCCATTGGGATTATGCTTCGTACATTCTAAAGTTACACACTATATTTTTTTAAAAAGAAAAGATTATAAATATGTAATATAATTAAAACAACAATCCATACCAATTCAAATCTATCATTAATATTAATATTCATTCAAATCTTGAACATTTTACACATTACTTTTCAATTAAATATCATACTTTTATGGGAACACTTATAAACTTTCCATAGTTATTCCCCCCCCCCCCACTTCACTTATATTTTAAAACACTGTGTCATTAAAATGTTCCCATTCCTTCCTAATTCAATTCTTTTATTTCATTGCCTTCCTTTTGTTCACAAAAATTTCACTGAATTACACTGAATATTTTATCCCACTTTTTAATCACATGTTGTTTCCAATTTTCTAACATTATTTCTAATACAAATATAACAATACAATCTTATGTACCTTTGCAGAATCCCTTTTTCAATTAAGTTTTTATCCATTATCTCTAAATAAATCCTGTTTCTTTACATCTTGCTCCACACCATTGAAACTTCTCATCCCTTCCTTCCTCCCTTGCTTCTTCTCCCTGCCCTTTTTACCCCCTTGTCTCTCCACCTCCATTTCCCTCTTCTGTATTCCCCCTGTTGTTTTCTAACATTATATCCACTTTTCACCTTATTTTTCCCTTTTTTTGCTTGGTTTTTTTATATCTTAAAGTCTCCATTTTCTTCTCCTCCTTTCCCCTTTCTTCCCCAAGTAAAGTTACTTGTTCATCGAAGATGGCTTCTTCTTTGTCCCAATCATCTTGTTGTGCAGTCAGTTTCTCATAGGTACAAATCAACATTTCTAAGAATTGAAAAAGAGAGCCAAGAGAGCCCTTCCCTTCTTGTTCCTCTTCTTTATATTTTTTGAATTCAATTTTCAGTTCATCCACAAGTGATGCCATTATAAAAAAAAAAAAACTTTTCAAACAACCACCCAAATGTTTTTAGTCCTTCAAATATAATTTCCAAAAGTCCCAAAGTCACCAAACAGTCCAAATAAGCTGTTTCTTTTAACACTTTCTTCTTTCTTCACTTTCTCTTCCTGGGGTTACTGTTTAGTTACAAAATTCCAGTTAAAATGTATCTTTTAGAAGTCTTGTTAGTATTTAATGATTCTTTTAAGTTCTAGGCAATCTCCTCCTGCCTTCCAAATCCTGCTCCTATTCTTTTCCTCTCCCTTCCCACTTACAGCAAAAAAAAAAATTTTTTAAATGTTCAGAAATCCTTATTATCCCCTTGACATTTAATTATCCAGTTTAGTTATCTATTGATGCCAAAGCGGGTTTTTCCGATTTCTCATTCATTTCTGTTCGCTGTCAACGTTAGGAAGGAGAGTGAAAAAAAAGAAGAACTTTCCCTTTTAACTTTCATTCACCGCTTGCAAGTCTTTGGGAACGATGTATCTTTTGCAAATTTTAAATTCCAGGGTACCTTAGTTGTTATTTTTTGTCCCGGTCAGCCAAAAACTTTCACTTCTTAACTTCCTCCTGCACTTTCTTTTCCGGCTGAGTGCTTCTTTGAGGCGGCCATTTCTGACCGCTGCTCTACTGCCTTTGGAAAAGGGAGTTTAGCCGGCTGGGGAGGAGAGGTGCGATTCCTCTCGACCCTGCCAGATCTCCCCTGTCTTCACCACCTTTTACGGGGTGGCTTAGTCCCGAAGCCGGGTGGCTCGGGGCACTCCAGTGGCGAGCGCAGGCAGAAACTGCGCACAATTGTGGATTCCTACCTGCCCCGAAGCGCTGCAAACTGGAACTACCAGAAAACATATATAAAATGTTTTATAGATGGTATTGAGCCCCAACAAAATTGACAAAATCTACTCCAATATGAATCCTAAATGTTGGAAGTGCAAAAAAGTTGATGGTACATTTTATCACATGTGGTGGATGTGCCCCGAGGCCAGGACATACTGGATTCAAATTAAAAATTGATTAAAAGAGATCACTGGCTATCAGATTGAGCTCAGACCGCAATCCTTCCTATTAGGAATCATTAAAGAAAGACTACCGAAAGAAGTAAAATACCTAGTGTTACATATTATAACAGCCGCCAGAATAGCCTTTGCGCAGGTATGGAAAACACCAAATACCCCTAATGAAGAACTAATAATACACAAAGTAACAGAAAGTGCTGAGATGAATATGCTAACAATGAAATTGAAAGAAAAAGAGGACTCTGAATTCTTTACAATTTGGAACAATTGGTATAAATGGCTAACAAACAGAACCAAGAAGTGAGACAAAAATGCTGATTGAAACAACCCTTAAGAAAGTAAAATAAAATTTTGTAAATTATATAAAGATATAAGAATAGTAATTATAGCTAAATATTATGTATTATATTTAAAGCAAAATCTTGTATAGATGCCAAGAACGTTGTTGATACCATGTTTTATGATGTAAAAAAAATCATAAAAATTATTTTTAAAAAAAGATAAGCCTCTTTCAAGGTGAACACTAATTGACTTCAGCAATTCTAACTGCACAGTTGCAAACTTATATACATAGCTGCCACCTGCAAGCCACGAGGATCATGCTAATCTCTTGAGTAGACCTCGCTTTTCCCTGATCTTGTCCTCCCTGCGTGACCTAGGATGGATAGGGGATGGGCCTGGATCCTCCTCTGACTGCTCAGCTGACCTCTGCCCTTCCCCAGACTTCTCCACCACCTCTGGAGCCACACTCCCACTCCCTGTTGGCTTTTCCTCCTCTTCCTCAGAGTCAGACTCCACCAGGGGCATGATACCTACCCCTTGTGGAGTCCACTGGACGCAGGCCTGCAGCAGCGGGGGTATAAGTAGCCTCAGGCCTAGGCCTAGGGCCTGCTTGAATAAACTGTCCGGGGGGTAAGAGGGACCTGATCCCCAGGCAGCCTGTGGGAAGTTAGGCCCAGACCTACTTAAATCCTGGGGTAAAACTTCCTCCTCCAAACCTCTCCGGAGACCAAGCTAAAAGATGGCTAGCAGCACTAGATTCAGCCTCCCCCGCCCTGGCTGTAACCTCTGGGCAAACCTGCACTTCCCCAGACTACGAAGCCTGTTGTATCTGGTTCCTCATCTGCTCCAGATTCTTAGCAAACTGCTTTTCAAAAGAAGCATGCCTTCTTTTTTCAGCTCTGAGTTCTGATTTGGAAGTCTTCTTGGGGGCCAGGGTCTTGGCTCTGATTTTTGCTGCAGCTTCTCTTGCAGAGTGACCTCTTTGTCATCTTCTCTTCCTCCCTGGGCCTTGGGAACTCTGGGCTTGTTCCAGACCAGAAGGGTCTGACTGGGCCAATCCACTTTCCATTGCTAAAACAGGACAGACACAAGGGGTGCTGGAAACTTCCCCTACAGCAGTGCTGCCTGTTGTGAGGGCCAGGCAACCTGTGTTAGCTGTGAGGTCCAGGTAATGGCCGCTTCCACAAACAAAATGGCCATCCATCACGTGCACTGGCCTTGGGTCAGCCTGGTCTACTCACTCGCTCCTTGGGCTCTGAAAATGAACATTTTACTGAAACTGCTATTTTTATTTCAAGCAATCCTGATAAAATTAGGAAAAAGTACTTTCAGGACTTAAATAGTCTGATTTCTAAGTTCATCTGGCAGGGAAAAAAACCAAGAATTAAAATGAAAATGCTACAAGACACTAAAAACAAGGGTGGTTTCAGGCTCCAAGATTGGGGGCATACCTGATAATACATATCAGGCTTCAATACTCACATGGGTGAAGGAGTGGATGAATTTAAAAAACAAAAGAATATTGACGATAGAAGGACATGATTTACAATTGGGGTGGCATGCATTTATATGGTACAGGAAAAGTAAGCTACACAGATACTTCCAAAGGCATTATATTAGAAATGTTTTGTCATCAGTATGGGAAAAAAATCAAACAGAATCACTATATGAAAATACCAGTCTGGCTCTCCATGATGGAAGCGCTAATATATCCTAATGTTTTAGATCCAGATAAGATTGTAAGATACAGAGACATAATTAATGAACGGGGGGGGGGGGGGGTTGAAATTCAAACAGGAATTAAAAAAACAGGGAATTGATTTGGACTGGTGACCATTTATCCAAATGCAAACAAGACACAAGGAGGATTTAGAAATGTATGGATTCTATAAGGAACCCCAAGAACTGGACAAAATACTGCTAGGAATAGATGAAATGAATTTTAAAATGGAAGAAGAGTACGTAAAAGAAACAATGATTGTATGGACAAAATTTTTTGGGTACACCATAGAATTAGATAATTGGTAAAAATTGTGGGAGAGAAATTAT
The DNA here is from genome assembly GCA_033807585.1 of Hydrophis major. Taxonomy (NCBI): domain Eukaryota; kingdom Metazoa; phylum Chordata; class Lepidosauria; order Squamata; family Elapidae; genus Hydrophis; species Hydrophis major. The sequence goes on from JAUCBL010000017.1 coordinate 2,610,749, forward strand.
AAATTAACATTGTCAACAGCGTACAGAGAAAACCTATACAAAATGTTTTACAGATGGAACTTGCCACCAGCAAGTTTGGCAAAAATGTTTCCAAATATATCACCAGAATGTTGGAAATGTAAACAGGGGCCGAGATCCTATGTGGCGGACCTGATCTGAAACCGGAACTATTCTTATTAGGGATAACATCGGGAAAACATAATAAAATATTCATATATTTATACACATAATAACTGCAGCTAGAATCATATATGCACAAAATTGGAAAAGGGAAAGTACACCCACAGATGAGGAAGTAATAAAAAAAATACTAGAATGTGCCAAACTGGACAGACTAACAATGGAACTTAAGGACAAAGAGGAAAAAGAATATTACCTAACATGGGATGCATTGGATAATTGGATAAATAATAGATGCAGAGATTAGTATTTAACAATGAAAGAAGATTAACAAAACAGAAACAAATACAGATATATTGAAATAAGAATAAACAACGTAAGCAATACCACTATTGGATTGTACGTGAATATAGTTTAAAATGCACAAAATTATAAATGTAACAGCATATTATGGCATAAATAAGAAAATAATTTTAATCAAGATGTATAATACTAGTCAAAAGAGATTATACTGTATGATAATTTTAATTAGGATGTATCCTTTGATGTAAAAAAAAAGAACTTGATATAACCACTACATACTGACATTGTAAAACTGGAACTGTGATGAATATTAAGGAAAAATGCGCAATAAAAATATTTTTTTTAAAGATCTTATACAAATCATAGCATATCAAAGCAGATCCTTCTCAAAATTTGCCCATTTTACTTGTCAGGTTTAGTCTCAGAAATGTCTTCAGTCCAGAGTAAACCCATATAAAGTGTTAGGCTACCACAAGGTGCACAAACCCTCCTAGCATAAGGGAACAATGAGCCAGAAGGCAGTAACTCACCACAAGGCATCAGATATTTTAAGAACAGACTAGACATTACCATTTGTCTGAAATGGTATAGTTTCCTGCCTGTGCAGGGGGTTGGGCTGGAAAACCTCCAACATCCCTTCCCACTGTTATTCTATATTCTAAATAGAAAAGAGCCTCCTTAGGAAAATGAGTACATTGGGCCTGTCAAAGTTAAAGAGCAACCAGCCTGAGGGAAGCAATGGCATCAAGGCCCACCGTTTCCTTTCAGACAGAAGATGGGGCAAAATTAAGAGGGAAGGGGCCACTTCATAAAATCATGGTGGAAACAAGCACTTTTATTTTTTTACTGGCAAATATGAAGTTGAAAAACGGGGGGGGACGGGACAGATGGGACTGGGCGAAGGGGGTTGGTCTGTGGGCTGATGCTGTATTTCCACGTGGGAAGGATTCGGCAATCCGCAAGAGCCCGTATTACGAAAACCAGCAAGAGTTGCCCAAAGAAGGCGCCAAGGAGACAGCGCCACAGCCCGTCGAAAAATTCGGAGCGTCGGCGAACAAAGACTTCAGTATCTGTGACAGCTTCGGGGTCTTTTCCAGCAGAAGGGAGCACAACTTTTTTTTTCGGGGGGGGGGGGCTGGGGGGGCTGCAGTCCATGAGCCGCGGGAAAAGCTAAACCATCCGGGTAGCAGGAACCCCACGCGGCCCTGAGGAGGACCCGCGGCGGCGGGGGGCCGGAGCTCAATGGGGCAAGCCTTCCATGCGGCTCCCATGAGGAAAGAACCTCGTTAAAGCGGGGTGGGGGAAGCGTGCGAGAGTGTACTTTATTTTATTTTATTTTATTTATTTTGTCAAGCGATTATAAGATAACAGGTATAACGTAGTTATGAATACATGAAATGGATACATATAAGAAAAATAAAAAACAATAGGACAGGGACGGTAGGCACGTTGGTGCTCTTATGCACGCCCCCTACAGACCTCTTAGGAAAGGGGTGAGCTCAATTGTAGACAGTCTAAGGTTAAAGTTTTTGAGGTTTGGGGAAGATTCGCGAAAACGGGTTGAAACGTCGGAAGGGGAGCCTGTCAGATTGGAAAAAGCCGATGTTTTGTCGCCTAAGTTAACGAGACACACGTATCTCGGAAGAGGAAGAAGCGCCTTTTTCCCTGACCCCTCCCTCCTATGTGGGGACAGTCCGGAACTGGGGGAGACGGCGACGACGAAACAAATGGACCGCTATGGAGAAGAAAAAGGCGGGGATGGTATTTAAGGGGTCACCAGAAGTGAGAAAAAGGGGTTTGGTCACTTCGGCGGTGGAGAGCAGACGTTCCCCAGGAGCCGTGAAGCGGGGAGGGGGGGGTTGCGCAACCCCTCCCGTTCCTATCGCGCTATGAGGTGCTGGAAGAGACTCGGTGGGTGAAGGCTTAGGGCCCCTGAGAGGGGACTAAGGGCAGGCTCCGGCTCCCCCCTTGTTTCTCTCTCTCCGCCCCCCCCCCTCACCTCCATGGTGCAGTTTGCAGGCTCCGCCATCTTGCGAATGAGACAAGAAAGAGAACCGCTGGCCGGACTCCCCCAGCCTTGTTCAGTCGAGGGGCGGGGAAGGGACTGGGCATTCCATTGGGCGGCCTCGCCGTCACTCGAAGGGGAGGGAGGAAAAGAGGGCAGTCCCACCTCCCAGGTTTTCATTGGTCGGTAGGAAACCTCCCTCACGCTATTTCAAACCGTATTGGGCGCTTTTAGAGCAGTGGTCTCTTGGGGACCAGGGTCTGGTTCCAGAGGGGGCGTGGTTTTGTGTGCTGCCTGGGGACCCTTGATTGAGAGCAGGGGTCTCCAACCTTGGCAACCTTTGTTTTGCTGGCTGAAGAACTCTGGGAGTTGAAGTCCACAAGTCTTAAAGTTGCCAAGATTGGAGACCCCTTTAGAGAAAGGGCTCGGCAGGCGCAGGATCCTTTTTTGCGGTCAGTAAACACAAGTGGGAAAGTGTCGGGGAACGCCGCCTCATCATGATCGTGAATTGTCATTGCTGAAATGAGAACCTTTCTACAATAAGGATCAGAGGCAGTTTCTCGGATAATTTATTGGGGGGACGCAGATGTCAGTCACACAAAGGTATCTGCGACCTTTGGTGTCTTGTTTTCTAAGGGGCGGGAAGAAGCAACACATTGATTACCTTAAGTGGCTGTCAAAGAGCGTTCACATTCAAACCTCGTCTTGCAACTATAACACTGTGGCAAAGGGTGGGAAGGAGGAGGTGCCATTTATTTTTAAAGGGAAAGGGCAGTGGTGAAGACCGGAAACTGTCCTCTACATAGTTCAAAGCTATGCTCCTTGCAAGTGTCTTGAAACGTGACTATCCCCATCCTAAAACTAGGGGAAACACGATTGGCTATCGAGGTGCCATTCAACAGCAAAATGTCGCTTAGCGCTTTTTTGTCCCGGTGGTCTAATTAACCACCACTTTTCCTTCATTCGGTTTTCAACTATCTGTTTACCATTTTAGATATGCCATTGGTAGAAAATCAAATACAGGTGAAACTCAAAAAATTGGAATATGTGCAAAAGTTCATTTATTTCAGTAATGCAACTTAAAAGGTGAAACTGATATATGAGATAGACTCATTACATGCAAAGCAAGAAAGTTCAAGCCATGATTTGTCATAATTGTGATTATTATGGCTTACAGCTCATGAAAACCCCAAATCCACAATCTCACTTTGGCGGAAAAACAAATCTGGTCACGTTGCCAACTTCAAAAGCCAATACAAAAATTTGTGCCACCAGATAAAGACTGAATGCACCAATTATCACATTAAACAAGAGGAAAACCTTCTATGCACTAATTCCACCTGTGCTTTCTACAATTTTGTAAACAACAAACTAAAAGACTCAAGGTCAATCCCACCCCTGAAAGAACCTAATGGTAAAGACTGCAACGATGACACCATTAAAGTCAACCTCTTTAACACATTCTTTGGCTCAGTATTTGTAATCAGCAATGGATCATGTCCAGTATTTCCTTGTCGAACCACAGACAAGTGCAATGATCTAATACATATCAATTTTACAGAAGACAATGTTGAAAAAGCACTATGCAATCTAAAACCATCTCTATCTATTGGACCAGATGGAATATGTGCCTACTTCTTTAAAAAGCTATCCACTGTCATAGCCGAACCTCTGAGCATAATCTTTGAAAAATCTTTCAGGACCAGCTCCTTGCCAAACCTATGGTCACTAGCCACAGTCATCCCCATCTTCAAAAAGGGAGACCCCAGCCTAGTTGAAAACTACAGACCAATCTCTTTATGCTGCGTCACCTGTAAAGTCATGGAATCAATTTTTTAACCAATCCATTATCCTCCACTTAGAGACAAACAACCTACTCTCTAATAAACAATCTGGTTTCAGAGAAAAAACTATCCTGTAATCTGCAACTCTTGCACTGCAAAAACATATGGACCACACAACTCGATAAGGGCAAAGCAATTGATGCAATCTACATAGACTTCTGTAAAGCCTTTGATTCAGTGGTACATGACAAAACTACTCCTAAAACTAAAATCTTATGGTATCTCTGGACACCTGCATAACTGGATAGAAGCATTCCTGTCAGACAACAAATGGTCAAAATTGGGAATGTCCTATCAAATTCTGTACCTGTCAACAGTGGTGTCCCCCAAGGCAGTGTTCTAGGACCAACTCTCTTCATACTCTACATAAATGACCTCTGTGATCATATCAAGAGCAACTGCGTTCTCTTCGCTGATGATGTAAAGCTATTCAGCACCACCAACAATACTGCTAACCTTCAAAAAGACCTCGACTATGTATCAGAATGGTCAAACAAATGGCAACTTCAAATCTCAACAAATAAATGCTCTGTTTTACATATTGGCAAAAAAAATAAGAAAATAAAATACAGGATGAATAGTCAAGACCTTGTTGATGATCCAAACTCTGTCAAGGACCTTGGAGTACTCATCTCTAATGATCTAAGTGCTAGAGCCCACTGTAACTACATAGCCAAAAAGGCATTAAGAGTTGTTAACCTAATCCTACGTAGCTTTTTCTCTGGTAATTTCACACCACTAACTAGAGCATACAAAACATTTGCTGGACCAATACTTGAATACAGCTCATCAGTCTGGAACCCGCATTACATATCTGATATTAATACAGTTGAGAAAGTCCAGAAATATTTCACAAGAAGAGTTCTCTACTCCTCTACTCGTTGCAGAATACCTTATGCCACCAAACTTGAAATTCTACACCTAGAAAACCTAGAATTACGCCGCCTTCGGTCCGATCTAAGTATAGTACATAAAATTATATATTACAATGTCCTATCTGTCAATGAATACTTCAGCTTCAACCATAACAATACAAGAGCACACAATAGATACAAACTCAAGGTAAACCGCACCAAACTTGATTGCAGGAAATATGACTTAAGTAATAGAATGGTCAATCTCTGGGATACTCTACCTGACTGTGGTTTCTTTCCCAAACCCCAAAAACTTTAACCTTAGAGTGTCTTCTATTGACCTCACCCCCTTCCTAAGAGGTCTGTAGGGGACGTGCATAAGCACACCAACATGCCTACCGTCCCTGTCCTATTGATTCTTTTTATTTTTCTTATATGTATCCATTTCATGTATTCATAACTATGTCTATACTTATACCTGTTATCTTATTATCGCTTGACAAAATAAATAAATAATTTTAAAAAACAGCAGAAGCAGTTATTACTATCAATTCAGTGATTCACATTAATCATCCACATTCTGCTGGGAAGACTGAAATCATTTTGTTCATAGGTAGAGGTAATTGGTTGAAATTAAGATCAATTAATAAACTAACACTGGCTGCTCTTGTGCTCATTCATAGGGCATGAACTGTCTTCAACGAATGAAAGCGTCCTGGAAAATAAGGGGCAGATGTTTCGAATTCTCTCATGGAAGCTGGTTGCTGGAAGTTTGGCTCTTTCCTCCTGGTCCGACATGAGGCCATTGACAGTGTGTTGGACGAAGATGAGAAAACGTGCTAGTGTGGGTGAAATATTTTGGGTGACTTCACGGTGACCATGGAGGAAGCTTTTGTTTTAAACCAAGGTTGGCTAACTGGAGTCTTTTATTTAATACTGTTGGAAGAATTATCCTTCTGGGTTCAGTTCCAAGTGGGGAAAAAGACACTGGAAACATGGAGGCTGTTTGGAAAGATGGTTTAATGGTGGACAGGACCACATGGCTTGGAACTCCAAAGGAGGATGATCACATGCTTCAAGGTGAAGGAAAAGAGAAGGAAGGGCTGAGATGCTCAGTGTGCCTGGTTTTATACCCTCTGTTGAGATTTGAATTTGAGCTTGTATTCTGACTGGTTGTCAGACTCCCATGGGGCCATGCAGGGGCAACTCTGCAGGCTGTCCTGAGTTCCAGGCTTGGTTGAGCCTTGCTGGATAATGATGAAATGAAAAGGGCTTTGGGCAATTGTTTTACCTTTACCTGGAGATCTTTGTTATGTAAAATATTCTGGCCCAGGCCTTAATGGCCCACCCATTAACAAAGGTGGGGGTGAGCTTCGCTTCTGAGGTGAGTTTCTGCTTCTGAGTTTCTACTCTTTTTAGGGGAAATATTCTGCCTTTTTAATATTTCCAAGGATATTTCAATTTTCTAGGAGTGGGGTGGGTGCTAACTTCCTACAATACAATTAATAATAGGATAATTTTTTAAAAAACAAATTTTATTGATTTTAAAGACAAACAAACCATCATTAACCATTAAATACATAAAACCTCTTTCCATTATTAATTGTACAAGTCAAGTAAAATATTATTTTATGCAACATAATTCTGTTTTACACCATTTCAATATAAACATATAGATATCTCTTAACAAATTTCTCATTATTTCTCTTTTCATATTCAATTTCATTGTTATTATTATTATTTTCTATATTTATCCAATTTATAATCATCATCTTCATTCCTCTCTGACTTGAGTACCATTATTCTCATCCAACATTCCTCCAAGGTTTTATTAATTCTCAAACAAAACATAGACACACAAAACACAAAAATATAAAACTTCTTTTAAGAAAGTAGTTTGGCCCCAGATTACCTCTCTTGGTATGGACTTCAATTAAATTCGTGCTCATCTTGTATACCATTACCTATCTTATTTACCATTCTATATCTTCTATATAACTTCTCCCCGCTTTTCATTCTTTTTTATTTCTATTTTATTTAATTCATTTTAATTTAAATCATTATATTTGTATTTTTTGTCCATTCTTTCCAGATTATCCATTTATCTCATTCCCTATATTAAGAAAAAAAAAAAAAGAATTTCTCCTGAAATCACTGATCAGAGTATGATGCCTTTCTATCCTCCCCCTAAATTAATATTTAAAATAACACCTGATACCCAATCTGATTCTGCTTAGTACATTCTACCTACTAACCTTTAAAGAGAAAAAATAATAAATTCATAATAATTGATATAATCAGATAATAAATCTAAATATTAAATCTTATAACATTCCGATTGTCAATTTCAAAAAAACAAGTGCTACAATTTTATTAAATTTTAAAATCTATCATTACTAAACATTTCAATATTTTAATATTTTATTAATTCTTATAACATTCTAGTTTTCTATTTCTAATACATAATACCATCTTATGCACCTTGCAGAATCTTCTTTTTTAAAGAAATTATACCTTACACTTTATCCCTAAAAAAAAATCCTTTTTTCCCATCTTGTTTCATACCTTTGTGGCTTTTCCCTCCCTTTTCCCTTCCTTTCTTATCCCCCCTGGCCTTTTTACCCCCCCCCCCCCTACTAACCTCCGCCTTTTTAGCTTTCCCTCTCTGTTGTAATCCTTTCTCCTTTTGCTGAGTAACATTGAGTTGGTTTTGCATCTTATTTTTTCCTTTCTTAAGTGTTTTTTTAAGTCTTAAGTCCTTCATTTTCCTTCCTTTCTTTCTCCTTTCTCTCTTAGTTAATTTATTAGATTCACTGAAGATGGCGTCTTCTTCTTCTTTTTCTTCTTCTCCTATTTCCTCCATCTGTTGTTGTGTTTGCTCACAAATAGCAAGCGCCATTTCTAAAGAAAGGAAAGCTTCTTTCACAGCGTCCTTACTTTCTTGATATTCCTTTCTAAGTTCATCATCAGATAAAGCCATTTTTTGTTCTTAGAGCAACCAAAATGTTTCAAAAGTTAAAACAATTCCTCAAAGTCCCAGAGACATCAATCAGTCCAAACAACGCACAAAGTTCTCGCTTTCTCTTCCTGGGGTGGTATCAGTAAAAGGGAAAAGAAAAAAAACCCAATCTGTATTTTACAGCCTTGTTGCAATCAATTTCTAGTCTCAAGATCTTCAAGGCATCTCCTCCAGCAAAATATTAATATGTATATATATATTTTTTCCTCTCCCTTCCCACTTATAACAAGAAGCCAAGTTTTTACCTTTTATAAAAAACAACAGGTTTCTCAATGGCCATTTGTTGATTCCATAGGGAAGGAGGGTAAACTTTCCTTTCAGCACCTCAATTTTGCTGCTTGAAATCCTCCTCTGGAAACAAAGTATTTTTCAAAAAGTCATAGTTCTCAGGATTAAACGCCTCTTAAAGTCCTGGATCAGCCAAAAAACTTTCTCTTGAAAACTTTCTCCCCTCTTCCTCCTGCTCAGTCTTACCCAGCTGCCGGCTTCTTTGTGGCGGCCATTGCAAACCGCCGCTTGACCGCCTTGAGAAAAGGGGGTTTTGCCGGCTGGGGAGGGGGTCTGCAACACCCCCAAACCCCTCACCAGCTCCCCCTATCTTCGGCTGCCTCTGCGGGGCAGCCTTAGCCTCCAAACCCGTCCATATCGGAGGCACCAAAACGGCTAACGCGGCAGGGATCGCGCAGGATTGCGGAACCCTGCCGCTGGCAAAGCCGACAAACCGGAAGTTCCAATAATAGGATAATTTATTGCCAAGAGGGAAATATATATATATATAAAAGCGAAAAAGCACTTAAGCATCATCACAAAATCTCCAGAACCATAAAGCCTACAAACTTGAAATTTGGCACTTATGTTCCTCTTGGCTTCTAGGTGCTCACTAAGAAAGGATTTTTCAAAATGACCATCAGAGCATTAGTATTTCCTATATTATTATTAACACACTCTGATGCTAAGGAGTTCTACTCCCCCTCCCCACCTGAAATGAAATCTCTTCCAAATGCAAAACACAAGCAGAGGAGAGGAGTTTCAGTTCCAGTTTTACTTTTACAGCAGCAAGCACTTTTACTACAGAACAGTTGAGCTAAACCATGCCCAGGCTCCTTGCTGTTTCCTTTTTGCTCACACAGCAAATACTGTTTGAGTTTCCAAATACCCCTCAACTCTCTCACACACTGACAGGACACTAGCCAGATGAATACCGATGGATGGAGGCAGAGGCACAATTTTTCCCCTTATTTTCCTCCCCAAAAACTTGCCCACTCTCATAGTTTCATAGCGAAGTACAGGTACCCTGCTAGTCTTGAATAAATGCTCAAAATAGTGACAAGTTCTTTGCAACCCAGAACTGGACAGTAATTGTGGGAAGTATTAAAGTGTTTTAAACACCATCAAGATGTGTCTTATAAGAAGAAAGATACCAAGAGACACCAGATCCCCATGAACTAAATTAAAACAAACTGGGATTACATTTGTCACATTCCCTCCTCTCATTTTACTATTTTGATTTATAATCCTGTGTTATGAAAACTGTTCTTGAATCAATCTCTCTTAGCCTACCTTACCACATAAGAATTTTACTAAGATAAAGTGAAGGGAACTTAATTTAGCCTTCCCTTTCTGATCTAGGTAAGTGTTATGAACTAATAAAAGCGTTTAAATAAAGTTTCAACAAACCTTAAGAAAAAGCAGGGTTCTAATCCTGCTCTTCTGATTGGCCGATAATAGCGATATCGGATTGGTCCATTCTGGGGAATCTGATTGGCTGTTAACGAGCCACTCTCATTGGTTCAAGGGTTTAACACTTCCAAGTTTCTCATTGGCTAATAGGTCAGCAGCCTGCCCTATAAAAGGGCTGCTGCTGCCCTAGGGTTTTTGCTCTGTTCATGATGTTTAATAAAGAGTTGAAGTTCACTGTTCACTGCCTTGTCTCCGTTCCTTGCGCCCATGCGCAGAACTTAACACTGGCGACGAGGGTGCGATGCGGAGACATCAGAGCTGACTGAACACTACAGAGCACCAAACAGAGCACGTGGCTGAAGGAAAATCGACAACGGAAACCATGTCCGGCGGCGCCATACCACCCGCTCCATTTGACCCGGCACAAGAAGACTGGGACTCATACATAGACCGGTTCCAGATGTTTCTGGAGACCAACAACTTGAAGGATGCCACTACGGGGAAAAAGCGAGCAGTGTTCCTGACCCATTGCGGGCCTGCCGTCTTTAAGATGGCCAAGGCACTAGCGAAACCGGCTGAGGTGAAAACCATGGACTGGGACATCCTTGCGCCCCTTCTACGGGCCCACTATACACCCGCCGTACCAACGCTTGTCCGAAGACATGAATTTTACCAGAGGGACCAGCGGAAAGGAGAGAGTGTTGCAGATTTCATCGCGGATCTCCAGAACCTGGGAGGCCTCTGTGGGTTTACAGACCTTGAAGAAGCTCTGAGAGACCGAATAATTCTGGGATTTGATGACCACACTACGCAGAGCAAGATCATGGACAAAGGGGACATCGACCTTGCTGATGCCATCAAGGACGCTACTGCAGCAGAAGCAACCAGGAAGTCAGCCGCCCGAATGCACCGCATCAACGCACCACTCCGTCAACTCGCCAGCGATACCTCACCTCGCCTAGAGAGGCACACAACAGCGACCCACCATGAGGACCTCGAATCGCCATCAGAAAGTGATGAGGAGGAGGTCAACCGGCTCCGGTCTGAACGTGACCAACGCCATTTGCGGAATCAAAGACTACCGCACCAATGCGCAGGTTGTGGGGCAAACCACCCGCGATCAGACTGCAAATTCCTCGACGCGCTCTGCCATTTCTGTGGGAAAAGAGGCCACATCGGGAAGGTCTGTAGAAGCAAGCAAGGATCCAGCCCATTTCAGAGGGGGAACAACTACCACCAGACCACAGAGAATCGCCCTGTGAGTCGGAAACATTTGAACCACCAATGGAACAACCACTCCTACAGAAATAAAACACTGGCCAGTTTATCAAGATGAGAAGAGGCATACCAAACCATTACAATCGGTCACGCCTCATCACTAGATGCAAAGAAGATCCGAGTGAAGGTCGCCATCGAAAACCAGCCTTGTGTGATGGAAGTCGATTCAGGATCATCCCTCTCGATGGTTTCCTGGAAGACTCTTAAACAATTAATCCCTGCCGTCCAGCGTCAAGACCTGAGAGCCCAAAGAATCATACTCAAAGATTATCAGGGGAACCAAATTCCGGTCGTTGGATCCAGCCAAGTCCAAGTATCATTCAAAAATCGTACTGCGTCATTACCACTGACCGTCGTCGACCGTGACCGGCCTAGTTTGTTAGGCCTTCAATGGTTCGCCCCACTCGGGATCAAGGTAGCCGGCAGTCACCAAACCAGAAGTGACGACTGAGAGGAGGCCATCGTCCAGGAATTCCAGGACATTTTTGCAGACAAACTAGGCGAGTACAAGGGGACCCCAATATCATTTAACCTTAACCCTGAAGTAGCCCCCATCCGCCTTAAGCCTCGTCGGGTACCTTTTGCCCTTTAACCAAAAATTGGCGAGCAGCTCAATAAATTAATAGCCCAGGGTGTTTTAGAACCAACTGACCACACTCATTGGGAAACCGCAATTGTGACACCCATCAAACCGGATGGATCGTTAAGGATTTGTGGGGACTACCGGGCTACCCTCAATCACGCCCTTCAACAGAACGCTTACCCAGTGCCGGTGGTACAACACCTTCTCCATTCCCTGGGGGGCGGAAAAGTCTTCGCTAAATTGGATTTAGCACAGGCATACCAACAACTGCCTGTAGATAAAAAAACCGCAGAGGCACAGACGATCGTTACGCACCGAGGCGCCTTTAAGTGCAACCGACTCCAATTCAGAGTGAGCGAAGCCCCAGGGTTTTTTCAAAGTCTGATGGAGAGACTCTTGCAAGGGATCAAGGAGGTCGTGCCATACTTTGATGACGTTTTAATTGCTGCCCCGAATAGAGAAATACTAGAAAAGCGTCTTAAAATGGTTCTCCAGAAATTTAAAGACTCTGGCCTTTAGGTTAAAAAAAATAAATGTCAACTGTGTACAGATAAAGTAGAGTTCCTGGGGTACCTAATCGATAAACAAGGCATCCACCCCACTAATAGCAAACTAAGGGCAATCAAAAACACCCCAAGACCTAGAAATAGAACTGATCTCCAAGCTTTCCTGGGGCTCATTAACTTTTACAACATCTTGCCCCAGAAAGCGACTGTAGCTGAGCCCCTACATAGACTTCTCGACAAAAAAGCAACCTGGGTCTGGGGACACCACGAGGAGCATGCATTCCGACAAGTGAAAAACTTACTAACCTCAGATGCTGTTTTAATGCAGTATAACGAGACTCTGCCTTTAACAATTACATGTGACGCGTCACCGTTTGGAGTAGGAGCCATTTTGAGGCATGTGTTACCAAATGGTAGTGAGGCCCCTATTGCCTATTTTTCAAGGACCCTATCAAAGGCTGAACGTAACAAAAGCCAGATCGACAAAGAGGCTCTTGCTGTTGTATCTGCTGTGAAACGGTTTCATGAATATGTGTATGGACGAGTTTTTACTGTTGTTACTGACCACAAAACTTTGCTAGGGATTATAGCGGGAGACAAGCCAACCCCCTATATATTGTCACCTAGAATGACTCCCTGGTTGGAGTTTTTGGCTGCGTACAACTATAAATTACAACACTGCCCGGGGAAGGCCATTCCCCACGCTGATGCATTGAGCCGTGCCCCACTTCTGGAAACCGTTGACGACCCAGCTCCAACCCTTACAACACTCCAGATTGAAATGCTACATTCACCACCGCTAACAGCCAGAGACATTGCAATCGAAACAAAACGAGATCCTGTCTTGGCATGAGTTCTTAGCTGGGTCGAACGAGGATGGCCAATAGAACAAACCCCTAACAACTTCACCCCTTTCAGAAACCGGGAAACAGAACTTTTTTTGCAAAAAGGCTGCATCCTATGGGGAGATAGAGTCATCGTCCCAGAGCGGTTACAACGAGCAGTATTGAAAACATTGCATGACGGTCACCCCGGCATCGTGCGCATGAAAGCGTTCGCATGAAGCTACGCGTGGTGGCCGGGCATCGACAAACAGATCGAAACCTGGGTAAAGACTTGTTTAAAGTGCCAAGAAGTCAGCAGTGCCCCACCTAGAGCAACTCCAACAGAATGGGAAACCCCCCGGGGGCCGTGGTCCCGCATCCACGTTGATTTTGTGGGACCTACTAAAGGACATACGTTCCTCCTAACAGTGGATGCCTATTCCAACTGGCTCGAGATCCACGAAATGAAGAATACTACAACGGAGTCCGTCATCCGAAAATTGAATAGGCTATTTGCAACGCACGGGCTGCCAGACGTTCTGGTCTCCGACAACGGACCCCAGTTCACCGCCCTGACGTTTGAACAATACTTAGCGGATCGGGGTATCCGCCATGCGCTAACTTCGCCAGCGCACCCTGTGGCAAACGGCAGGGCCGAGCGCATGTTACAATTTGTTAAAAAAAACTCTCCACAAAATGGACTATGGGGACATTGACGACAAAATAAACAGAATACTCCTACTCCAACACATCACTCCACACAGCGTTACCAACAAGACCCCAGCGGAACTGTTGATGGGACGCAAGCTCCGTTCCCACCTCGACCGGCTTCACCCGTCCTACGAGCCAGAGAAACCCTGTGGATCTACCGGAAAATGCTGCGAGTTCAAGGTAGGCAACTTAGTTTTCGCCAAAAACCTCTCCAGCGAACCATTATGGGTCGAAGCAACCGTAATTCAAACCACCGGGCCCAGATCGTACCGTGTGCAAACCTGCAACAGAAAAATATGGAAACGCCATATAGATCAGCTTCGCTCTAGGCTACAACCCAGTTTCCGTGACTCCTGTGAATCCCAAACTGAGGGGAGAGGGGATGTCGAAGAAACCGAATTCGAGATGGTGGAAAGCAGAAGCGAAGGAAGTCAGCAATCGGGCGCAATAAATGAAGAAGAATCAGGGAGGGGACTCTCCTCGTTACAGAGGAATACATCAACAGAGGCAAGCCCGCAAAGATTGGAGGACAACAATGACAGCATTAGTGGCACCGAGTCATCCAGTGAGGATGCAGAACCACCTGTACCAGATATGTCCAAAAACGTCCCGCCGAAACCGGACGACAAACAGGAACCGGTGGGACAGCGCAAATCCAATAGACAGCTAAAACAACCTACATATCTTAGGGATTACGTCACCGCACCCCTCAAACGGAACCCTGGGGGAAGGGGTGTTGTGAACTAATAAAAGCGTTTAAATAAAGTTTTAACAAACCTTAAGAAAAAGCAGGGTTCTAATCGTGCTCTTCTGATTGGCCGATAATAGCGGTATCGGATTGGTCCGTTCTGGGGAATCTGATTGGCTGTTAACGAGCCACTCTCATTGGTTCAAGGGTTTAACACTTCCAAGTTTCTCATTGGCTAATAGGTCAGCAGCCTGCCATGCATGGAGCCACAGCCCTTATAAGTAAGCTATCTATTGTGTTTCTTTCTTCCACATTTTCCCCCCAGAAACGTGCCCATTCAGTGGCTATTTTGAAACCTGTAAATTTTGCCTTTTAAATGAAGCTAGCGTGTGTAAGTGACTAACAGACACAGAATGTAACTGTTGTTCATTGTGAAGTTGTGTCTGACCCATCACGCCCCCATGGGAAATGTTCCTCCAGGCCTTCCTGTCCTCTACCATCTTCTGGAGTCCATTTAAGCTCACACCTACTGCTTCAGTGACTCCATCCAGCCACCTCATTCTCTGTCGTCCCCTTCTTCTATTGCCCTCAATCTTTCCCAGCATTAGGCTCTTCTCCAGTGAATCCTTCCTTCTCATTAGGTAGCCAAAGTATTTGAGTTTCATCTTCAGGATCTGGCCTTCTAAAGAGCAGTCAGGGTTGACTGGTTTGATCGCCTTGCAGAGTTCTCTGGTTTCCTTTCCTTTCCCAGCACTGTGTTCAGGGCAAGGCCCCACAGGATCACCCCACTGAGCCCCTTGCACCAGAGTGTGCAAATCAACGGGGTGATCCTTCAGGGCCTTGCCACAAACGCGGTGGTGGTGGGATGTTCGAAAAGGAGACCAAAGCTGCCCTGGTTTGCTCTCCTTTCCCAATGCTGCATTTAGGGCGAGGCCCCGCAGGATCACCCCATTAAGCCCCTTGCACTGGAGGCACCTGCCCAAGCAAGTCCAAATGGAGCGGTGCACGAAGTCAATGGGGTGAGCCTGAGAGAGGGAAAGAGAGAGGAAAGAGAGAGAGAGAGAAAGAGAGAAGGAAAAAGAGAAAAAGGGACAGAAAGAAAATGGGACAGACAAAGAAAGGGAGGGAGTGGAAGGAAGGGACAGAAAGAAAAAGTAATAAAGAGGGAGGGAGGGAGGAAAAATATAATGAGATATCTATCCTAGTCCAATCACCTGCTCCAGCAGGGTTAGAAGGGTGTGTGTGTGTGTGTGTTCTTGTAATTTACCAGTACATTTTGGTTTTGCCTTCTTCAGAATTGGCACTGTGATACATTGGGGAAAAGTAATTTTTAGGGAGATCTGGTCCAATGGATCCTGTTTAAAGCCTCAACAAAATGTGAGAGCTTCCTGATAGTCTTGGCCATGTTTCGTCCACAAAACGTTTAACTAATAGAAGCCAAAGATGTTTCAATGTGCTGGCAAAGATGTTTCAATGTGGAAAAGGGCCTCAGTCTAAACTAGGCCTCATTTCAATCTGATGCATTAGGTCTCTCTCTCTCTCTCTCCCTCTCTCCCTCTCCATCCCCCCTCTTTCTTTGTAACTATGTAACTATTTAGGAAGATAATTATTATAAACTGATGCAATAAATTAAAACAGATCTCGAGAAATGGAAAAACCTGCAACTATCACTGATAGGATAGCTACAATAAAAATGAATATATTGCCAAGATTATTCTATTTATTTCAAACAATTCTGATAAAACTGGAAAAAATACTTTGAGGAACTCAATAAAGTAATATTAAGATATATCTGGCAAGGGAAAAAAGCAAGAATAAGTCTAAAAATGCTGCAAGATGCGAGAAATAGAGGCTTCAGGTTACCGAATTGTGAATTATATTATCAGGCTGTGGTACTCACTTGAGTGAAAGAATGGATTGTATTGAGGAAAAAATGGGCTATTGACTTTGGAGGGACATGATTTGTAAATGGGCTGACATGCCTTCTTGTGGTATGGGAAAAATAAAATGCATGGTTACTTTCAAAGGCATTATATTAGGAATACACTATTGCTAGTATGGGAGAAAGCCACAAAACAACACTATATGAAGATACCAGTTTGGCTTTCGACAATGGAAGCACTGGTTTATCCAAACGTCATTAACAGAAAATATTGTTAGATATAAAGATATTTTGAATGGGAAGGGAGAACTCAAAAATAAACAAGAATTGAGCGATCAAGCTATTAATATGACACAGTATTCACAAGTGCAGATACATTCTAGATATGAGAAAGATGCAAAATTGTATGGTTTTTATAAAGAAATAACTTAACTAGACAAGATACTAAGAGGGGCAGAAGAAAAATTGATTAAAAAAACGTACAGCTACCTACTATACATTAAATTGGAGGATGAACAAGTAAAGGAAACAATGATAGCATGGGCAAAAAAAATGGTTATACAATTGAATTAGATAAATGGAAAAATTGTGGGATAGGAACAATGTCAACAGTGTCAACTGCATACAAATAAAATTTGTATGAGATGTTTTATAGGTGGCATTTTGCACCAGTGCAGTTGGCAAAGATGTTTAAAGCTAAATTGGCTAAATGCTGGAAATGCCACCAGATCAGGGGTTCTGTCCAGTTCTATAGAACTCCTTGTTAACTTTCTAAGCAGTTTGGAGAACCAGTAGTTAGAAGCAATGTCCTTTTGTTTTTTTCCACCCTTATTACATTCTTGCCAGTACACCTAGACTTCCTGTCTCCGGAGCTTCTGGGGCTTGACTTTCTTAAAGGGGAAGGGTTGTTTTAAGATTTTTACACTGCTGTTGGGAGGAAATACTTCCCTGGACAATCAGCACTTTGAAGAAATAATTGAATAATGAAGCAAAGCTTTTAGTGACAGGGAACCAAGATGAGCGATATTCAGCAAGGCTTCTTGGCTAGCTAGAAAGATTAACATTCAAATGTGAGTTTACATACTCTTTCTGAGTTTTGGTCTGAAACTGGTTTTTAGTGAAGGTTAATTCTGTGCTTGGTGAAGTTTAATCCTGTGTTTATTGATGGGATAATTTTCCCTATTCAGCTTCAACAAGCAACAGTTACTGTTGTGATTTAATTATTTGTATTGTGTTTCAATTTTTTCTTGCCTCATGGTTTCTTTCTCTATTTGGGGAGAGGGTCTTCCTTCACTGCTTTAATACTACCTGGCACTGTCCTTTTGGGGTATACTTCTAAGAGGCAGGATGCAAGCTTGGCACTGTTTTTTTTTACTGCCTTTCTGGGGGGCATGTGACCTTTGCTTAAATCTGGGTGATTTCCTTAGGATATCTTGTGAAGTGAGACCAGCTGGTATTTTTAAGTGTTCAAATGGATCTAAGGATTGCTTCTTCTGGATGTGCTCTTTCTGGAGAGCTTAAATGACCTCTCTGCTAAAGGGTCTCATTTCATGAGCAAGAGTTGGCTGCTGATAGTTATCACTGCATTTTAAATATTTTCATTCCTCAAGGTGCTCTGGCACCTGGTGCTCTGATTTGTAACTCCAGCTTGCAGGTATTTTTAATCTAATGATTGGTATTTAGGGCAGCTTTTTGCAAGCAAAGAAGCTTTTTGTATTTTTGTACAGGTAATCCTTGACTTACAACAGTTCATTTAGTAACCATTCAAAGTTACAATGGCACTGAAAAAGTGACTTATGACCATTTTTCACACTTATGACCGTTACAGCATCCCCACTGTCATGAGAGGCCAGGCAAGGAGAAGTGCCCCTTGACATGAGTGATGTCGAGTTGGCCATGCCCACCCAGTCACATGACCACCAAGCCACACACCCCAACTAAGCCACGCCCACAGAACCAGTTGTTAAAGAATCTGAATCCCACCCCTGCACCAGATACCTGGGTCATATTATCATATGTGGTGGACTTGCCCAAAAGCAAAAAAATACTGTACAAAAATACATATATGGTTGGAAAAAATGATAAAACAGCATATTGATTTAAAACCAGAAATATTTCTATTGGGGATTCTATCTGAAAAATACAGTAAGGAAAATGCATATAAGGAATTCAATTTAACTGGACTGGACTTCTTTTAAAACAATACAATTTTTAAATTTGACTTTAAAGAGATATTTTATAATTATTATTATTCTTTTTGTGCTTTTGTTATTTTCCCTTTCCTCCTAAAAATAAAACTTTATTTCAATCTGCCTGGACTTTTTTTTCTTTTTATAACTTTAAAAAGTGTTGATACCTAAATGTTTTAAGCAACACTTCCACCCAGAGGCCTTAAAAAATACTCTCTGGAAACTGGTGGGAACGTTTTTACCACCCACCAGTTTTTGTTTTTGTTTTCATTTTCTTTATTAAACAAATAAACAAACACAAAGACACACAATTTTTACAATAAAAAAGTTGAATGTGGTACAGTTTCCCTAACATCAATTATTGTCATTACATCGCTAAGTCCAATCGTAATATTACATAATTTTCATCTATACACTTTAAATACACATATAATCTTTCCTTATTCTCCTTGATCTTCCTCATCTCGAGCCAACCATAAAATTTCTCCCATGTTTTATAATAATCCGAATCTTCCTTATTTTTTAGTTCTTTTGTTAATTTATCCATTTCTGCGCACATTATAATTTTCTTCAATATTTCCAATTCATTTGGGATATCTTTATTTTTCCATTTCTGTGCATACGCCAACCTTGCTGCAGTAATTACATGGATCATTAAATACAGAATTTCTTTATCATATTTCCCAGTGTTAATTCCTAGCAGAAAGAACTCAGGCCTATATTGTATTTTAATTGCACACATTTCTTCTATCCACTTCTGTAGATTTTGCCAGTATTTTGGGGCCTCTTTGCAACTCCACCATAAGTGATAATAAGTTCCTATTTCTTTATTACATTTCCAACACATAGGGGAAAGTTTAGGGTTCATTTTTTCCAATCTTGATGGTGGTATATGCCATCTATAAAATAATTTGTACAAATTTTCTTTGAAGGGTATCGCTAAAGTCATTTTTTAATTTCTATACCATAGTTTCTGCCAATCATCTAAATTAATGCTATAACCAAAATTTTTCATCCATACCATCGTTTCTTTTACTTTTTCTTCTTCCAATTTAAATTCCAATAAAACTTGATATATTTTTTTAATCATCTTCTGCTCAGGTCCTAATAAAATTTCATCTAATTTTGTCCTAGTTCTACTAATTCCCTATTCTCTTTTTGATTGGAGTTACAAATAGGCCCACCATTCCACCTCAATTCCCTTGTTCTTCAACTCTTGTCTAGTTTGTAGTTCTCCTTTTCCATTTAGTATCTCTTCGTAGGTGATGATTTTCCCTTGGCGCAAAAGGTGTGGATGCATCAATGCTTCCAGGGTTGGTAACCAAATAGTTGTTTCTATATACATTTGTCTTTTTATCTTGTTTCAGATGTTTAAAAGAGTCTGTCTCACTTTATGTCTGTACACATAACTATAACCTTTTGATTTCTCCTGCCAGAGGAAGGCGTGCCAATCCGACTGTAAGTTGTAACCTTCTAGTATCAAAATTCTTTTATTTCTATGGTTAAATCAGCTAATTAAGCCATGACCCCTGCAAAGGGTTCCTGAGCCTTTAAATGGTCTCTCAGTCTGGTTCAGTAGGAATCACAATCATGGGAAAGACTGCTGACCTGACAGTTGTGAAGAAAACCATCATTGACACCCTCCATAAGGAGGGAAAGCCTCAAAAGGTAATTGCAAAAGAAGTTGGATGTTCCCAAAGTGCTGTAATTTTTAATAGAAAGTTATGTGGAAGGGAAAAGTGTGGACGAAAAAGGTGCACAAGCAGCAGGGATGACCGCAGCCTGGAGAAGATTGTCAGGAAAAGGCGATTCAAAAGTGTTGGGGACTTTCACAAGGAGTGGACTGAGGCTGGAGTCAGTGCATCAAGAGCCACCACACACAGATGGATCCTGGACATGGGCTTCAAATTGTATTCCTCTTGTCAAGCCACTCCTGAACAACAAACGACGTTAGAAGTGTCTTACCTGGGCTAAAGAAAAACAGAACTGGTCTGTTGCTCAGTGGTCCAAAGTCCTCTTTTCTGATGAGAGCAACTTTTACATCTCATTTGGCAACCAAGGACCCAGAGTCTGGAGGAAGAATGGAGAGGCACACACTGCAAGATGCTTGAAGTTCAGTGTGAAGTTTCCACAGTCTGTGTTGATTTGGGGAGCCATGTCATCTGCTGGTGTTGGTCCACTGTTCTTCATTAAGTCCAGTGTCAATGCAGCTGTCTACCAGGAGATTTTGGAGCACTTCATGCTTCCTTCCACAGACAAGCTTTATGGGGATGCTGACTTCATTTTCCAGCAGGACTTGGCACCTGCCCACACTGCCAAAAGCACCAAACCCTGGTTCAATGACTATGGGATTACTGTGCTTGATTGGCCAGCAAACTCGCCTGACCTGTACCCCATAGAGAATCTATGGGACATTGCCAAGAGAAAGATGAGAGACATGAGACCGAACAATGCAGAAGAGCTGAAGGCTGCTATTGAAGCATCCTGGTCTTCCATAACACCTCAGCAGTGCCACAGGATGATAGCTTCCATGCCACACTGCATTGAGGGAGTAATTGCTGCAAAAGGGGCCCAAACCAAGTACTGAATACATATGCATGCTTATACTTTTCAGAGGTCCGATTGTTCTATGTACAATCCTTGTTTTATTGATTTCATGTAATATTCTAATTTTCTGAGATTGTGGATTTGGGGTTTTCATGAGCTGTAAGCAATAATCATCGCAATTATGACAAATCACAGCTTGAACTATCTTGCTTTGCATGTAATGAGTCTATCTCATATATTAGGTTCACCTTTTAAGTTACATTACTGAAATAAAAGAACTTTTGCATGATATTCTAATTTTTCGGGTTTCACCTGTATGTTCCTTGTATCTAGATAACTACCTAGATGGTAGTTATATATTTTTTGGCTTATATGCTTATTCATTTGCATATGCAATAGGGGAACCTATGTGATATGCTATATGACAACAGGTATGGCAGAAGCGAATTTCAAGAAAATAAACAAGTAAATGGAGATATATTATGATATGATGAATGATAGTCTTTCTAATGGTGGTGGTTTTTTAAGATCCACAGGAGAGATACATGTATACAAAAATGTACACAAAAATCAGGTAGAATTTAAACCTGGAGTAACAGTAAGAGGATATGATATGGATTAACTTCTTGATTATCAATTTTTACCTGGTTGGAAGACTTATTTATTTGTATTATTGTTGCTATATCATATCTCGTATCTGTATTAAATGTATGCCTATATGTAATTATGTTAAATATTGTTGTAACATAACCAAACCAAACCAAGGAATAAGGAGATGGTTGAGTCACCAGTTAGTGGTAATTCACAAGTCTAAACTGGTGAAATAGAACAGGAGGGATTGTGATATGTAAAGTTATACCTGTGAAAATATAACACAATGGGAACACTATCTTTAACCTCTGTGTTACCCTAAGTTATTTACTGGAAAATTATGTAAGAATTTTCTATTGTTTTGTATAAAGGTTACATATTTGGCAGATTACACTGACCAGTGTTGTGTTAATGATGGAGATTACTGGTAATGGAAATGGGTAAACAGAACAAGGAAACAAATGTTACGCTACAATAATAACAAGGTAATTGCATAGGGAGATACATAGCTTGGATAGATTGTGAACCCAGGAAAGGGGCAGAGACTGTATATTTGAACCTGTATATAAACCCCAGCCTTCCTGGGTTTTCTGCCCACAGGTGGAATTCCCTTTTGCAAAAGCTTCATAATAAAGCTCTTATATATTGTTCACACGTCTCCAGATTTCAGTTGTCTGAAATGGTTGGTTTTTTTCACATTCCTCTTGGCTTCTAGGTGCTCACTAACAAAGGATTTTTCGAAATGACCATCAGAGCGTTATTATTTCCTATATTATTATTAACATGCTCTGATGCTAAGGAGTTCTACTCCCCCTCCCCACCTGAAAAGAAATCTCTTGCAACTGCAGTTGAGCTAAGCCACACCCAGGCTCCTTGCTGTCTCTTTCGTGCTCACACAGCAAATACTGTTTCAGTTTACAAACAGCCCTGAACTCTCTCACAAACTGACAGGACACTAGCCAGATGAATGCCGATGGATGCTGGTAGGCAGAGGCACAATTTTTCCCCCTTATTTTTGTCAGACTATTCATTTACTGGCAGAGACATAGTTAACAGAGTCAGTGAGTAGGCATGGTAACAGACCAGCCAATGGGAGCTGACCTGGAAAGTGAAACTAGAAGTTCTCTCTGTTTTGCTGGTAGCTACTGAAGTTGAGTTACTTGCAACATGTTTACTTCTGTATGAGTTTGCTCTGTGTTGGAGAAATGTACAACTGGTTTGTAAAATTTACTTAATATATTTATAAAGACGTTAAATGAAGCATCAGCCATCTGTGTTTATTTTTCTGGCACTAAATTTACGTTGCAAAACTCTGAATAATTTTCTGCCCCAAAAACTTGCCAGATCACATAGTTTTGTAGCAAAGCACGGGTTCCCTGCTAGTATAGATATAAACACGAAAAAGCACTCATGCGTAATCACAAAATCTCCAGAACCGTAAAGCCTACAAACTTGAAATTTGGCACATATGTTCCTTTTGGCTTCTGGGTGCTCGCTAACAAAGGATTTTTCGAAATGACCATCAGAGCATTAGTATTTCCTATACTGCTGCTATTATTATTATTATTATTATTATTATTATTATTATTATTATTATTATTCACAAAAAATGATGGTGTACACAACAAACGAGATGACTATGCTGGGTTTCGAATCACAAATCACTCGTCAAACACTTCCCAAGCATTTAGGACTGCGTGATGTATCGGTGGATTATGCAAGCAGATCCCAGTAAAGTGGCCTTCTGCAGCTGACCAATGGTGATTTTGTCAGCACCAATTGTTTTTAAGTGCTTGCCTAGGTCTTTAGGCACAGCACCCAGTGTGCCGAGTACCACTGGAACCACCTGCACTGGTTTATGCCAGAGTCTCTGCAGTTCGATTTTCAAGTCCTGATATCTGGTGATTTTTTTCAAGTTGTTTCTTGTAGATTCTGCTGTCACCAGGTATGGCAATGTTGACGATCCACACTTTTTTCTTCTCCACAATCATGATATCTGGGGTATTGTGTTCCAAAACTTTATCAGTCTGTATTCGGAAGTCCCACAGTAGTTTTGCATGAGCATTTTTTGACCACGTTTTCAGGCTTATGATCCCACCATATTATTATTATTATTATTATTATTATTATTATTATTATTATTATTATTATTATTATTATTATTATTATTATTATTTATTGAAGATAAACATTTAAAAAGTCTTGAACGTGGTGGGCTTTCTTTGACATACACATCAGTCTTTACATTATTATACCAGAGAAAAATCATTAAACAATATAAACATTTATATGCATATATACATATATATACATATTTACATTAGATCTTTGTGTCATTTTATATCTTAATCATTGTGCTGTATTTCAGTCACATCTTAAATTCTAATTGACATTTTATAGACTTCCTTTCATATCCCTCCATACATAAAAATTATTCCATACTTTATAGTATTCTGATACATCTCGTTCTTTCAATTCTTATGTCATACTATCTAATTCAGCACATTGAAAAATCTTGTCTATTATTGCTTCGTCATTTGGGATTTCTTTTAACTTCCAAGTTTGGGCAAGCAATAATCTTGCTGTTGTAATAACATGAATAATTAGGTAAATATCTGCTTTACTAAAATTCTCATTTATTATTCCTTATAAGAACATCTCTGGTGTAAAGTTAATTTTTATACCCAACATGTATTCCAGCCATGTCCAGATTTTATGCCAAAACTCTTGTATTTTCTTGCACTCCCACCACATATGATAATAGGTACCCCGTTCTTTCTTTTTTTTAAATAAATAAATTTTATTAATTTTACAATTAAAACAAACCAACAACACATATACAAATGAAAGAAAAGAAAGAAAAAAGAAAAAGAAAAAAAGAAAAAAGAAAGAGAGGAAATAGAAAGAACAGAAAGCAATTAAAAACATTCTCAACTTCCACAGTTTGTAAGATCTCTTTTTTTTCCCCATAACCCTTAGTTTATGCCATATACACACACCTAATCATTACATATATCTATATATCACTGCTGTAGATTTATCCTATCCTCTTTCACCTTATAGTGTACAATCTATCTTTGGTTAATCCAAATGTACCAACAGTTCCAACTATCATAGTATATTGAGTTATCTTTATTTTTTAGTGCCAAAGTTAGTTTGTCCATTTCTGCACAACTTGAGATTTTTGGGATGATCATTTCGTCTGATGGTGCCTGAGGCTGCTTCCAACATTGGGCAAAGGCTAATCTGGCTGCTGTTAAGATGTGTATTGTTATGTATTTCACTTTTTTGGAAATTTTTTTGTCAAAGATCCCTAACAAGAAGGACTCTGGTTTGTATTCAATCTGCTCTTTTGTCACTTCTTCCAGCCAAATTTTGATTTTCTTCCAATAATTTTGGGCTTCTATGCATGACCACCACATATGGAAAAAGGTTCCTTCTTCTTTTTTTTTTTTTTTGCATTTCCAGCAAATTGGATTCATTTTGGGGTGCATCTTCGCTAACCTCGAAGGAGGGAGATGCCATCTATAAAACATTTTATAGGAATTTTCCTTATATGCTACCGATTTTGTGATCTTATTGTTTCTACCCCAGACCTTTTCCCATTCCGTTAAGGTGATGCTGCGTCCTACATTCCTACCCCAGGCAATCATGTTCCCTTTTACAATTTCTTCTTCTAATTCAACTTCTAATAAATAATTATAAAATTTTGTTGTTGTTTTTTTGCCTGATCCTAATAAAATTTTATCTAATTGCTGGAGCTTGTTGTTAATTCCGAATTCTTTCTTATCCTGTTTGTATCTACTTTGAATTTGAAAGTATGCCCACTGATCAATTTTTTGTCCTTGCTCCTGAAGTTCTTGCCTTGATTTCAAATTTCCTTGTGTGTCCAATAGGTCCTCATATTTAATCATTTTAGTGATATCCAAATTGTTTGAGTGAATCATCGCCTCCATTGTTGAAATCCAGATTGGTACTTTTATATAATGTTTTTTCCATATTTTCTTCCAATTAGTTAATAATGAGTCTCTGATTAGATGTCTGTGGAAATATTTTTGACTAGTTTTCCCTACATCCCATAGGAAAGCGTGCCACCCCCTTTGCAGATCATGGCCTTCTTGTCGGTTAAATTCACCCATTCCTTCAACCAAACTAAAGAGGCAGCAGTATAATACAACTCCCAATTTGGAAGTGCCAATCCTCCCCTGCTCTTCATATCCTGCATTGCTTTTACATTTATTCTAGGTTTTTTCCCTTGCCAAATAAATTTAAGAGTTATTTTGTTGAGTTCTTCAAAAAAAAAATTTATGTAGTTTAATTGGGATTGTCTGAAATAAGTATAGAAATTTAGGAAGAATATTCATTTTAATGGTAGCAATCCTACCTAGTAATGAAAGTTGGAGCTTACCCCATGATTCTAAGTCCTTCTTTACCTGCTGCATCAATTTGTCATAGTTATTTTCTTTGTGTGTCTTGCAATGTGCTGTCAACCATATTCCTAAGTATTTTACTTTCTTTGTCACTTGTATTTCCATAACTTCTTCTCAGTGTATTTTCTGTTTTTTTGTTAAATTTTTAGTCATTAATTTAGTTTTCTTCCTATTAATTTTAAGTCCTGCTACTGCTCCAAATTGTTCTAATTCATTCATCAATTTTTGTCCTCTATCTATTGGTTCCTCAATAAAAAAAAACCATATCATCCGCAAACGCTTGCAACTTATATTCTTCTTTTTTAACCTTTAATCCTTTTATGTCTGGGTTCTGTCTAATTCACATTAATAATGCTATTATAATATGAAGAGCAGGGGTGAGAGTGGGCAGCCCTGTCTGACTCCTTTTTCTATTTTTATTGGGCGGGTATATTCCCCATTTATTATAATATTAGCCTGTTGTGTATCATAAATGGTTGTTATAATATTTTCAAATTTGGTGCCTAAATTCATATAATAAATTTTTTGGATTAAAAATTGCCAATTTAAATTCTCAAAGGCCTTCTCTGCATCTAAAAACATAAGTACAATTTGTTTTTCGGGGTGGGCTTCATAAAATTCTAAGACATCTAGTACTATTCTTAAGTTGTTCCTGATTTGTCTGGTTGGGACAAATCCACTTTGGTCTTCATGTATATGCTCATTTAACATTCTTTTTAGTCTACCTGCTATAATAGAAGTAAATATTTTGTAATCAGTATTTAACAATGAAATTGGCCTATAATTTTGTATATATCGGGGATCCGAATCCTCCTTCGGGATCAGTGAAATCAATGCCCCCCTCCATGAGTCCAGCATCCTGGCTACCAATAAAACGTCGTTAAAAACTTCTACCATAAGAGGTCCAATTTGTTCTGCAATTGCCTTGTACAGCTCCCCTGGAATCCCATCTGGCCCCGGAGTTTTGTTGTTTTTCTGATTCTCTATTGCTTGATTTCAATTCCGGCCAAGTAATGTCTTTGTTTAATAGTTCTACCATTTCTTCCCCAATTGCTTTGTCCTTCACTTCATCTAAGTAATTCCTTATTCTATCCTCATTAACCTCTTCCTTTTTATATAAATCTTCAAAATACTTATGGGCGATTTCTTTTTTCTGTTCTATCTCCTGCAGTATATCCCCCTTACTGTCTATTAATTGGTATATCAATCTCTTTTCTTTCCTTTTTTTAAATTTATAGGATAGCCATTGTTGTGTATGCAATATGATTAATAAAGTGTGAGCTTGGAGTAAGTGCAGGGTTCTGGCCCTGCACTTCTGATTGGCTGTTAAACGGCCGGACCGGATTGGCCCGTTCCGGGGAATCCGATTGGCCCTTAACAGAGAGTTCTTATTGGTTATAAGAGCTAGCGTTCCTAGCTCGTTATTGATTAAACGTTACAAGGTTTGCCTATATAAGGCGAGTTTTACTGCTGTTAAATTGAGAAAGTCACGATGTAAATAAAGAGCTGAAGTTCACCGTTCAGAGGCTTGTCTCCATTCCTTTTCGCCCATGCTCAAAACGTAACAGCCATCTTCCTGGCTTATTAGCATGCTTGAAATGAGTTTGTCTAGTCAGATTCAAATTCATAGTCATTTTCTCTTGTTCAATTAAGTTCAATTTATGTTTAGCTATCACTAACTGATTTTGCAATTTTGGATCCTTTGGGGTATTCTGCAGTTGGGTTTCTAGTTCCTTAATTCTTTGTTGTAATTTGCTTTGCTGGGCATATTTTTCCTTATTTCTCTTGGCATTATAAGAGATTGTTATACCTCTTATTACTGCCTTCATTGTATCCCAAATGTTTTGTTTTGTAGTTGCTCCATTATCATTTTCCTTTAAGAAATAATTTAATTCCTCCTTGAGTTTGTTGGTATATTCTTTTTCTCTTATTAATTGAGTATTTAACATCCAACTTTTCTTGGGTTTTTCCCTACCCTTCCATATTATCTGAATTGGATTGTGGTCTGCCCATTCATTAGGTAAAATTTCCACCTTTTTTGTCTCATTTGCTATTTCCCCGTTCATCCATGCCATGTCGATCCGTGTCCATGTTTGATGGGGATTTGAATAGAATGTGAATTGTTTTTTCTTGGGGTGTAATCTTCTCCATATATCAATCAGATTTAACTCCTTCATCATTTCCTTACAAATCTTAGGAAGCTCTCTTTTTCCCCCTTTATTCTTCCCCCCCGTTACTATGGTCTTTTTGATAATCAGCAATAGAGTTGAAATCTCCTATGATACAAATATTTCTTTTTTCCAATCCTACCATTTTTCCATACAGATGTTCAAAAAACTCTTTTTGATCTCCATTCGGGGTGTAGATTACCACTAAGAGAATTGGGATGGCATTGATCCAGATCTGCAAACCCAGAGTTCTTCCCTCCAAATCCGACCATATTAACTCTGCTTTCAAGTCCTCTTTAACATATACAGCAATCCCTTTCTTTTTTCCTTCGTCTGCTGGTGCAGTAAATAGCTTCCCTAATTTCAGGCACTCGAAGTATTTTTCATCTTTTTTCTTTATATGAGTTTCTTGTAGGCATATTATATCGGCATTTTTTTTGATTAATTTAGCTAGTATCCTTTTCCTTTTTATCGATGAGTTTAAACCATTTATATTAATTGATAGTAAATTTTTTTCTTCTTCCATTTATTTAAATCTGTTTCGTTCTTTGTCTTGTAACGATTCCGATCTCTCCTTGTGTCTGAAGATGTATGGTTTCTCCTGTCTCCTGATGTAAATGAGTATTCCCTTGGTTTCCTGCAATCCCATCTTTATTTTTGTGTCCACCATGATCTTCCTGGGAGTTTGTTTCCAATTCCTCCCTACTGCTTTGATCCTCCGGACCCACCAACCGTTCATCGAAGTCCTGAGCCTTTTCCATGGAATCTATTTTAATTTTCCTTTCTTTCCAAGACACTAACATCCCTTCTGGAACAAGCCACTTGAATGTAATTCTTTTCTGGTTTAAATAAGCTGCTAGAAACTTATAATCACGCCTTTGTTCTCTTACCCTTCTGGGTATCTGTTTGAGAATCGCAATTTCTTTACCTTTGTACGTAATTGTTCCATCTCTAGAGATTCTATGAATAATATCTCGGACACTTCTCGTGAATCGTATATGGACTTCTCTTGGGCATTTGTGGCATCTCGCATAATTGGTACTAACCCTATAGATTTCATCAAACTCCCTTAGGATGTCATCTTTGTCCTTCTCCAATAATCCAGCCAGTATTTCCACCATTATATGTTCCAAGTCTTCTTCTTTTGATTCCACCACATTTTGGAATCTCAGGTATGTAGCTGCCTTGTCCATCTCAAGGAGGACCAGTGAGTCCTCTATTTCTTTGCTCGCATTCTTTAATTCTTCATCCACCCTTTCTAATTTCCTTTCCGTTCATTCAGTCCTTTTCTCTACCTCTTTTATTGTTGCTTCATTTTTCTCCAAGGTCTGCTGCAATACTCCGACTTTGTCCTCTACTTTGAAGATGTCCACTTTCATTTCTGCCTTTAATTTCCCCATCTCTTCTTTTAATTCATTAATATCTGCTCTTGTCTCGTTATGGTTTTTCATCATCGTTTCTTGCAGCTTCGTCATTGATTCCTGTAAAGTCAAAAAAATTGCTTGGATGTTAGCATTCGAAATGTTGGCTTGTTTCTCTACTGGTAATGTTTCTTCTATGTTTTTTTGTGCCATGGGTGAAGATGTTGCCAAAGTAGTTGTTAGTGTTGGGGTGGCCTTCCTTCCAGTTTTCAAAGCTGTAGTAGTTGTGGAAGTCATTTCCTTTAGGATTTGTTTTTGTTGTTGAAGTATGTTAAGTATATTATCCCAAATTAGCATTCAGTGTTATAAGCTCTATGATAAAATTGACCAGTATCTAATTACTTGATCTATCTATCTATTGGGTAGCTATATTCTTAACTGATTACTGGAATGTATATATTATTTTAGATCCTGATTCTAAATCAAATATATAATTTGTATGATCTGTGCTCCAGCTCTATACTTCACTTCATATAATAAATATTTATATAATAACTATTATATCAAATCCAGCTATATCTAAATATTATTTATCTGTATATATATTCATCTAATTTTACCTTAAATGTTAAATATTCTTGAACACATAATATTACATTTGTTATAGTCACACAATAAATTATAATAATAATAATATATAGAACCCTAAACTTGTTAATTAACTAATACTTAATGTTCTTACTATTTCCCCTATATATCTGGTAAAAATATAACAATCTCTATTATTAATGCGTCAATTAAATCAATAAATTCAATTATTTTACAATCTAATACAACATTCAAAATTCCTTTACTCAATATGCATATTTATAATCATTATTAAGAGAGAATAAAGAAAGAGAGATAATTCATCATAACACCATCTAATAAAAAAGAAGGAAGAAAGAAAACATTGATCAAAAGTATACAAAAAAAAGAGGAGTAAATGGTAAAAAAAGGAGGGAAATCTAGAGGTAGGATATGGTTTTCCGTCTCTCAATTTAAAAGCTTTCACTCCAGACACACCGGAAGTGGGGGGTAAATTTGCTGAATAATAACTACAGTTACGTGGTATTCCCACTCATTCAGAAGCTTTGGATTTTGTTTTCTATCTTAACATTCCTAAATTCAATTTTCCTGGTTTTCTTCAAATAAGCCTCCTCCTCAAATAGATCAGTGTTCTCAGTATTCTCCCAAAGGGCTGTTAAGTAGATTGTATCAGTTAAATCAGTTATATTGTTGCAACCACTTCAGCATTTCTAAGTACCGCCAGTGGCGCCACGCTGTCTTTTTTTCCCATCGGCTTCGCTCTTCTTCCCGTCTCCGGTTTGATAAAGTCTGTCCAAATAGCAATCAAATAGAATAGTCTAAATCCTCCACGGCTTCCCGGCTCTTTCCTGATGCTAGTCTCCCAATCTCATAGATTTCCCTTTTCACTCTTTATTGTCCTCACTTTCTCTTCTGTCTGCCGAACCCGTTCACTTTTACTTGTCTCAGCTTCACTTTTAGTTGCTTTCTTTTAGGGCTCCAGACAGACACTAGTAACACTTGTAACAGCCTGTTATCAGTCTGTAACTTTCCAATCTTCCTCTCCGCCGCTAACTTTCTCTTCCACTCTCTTCCCAAACGATCTCACAAACTGTCACTCACTTGTTTCTTCACATCGGTGGCAGTCCGGACATTGACAGGAGGCTGTTCTTGTTCATTGGGCTCTGGAGGTTTTCCTCTTCGCTGCAGGGGGGTTGCCCGAGGCTTCCCCACATCGGCACGAATCTCTCCAGGACTCGAGCACCCTCAAAGGATTGCACCAACCACAAGAAGAGATTAGCTGAAACCGCGAGCGGGCTTCTGCACCTCTGTTCGTCCTTGCCTTGCCACCGGGAGTCTCGTACCCCGTTCTTTCAAATATTTCCAGCATGTGGGTAATTGAGAATTATACATTTTTGCTAACCTAGCTGGTGGAAGATGCCACCTATAAAACATCTTAAACAGATTTTCTTTATAAGATGTGGCTAGCATGATCTTTTTATTCCGATCCCAAATTTGCTGCCATTGGTCTAAGTTTATGCTATGTCCGAAATCTCTAGCCCAAGTTAACATCAGTTCTTTAACCTGCTCTTCATACATTTTGTGATCCAGTAGATATTTGTTCAGTTTCTTTATTTGTTTTTTCCTCTGGTCCTAATAGTATTTTATCTAATATTATATCTTGACAATTAATTCCCTATTCTTTTTTGTCTCTTTCATATCTGCTATACCTTGTTGTCTAAGTTCCTGTCTCTGCTTTAATCTGCCTTCATCTGTTAAAATATCTTTATATGTGATTTCCTTTTCCTGATTGTAAAGATTCGGGTATGATATTGCTTCTAAAGATGAGAGCCAATTTTGCAGTCTTATTTTATTCCAAATTGAAATTAAAGCTTGCTGAATTTTGTGCCTCAGAAAATATTGGTGCGTCATATTTCTACCAGGCCACATATAGGCATGCCAGCCCTGTTGTAAATCATGCCCTTCTAAAAGTAGGAGCCTTTTATTATCCAGATTTATCCAATCCTTAATCTATGTTAAAGCAGCCACTTGATAGCACAGTTCCCATTCTGGAAAGCCTAATCACCCACTTTCTTTTGCATTTTGGATATATTTCAATTTAATCCTTGGTCTCTTACCCTGCCACACAAAATTTAACATCATTTTATTCAAATGTTTAAAGATTTTTTTTTCTAATTTAATTGGTATATTTTGAAATAAAAACAAAATTTTGGGAAATATGTTCATTTTGATTGCTGAAATTCTGCCTATTAGTGATAGTTGAAGGTTATTCCAATTTTCCAGATCATTTTAAATTTGTTTTAATAGATTCTCGTAGTTATCTTCCTTAATTGTTGAACAGCCATGCCGCTAGGCTGGCCGTGGAGGTGCTCAGTGCAGGTGCCTCCAAAGGCGGGAAGGACGGGCTGGTGGGCGCTAACCTCGGTCATTCTCCCCATGTCGGGCTAAGGGTGGTGGCTGTTTCCGCTGCGAGCGGCTTGGACCTGCTGCTGCTGCTTCGCAGCTGCCCGCCTGACCTTTCTTTGAGGTGGAAAAGCTCGCTGGGCTGAAGGGACCAGCGTGTCAGAGGGGCGCAGTGTAGGGAGGTTGGGGAGGAACTGAAGAGGCCCTGGGAGATTCGCCTCCCAATGTGGGGTTGGGCTGCCCTCTCAGGCAGGGAAGGCTTTGTTGTAATAGGGTGTCATTGTTAAAATAATTCGCTTTACCTTCGAAGGCAAAGGGAAGGCGGTGACGGGAGCGCCTGAAGCCAAGTGTCTCCTCAGGGCTCTGGTTGCAGGAGGAGCCCTGACTGGCCGCATGTGGCTGTGCCAAATGCTGCGGCATTGCTCTAATGCCGCGGCAGCAAGGGAGAAGGGAAAGCAACGGTGGCCTGAACCTGAAGGTCTCCTGAACATCCAAGCTGTCACCGCCCGCCCACCTGAGGATGCAAGGGGGGGAATTAAGTCACCCCCCAAAAGACAGCCTAGCTGTTTTTTCGGGGGTCAAAAAAAATAAGGTAGTATAATTGGACTGACACTGAGTGATCAGCAGTTAGTCCATATTCATGGTGAAGAATCTGCTGCTAGGTGTTGGGACATTTTGAAGAGGATTTATGTTCGAGATAGTGTGGGTGCACACATACACCTTACATGTAAACTGTTTAGAGCCCATTTTATAAAAGGTGGCGATATGTTAGCTCATTTGGAGTTTATGAAAAGGACTTTACAAGAATTACAACAACAGGAGCTGATTTTCTCAGAGTTGCATCATGTTTACATCATTCTTTCTTCTTTGGATGAAACTTATGCTCTGTCAGCTTTGAAATTCAGCTGCCACATTTTTTTAGGGGAGTTAGAGGAGTTGAAAAGTTCAAGGTTATTTTGTATGTCATATTAAGAAATTCCAGTTGCAGTTAATTGCTTCTCGTGATTTATGAAGTGCAGAAGTAGGAGGAGAGAAGGTGGATTCTATGTAACGTGTGAAAAATTTTCACTTTGGGAAATTGCTTTAGACATACCATGTCTGTTTCTAAATAAATCAATTAGAGAGAAAATGTCTCGGAGTGATTGATATCATGGATACTTTCTGGATGCCTTACATTTATTTATCAAAGACCACTTTTATTTTTTGAAGGGGCTTGGCTGATACCCCGGAGTTCTTTTTCCAGAGATGGAGAAAGATCAACAATCAGCTGAAGTTGGAGCTGTGCAGGAGGCGGGGTGGGATTCAAATTTTTTAACAACCGGTTCTGTGGGTGTTGCTGAATTGGTGGGCATGACTTGGTGGTCATATGACTGTCTGGGCGTGACCAACTCAACAACACTCGAGGCACGCATCTCCTCACCTGGCCTCTCATGACTGGGGATGCTGCAACAGTCATAAGTGTGAAAAACAGTCACTTTTTTCAGTGCCATTGTAACTTTGAATGGTCATTCCATACAAGCAAAGTACCAGCAAAGGAGGAAAAAAAAACTTCAGAGAAGTTCCAGAGACAGGAAGTCTAGTCCTGCCAAGAATGTAATAAGGGTTAACGGAGAGGCAGTTTCTGTAAGCAACATCAGAATGTTTCCTTCCTGCCTTCCTTACAGGATTAGGCCAGTAATTTCTTCTAACAACCAGTTCTCCAAACTGCTTAGAATGTTAACAACCGGTTCTAGCGAATAGGTGCGAACCGGGAGAATCCCACCCCTGGCAGGGGGGAGTGTGTGTGGGCCCTCCCTCCGGAGCATTAATTGAACCTGCCAACCCTTGTTTGGAGGAGATGATGGATGCTTTCAGAATGGCAGTAGGAGAAAGAGATTTGGGAGCTATACCGAAGTGTTTCAACTCAAGAAGTTGTTATAACCCAGATGTAACCCAGCTGTCTGAAGAGAAATCTTTCTCTAAGCCCAGGCATATGGCTATTCTGTCAGATTGGAGGGAAGAGACACAATTTGGGTCAGAATTCTCTCAAGAAGACACCCCCCAGATTTATCCTGGAAGTCCATCAAGGGCAGATTTACATCAACAGTTCCAGAATTTAAAGTTGACAGGTTTGGTTTCACAGTCTGTTTGGATGGGTGGAAGCTTGAGACCACACATATTCACTTACCCAAGTATCGTGAGGAACGAGGAGACTATACAGATGCCAGTTGGAGGAAGCCAGAAAGAAGCATCAACTGACAGAGGTATATTGCAGCCTCAGAGGCAATCCCCTCATTTTCCAGAAGGAATTTTGCCCCCTGCAGAGAGTATCCCTCCAAGGTGAGGATTTTATCCAGGCCAGGGGTGGATTCAATGCCAATGGAAGTCAGCACAAACACAGCCCTGGTCTGAAGGGGGGGTTGCCCAGACAGCAGACAGCAGCCACTTTCCCTCCACCCGACCAGGGAACCAGGCCACACCCATCTTCCTCCTGGCAACCACAATTGCAGCCCCAACCGGCAGCGAGGCCACAGGGACTGCTATTCCAGAGAGACACCACCCATCTTCCTCCTGGCAACCACAACTGCAGCCCCAACCAGCAGCAAGGCCACAGGGACGCTATTCCAGAGAGACACCAACCAGCCAGGATTCAGGGGGCCAACCCAGCCTATGTATGCCACCAGGCCTGTTCCTTCCATTCCAGTAAAACCTGCAGGGGCCTGGCATTTGACTTTGAGGCTGTATTCGATGGCCACCATGAACATTTCAATTACTTCCTCACTCAAATCCGATCCCATATAGAACAATTTGGAGATCAATACACCACAGAGCGCAATTTGGCTACGGCCATAACAAATGGGATGAGTGAAGGGGTTGCTTCAGACTGGAAGGCCCAACTACACAATGAACAAGCCCTTGAATTATACGATGTAAATGGATTTATTCAATTATGAAGACTCAGATTTGAAAATCCAGACAGGGTAGCAGAGAATGAAGAGAAGTTTATGGAAATGAGGCAAGGCAAGTGACCCTTGTCAGAATTCATTTGGGATTTTAGAAGGGTCGCAAGCCACCTCATGGATTGGCCTGAAAGAATGACTTTACACTATTTTAAAAAAGCCATTGATCCAGAAGTAAAGAAGGCCTGTGAAATTAGGGGAATCCCAGAG
The DNA here is from genome assembly GCA_033807585.1 of Hydrophis major. Classification (NCBI taxonomy): domain Eukaryota; kingdom Metazoa; phylum Chordata; class Lepidosauria; order Squamata; family Elapidae; genus Hydrophis; species Hydrophis major. The sequence continues at coordinate 2,646,472 of JAUCBL010000017.1, forward strand.
ACCTTACAATCATGGTATGCTGCCTCCCTCAGCTTAGATTGCAGCATCAACCCACACAGGAAACCCCTTCCAGCAGCCCTGACTAAGAGAATTGTGGTGAGGAGACCACTGACCGGACCAGCCGAAACTGCGCATACCTGGCCCACCAAGGTGCTGAAATGTTACCGGTGTGGCTAAGCCAGTCATAGGGCAGCAGACTGTCTGGCCCCTGCTCCTGTACCACAAACTCCGCAGTCGAAGCCTAATCCAGCTGTTAGAGGTCGGAAGAATCAAGGAAGACCTCCGGACAAAGACGGGTTCACTAAACACAGCTGGGAAAGTCCCCTCTGCGCAGATGGGAGCAACGGACCACCAGACTGACACCACGTCCCTGAGAACCCGACCTACGAAGATGACTCAATGGTGAGTGATCCCATCATACCTTTTACAGTCAAGGTCAAGTTAGTGGTACCAAACACGGGGGAGGCCGGGGAGTTAGAAGCTGTCATTGATACTGGCTGTTCTAGATGCCTTATCGGACTCCCCATTGTTGAACAATTGGGCATAAAGACTAACCTGCTAAAACGCCCAATCAGATTTGAGCAAGTGGATGGAAACTTAATTGGGGGGTGGCAGCCACTCAGATGACTGAATTGATCAAGATATAATTAGGGCCCCATTGCGAACTCATATGCTTCATAGTGGCCCCCTAGATGTCAGAATCAATCATACTGGGATTTGCTTGGTTAGACAAATGGGCCCCGACGATCAAATGGGAGGATGGATTCAGAAAAATCCTCATTGGACTGGGCCCATTGCCCCCTCTTCCACCCACTACAAAGCCACCAGTCAGCTTGAACCCAGAGCCTGAGCCAACGTCCATGGCATCCCACCTTCTCCCAGAGAACCCTCAGGTACCCAACCAATACAAAGACTTGGCTGAAGCATTCAGTGAAGAAGAGTGTAATGTTTTACCTCCCCATCGTGCCACTGATTGCGCCATAGAATTAGAGCCCAGGGCGAAATTACCAAAACCAAAGATGTATTCCATGACGCCTGCTGGAATGACTGAATTAAGGAAATACATTGACAGCAATTTGGAACGAGGTTTTATTGCACCTACCAAATCAAGATAAGCTGCCCCCGTGTTGTTCAAGGAGAAGAAAGATGGCGGGTTGAGATTGTGTGTTGACTTTAGAGGTGTGAACGCCATATGCATCAAAAACATGTATCCTCTGCCTGATTGAACCACCTGTCGAAGGGCAAGGTATTCGCTAAGCTAGATCTCAGGGAAGCTTCCTACCGGGTGCACATCAAAGAGGGAGATGAGTGGAAAACTGCTTTGAACTGCCCTCTGGGTAGCTTCCAATTCAAAGTCATGCCTTTCAGACTTCAGCAGTGTTTATGCAGCTCATCAATGAGGTGCTACACCCGCACCTTTACCAGGGGGTCCTCATGTACCTGGTGACATCCTTATCTTCAGCAAAACCATGGAAGAACATGTTCAATTGGTCCGACAAGTTCTAGAAAAACTTCTAGCTGCCAAATTATATATGAAACTCTCAAAATGCAAATGCCACAAAGAGTTCCTGGACTACTTAGGCTACCAAATATCCAACCTGGGGATTGAAATGGACCCCAGAAAGGTGAAAGCGGTGCTGGACTGGCAACCCCCCAGAACCCCAAAACAACTTCAAAGTTTCTTGGGGTTTGCCAACTTCTAAAGACAATTCATTCCATCCTTTACTGAAGTTGCCCTACCATTGACGGAGCTGTTAAAAACAGGCCCATTGCCCACCAAACGAAAGCTGAGTCAACCCCTGGCTTGGACTATGGACTGTCAGAAAACTTTTGAGACCTTGAAACGCCTCTTCACAGCTGAGTCCATCCTCCAACATCCAGATGCGACCAAACGTTTTATTGTCCAAACAGATGCAAGTGATTTAGCAGTGGCAACAGTTTTGCTGCAAAAAGACTCTCAAGGCTGACTGATGCCTTGCGCTTATGTGTCCAAAAAGCTGACAGACACAGAGCAAAGGTGGGCGGTCTGGGAGAAAGAAGCATTTGCCGTACTATGGGCTTTATTGACTTGGAGGCATTTTCTAGAAGGGGTGCCAGAGGCCTTCAAGGTATGCACTGATCATAGGAACCTCGAGGCTCTAAAGACCCTGTTAGGGATAACATTGTTTTACCCTAACTGGTTTAGGTAAATAATAATATGTAATCATAGTTTGTATGTTAAAGTGTCTGCAACTTTAACTGTGGGATAGTAATTAAGGGAGTGGTTGTGAAAGCACTTTAAAAGAAGCAAGGCTGCAGCTTACTCTCTCTCTGGCTTTGATGATCCCTGATTACTGCAAGGAAACAAGTCTGCATTGCTCGAACGGGAGAGAAAACAAAGGACTGACTTGTAAGTGAATTGACATAGGATATTTCTACACGGACTTTGCTAACTGAATATCCCTGAATGGACTGACTAAATGATACATGACTATTGGACTGTTATTTTGACTATGCTGTGAACTCATAATGGAATAAACTATATTTTTGATAGCACAAGCGTATCTGTTATTTTTACTGTATGTTAATAAACATACAAGCTTAGCTCACTCATTTATCTGTGTGCCTATCTGACTAAGCTGCACATTCTGTTTAGCTTGTCTCCCTAACCCTGGTTGGGGAAACCAGGCTTAACACTGGTTATGGGCCCAGAGGCTGCAAAGTCAGTTTAACTAGGATAAAACAGATTTATGTTAAAAGTGAGAGTTTGTGTTGTTATACATTACAGTAAACAGACAGCTGTGTTTTATTAATCATAGTTTTATATCCATATAAGAAAACATGGCACAAGTCAATCTACAAAGTTTGTCCCTTATATCCAAGTTGGATGGAACAAACTATGTATCATGGTCTATGAAATGTAGTCTGCTTCTACGAAGAGAAGGTTTGTGGAACATAATTGAAAATCCACCAAACGTAGAAGAATGGGATCCAGAGGATGAGGAAGACAGACTAAAGATAGAAGAATTTATGCATAAAAATCAGCACGCTATTTGCATTATTGCTTTCAGCTTAACTGATAAGCAACTTGTTTATATCCACGGAGAGAAATCAGCTGTTGGGTGTTGGCAGAAGCTGAAGAGGATTTATGTTCGAGATAATGTTGGTGCTCACATAAATCTAACACGGAAACTTTTCAGTACACATCTCCATAAGAATGGTGATATGCTGAGTCATTTGAAAACTATGCAAAGCATTTTTCAAGAACTGCACGAGAAAGAGCTTATTTTCTCTGAATTACACCAAGTCTACATAATTCTATCTTCCCTTGACGAAAGCTATGATAATTACGTAACTTCCCTTGAAATATTGCCAAAGGAAAGCCTAACTTTAACTGATATAACTGGCAGATTGATTGAAGAGGCCAGAAGAAGGCTTGAAAGAGATGATTTAAGGAGGCAGCAACCTCAAAAAGAAGATAATGAAACTCCTACTGCATACGCAATTAAAAAGTGTTTTAATTGTGGAGGAAGAGGACATTTGGCAAGATTTTGTAAAAAGGCAAAACGCCAGAACGCTGGCCAGAATACAAAAAGTCATCAAAAGATAAAGAAAAATTTAGAGTTAGCCATGTATACTAACGGAGCTGTAAAAAATAATTTATGGGTGGTTGACAGTGGAGCATCACATTGTATAACTAATGATAACAAACATTTTATTAAAATGTCCAAGAGTACACAGCAGATATCGTTAGCCAATGGCTGGAAACTGAAAGCTAAAGGTCAAGGTATAGCATATTGTTCTTTTATAAAAGAGAATGTAAAAATGTTATATGTACCACAACTTAAGTTTAATTTAATTTCAGTTAGAATTTTGGTTAAACTAGGATATGTAGTTACATTTAGGGGAGATAACTGCATAATTGAGAAAGAAGATAAGAGAATTACTGCATCTTTAAGAGGTGAATTATATGTGTTAAATGATGATGGTTTAAAAGTGGCTAACACGGTTTATGAAAATAAGAAACCTCATGATGAATGTATTCACTTGTTACATCGAAGGTTAGGGCATTTAAATTTTAAAATGCTTAAGAAAACTATTGAATTATCTAAGGGAATAAGTTTGAAACCTTGTAATAAGTATTTGCAATGTAATGCCTGCAATCAAAGCAAAGCCAGGGTCACACCGGCTAATAGAGTTGATGGATTTACTACCAAAGAACCTTTAGAGGTAGTATTTGCAGATTTAATAGGTCCTAAAAAACCAAGTGTAGGAGGAGCTCGTTATATACTAAGTATAATGGACCATTATTCTAGATATGGGTTTTGCTATTTAATGAAGAGCAAAACTGAAACGTATAAAAATCTCTTTAATTGGATTAAATTTGCAGAAAGGAAAACTAAAAAGAAATTAGTAACTCTTATAACAGATAATGGTACGGAATTTACAAATAATAAATCCCAGAACAGACTAAGAATGTTAGGTATTCAACATAAAAAGTCTGCACCATATAGGCCACAACATAATGCCTTTATAGAGAGAAGAGGCCAAACATTACAATCAATGGCACAAACTATGATGTCTGATTCAGGATTACCTGACAATTTATGGGGAGAAGCAATAATGTGTGGTAATCATATATTAAATAATGTTGTTAATTCAACAACAGGTGAATTACCATTCACACTATGGCATGGTACAAAACCTGATTTAAGTTACATGCACACATTTGGAGCACCAGCATGGGTGCATATCCCTACAAAACTTAGACACAAAGGACAACATAGAGCTAAAAGATTATATTTTGTAGGATATACATCTAATCATAGATCTTATAGATTCTGGGAACAAGGTACATCTAGAGTTTACACCAGTGCTAGTGCAAAATTCCTAGAACATGTAGGATGGAATAGATTAGAGCAAGATTTAAATAATGAAGTAATTGTTGAACCCTACAAAAGGCAGAAAGATCAGAATAGTTATAAGAATATTCCAATTAAAGAAGAAGTCCAAGAAGAGCAAATAGGACCAGAACAAGAGGAAACAGTTGATCAGGAAGAGTTAGATAATCAAGAAGAGTTAATAAATGAAAGTCCACCTGTAAGTCCTGTAATACCTAGACGTACTACACGTGTAACTAGACCACCTGATAGGTATCAAGCAAGTATAGTTTGCCAAGTAACTAAAGTTCCAACTAGTGTAGATTAACTTAGGATGTATCCTGCTAAGGATCAGGAAAATTGGCAAAAGGCAATGGAAAAGGAACTAAATTCATTAAAGGTAATGAAAGTTTATGAAGATGCTAAATTACCTCCAGGAGAAAAATCCATTGGGTGCAAATGGATATTTAAAGTAAAAACTGGAAATGATGGGACTGTTACCCATAAGGCTAGGTTAGTAGCTCAAGGATTTAATCAAACTGCATCTGATTATGATGAAGTTTTTGCACCAAGTCTTAAAGCAACATCTTTAAGAGCAGCATTAGTGTGGGCAGCTAAGAAAAACTATGTCATTAACCATTTAGATGTAGAAACTGCTTATCTACATGCACCATTGCACCACACTATATATTTAAGAAAACCAGTAGGTATAAAAGACAATAAAGTAAATAGTAATGATTGTTGGAAACTCAAAAAGAGTCTTTACGGGTTGAAACAATCTGGGTTTGAGTGGAACCAATATATTGTGAAAGAGTTAAACAATATAGGTTTTAAATCTGGTTTAGCAGATCCATGTGTGTTTAAAAGAGAAAATAATGGAACGGTGTCATTATTATTATTATTTACAGATGATATTGCTTTGATAACTAAGACTAATAATGAAGCTAATGAGATTATATCATTATTAGCCAAAAAGATAAAATTAAAGCATTTAGGTGAAATTAAAAAGTATCTAGGATTGACAATTAACAAAACAAAAAATGGTTTTAAGATATCTCAAGAAGATAAAATTTGCCAATTAATTAAAACGTTTAAAATGGAACTTTGTAAACCGGCAAAGACTCCAATGAGTCAGGAAGTTTGCCAAACTGATGATCAAAGTCCCAACTTTGATAAGTCCATATATCAATCTTTGATTGGTAGCTTATCATATATCAGCAGTTGGTCAAGGCCTGATATAGCTTATAGTGTAAATCAGCTGGCATGTTTTAATTCAGATCCACATCAATGTCATTGGCAATCATTAAAGAGAATTTTAAGATATCTTAAAGGAACAATGAACCATGCATTGTATATAGAACCAAAGGGTGATTTGAGTCTTAGTGCCTATGCAGATGCAAGTTTTGCAACTGATATAAACACTAGAAAATCAACATCTGGGATGGCTATATTATTTGGTAAAACACTAATAGGGTGGAGGTCAATCAGACAACAGCATATTAGCTTGTCCACGATGGAAGCGGAATTTTCATGTCTGTCATTATTATGCACTGACTTAATTTTGTACAAACAGTTATTATTAGACATGGGTGTAACTGTAAAAGATTCCATTATTGTGTACAAGGATAACCAGGCAGCTATAAAGTTAGCTACTAGTATTGCTGTAAAAACTAGATCAAAGCATACTGATTTAAGATACTTAAATGTTAGAGAATCTGTAAAGAATGGGCTAATTAAATTGGAATACTGCATGACGGAAGAAAACATTGCAGACCAATTTACAAAAGCTCAAGGAGTAACTAAGTTTAAAGAGAGTTGTAACAAATATGATTTAAAGATGTAAATAGTTATATTATTATTTCCTAAAAGGGGAGAATGTTAGGGATAACATTGTTTACCCTAACTGGTTTAGGTAAATAATAATATGTAATCATAGTTTGTATGTTAAAGTGTCTGCAACTTTAACTGTGGGATAGTAATTAAGGGAGTGGTTGTGAAAGCACTTTAAAAGAAGCAAGGCTGCAGCTTGCTCTCTCTCTGGCTTTGATGATCCCTGATTACTGCAAGGAAACAAGTCTGCATTGCTCGAACGGGAGAGAAAACAAAGGACTGACTTGTAAGTGAATTGACATAGGATATTTCTACACGGACTTTGCTAACTGAATATCCCTGAATGGACTGACTAAATGATACATGACTATTGGACTGTTATTTTGACTATGCTATGAACTCATAATGGAATAAACTATATTTTTGATAGCACAAGCGTATCTGTTATTTTTACTGTATGTTAATAAACATACAAGCTTAGCTCACTCATTTATCTGTGTGCCTATCTGACTAAGCTGCACATTCTGTTTAGCTTGTCTCCCTAACCCTGGTTGGGGAAACCAGGCTTAACAGACCCCTTGGAGATTATCGCCCAAACAGGTCCGCTGGGCCCAATATTTCAAGTGATTCAATTTCAACATTAAATATATCCCCGGAGGGAAAAATGTACTGGCGGACGCTCTGTCCAGAAAAGCTCAGTTTGACAGCCACCAAGAGGAAACAGTATAAGCCTTAATTTCACATGCTCAATCGGCAGGCCAAGTGACCACTCAAGCCCAAGCCAACCACAACCCCAAACGCCTGGAAGATAAGTTGACTGAGGAATTGAAAATGGCCCTATTAACCAATCCTTGGTTCCTGGACCATCACACCAAGTTGACAATGAATGATGGACTAGCTTGGAAAGGGACTAAGCTTTATGTACCCACAACCCTAAGACTACTGGTACTAAAGCGTAGCCATGACTCCTGGCTGGGAGGCCAATTTGGATTCCTAAAAACCCTACATTTACTGAGAAGACAGTTCTGGTGGCCAAAGATGAAACCTGATGTCGAGGATTATGTAAAAAGTTGTTCAATTTGTACCACAATGAAACACACAAGTCCCCTGGGCCTCCTGCAACAAGTTGCTGAACCAACCCAACCTTGGGAAGAGATTGCAATGGACTTTATTGTTGAATTACCTAAGAGTGAAGGGAATACTATCATTTGGACTATAATTGACTTATTCTCTAAACAGACCCATTTTATAGCCTGCAAAGGACTTCCATCTGCGAAAAAACTTGCAAAGCTGTTTGTGAAACATATCTATAGACTACATGGAGTACCTCGTAGAGTAATATCAGACAGAGGGGTACAATTTACCACCAAATTTTGGAGGGAATTTCTGAAATCCATTAATTCCTCTCAAGGGATATCCTCAGCTTTCCATCCTGCTTGTAACGGAGCAGCGGAGAGGACTAACACCATGATTGAACAATACATTAGATGCTATGTAAATTATCAACAAGAAAATTGGGCTGAGTTATTGCCTTTTGCAGAGGTTGCTTACAATCATGCAGTACATAGCAGCATGGGATTGAATCCATTCCAAATCAACACTGGAATGGATTTTGTCCTGATGGCAGAGTTACCTAGACAACCTCCCTCATCCATGTCCCTAACAGAATGGATGAACTCATTAAAGAAAGGGTGGGAAGATACAAAAAAAGCTTTGATCAAAGCTGCAAAAAATTATGAAAAACAGGCGGATAAACATAGATCCCTTCAACCGCCTTTTAAAGTAGGGGACAAAGTATATTTGTCAACCAAGTATCTTAGGTTCAAACTGCCCAGTGAGAAGCTGGGTCCAAAATTCTTGGGTCCATTTCCAATTTCAAAGATAATCAATCCAGTCACTGTCCAATTAAGTCTTCCTCGACTATTGGGGAAAATTCATCCGGTGTTCCATTGTAGTTTGCTAAAACCAGCTACTGCATCAATGATAAGACCACTGCCAATAGCTCCCCCTAAACTGTTAACGGTACAGGGGGAAACACATTATGAAATTCAAAAAAATTCTCGATTCTAGAGGACTTCCGGATTGAGCCTCTTCGCGGACAGACCGAAACCACAATTGTGCGTGGTTTTGATCCGTGCTCACTGCTGGAGTGCCCCGAGCTGGCTGATTTGGGGCTAAGTCACCCTGTAGAGGTGGTGAAGAGGGGGGAGACCACCAGCAGGGTCGAGGAGATCTACATCTCTCCTCCTCAGCTGGCCATTACTCCCTTTCCCAAAGGCGGTTGCAGTGGTGGTCAGAAATGGCCACCTCAAAGAAGAACTCGACCGGAAAAGAATGTGCAGGAGAAAGATAAGAAGAGAAAGTTTTGGTTGACCGGGTTAAACTGCAAAAGCAACAACTAAGGTTCCCTGGAATTTAAACTAAAAAAAAAAGTAACATTGTTCCCAAAGGAGATTTTGAAGCAGCGGAGAGAGAAAAGGGAAAGGATTTGGTTTTTTCTCTTCTCTCCTTTTCCCTATACTGACAGCTAAGAGATCTAAATAAGAAATTGGAAAAAAAAATCCACGTTGACATCAATAGGCATTTAAGCTGAAAATAAAATGTCAAAGGTATAATTAAGATTTCTGGATACTTAAAACCTTTTAAAAGCAGGAAAGGAGAGAAAAAGAATAAAAGGGCAGGATCTGGAAAAAAGGGAGGAGACTGCCTGGAATTAAAAGGAATTTACAGTAAAACCTCAACAAGACTTCTAAAAGATACATTTTAACTGAAACTTGGCTACAAAATAGTAGAACCCCAGGAAGAGAAAGTGGAAAAAAGGAAGCATGAAGAAACAGCTTGGGAGTATTTGGATTATTTGGTGATCTCTGGATTTTTAGTTATTGTATTTGAATGACTAAAATCAATCGGGTGGTTGTTTAAAAGTGTTTTAAAATGGCACTACTTTTAGATGAACTGAAAATGGAACTTAAAAAGTACAAAGAAGATGCACAAGAAGGGAGAGGTTCTTTTGGCTTCGTATTTCAATTCTTAGAAATGGAGATCTTGAACTATGAGAAACAACAAGAAATGCCTGCAGAACAAGAAGATTGCGACAAAGAAGAAGACATCTTTAATGAACAAGTAATCTTAGGTGGGGGGGAAAAAGGAAAGTGGGGAAAGAGAATGGAAAGTTTAAGATTGGGAAAAACAACTCCCCCCCCCAAAAAAAAAATAGAGTGAAAAATAAGTATAAAATCAGAAAGCAACAGAAGAGGGGAATGCAGAAGAGAGAATTAGAATTAGAGAGACAAGGGGGTAAAAAGGGGAGGGAGAAGAAGAGAGGGAAGAAGGAAAGGAAAAGAAGTTATAAAGGACAGAAACAAGATATGGAGAAATGGCCTATTTAGAGATAATGGGTGAAAATTTAATTGAAAAAGGGATTCTGCAAAGGTACATAAGATAGTATTGTTATATTAGAAATAGAAATAATTTTAGAAAATATGAAACAATGTATGATTAAAATGATGGATAAAATAGTTATTGTAATCTAGTGAAATGTTTGTTAATAAATATATGAAATAAAATGAATGAGAGAATTGAATTCGGAAAGGATGGGAACATTTTAATTATTTAATGTTTTATAAAATATAAGGGAAGAGAAATAGGGGGAAAAAAATTAATTACGGAAAGCTTATAAGTGTTCCCAAGGAAGTATATTTAATTGAAAAGTAATGTCAAAGATGTTAAGACTTTAATTAATATTAATGATAGAATTGAATTGGAATGGAATGAGTGTTTTAATTACATATATTTATAATCACTTTTTAAGAATATGGTGTGTATTTTAAGAATGTACCAAGCAGAATTCGATTGGAAGTTATGTATTATATTGAATGTTATAACCTCAAGGTATATATTGAAGCTTAAATAACAGTTGAATGGATAAAATTAAAAGATATAAAGGTGTCATACTCCAATTAGTAACTACAGGAGAAAATTTGTTTAATGAGAAAAGAAAATATGAAATTGAAACAGGACAGACAAAAGTATATAATGATTTGAATTGATATGAGATAATTAAAATAAAATTGAGAAAATTAAGAGAGCAGAAAAAGTATGTGGAAAATGTAAAACAGTAATAAGATATGGAATAGAACATAAAAGTGAGCATGAAATTGAGTTTGTGTCTGTATGAAGAAGTGTAACCTGGGACCATGCTATTTTCAAAAAAAAAGATGTTTTATTTGTATTATGTTTTTTTTTTGTGAAAACCCAAATAAAATTTTCAAACAAAAATAAAAATTCTCAATTCTAGATTACACCATGGCCGATTGCAATATTTGGTCTTATGGAAAGGATACCCCCTCTCAGAAGCTAGTTGGGTAAAGAGTTGGGATGTTCACGCTAATCAATTGGTTAACCAATTCCATGAGGATTTTCCCCACAAACCGAAGGGTTCTTGTAGAGGGGGGAGAGGGAGTTAAGGACAATATGTTAACCTCTGTATGTGTTTTTTTTCTTTTCTTTTAGGAGGAGGAGTTTTCAAAGGGGGGGATGCCTGTCAGCTTTGAAATTCAGCTGCCACATTTTTTTTAAGGAAGTTGGAGGAGTTGAAAAGTTCAAGGTTATTTTGTATGTCGTATAAAGAAATTCCAGTTGCAGTTAATTGGTTCTCGTGATTTATGAAGTGTAAAAGTGGGAGGAGAGAAGGGAGGAGAGAAGGTGGATTCTGTGTAACATGTGAAAAATTTTCACTTTGGGAAATTGCTTTAGACATACTGTTGTGGCCCCGATTCCCGAGCCTAAGCTATCAGAGGAAGAGGACCTGGAAGATGAGGAGGAGGAACTGGGAATGCCTTCCTCCCCAGGATCTTCCTTTCTGGCAATGCCTTACTCCCCAGGACCTTCCTCCCTGATAATGCCTCAGGTTCCATTAGACAACTGAGAGGAACAGCCTGAGATTAATCAGGAGGAAGGCATATCAGAGCAGCCCCTGACAGGGAGTAAAGAGGAAGAGTGTTGGCTCGATCCTGAGCAGTGTTGTAGGGAGAAATGTGAGCAGCAACGTAGGAGGCGTGGGAGGGTCAGAGAGTGAACTGAGTCATTGAGCCACACCCCACAGGGGATAAAAGTGGGTGTGTTTTCTCCTGAAACTTTGTACGGGACAAAGTTTAACCTTACTTCAGATTTTCTTCGTGAATGACTATTTTTGTGGACTGCCTTGTGATTTTCTGTGAGTAAAACTTTATCAGTTCGGACTTGGCAGGCAGGACATGTGGGAATGCCAAGAATATTATCAGTTCCAAAGAATTAACTCTGTGAAGTCCAAGCCAGCTTGCCTGCCTGTGTTGATGTGAGTTTGCACTCTTTCATATTTTGGGAAAGAGGAAAGGCGAGACAGAACACATACCATGTCTGTTTCTAAATAAATCAATTGGAGAGAAAATGTCTCGGAGTGATTGATATCATGGATACTTTCTAGATGCCTTACATGATGTTTATGTGTCTTCACTGGAAGTTTTAAACAGAGATGAACTTACATTGACTGGCATAACTGGAAGACTGTTAGAAGAGTCAAGAAGAAGGCAAGATAGAAATCAACTGAGAGAAAGACAACCACAGGAAGAAAAACTGTCTTCAACTGCCTATATTGTTAGGAAATGTTTTTCTTGTGGGGCTAAAAGTCATATAGCCAGATACTTTAAAAAGGGTAAGAAACAGAATGCTATTAATATACAGAGAGCTTATAAAGATGTTAGTTTAGCCATATCAAGTACAACTACAACTGTAAACCATGATATATGGGTAGCTGACAGCGGAGCATCGCAGTGTATAACTAAAAGTAAAGAGAGGTTTGTTAACATGACAAAGACTAAACAGCATGTATCATTAGCTAATGGATGGAAATTGATAGCATCTGGAGAGGGTTCTGCATATTGTTCATGTGTTAATGAACATTTACCAATGTTATATGTACCTAGAATGATATTTAACTTGCTATCTGTAAGAGCAATGGTAAAAGCAGGATTTGTTGTAACCTTTCAGGGAGATAAATGTTTAATTGAAAAACAGGGTAAAAGCGTTACTGCAAGATTGGATAATGGTTTGTTTATTATACATGATAATCCATTAATTAATGCTAACTCAGTTTATGAGAATAAAAAGCCTCATGATGAATGTATTCATCTGCTCCATAGACGTATGGGACATATAAATTTCAAAATGCTAAAGAAAACTGTTGAGTTATCTTATGGTATAAAACTAAAACCTTGTACAAAGTATTTAAATTGCAATGTTTGCAATCAAGAAAAAAGCAAGGTAACTCCTGCAAATAGGGTAAATGGATTCAAAACCAGTGAACCATTAGAGGTTGTTTTTGCTGATATTATCGGACCTATGAAACCTAGTTTAGGTGGAGCCTGTTACATGTTAAGTATAATTGATCATTTTTCCAGATATGGTTTCTGTTATTTAATGAAAACGAAGATAGAAACATACCAGCATTTTGTAAACTGGCTAAAATTTGCTGAAAGGAAAAAGAATCAGAAAGTTATTAGCTTAGTAACAGATAATGGTACTGAATTTACCAATACAAAATTTGAAGCCATGTTACAGAAAGCTGGCATTAAACATAAGTGTTCTGCTCCTTATAGACCACAACATAACTCATATATTGAACGTAGAGGACAAACATTACAGGCTATGGCTAGGACTATGATTTCGGATTCTGGTTTATCAGAGAAACTTTGGGGTGAAGCAATAATGTGTGCTAACCATGTTTTGAATAGCGTAGTGAATTCAACAACTGGTGAATTACCATTTACTTGTTGGAATGGAAAAAAGCCAGATCTCAGTTATTTACATACATTTGGAACCCCAGCATGGGTTCATATTCCCATGCAAGTAAGGCAAAAGGGACAACATAGAGTGAGAAAATTATATTTTGTAGGTTATGAAGCTAATCATAGATCATTTAGATTTTGAGAGCCGGGTACTACTAATGTATATTGCAGTGCAAGTGCTAAATTTCTAGAGCATGTTGGCTAGAGAAAGCTTGAACAGGAATATAATAAGGTACAGGATAGTGTTGTTGTTGAGACTCTATTGTTTACCGATAATCCTAATGATAATAATATTGATGATAAGATAGTGGAGGAATCCTCAATGGAGGAATCATCAATAGAAGAACCCTCTATGACTGTAGAAGATGAGGATTTGATAGGGGAGGTAAAGGAAGAGGACATGCCAACAACATGTACTAAGTTTCCTAGGAGGTCAACTAGGGAGAGACGTCCACCTGACAGATTTCAAGCAAGCATTGTATGTCAGGTTAATACAGAACCTTCTAACTTCAATGAAATAAAACTGTATCCTACAAAGGATCAGGTAGCTTGGCAGGAAGCTATGAATAGGGAGTTAAAATCGTTAAAGGATTTAGAGGTGTATGAGGATGTAAAGTTACCACCAGGTGAGCGTGCAATAGGTTGCAAATCGGTGTATAAGATAAAGACTGTTGTGGATGGAACTATTACCCATAAAGCAAGATTAGTTGCTCAAGGATTTCCTCAGTCAGATAAGGACTATTATGATGAAGTGTTTGCACCTAGTCTGAGAGCAAATACATTGAGAGCAGCATTAGTTTGGGCAGCTGAGAATAAATGTAAAATAAACCATGTAGATGTTGAAACTGTGTATCTACATGCACCTTTACAACATACCATCTATATGAAAAAGCCATTAGGTTTAAAGGATGATGGAAAAACTGATTATTGGAAATTAAAGAAAAGTCTTTATGGTCTAAAGCAATCCGGTTATGAATGGAATAAATGTATTGTAAAGGAATTAGTTTCAATAGGTTTTGAAGCTGGTATAGCTGATCCTTGTTTTATAGATTACAGAAAAAGTTCAGGATTAGAAATTTAGGGGAGATTAAGCATTATTTGGGTCTTGATATAGTTAAAACAAATAAAGGTTTTAAAATTTCACAAGCCAAGAAGATGAGCCAATTATTAAAACGCTATAACATGGAGCATTGTAAATCTGCTAAGACACCAATGAGTAAGGAATTTACACATAGTGATATCAAAAGTCCTATGTTTGATAAGGAAATATATCAATCCTTAATGAGTAGTCTATCATATCTGGGTAATTGGTCTGGACCAGATATATCTTACAGTGTAAACCAATTGGCTAGGTATAACGCTGAACCAAATGAAAGGCATTGGCAAGCAGCTAAGCGAATAATTAGGTTTTTAAAACAAACAATCAGTTATTCATTATATTTAGAACCAAGTCATGAATTAGTGTAAACTGCATGTGCTGATGCAAGTTTTGCTACTGATATAATGACTAGTAAGTCAACATCAGGTATAGTGGTAATGTTGGTTAATGCTTTAATAGGATGGAAGTCTATTAGGCAACAACATATTAGTTTATCCACTATGGAAGCGGAATTCCCATGTTTATTGTTAATGTGTACAGAATTGACATATTATAAACAATTGTTGAAGGATATTGGAATTACTATATGTGATCCATTTATTGTTTATGAAGACAATCAATCTGCAATTAATATGGCTACTAATTTAGCTGTTAAAACAAGGTCGAAACATACTGACTTGAGATATTTTAACATTAGACAGTGTGTTCAAAATAAATTAATTCAGCTAGAATACTGCATGACTGAACATAATATTGCAGATCATTTCACGAAAGCTCAAGGTGCAATTAAGCAAAAAGAGTGTTGTGAGAATTATGGTTTAAAGATGTAATGTATTTTATATTGACCAACCCAAAGGGGAGAATGTTTGGAATCTGTCCACCAATTAGTTGGGTTGGCAATATATAAACCAACAATGTATGTTTTTGTAGCTTTAAGACAAAATCACTGTATTGATTTGTACTGTGTTCCGATTGGTTGATTGTATTGCAGATTGCCATAAGAGGGAGCTAGAGATCATGGCTTGCTCTCTCTGACATTCTGTCTCTCTGACCTTCTGTCTCTCTGACCTTCTGTTGCTGTGCTTATTCTTTGATATTTTTGTTTACTGTAAATGACAAAGGCAACCAGTAAGAAGATTTTGTAATTGGATATTCTTTGGACTGTTAAACTTATATGACCTGGACTGTTTATTGGACTGTGCTATTTCTTAAAGTAAACTTTAACTCAATTTAGTGTATCTGTGTATGGCTGAATAATTATTCATAACTATTCTCATAAATGTTTCCATGTGCATATCCTTGTTACTTAAGGGTTATTCTGTACATGTCATAACAGCAGGGGGCCAGGACTTTCAGAGTGTGGGGTGCTGACTTCGGAGTGTCAGCTATGGAATTCATCACTTCCACATAGTTGAAGAATGTGGGAGGGGGTGATGTTAATTGAGTAGCTCTTAGTAGACAAAATATATTATTTTGATAGTTCAAGGTTACAGAGTGTGGCGCAGAAAGAATTAAAACTTACTTTGGGATTGGTACACATGAGCTGGTGATGAAGGAAAGGGGGATGGGTTGTAGCTTGGGACTTTGTGGGGAAGGCGGGAAGATTTAGTTCCGGATTTCCCCAGTATGTGCCAGGTACTGTTCTAATAAAAGTACTTTGAGATGGCATGTGTCTTGGAGTTACTGACAGGAATGGAATTTTGCTGGAACACTGACATTAATCCAGAACTGTAACAACTTTCAGCTCTCCCAAGAGGGAGCTATCAGGGGTGCTGAACCCCAGGATCTGTTCCATCAATGGATCAATCCGAAGAATCAGCCAACACGGGAGGTGGGACAGAAGGGCATGGGGGGGCACTGGAAGATTAATTGTATCCCCCAGCCCCCCTTTGGAGGAATTAAAGCATATGGAAGAGAGGCAAGATTTAGGAGCCCGGCCCAAAGAAACAAATTCCTGGAGAAGTTGTCAGACGGGACTGTAGAAAAAGCTGCCTGGAGAATTCATTCCATCAAGCCTTTTACATACTGCAAAGGAGGCATATTGGAGGTATGGAGCTCCAAGTATATCAGAAGGCCAACAGGATCGAATTACGAGGGAGACACGAGAGATACAGACTACAACAGGTATGTTGCAATCTCCAAGTCCTTCTCCCCCACACCCAGAAGGAAATTTACCCCCTGCAGAAAGTATAACTCCAGAGTGGGGATTTTATCCTGATCAAGGGTGGATCCAGTACCAGTGGATGCCAGCGCCAGCAATGCCCTGGCCCCAGAGAGAATCAGCGATCCCTTCCCAACAAAAGGATCTGTACAGGCAGCAGGAAACATCCACACACACCCCTTTCCTCATGCAGGGAATTATGCAACAATTGGCCTCTTCATGGCAAGTCCCTGATCAGCCCCCACTCAGAGCAACCCTGCAGAGGCCCTTCTTCCAGAGCAGGGGTAAGGAACGTTGGCTCTTTTATCACTTACGGACTTCAACTCCCAGAATTCCTGAGTGAGCCATAAAAGGTTCTCCATCCCTGGCCTACTGGTTTTTTCAGTTGTGAGGGAAATCAATTTTTGACTTGAATGGGACTGTTTAATATACAAATGTAGGACATATTTTTATATATATTCTTTGTATGTCCTACATTTGTATATTAAACAGTCCCATTCAAGTCAAAAATTGATTTCCCTCACAACTGAAAAAACCAGTAGGCCAGGGATGGGGAACCTTTTATGGCTCCCTCAGGAATTCTGGGAGTTGAAGTCCATAAGTGATAAAAGAGCCAACGTTCCTTACCCCTGTTCCAGAGGGTACTAACCCCCAGACCAGACCAGATGCAGTTCAAGGCCAATTTTGATGGGCACCATGAACATTTATCTTATTTCTTCACTCAAACCTGGTGTCATATAGACCAATTTGGAGACCAATACACAACTGAACGTTGTTAAGCCTGGGTTCCCCAAACAGGGTTAAGGAGACAAGCTAAACAGAATGTGCAGCATTAGTTAGACAGGCACACAGATAAATGAGTGAGATAAGTTTGTATGTTTGTTAACATACAGCAAAAAAATAACAGATACGCTTGTGCTATCAAAAATATAGTTTATTCCACTTAGTTATATAGGATAGTCAAAATAACAGTCCATTAGTCATGTATCATTTTAGTCAGTCCATTCAAGGATATTCAATTAGCAAAGTCCGTGTTGAATATCCAATGTCAGTTCACTTACAAATCAGTCCTTTCTCTCTCCTTTTCCAGTTGGGGAAAAATGCAGTCTTCATCCAATCATTAGGGATCATCAAGCCAGAGAGAGCAAGCTGTGGTACCTTGCTTCTTTTATGGTGCTTTTTACAACCACTCCCTTAATTATAATCCTACAGTTAAAGTTGCAGACACTTCAACTAACAAACTATGATAACATATTTATTATTTTACCTAAACCAGTTTGGGTAAACAATGTTATCCCTAACATTCTCCCCTTTTAGGTAATAATAATAATATAACTAATAACTATTTACATCTTTAAATCATATTTGTTACAACTCTCTTTAAACTAAATTACTCCTTGAGCATTTGCAAATTGGTCTGCAATGTTTTCTTCTGCCATGCAGTATTCCAATTTAATTAGCCCATTTTTTACAGATTCTCTAACATTTAAGTTTCTTAAATCAGTATGCTTTGATCTAGTTTTTACAGCAATATTAGTAGCTAACTTTATGGCTGCCTGGTTGTCCTCGTACACAATAATGGAATCTTTAACAGTTACACCCATGTCTAATAATAACTATTTGCACAAAATTAAGTCAGTGCATAATAATGACAGACATGAAAATTCCGCTTCCATCGTGGACAAGCTAATATGCTGTTGTCTGATTGACCTCCACCCTATTAGTGTTTTACCAAATAATATAGCCATCCCAGATGTTGATTTTCTAGTGTTTATGTCAGTTGCAAAACTTGCATCTGCATAGGCACTAAGACTTTGGTTCTATATACAATGCATGGTTCATTGTTCCTTTAAGATATCTTAAAATTCTCTTCAATGATTGCCAATGACATTGATGTGGATCTGAATTAAAACGTGCCAGCTGATTTACACTATAAGCTATATCAGGCCTTGACCAATTGCTTATATATGATAAGCTACCAATCAATGATTGATATATAGACTTTTCAAATTTGGGACTTTGATCATCAGTTTGGCAAACTTCCTGACTCATTGGAGTCTTTGCCGGTTTACAAAGTTCCATTTTAAACGTTTTAATTAATTGGCAAATTTTATCTTCTTGAGATATCTTAAAACCATTTTTTGTTTTGTTAATTGTCAATCCTAGATACTTTTTAATTTCACCTAAATGCTTTAATTTTATCTTTTTGGCTAATAATGATATAATCTCATTAGCTTCATTATTAGTCTTAGTTATCAAAGCAATATCATCTGTAAATAATAACAATAATGATACCGTTCCATTATTTTCTCTTTTAAACACACATGGATCTGCTAAACCAGATTTAAAACCTATATTGTTTAATTCTTTCACAATATATTGGTTCCACTCAAAGCCAGATTGTTTCAATCCATAAAGACTTCTTTTTAGTTTCCAACAATCATTACTATTTACTTTATTGTCTTTTATAATAATTGGCTTTTTCAAATATATAGTGTGCTACAATGGTGCATGCAGATAAGCAGTTTCTACATCTAAATGGTTAATGACATAGTTTTTCTTAGCTGCCCACACTAAAGCTGCTCTTAAAGATGTTGCTTTAAGACTTGGTGCAAAAACTTCATCGTAATCAGATGCAGTTTGATTAAATCCTTGAGGTACCAACCTAGCCTTATGGGTAACAGTCCCATCATTTCCAGTTTTTACTTTAAATATCCATTTGCACCCAATGGATTTTTCTCCTGGAGGTAATTTGGCATCTTCATATACTTTCATTACCTTTAATGAATTTAGTTCTTTTCCCATTGCCTTTTGCCAATTCTCCTGATCCTTAGCAGGATACATCTTAAGTTCATCTACACTAGTTGGAACTTTAGTTACTTGGCAAACTATACTTGCTTGATACCTATCAGGTGGTCGAGTTACACGTGTAGTAAGTCTAGATATTACAGGACTTACAGGTGGACTTTCATTTATTAACTCATCTTGATCATCTAATTCTTCCTGATCAACTGCTTCCTCTTGTTCTGGTCCTATTTGTTCTTCATGGACTTCTTCTTTAATTGGATTCTTCTTATAACTAGTCTGATCTTTCTGCCTTTTGTAGGGTTCAATAATTACTTCATTATTTAAATCTTGCTCTAATCTATTCCATCCTACATGTTCTAGGAATTTAGCACTAGCACTGGTGTAAACTCTAGATGTACCTGGTTCCCAGAATCTATAAGATCTATGATTAGATTCATATCCTACAAAAAATAATCTTTTAGCTGTGCTGTCTGTTAGGGATAACATTGTTTACCCTAACTGGTTTAGGTAAAATAATAACTAAGTAATCATAGTTTGTATGTTAAAGTGTCTGCAACTTTAACTGTGGGATAGTAATTAAGGGAGTGGTTGTGAAAGCACTTTAAAAGAAGCAAGGCTGCAGCTTGCTCTCTCTCTGGCTTTGATGATCCCTGATTACTGCAAGGACTCAAGACTGCATTGCTCGAACGGGAGAGAAAACAAAGGACTGACTTTTAAGTGAATTGACATAGGATATTCTACACGGACTTTGCTAACTGAATATCCCTGAATGGACTGACTAAATGATACATGACTATTGGACTGTTATTTTGACTATGCTATGAACTCATAATGGAATAAACTATATTTTTGATAGCACAAGCGTATCTGTTATTTTTACTGTATGTTAATAAACATACCAGCTTAGCTCACTCATTTATCTGTGTGCCTATCTGACTAACGCTGCACATTCTGTTTAGCTTGTCTCCCTAACCCTGGTTGGGGAAACCAGGCTTAACACTGTCCTTTTTGTTTGAGTTGTGAGGGGATATGCACCCATGCTGGTGCTCCAAATGTGTGCATGTAACTTAAATCAGGTTTTGTACCATGCCACAGTGTGAATGGTAATTCACCTGTTGTTGAATTAACAACATTATTTAATATGTGATTACCACACATTATTGCTTCTCCCCACAAATTGTCAGGTAATCCTGAATCAGACAACATAGTACGTGCCATTGACTGCAGTGTTTGGCCTCGTCTCTCTATAAAGGCATTATGTTATGGCCTATATGGTGCAGACTTTTTATGTTGAATACCTAACATTCTTAGTCTATTCTGGAATTTATTATTTGTAAATTCCGTACCATTATCTGTTATAAGAGTTACTAATTTCTTTTTAGTTTTCCTTTCAGCAAATTTAATCCAATTAAAGAGATTTAGATACGTTTCAGTTTTGCTCTTCATTAAATAGCAAAACCCATATCTAGAATAGTGGTCCATTATACTTAATATGTATCGAGCACCTCCTACACTTGGTTTTTTCGGACCTATTAAATCAGCAAATACAACTTCTAAAGGCTCTTTGGAAATAAATCCATCAACTCTATTAGCCGGTATGACCTTGGTTTTGCTGTGATTGCAAATAGAACATTGCAAATACTTATTACAAGGTTTCAAACTTATTCCCTTAGATAATTGAACAGTTTTCTTAAGCATTTTAAAATTTAAATGCCCTAGCCATCGGTGTAACAAGTGAATACATTCATCATGAGATTTCTTATTGTCATAAACCGTGTTAGCCACCTCTAAACCATTATCATTTATAACATAATTCACCTCTTAAAGATGCAGTAATTTTCTTATCTTCTTTCTCAATTATGCAGTTATCTCCCGAAATTTAACTACATATCCTAGTTTAACCAAAATTCTAACTGAAATTAAATTAAACTTAAGTTGTGGTAAATATAACATTTTTACATTCTTTTTTATGAAAGAACAATATGCTATACCTTGACCTTTAGCTTTCAGTTTCCAGCCATTGGCTAACGATATCTGCTGTGTATTCTTGGACATTTTAACAAAATTTTTGTTATCATTTGTTATACAGTGGGATGCTCCCCTGTCAACCACCCATAAATTATTTTTTACAGCTCCGTTGATATACATGGCTAACTCTAAATTTTTATTTATCTTTTGATGACTTTTAGTATTCTTGCCAGCGTTCTGGCGCTTTGCTTTTTTACAAAATCTTGCCAAATGTCCTCTTCCTCCACAATTAAAACACTTTTTAATTGCGTATGCAGTAGGAGATTCATTATCTTCTTTTTGAGGTTGCTCCCTCCTTAACTGATCTCTTTCAAGTCTTCTTCTTGCCTCTTCAATCAATCTGCCAGTTATATCAGTTAAAGTTAGACTTTCCTGAGGCAAAATTTCAAGGGAAGTGACGTAGTTATCATAACTTTCGTTTAGTGATGATAGAATTATGTAGACTTGGTGAAGTTCAGAGAAAATAAGCTCTTTCTCGTGCAGTTCTTGAAAAATGCTTTTCATAGTTTCCAAATGACTCAGCATATCACCATTCATCTGGAGATGCGTTCTGAAAAGCTTCCGTGTTAGATTTATGTGAGCACCAACGTTATCTCGAACATAAATCCACTTCAGCTTCTGCCAACACCCAACAGTCGTTTGCTCTCCATGGATATGAACAAGTTGCTGGTCAGACAGTGTTAGTCCTATTATGCAAATAGCTTGTTCATTCTTTTGCTTAAATTCTTCTATCTTTTGTCTATCTTCCTCAATCTCTGGATCCCATTCCTCTACGTTTGGTGGGTTTTCAATTATGTTCCACAGACCTTCTCTTCGTAGAAGTAGACTACATTTCATAGACCATGATACATAGTTTGTTCCATCCAACTTGGATATAAGGGACAAACTTTGTAGATTGACTTGTGCCATGTTTTCTTTTATGGATATAAAACTATAATTTATAAAACACAGCTGTCTGTTTACTGTAATGTTTAACAACACAAACTCTCACTTTTACATAAACTTCCGGTTTGCGTGGCTTCGGGGCAGCAGGAATTCGCGACAGCTCGCGATTCCTGCTGTGCTAGCCGTCGAGGTACCCCCGATCCAGATGGGTCAGGGGGATATGGCTGCCCTGTAGGGACAGCTGAAGACAGAGGGGAGTCGGAAAGGGAGGTGGGGGCATCGCAGACCCCCCCTTTCTCCGGGAAAACCCCTTTTTCCCAAGGCGGTGGAGCGGCGGTCAGCAATGGCCGCCACGAAGAAGCCAGCAACCGGGTAAGAACTGTGCTGGAGGAAGTGTGAAGAGTGAAAGTTCTGTCTGAGCCGGGTCAAGTAACACCTTTTAAATTGCCTGGAATTGAGCTGTTTGTTGCTGGAGGATACATTGTATCCCTAAGAAGAGCGAAAAGCGGCGGAGAAGCTGTTAAAGGGAATTTTTTTTTTTTTTTTTTTTACTCTCCCACCCCACGGAAAAAGCAGAAATATTTGGATATATTAGACATTGAAAGTGGATTGGTTTGAAAGCTAAGATAAGAGACAAAGGGATTTTTGGACATTGAAAAATGTGAGAAATTGGAAAATCTCTGCTGGAGGTATGGATTTTTGGTTATTAAAATTCTCATTGCAAGTGGGAAGGGAGAAAAAAAAAAATTGGAGCAGAAGCTGAAAAAGGAGGAGATTGATTAGAACGTCTTTGTGGATCCCAAAAGAAGATATATGGTAATTGGACCTCTTTGATTAAAAATTAATTCAGAAAGAGAAAGAGAAGAAGGAAGAAAAGTATTAACTTTTGGAACTTTTTTTCTTTTTTTTAATTGCTTTTGATTGTCTTTGATTAAAAATTCTTGTGGTTGTTTTGGAAAAAGTTTCCCTTTTCATAATGGCATCGTCTGTGGATGAACTAGAGATTGAATATCAAAAATATAAAAAAGAAGATACTTTGGGCGCTTTGTTTCAATTTTTAGAAATGGCGTTATGTTCCTTTGAAAAGTTGATTACGCAGCAGAAGGACTGGGACAAGGAAGAAGAGGAAGAAGAAGCCATCTTTGATGAACAATGGGTCCCTTCTGGAGAGGAGGAGAAAAAGGATAAGAAAAAGGGGATTTTAAGAATTATAAAAACAACCAAAAGAGAGAAAAATGAGCGAAAAGATGGAGGCAAGGTTAGAAAGCAAAGGAAAAGGAGCAAGAAAAGCGAAGAGAAAAAGCAAAGGGGTAGAAAGGGCAAGGAGAAGAATAAGCAAGAGAGAAAGGGGGGGAGGAGAAGCCTTAATGGGGGGAAGCAAGACCTAAGGAAAAAAAGTTTATTTAGAGACAATGGGTGAATTTAATTTAGATTAAAAGAGGGATTCTGGAGGGTATATAAGAGTGTGTTTTTATATGTATATTTAGAATATAAAATTTATTATGTAATTTTAGAATTTTTTTTAAACAGAATCCCAAGAAAGATTGCTATATGTAGTATTTCTAAGTTAGGGTAATGAGTTATAGATGTTACTCCAATTGGTGTACAGGAGAAGTATAGTAAAAGAAAAAAAAGATGAATGGATAATTGGAAATAGAACAGACAAAGAATGTTGTTGAAAATGGTAATAAGATATGGAAGGATATATATGCTTTTTTTTTTTTGGATTTTGTATATTGATAAAAGGCAATAAAATTTTAATTAATAAATAATTTGGATGGAAAAGAGAAGTAGGGACAAGATATGAAGTTAATATTATATGAAATATTGATATTATAATTTGGAAATGTTATGCCTTATTGGTCTATTATTATTATTTTTTCTTAGAAAAGAATTTATAAGCTGCTATGCCTTGATTCTTTGTGCATTGTTTTTATAAAACTGATAAAAATGGTTTTTATATATATATATAAAAAAGAAAATGATAATAAGATTTGGAAGGAGATATGGGTTGAATATGATGTTTGAATTTGTGTCTGTGTAAAGAGTTTTAACCCGGGAACAGACAACCTTCAGAAAAGATCTTTTAGTTTTGTTTATGTTTTGTGTTTGTATGTTTGTGTATTGTGCTTATGGTAAAACTAACAAAATTTGTTTTTTATAAAAAAAAAAAAAGGAAAGAATCAATAAAACCTTGGAGGAATGTTAGATGAGAATAATTTATACAAGCCAGAAAGAAAAGAATATGATGACTATAAAATGGATAAATATGGAAGAGAAATGAAATTGAATAGGAGTAAAGAGAAAAAATGAGAAATTTGCTGAAAGATGTTTGTGTGTCCATATGGAGATGGGATAAATTGGAATTATGCTGTATAAAAATAATGTTTTGTTTGACTTGTAAGGATTTACAATGTTAAGAGGTTTTATGTGTTTATGTATTTAATAGTTAATGATGTGTTGTTTTATCTTTAAAATCAATAAAAATTTGTTTCAAAAAAATAAATCTGTTTTATCCTAGTTAAACTGACTTTGCAGCCTCTGGGCCCATAACCAGTGTTAAGCCTGGGTTCCCCAACCAGGGTTAAGGAGACAAGCTAAACAGAATGTGCAGCATTAGTTAGACAGGCACACAGATAAATGAGTGAGATAAGTTTGTATGTTTGTTAACATTCAGTAAAAAATAACAGATACGCTTGTGCTATCAAAAATATAGTTTATTCCACTTAGTTATATAGCATAGTCAAAATAACAGTCATGTATCATTTTAGTCAGTCCATTCAAGGATATTCAATTAGCAAAGTCCGTGTAGAATATCCAATGTCAGTTCACTTACAAATCAGTCCTTTCTCTCTCCTTTTCCAGTAGGGGAAAAACGCAGTCTTCATCCAGTAATTACGGATCATCAAGCCAGAGAGAGCAAGCTGTGGTACCTTGCTTCTTTTATGGTGCTTTTTGCAACCACTCCCTTAATTACAATCCTACAGTTAAAGTTGCAGACACTTTAACTCGCAAACTATGATAACATATTTATTATTTTACCTAAACCAGTTCGGGTAAACAATGTTATCCCTAACAAACGTGATTTAGTTGCTGCAATAACAGATGGGATGAATGAGGGGGATGCTTCTGACTGGGTGGTGGAATTGCACTATGAACAGGCCCCGGAACTACAGGATGTCAATGTGTTTCTTAAGTTGCTGAGACTCAGATTTGAGAATTGAGACAGAGTGGCTGAAAATGAGGACAAATTAATGGAAATGAAACAGGGCAAGCGACCCTTATCAGATTTTATATGGGACTTTTGAAGGGTCGCAAGCCACCTCATAGATTGGCCTGAAAAATTAATCTTGCACTATGTTAAAAACGCCATTGACCCCAAAGTAAAGAAGGCCTGCAACATTAGGGGAATACCAGAGACCCTGAAAATGCGGTATGCGGCCACCTTCAATTTAGACCATGATATCAACCAACAAAAAAGACCCCCACCTTAAGGCCCTCCTGGAAGATCTGTGGCGAGGCAACAGCTGACCAGACCAGCTGAAACTGCTCCCACCCGAACCACCAGAATGATAAAGTGTTATCATTGTGGCCAGGGTGGCCATAGAGCAGTCGACTGTCTGGTCCCTGCACTTGTTCCACAAGCTCCACAACCAAGGTCTGATACAGCCGCCGGGGGGGGGAGTCAAGGAAAGCCCCCCAACACTAGCTGCTTTGCTAGACACACCATAGAAGGTCCTCTCCATGCAGAAGGGAGCAACAAACTTCCAGACGAACACAGCCTCCCTGGACAACCCACTGATGAAGACGATCCTATGGTGAGTGCACCCATCACACCTCTTACTGTCAAAGTGAAGTTAGTGGTGCCTGACACGGGGGAGGCAGGGGAATTAGAAGCTGTCATAGATACCGGATGCTCTAGATGCCTTATTGGGCTCTCCATCGTTGAACAATTGGGCATAAAAACTAAACCACTAAAAGGCCAAATCAGATTTGAACAAATGGATGGGGCAGCCACCCAAATGACAGAGTTAATCAAACTGGAGATGGGTCCTCACCGCGAACTCATACGTTTTATAGTAGCTCCAAGAATGTCAGAATCTGTCATATTGGGACTTGCTTGGCTAGATAAATGGGCCCCCACCATCAAGTGGGAGGATGGATTCTGGAAAATCATTATTGGAGTGGGGCCACTGGCCCCCCTTCCACCCACTAAGAAACCACCATCCAACCTGGGTCCAGAAACTGAAGCAGCAACCACCGCCTCAGACCTTCTTCCAGGTACTCCCCAAGTACCCAAATAATATAGAGACTTGGCTGAGGCATTCAGTGAAGAGGAATGTGATGTTTTACCTCCCCATCGAGCCACAGATTGCACCATAGAATTAGAACCCGGGGCAAAACTGCCAAAACCAAAGATGTATTCCATTTCACCAGCTGAAATGACTGAATTGAGGAAATCCATCAATAGTAATTTGGACACAGGTTTCATTGAACCAAATCTAAGTTGGCCACTCCAGTGCTGTTCAAAGAAAAGAAAAATGTTGGGTTGAGATTATGTGTTGATTTTAGGGGCATGAACGCCATGTGCGTCAAAAACATGTATCCTGTCCCCCTTATGAAGGACTTCTTAAACTACCTGTCAAAAGGCAAGATCTTCACCAAACTAGATCTGAGAGAAGCTTACTACCAAGTCCGCATAAAAGAGGGAGACAAATGGAAAACTGCCCTTTGGGTAGTTTCCAATTCTGAGTCATGCCTTTCGGACTTCATGGGTCCCCCGCAGTATTTATGCAACTCATCAATGAAGTGTTACATCTGCACCTATACCAAGGGGTCCTTGTCTACCTGACTGACATCCTTATATTCAGTGAAACCATCAAGGAACATTTCAAATTGGTCAGACAAGTCCTGAAAAAACTTTTGGCTGCCAAGTTATAAGTAAAACTGTCAAAATGCTAATTCCACAAGGAGTCGCTGGATTACTTAGGCTACTGAATATCCAACCAGGGAATTGAGATGGACCCTGGAAAAGTGAAAGCCATGCTGGACTGGCAATCCCCCCAAAACACAAAAGCAACTTCAAAGCTTTTGGGGTTTTGCCAATTTCTATAGACAATTCATTCCTTCTTTTGCCGAAGTTGCCCTCCCTTTGACAAAGTTATTAAAAACGGGGTCTTCCCCCACCAAACCGAAGCCCAGTCAACCCCTTGCTTGGACAATGGACTGTCAGAAAGTTTTTGAAACCTTAAAACGCCTCTTTGCAGCTGAGCCCACTCTCCAGCACCCAGACCCGATGAGACCTTTTATACTCCAAGCTGATGCTAGTGATGTGGCGGTAGTGGCCGTTCTGCTACAAAAGGACTCTCAGAACTGACTGGTGCCTTGTGCTTATGTGTCCAAAAAGCGAATGGACACAGAGAGAAGATGGGTGGTCTGGGAGAAAGAAACATTTGCAGTACAATGGGATTTCTTGACTTGGAGGCATTTCCTAGAAGGGGTGAAGGAGTCGTTTGAGGTGTGGACTGATCACAAGAACCTCAAGGCTCTAAAGATACTTCAGAAGCTATCACCTAAAAAAGTCCGCTGGGCTCAATACTTCAAGTGGTTCAACTTCAACACAAAATATGTTCCCAGAGGGGAAAACATATTGGCAGACACCCTGTCCAGGAAACCCCAGTTTAACAGTCACCGAGAGGAAATAGTGCAGGCTTTGATATCAGAAGCTCAATCGGCAGGTCAGGGAACCACTCAAGGCCAGGCCAACCACAACCACAAACTCCTGGAAGACAAACTGACCATGGAGTTGAAAGCAGCCCTATTGACCGATCCCTGGTTTGTGGAGCATCAAACTAAAGTAACAATGAATGAGGGACTGGCTTGGAAAGGGACTAAGCTTTATGTACCCACAAACCTAAGACTAATGGTATTAAAGCATAGCCATGACTCATGGCTGGGGGGACACTTTGGGTTCTTAAAAACCCTACATTTAGTCAGAAGACAGTTCTGGTGGCCAAAAATGAAACCTGAAGTCGAGGACTATGTAAAAAGCTGCTCAATTTGTGCCACGATGAAACACAGAACTGGAAAAACCCCTGGCGTAAAGGACTTCCACCTGCAAAAAAAGCTTGCAAAACTGTTTGTGAAGCATATCTATAGGTTACACAGAGTACCTCATAGAATAATATCAGACCGAGGTATAAAATTTACCCAGTGGTGGTATTCAAATTTTTTTACTGCTGGTTCTGTGGGTGTGGCTTAATTTGTGGGTGTGGCTTGGTGGTCATGTGACTATGGCTGTGGTTTGGTCACATGACCAGATGGGCATGGCTTTATGGTCACATGACCAGATGGGCATGGGTTTGTGGCCACGTGACTGGGTGGGCATGTCTTTGTGGCCATGTGGGTGGGAGTGGCCAGGTGACCATGTGACCAGCAAACCAAAGTGGTCTTCGCTTAATGGCCGGTTGCTTAGCAAGTGTTCTGATTTATGACTGATCTCCCCAGAGTGACTTGACCTGTTTTGGAGTTTTGACAGCCATGCACACGCACACACACACTTTTGGAGTTTTGACAGCCATACACACGCACACACACTTACTTCTAACCCTATTCTATGATTCTGTAAGGATCTCCTGCTGGAGGAGGGGGTTGGACTGGATGACCTCCAAAATCCCTTGCAGGCCAGCCCTACATTGCTGTGTGCTTCAAAGAGTCTTCTGAAGCCAGGGTTTGTGTCCTTCCTTCCTCTCCTTTTTTTTCTCTCTCCCTCCCTCCCTCCTTCCATTTACTGTATTTATCTACCCATCCATATATCTCATTCATGGTCTCCTCCCTCCCTCCCTCTCTTTCTTTCTTTTTCTTTGTCCCTTCCTTCCATCTCTCCCTTTCTTTGTCTATCCCTTTTCTTCCTTTCACGTCCTTTCTCTTTTTTTCTTTCTCTTTTTTTTGTCTTTTCTCTTTCTTTTCTTTCTTGTCTCTCTCCCCCTTCCTCTCTCGTTCCCTCTTTTTTCTCTTTCCCTTTCTCTCTCTCTTTCTCTCTCTCCCCCCCCCGTGTGTCTCTCTCTCTATGGGTCTCTCTCCCCCGTGTCTTTGTCTCTCTCTCTCTCTGCCCCTCTCCTTATCTTCCCCCCTCTCTTCCCTATTTTCTCTCTCTCTCTCTCTCAAAGCCGCAGCTGGGCCAAGCGCTCTTCGCTACTTTCAAGGGACGCTTCCAGCGCAGCTGGTGATCCTTCTTCAGCCAGTCCCTTCGGGTGACCCTTGTCCTCCTCCACTTGTGACCGGAGGCCATGGTGGGTCTGGGAGGGTGGCGTGCACATGCAAGGAGGAGAAGGAGGAGGAGAAAGGTCGCCTGAAGGGACGCTTCCAGTGCGGCTGGCGATCCTTGTTCAGACAGTCCCTTCGGGCGACACTTCTCCTCCTCTCACAACTGGTGGCCGTGGCAGGTCCAGGAAGCGGGTGGCATGCACACGTTGGAAGAGAAATGGGAAGGGATGAGCCAGGAGCCTTTTTTGACATCTGCTATGTACTCTTATTCTCTTACCCCAGGATATCTACTCTTAATGTTATCCATTCTTTGACCCACATCAAACTTGCAGCTTGATAATACAATTCCCAATTAGGCAGGCCAAAACCTCCTCTAATTCTAGCGTCTTGCAAAAGTTTTAGCTTTATTCTCGCTTTTTTACCTTGCCATATAAACTTCAACATGATTTTATTTAAATCTTCAAAATAGTCTTTTCCAAGCCTAATTGGTATTGTTTGGAACAAAAATAAAATTCTGGGTAAAATATTCATCTTGATTGTTGAAAGTCTCCCTATTAATGACAATTGCAAGTTTTCCCACTTCTTCAAATCTGTAGCTATCTGTTGTTTGAGTTTAATATAATTATTCTCTTTTAATGTGCTACATCTTGCTGTCAAATGTACCCCCAGATTCTTAACCTCATTTGTAACTTGGATTTTCAAAAGATCTGCCAGTTCTTCAATCTGTCTCAATAGCATGTTCTTTGTCAAAATCTTTGTTTTATCTTTATTTATTTTCAAACCAGCCATCTCACCATATGTCTCTATCTTTTCCAATAACCTTGGAGCTGTTTCTAACGGGTCTTCCAGAATAAAAGCTAAATCATCAGCAAAAGCTTGTAGTTTAAATTCTTCCTTCTTAATTTTCATTCCTTTTATGCTTTTATCATCCCTAATATTTCTATTCAACACTTCCAAGGTCAACACAAATAGCAAAGGAGATAGGGGACACCCTTGTCTTGTGCCTTTTCTTATATTAATAAAATCTGTAAGTTCCCCTTCCATCATTACCTTTGCTGTCTGTTTATTATATATGGCTTCTATTGCTCGAGTAAATTTTTTAGCAAAACCCATCTGTTCCAATAGTAATAACATAAATCTCCAGTTCACGTTGTCAAATGCCTTTTGAGCATCTAGGAATATCAAAGCCATTTGCTTTTCAGGATGAGCCTCATAGTATTCCAAAGTATCCAAGATTACTCTCATATTGTCTCTGATTTGTCTCTTTGGCAGAAATCCATTTTGATCTGGGTGAATAAAATTATTTAAATATTTTTTAAGTCTTTCTGCTAAAATTGAAGCAAAGATTTTATAGTCTGCATTCAATATGGAAATAGGTCTATAGTTCTTAATTTGCAACGGGTCAGCCTCTTCTTTTGGAATAAGTGTGATATAAGCCTCTGACATTGTTTTGGGTATCATCTTTAACATAACTTCATTCATGACTTCTAACAATGGGATGCTCAATGATTCTTGAAATGTTTTATAGAATTCTGCCGGAAGCCCATCTGGACCCGGTGCTTTCCCATTGTTTTGTCTCTTAAATGCTTCATTTAATTCCATCATTGTTATATTACTTTCTAGCATTTCTTCAGTCTCTTTAGGTATCTTCGGTAAATTAGCATTCTGTAAATACTGTTTGACTTTTTCCTCATCAATATTCTCTTGTTTATATAGTTGCCCATAAAAATCTCGAATAATTTCCTTTTTCTCCTTATTACCATAACAAACTTGGTCTTGATCATCTATTAGCTTCAAAAATTTTCTTGATTTCTTCTCCTTTCTCAATTTATATGCTAGCCATCTACCTGGTTTATTCGCATCTTCAAAGTAATTCTGTTTAGAATTTCTGATTTTCTGTGCCAGTTCTTCTTTCTCTATTAATTCCATTTTATGTTTAATTACATCCAGCTTCAATTTAATATCTTTTTTCTGTGGCATTTTCTGTAATTCTTTTTCAAGTCTTTTATACTCGTCTTCCAAGGCCTTAGAAGCTTGCCTTTTCCTAATATTCTTTTTTCTTGTAGAATCTATTATCAAACCTCTAGCATATGCCTTCATTGTATCCCAAACATTCTGCGTTGAAGTATCTTCTTTTTTATTTTCTCTGAAGAAAAAAGCCAATTCTTTCTCCATCCATTGTATAAAATCTTTCTCCTTTAAAATAGTATTATTTAATGTCCATCTCGATCTTTTTTTTTTTGTCCCTTCCATTTAATTGTCATTGGGCTATGATCTGCCCAAGTACTTGTTTCGATATTTGTTTCTTGAATATTGGATATTAATTCTGTTGAGATCCAAATCATATCTAATCTGGACCATGATAAATGTCTATTTGAATAAAAAGTATATTGTTTAGCTTTAACATTTCTTTCTCTCCAAATATCTTTTAAAGTTAGTTCATCTGTCATTTTAAAAAAAGATTTAGGGAGAGCCTTTCTATTTTGCTTTGTTGTTGTTGCTATGTAGTCCAATTTATTGTCCACAATTCTATTAAAGTCTCCCATCATAATTATATTAACATAGTCCAGTCCAATTATTTTCATGTGTAGCTTTTTATAAAACTCTTCTTGTTTATCATTCGGAGCATAAATTGCAATCAAGAGTATTTTAATATTATTGTCCATTATTTCCACCATTAATACTCTTCCGTCTTCATCCGTGTAGATCAGTTTTGCTGGGATAGCCTATTTAATGTGTAGAACCACTCCTCTTTTCTTACATTGAGTCAAAGAAGTAAATATTTTCCCCAATTTTGGCTGTACTAACAATTGTTCATGTTGTTTTTTAATATGAACTTCTTGTAGACAAATTATATCAAATTTTAATTTCTCTAATTTATGAAAAGTTTTCCTTCTTTTAACAGCTGAATTAAGTCCATTTATATTCATTGTAATCAGTTTTTTTTTCTTCCATGATTATGCTTTATATTTAGGTCTAACAGCTTTCGTGGATCTCACTTCACGCTGTTCTTTACTATCCACCTGTCCACCTACAGCTCCTTTCTCTTTTTCAGTCTCCAGTTGTTCCTCTTGAAACTCAATTAATGAGACCTCTTTCTCTGCCTCCTCTCTTCTTCTTCCAAAAAATTCTGCATGGAAAAGTTCTGCTTTCTCAATTGAATCAATTCTATGTCTCTGCTCTTGTCACGTAAACATTAATCCTTCTGGAATCAGCCATCTATAATTCACTTCGTTTTCCAGTAGCATTTTGGTCAGAAATCGATATTCTCTTCTCATCTCTCTCACTCTTCTGGGTATTTGTTTCAAAACCACAATCTCTTTGCCTTTGTATTTCAATGTTTTCTCTCTTACCACTTGTAATATTTGTGTTTTAATGGATTTTTTGGTAAATCTAATATGGACTTCCTTTGGTAATTTATTTCTCATCGCATATCTTGTATAAACTCGATATACCTCATCTACTCCATCCATCATCTTTTCCTCTGTAATTTCCAAAGCATCTGCCAAAATTTCTATCATTATCGCAGCCAAATTTTCTCCTTTTTCCTCTTCTATATTTTGAAATCTGAGATAAAATTCTGACCTTTCCATCTCCCACCTCAACATCCCACTTTTTTCTTGTTCAACCACTGTTAATCTACTGTCAATATTTCCAATCTTCTCCTCTCTTTGTTTTCCTTCTTCCTCAATTTTTTGGAATCTCTCCTCATACTTCCCCATCATTTGTTTAATATTTTCCACTTTTTCATCAGTCTTCTCTATTCTTTGTTCAATGATGTCTGATCTTATCTTAAGATCTTGGATTCCTTGCATAATCATCTGTAAAGTTTCTTTTTCTTGTTCTTTATCTTGCTTCAACATTGTCTGAATTAAACGTTGTCCTCCAGCTGGTGGGGAAGCAGAGGTAGAAGTAGAAATGCCAGATGGTATTGGTTTCCTGCTCATTTTAATGCTTCCAAAGCTTCAAATTCTTTTTGACTTTTAATCCAACTGGTAGAGTAGCCAATTATAATCCAAAATGGAAAAATCCAATAGTAAAAGACCCAAAACCAAAGAAGAAAAAGGAAAAAAGAAAGAAGAAAAATCTTCAGGTTCTTCTAGACCCTAATCCAATTACAAAGTAGTCCACCATAAAAAAGGAAAA
Source organism: Hydrophis major (assembly GCA_033807585.1). Taxonomy (NCBI): domain Eukaryota; kingdom Metazoa; phylum Chordata; class Lepidosauria; order Squamata; family Elapidae; genus Hydrophis; species Hydrophis major. The sequence goes on from JAUCBL010000017.1 coordinate 2,680,378, forward strand.
ATAGAAAGGAAAAAAACAAACAAACCCAAGAATAATAATATTGATTAAGAGCAAAAAAAAGCAAAAAGAAAAGAAGAAATTCCTTCAAGTTTTTCACACCTTAATCCAGTTGAGAAGTCTCAATAATCAAAAAAGAAAAACAAAGTGGTCCATAAACATGGATAGAAAGAGCAAAGAAGTCCCAATAAAAATAAGGAGAAAAAAAGAAAAAAAAAGAAAAAACTCTGAGGCTTTCCCTTTAAAATAAAAAGCAAAAATAAGAATATTACCAGAATTGAAATTTACAAAAAGACTGGTGAGTAGGGATATCACAAGTAATATATATATATATATATGTATATGTTTTCTTAAGTTTTCGCGGGTACTTACATGTCTGGCATTCAGCTTTGTTCGGGTATTTTTCCACCTGGTGCTTTTAAAGTTGTAGCAACATTTCAGCAGAATCTTATCTGCCATCATCAGGCTTTTGTATGGTGTTTGTCTGTGAGTCAAACTTTTACAGTGGTTTCAGATTTAAATTTGGGGCAGCCTATTGCTGTGTCAGAATGGTTTTTTCTTCCTCCTGATTGGTTGAGAGTCTTGGTCTGTGTTTATTGGTCTTGGAGTTTGCTGTGTTCTGCTACTAATATCTTCTGTCTTTTTTTGGGGGGGGGGCTCTTTTTGTATCTTGATTGGCTGGCAACATTGTGTTACTTTATTGGAGGCCTTTAGTGCAGCTTGGCTTCGGGTAAATGGACGGCTATCATTAGTTAGGAAGCTGGGTTTCATCTGGGTGCCTGGTTGGGGTGTGTTTGAGCTGGAGGTATCAGGGGGGATCTGTTTGTGCCCAGATGTTTGCCTGGCTTGTGGTGTGGAGATTTTTTTGTTTGTGAGTGCAGGCTTCCAAATGATTGACAGCCTGGTGGAATAATCTCTTCTGTTCATGCTTTCTGGTCTTTTTTTTCAATCTCTATGGCTTCTCTGATGATTCTGTGGCTGGGATTTTCTATGGTGGCTAGGGTTTTGGTGCCATTGAAGTTGATGTTATGACCTGTGGCTTCCATGTGTTGGACGAGTGAGGAAGTGTGTTCCAGCTTTTTGACTGCATTTTTGTGTTCATCCAGGCGGGTGCTTATTCTTCTATTGGTCTGTCCAATGTATGTGGCCGGGCATGATGCACAGGGGACTTCATATATGCCTTGGTTTTCCAGGTCAATTTTGTCTTTGGGGTTCCTGAGGATGGCTGCTATTTTTCTATCTGTTTTGAAGGCAGTCTTGATGTGGTGTCTGTATAGAATCTTACTAATTTTGTCTGTAGTGCCTCTTATGTAGGGCAGGACAGCTGTTCCATGGGTCTGTTCATCTTCTGGGTCTCTATTATGTCTCAGTGTGTTTTTGTGGATCAAGTTGGTGATTTTGCTTTTGTGGAAGCCATTGGCTGTCAATATTTTAGTCAGGGTGCATAGTTCAGTCTTAATGTGTGTCTTGTCTGCCAGGCGTTTGGTTCTAGTAATTAGTGTTTTAGCCACGGAGTTTATCTGTGCTGGGTGGTGGTGGGATTGGGCGTTGAGGTAGCGGTTGGTGTGTGTTTTCTTCTGGTATATGGTGTGTCCTAGTGTGCCATCTGTTTTCTTGTAGATTAGTACATCTAGGAATGGTAGTTGTTTGTTTGTTTCTGCTTCCATGGTGAACTTGATTTTGGGGTGTGTGCTGTTTAGGTGTGTTAGGAAGTTGTTTAGGTTTTCTTGTCCATGGGGCCAAATCACGAATGTTTCATCGATATATCTTAACCATAGTTTGGGTTTGAGTATGGCATTAGCCAGGGCTCTGGATTCGAATTCTTCCATGAACAGGTTTGCAATGACAGGTGACAGTGGTGATCCCATGGGGGCTCCTTCAATTTGTTTGTATCTTTGTCCTTTGTATATGAAATATGTGTTGGTTAAGCAGTGTTCTGTTAGTTCCATGAGGTGTTTAGCTGGTTGGTATTTATTTTTGATGATTTCGAGGGTCTCTTTTATCGCGACTTGAGTGAATAGTGAAACCACATCAAAACTTACAAGCAGATTTTCTTGCTCCACGTGTAGATCTTTGATCATTTCCAAGAAGTGGTATGAGTTTTGTACAAAAAGACAGAAGATATTAGTAGCAGAACACAGCAAACTCCAAGACCAATAAACACAGACCAAGACTCTCAACCAATCAGGAGGAAGTAAAAACCATTCTGACACAGCAATAGGCTGCCCCAAATTTAAATCTGAAACCACTGTAAAAGTTTGACTCACAGACAAACACCATACAAAAGCCTGATGATGGCAGATGAGATTCTGCTGAAACGTTGCTACAACTTTAAAAGCACCACGTGGGAAAATACCCGAACAAAGCTGAATGCCAGACATATATGTATATATATGTATATATATGTATATATATGTTCTGTCCTTAATTTGAATACTCGAAATCCCCGCGCCTTGATTGGCTAAGGCGCAGGGATTTCTGATTGGCCAGGCGAGCCGCGCTCATTGGTCCGATTGAGGTCTCCCGCGATTGGCTCGCTCCAAGAGCGGGAGACTTGAATCGCTGCCATTGGCCACGGCCGCCGCAGCAAAAAGGATAAAAGCCGCGGGCTTTTTCCTTTTCGCCGGTTCGGTTCACAACTATTCAATAAAGAGCTTGAAACTTAGTCACCGACTCCTGGCTTCTTTTGCGGACACGACACTGGCGACAAGGATGGGATCCCGACCCTGAACCGAACCCCGTGTCCAACAAGAGCCAGTTTCAGCACGGAGATGGCGAAAATCGCACCGCCCGCCCCCTTCAACCCCGCCACCGAGGACTGGGAATCGCTTTCAGACCGGTTCCGCATGTACCTCGAGTGCACCGGAATGAAGGACGCCCCGGGCCCGCTAAAACGCGCCGTCTTTCTCACACACTGCGGAACCGAGGTCTTCCAGATGGCCAAGGCATTGGCCAAGCCGGCAGACGCAACCGCCATGGACTGGGACATCCTCGAACCTATCCTGCGGCGCCATTACGCCCCCGAGGTCCCCATCCTAATCCGGCGCAACGAATTTTACCGCCGAGATCAGAAACCAGGCGAAAAACTGAGCGATTTCGTTGCCGAGTTGCGGTGCCTAGGAGGACTCTGCGAGTTTGAAGGTCTAAACAGCCTCCTCAGAGACCGATTCGTACTCGGCCTATGGGACTCTACCCTCCAGAGCCGACTTATGGCCAAAGGCGACATCAGCCTAGCAGACGCCCTCACCGCAGCCGCAGCAGCAGAAGCAACCCGCACTTCCGCTGACAGCATGCGAAAATCAGACGCGAAGGGCGGAAACAACAGCCCGGCAAGGTCGGCCGACCCAAAAAACGAATCAACCGCACACTACGGAGAATTCCAGTCTACGTCCAGCACGTCGGAAGACGAGGAGGACATACATCGCGTGCAGACGGGCCGTGGCGACCAGCGGAACCGAAGAAGTCGCAGGTCGAGGACCAACTGTGCCGGGTGCGGCGGCGACCACCCCAGATCAGAATGCCGATTTTTTGACTTTATCTGTAGGCATTGTGACAGACGGGGACACATCGCTCGAGTTTGCCGCCAAAAGAAGACCCGCAGCCCGCCCAGATGGGAACATCACGACCGAAAGAAGGAAAGTTCCCCGCCCAGAACCAGAGATCGCCAATCGGACGGTCGGTGGGACCGAATCCAACGATCTTCAAGAGGCAGCGACAGTCGGCGAAAGGAAGATACCCACCAGACGGTGACCATTGGCCACGCCATCTCCGACGGCGCCAGAAAGGTACACGTAGAAGTGCATATAGAAGGCCAACCATGCAAGATGGAGGTGGACTCCGGGTCCTACCTCTCCATGATTGCATGGCACGAGATTAAACGGCTTGTGCCCACCCTCCATAAGAGGAACATTAATGCCCAAAAAATCATTATAAAAGACTACCAGGGAAACCGCGTCCCGGTAGTGGGCACCAAGAACTTTAATGTAACTTACAAAGGCCGCACCGAACAACTCCCACTCACAATCGTCGATCGCGACCGCCCAAGCCTGCTGGGCCTACAATGGTTCGCCCCGCTTGACATCGCGCTGACAGGAGTCAACCACGTTGTCGACGATGGCTGGGAACAGCGGCTAACCCAGGAGTTCCGGGAGGTCTTCGACGGAAGCCTGGGCAAGTACCAGGGGCCCCTTATCTCATTCGACCTAGACCCTAGGGTTTCCCCCAAGCGGCTAAAACCTAGGAGGGTACCATTCGCCCTAAAACCAAAAATTGACGAGCAGCTCGACAAGCTCGTCAAACAGGGGGTGTTGCAGCCGATAGACCATGCCCGATGGGAGACCCCTATAGTAACACCAGTCAAGCCAGACGGGTCCGTGAGAATTTGTGGGGACTATAAGGCCACCCTAAATGGCGCGTTGCAACAAAGCGCCTACCCCGTCCCAATCATGCAACATCTACTGCACTCCCTGGGAGGGGGCAAGGTCTTTGCCAAGCTCGATCTAGCCCAGGCATATCAGCAGTTACCGGTCGATGAAAAAACAGCGGAAGCCCAGACCATCGTTACCCATCGGGGGGCATTCAAATGTAACCGGCTCCAGTTTGGAGTCAGCGTGGCACCAGGCATCTTTCAGAGCCTGATGGAACGTTTACTACAGGGCATCAAGGGGGTGGTGCCCTATTTTGATGACGTTTTAGTAGCGGCGCCAAACAAAGCCGAATTAGAAAACCAACTCAGGGAGGTCTTAACAAAATTTAAAGTAACGGGACTCAAAGTTAAACGAGAAAAATGCCAACTATGCACAGAACGAGTGGAATTCTTGGGCTACCTTCTAGACCGGCATGGCATTCACCCTACAATTAAAAAAGTGAAAGCCATCAAAGAAGCCCCCGCCCCAAAGTCTAAAACGGAACTACAGGCTTTCCTAGGCTTGCTGAATTTTTACAATGTTTTCCTACCCCAAAAGGCTACGGCGGCGGAGCCTCTGCATAGGCTCCTGGATAAGGCGGCAACTTGGACTTGGGGGAGACGAGAGCAAGCCGCCTTTCAAAAAACCAAAGACCTCCTCACCTCCGATGCCGTCCTGATTCAATTCAGCGAAACCTTGCCCTTGGTTGTCACTTGCGACGCATCACCTTTCGGCGTCGGCGCTGTCCTCAGCCATACCCTCCCCGACAAAAGAGAAGCACCCATCGCTTTCTTTTCCAGGACTCTAACTAAACCGGAGCGGAACTATAGCCAGCTGGACAAAGAAGCTTTGGCTATAGTTGCCGCCATTAAGCGATTCCACGAATACCTTTATGGCCGCCCGTTTACTATTGTGACAGATCACAAGCCGTTGCTGGGCATCCTCGCTGGAAACCGAGCCACCCCAAACATTTTATCACCCCGGATGACAAGGTGGTCCGAGTTCCTGGCAGCCTACAGCTATGAACTATTGCACAAGCCAGGTAAGAAAATTTCGCACGCGGACGCTTTAAGCCGCTCGCCTTTACCAGACTCTGATCCTGACCCAGCACCAACAACAAACACCCTTAGCATCGAAAACTTGCCCAACCTACCCATTACCGCGTCAGACATTGCCAGGGAAACTATCAAGGACAGGCGCCTGGCGCGAATCTTACATTGGGTGGGAAAAGGCTGGCCTGAAAAGGACAGTGACGAATCCGTTAAAATATTCAGAAACCGCCAGACTGAACTTTCACTACTCAAGGGATGTATTTTGTGGGGTGACAGGGTGGTCATCCCGGACCGGTTGCAAGGGAGGGTCTTAGAGATGCTGCACGAAGGGCATCCTGGCATCGTCAGAACCAAAGCCCTGGCCAGGAGTTACGCTTGGTGGCCAGGGATGGACAAACAGATAGAGGTTTGGGTAGCCAAATGCCGACGATGCCAGGAGACCAGACCCAGCCCACCCGCAGCACCCATCCTGGACTGGGAAACACCAAGGGTACCCTGGTCCAGAATCCATTTAGACTTTGCCGGTCCCACGAATGGACATACCTTTCTAATCACAGTTGACGCTTACTGTAATTGGTTAGAGGTAAGCGACATGAAATCCACTACCACGGAGGCCGTTATTAAAGAACTTTGCAAACTCTTTTCCACGCACGGCCTCCCAGACGTCGTCGTCTCAGACAACGGGCCCCAGTTTACTTCCCTCGACTTCGAAAGGTTCCTGGCGGAGAGGGGCATCCGCCACGCATTAACAGCACCGGCGCATCTGGCGGCGAACGGTAGGGCGGAACGGATGGTCCAATTTACCAAAAAAACCATCCGGAAAATGGACCACGGGGAGATCAACGACAAAATCAATAAACTCCTCTTTATACAACACATCACCCCGAACACCACTACCAACAAAAGCCCAGCCGAGTTGTTGATGGGTAGGAAGCTGAGGTCTCCGCTCGACAGGTTACACCCAACATATAACCCGGAGCGACCCCCAGACTCCAGTACGAAATACCGGACCTTTGCCCCCGGTGACTTGGTGTACGCAAAAAATCTGATGGGGGACCCCCTATGGATCCCAGCCGTCATCACTCAAATCACAGGTCCACGGTCGTACCGGCTCCAAACCACCGATGGGCGAGCCTGGAAACGACACATAGACCAGCTCAGGTCACGAACTGCAACAGACCTCAACCCCCAAAACACGGACCAAGGGGGGAGGGAATACCCAAATAAACAAACGCAAGAAAAAATAAACCAGCAGTACTTACCGGAACGCAGCCATCGCGAGTCCCCACCGGAGAAGAACCACCCAGCCAGCTCTACCGACTCGGAGAAGCCAAGCGGGAGCGGCGAAACCCGTAGCTCAACCAACCCGGTAGGCCCAGGTGGGAGCCACGGAGAAGGAACCGGCCCGATCATCCAGCCGGTTCGCACAGAAGAGGGAGCAGCCAAGAACATGACCGCTCCGACCGAAATCCAGCCTGCAACTGAGTTGCGCAGGTCAAGTAGGACTAGGCAGAGCCCCGCCTACCTACGTGACTACGCAACGTGATGGACTATACCAAGAGGGGAGGGGTGTTCTGTCCTTAATTTGAATACTTGAAATCACCGCGCCTTGATTGGCTAAGGCGCGGGGATTTCTGATTGGCCAGGCGAGCCGCGCTCATTGGTCCGATTGAGGTCTCCCGCGATTGGCTCGCTCCAAGAGCGGGAGACTTGAATTGCTGCCATTGGCCGCGGCCGCCGCAGCGAAAAGAATAAAAGCCGCGGGCTTTTTCCTTTTCGCCGGTTCGGTTCACAACTATTCAATAAAGAGCTTGAAACTTAGTCACCGACTCCTGGCTTCTTTTGCGGACACGACAATATATATATATATACACATACACATACACATACATATATTTTCTTAAGTTTTCGCGGGTACTTACATGTCTGGCATTCAGCTTTGTTCGGGTGTTTTCCCACGTCATATTAGTGGTGCTTTTAAAGTTGTAGCAACGTTTCAGCAGAATCTCATCTGCCATCATCAGGCTTCTGTTTCGTGTTTGTCTGTGAGTCAGACTTTTACAGTGGTTTCAGATTTAAATTTGGGGCAGCCTATTGCTGTGTCAGAATGGTTTTTTCTTCCTCCTGATTGGTTGAGAGTCTTGGTCTGTGTTTATTGGTCTTGGAGTTTGCTGTGTTCTGCTTCTAATATCTTCTGTCTGTTTTTTTGGGGAGGGGCTCTTTTTGTATCTTGATTGGCTGGCAACATTGTGTTACTTTATTGGAGGCCTTTAGTGCAGCTTGGCTTCGGGTAAGTGGACGGCTATCATTAGTTAGGAAGCTGGGTTTCATCTGGGTGCCTGGTTGGGGTGTGCTTTAGCTGGAGGTATCAGGGGGGATCTGTTTGTGCCCAGGTGTTTGTCTGGCTTGTGGTGTGGAGATTTTTTTTTTGTTTGTGAGTGCAGGCTTCCAAATGATTGACAGCCTGGTGGAATCATCTCTTCTGTTCATGCTTTCTGGTCTTTTTTCAATCTCTATGGCTTCTCTGATGATTCTGTGGCTGGGATTTTCTATAGTGGCTAGGGTTTTGGTGCCATTGAAGTTGATGCTATGACCTGTGGCTTCCATGTGTTGGACTAGTGAGGAAGTGTGTTCCAGCTTTTTGACAGCATTTTTGTGTTCATCCAGGCGGGTGCTTATTCTTCTATTGGTCTGTCCAATGTATGTGGCTGGGCATGATGCACAGGGGACTTCGTATATGCCTTGGTTTTCCAGGTCAATTTTGTCTTTGGGGTTCCTGAGGATGGCTGCTATTTTTCTGTCTGTTTTGAAGGCAGTCTTGATGTGGTGTCTGTATAGAATCTTACTAATTTTGTCTGTAGTGCCTCTTATGTAGGGCAGGACAGCTGTTCCACGGGTCTGTTCATCTTCTGGGTCTCTATTATGTCTCAGTGTGTTTTTGTGGATCAAGTTGGTGATTTTGCTTTTGTGGAAGCCGTTGGCTGTTAATATTTTAGTCAGAGTGCATAGTTCAGTCTTAATGTGTGTCTTATCTGCCAGGCGTTTGGTTCTAGTAATTAGTGTTTTAGCCACGGAGTTTATCTGTGCTGGGTGGTGGTGGGATTGGGCGTTGAGGTAGCGGTTGGTGTGTGTTTTGTTCTGGTATATGGTGTGTCCTAGTGTGCCATCTGTTTTTTTGTAGATTAGTACATCTAGGAATGGTAGTTGTTTGTTTGTTTCTGTTTCCATGGTGAACTTGATTTTGGGGTGTGCGCTGTTTAGGTGTGTTTGGAAATTGTTTAGGTTTTCTTGTCCATGGGGCCAAATCACGAATGTGTCATCGATATATCTTAACCATAGTTTGGGTGTGAGGATGGCATTGGCCAGGGCTCTGGATTCGAATTCTTCCATGAACAGGTTTGCAATGACAGGTGACAGTGGTGATCCCATGGGGGCTCCTTCAATTTGTTTGTATCTTTGTCCTTTGTATATGAAATATGTGTTGGTTAAGCAGTGTTCTGTTAGTTCCATGAGGTGTTTAGCTGGTTGGTATTTAAATACCAAAAATAAATAAATACCAAAAATAAATACCAATTACTAATTACTAGAACCAAATGCCTGGCAGATAAGACACACATTAAGACTGAACTATGCACCCTGACTAAAATATTGACAGCCAATGGCTTCCACAAAAGCAAAATCACCAACTTGATCCACAAAAACACACTGAGACATAACAGAGACCCAGAAGATGAACAGACCCATGGAACAGCTGTCCTGTCCAACATAAGAGGCACTACATACAAAATTAGTAAGATTCTATACAGACACCACATCAAGACTGCCTTCAAAACAGACAGAAAAATAGCAGCCATCCTCAGGAACCCCAAAGACAAAATTGACCTGGAAAACCAAGGCATATACGAAGTCCCCTGTGCATCATGCCCAGCCACATACATTGGACAGACCAATAGAAGAATAAGCACCCGCCTGGATGAACACAAAAATGCTGTCAAAAAGCTGGAACACACTTCCTCACTAGTCCAACACATGGAAGCCACAGGTCATAGCATCAACTTCAATGGCACCAAAACCCTAGCCACTATAGAAAATCCCAGCCACAGAATCATCAGAGAAGCCATAGAGATTGAAAAAAGACCAGAAAGCATGAACAGAAGAGATGATTCCACCAGGCTGTCAATCATTTGGAAGCCTGCACTCACAAACAAAAAAAAATCTCCACACCACAAGCCAGACAAGCAACTGGGCACAAACAGATCCCCCCTGATACCTCCAGCTCAAGCACACCCCAACCAGGCACCCAGATGAAACCCAGCTTCCTAACTAATGATAGCCGTCCACTTACCCAAAGCCAAGCTGCACTAAAGGCCTCCAATAAAGTAACACAATGCTGCCAGCCAATCAAGATACAAAAAGAGCCCCTCCCCAAAAAAACAGACAGAAGATATTAGAAGCAGAACACAGCAAACCCCAAGACCAATAAACACAGACCAAGACTCTCAACCAATCAGGAGGAAGAAAAAACCATTCTGACACAGCAATAGGCTGCCCCAAATTTAAATCTGAAACCACTGTAAAAGTCTGACTCACAGACAAACACTTTACAGAAGCCTGATGATGGCAGATGTGATTCTGCTGAAACGTTGCTACAACTTTAAAAGCACCACTACTATGACGTGGGAAAATACCCGAACAAAGCTGAATGCCAGACATGTAAGTACCCGCGAAAACTTAAGAAAACAAATATATATATATATATATATATATATATATATATATGTGCACACTGTACTTTATTTATTTATCCAAGGCTCTTATTATGACTCTCTTCTCCAGCAGCTTCAAAGCCAAGCCTCAAGTGTTGAAATATTGATAAGAGTCCAGGAAAGCAGCTGTAATAATATTTTGCTGTGCTCTCCCTCTATCTTATCACGTTGAAATGTCCTTGAGAAGGAGTCTTCTTACAGTTCTCTCCAATTCAAATAAAGTATTTTCAAGCCTCTAGTTGGCAGTGTTGCAAAGTTTCTTAATGCTCTTCCCCCCCCGCCAGAAAAAAGGAATAATGTATACAAAAAAAAGAAAAAATAAATAACCAAAGGGAGCCTCTATCCTAAAGAAAATTAAAAAATCAAAAGGAGCATAAAAATATATATAAGAGAAAATTCAATCCGGTTACCTGCAAAGTCACATTAAAGTCCCCAGAAAAAAAGTAGAAAAAAAAAATCCAAGCCTCAATTTGACATCACTTTAAAAAACGCCGCTCAAACAGTTTTGGTCAAAAAAAAAAAAATCTCACAGATTTCTTCTTTGTACAGGATGCCCTTTCAAACCTCAGCGAATTTACAACACAAAAGAAGTTTCTCACCCAGCCGACACACTTTCTTTCCAGCCACTTTCTTTCCGGAGCTGTCCCAACTTCAGCAGCTATGGAGGCTGCCTCTCCGCCGCCAGCAAAAGGGCTTCTCCCGGATCAAACCAGAGATTTTGCGATATCTCTGCGATCCTGGGACAGTGCCCTTCACAATCCCCGTCTCTACGGGATGGTTTAGGTCCGTTGGGACCGACCAGGGGCGAAAATATCGGCTGCGATCTCAGAGCCCTGAGATCGCAGCTGTATCGCCGAAACGAAGCTCTGCCTTCCCCAGGATATCTACTCTTTAGCAATGCGTACTTTAAGAGAGCAGAGATAACAGCAGTGCAATGGGCTGCCACAAAGAGGGTGATAGTTCCACTCCATAGAACTGAGTAACAGCGTTATTGGAGTGGGCTTCTGCAGAGCTTAATGGAAAGGAGGGAGAACATTTTATCAATGAGGAGGTTTTGGCAAATTAAATTTTGAGTGGAGCAGTTGGAGGTTTAGTTTTCACAGAGACAAATGCGGACATGTTTCTCTGACAGGATAGAAAACTCTCAGAATAAATAAAAACAGCCCCTTTGTTCATGGGCAGAGTGCATTTTATAGCTGAATAACTACCTACAGAGTTGCAGAAACCCGGGCAGAATAGCCCTCTGCAAGGTGAGTCAGATGTAATAGCTTGGTGGTCACTTGTGAAAGCGGCAAACAGAGGAGCTTCCACAGGGCATGAGCCACCCGAGTGGAAGGTTTCCCCCCCTCTCCCTAACCTGAAGAAGGAGGAAAGTTGCATTGACTTGCTTTCTGCTGGTTGTCATGCAGAGCATGGTGAGCAATGGCGTTTGGGGTGGCAGGGGGAGGGGGAGGGAGAGAGAGAGGTTGAGCTTTGCAAATGCTGCAGGGTGGAGCTCTGCAGCATTTGGGGGGCTGTCGAGCTTTGCAGCATGGAGTGGAAGGTGGGGGGATTTGCAGATTACATTGGCAGGGCTGGGGGGAAGGAGAAGAGGTGAGAAGGGGGGATTTGCGGGCGGTAGGGCTCAGAAGAGGGTGCGCACAAAAGCTCTTTCCATTCTTCCCAGGCCTTTTCTGTCTTCGCAGGTGGCGTCTTCCACAGCATCAGTCTCACCCCCTTTTCCTTCACTCATCTGTTTCATGACCTGAGGCAGGGTGGGGGATTGAGCAGGTGTGTGTGGGGGTGGAGGGCTGAGAGGGGGCAAGCGCTGAATGGAATCACTGAGGGGAAGGCAGCATAGGAAAGAGGCAGCCGGCCAGACCCACACACAGAGCAAGCAGAGTGGTGGGTGGGAAGCCCCTGAAAGAGGATGGGGGAGAGGAGGAAGGAGAACTGCGGGCAGTCCGAGGTGCCTTGTTTTGCACTCTCAGCTGGTCGACTCCCCCAGTGCAGCCAGCTTCTTTAGCTCGGGGCAGCTGACAGCTGGGGGCGGGGTGAGTCCTGCCACAGAAACCACCGCTGCTGCTGCTACCAGGACTACTACTGAGACTGCCGCTGGTTCGGCTCTGTGTGTTTTTTTCCCACACTTTCAGTGAGTAACACTGAGGCTGGCACTTGAGGAGATAGAGATCCCACGATCGGCTGCCACCAAGGAGGCGTCATTGTCGAAATTCAGAAACAGGGGCAGGCTGAAGTAAAAACGCAGTCTTCTTCCTCATGGGGGGTAGGGTCACCGTGCATGGATGGGGGTGGGTAGGTGGGAATGGCAAGCATACACGCGTGTCTGCCTCTGGGCGGCTGGAGCTGGAGGCACCGGTGATGTTAAATGGAAATTGATGAGACGCTTCCAGCTCAGCTGGCAATCCTTGTTCAGCCAGTCCCTTCAGGTGACTCTTCTCCTCCTCCACTTGTGACTGGCACACACACAGAGACACAGAGAGTGGGGGAGAGAGAAGGGAAGATAGGGCCCTGGCTGCTTCTCTATCCCCTGCCGTCGCCCTTACCTTCTCAGACCAGGCGAGGGAGGGGAGGGTGAGGGGCAGGACAAGCCACTTCAGGCAAAGTGAAGAGGCGTCGACCAAGCACAGGTGAGTAGAAACCTGGGAATAGTGGCTCCCAGCTCAGCTGGCCCAAGGGGCTGCTGCAGGCATTCGTGACAAGGGAGGCAAGAAGCCCCAGGATATCTGCCCACCCACCTGCTGGCCTGGGCTGGAAGAGGTGCGTCCACCGCCGGGAGAAGGAAGAAAACGTGCTCCGGGAGGGCGGGCAGGCAGGCGGATGTCCCGGGGCTGCTGTACATGCGCACTGCATGTGTAGCAGCTGCACATGCAGTGTGCATATGCAGCAGCCCTGGGACATCCACCCGAGCTGCACCATGGCCACCACGTGGTACGGAAAGCTAGGAGAGCAACCGGGACAAGCGGGCGACCCTGTTCGGGAGTGTGGCCAGCCAGGGGTCACCACCAGTTCTGAGACCCATGCCAAATCACCGCTACTGGTTCTCCCAAATAGGTGCGAACCAGTTGAATACCACCTCTGAATTTACCGCTAAATTCTGCAGGGAGTTCTTAAAGTCTATTGGGTCATCCCAAGGGTTATCCTCAGTGTCGTGTCCGCAAAAAGACGATCAGAGTCGGTGACTTTCATTCAAAGCTCTTTATTAACAATGGGAGAACCGAACCGGCGAAAGGCAAAAAGCCCGCGGCTTTTATACCTTTCGCAGCGGCGGCCGCGGCCAATGGCAGCGATTCAAGTCTCCCGCTCTTGGTTTGCACCAATCGCGGGAGACTTCAATCGGGCCAATCAGCGCGGCTCGCCTGGCCAATCAGAAATCCCCGCGCCTTAGCCAATCAAGGCTCGGGGATTTCGAGTATACCAATTCAAGACATAACACCCCTCCCCTCTTGGTATGGTCCATCACGTGGTGTAGTCACGCAGGTAGGCGGGGCTCCGTCGAGTCCTAGTTGACCTGCGCAACTCACTTGCTTGCTGTAACTCGGCCGGAGCTGTCATCTTTTTGGCTGCTCCTGCCTCTGTGCGAACCGGCTGGATGATCGGGCCGGTTCTTTCGCCATGGCTCCCGCCTGGGCCTACCGGGTCGGTTGAGTCACGGATTTCGCCGCTCCCGCTTGGCTTCTCCGAGTCGGTAGAGCTGGCCAGACTGCTCTTCTCCGGAGGGGACTCGCGATGGCTGTGTTCCGGTGAGTATTTCTGTTTTATTTTTTCCTGCGATTGTCTTTCCGGGTATTCCCTCCCCCCTTGGTTTGTGTCTTGGGGGTTGAGGTCAGTCGCTGTTCGTGACCTGAGCTGGTCGATATGTCGCTTCCAGGCTCGCCCATCGATGGTTTGGAGCCGGTACGACCGTGGACCAGTGACTTGAGTTATGACGGCTGGGATCCATAGGGGGTCCCCCGTCATGTTTTTTGCATAGACTAAGTCACCTGGGTTAAATGTCCGGTACCTGGAGCTGGAGTCTGGGGGCCGCTCCGGGTTATAAGTCGGGTGCAGTCTGTCGAGTGGGGACCTCAGCTTTCTGCCCATCAGAAGCTCTGCAGGACTCTTGTTGGTTGTAGTATTGGGAGTGATGTGCTGTATGAAGAGCAGTCGGTTGATTTTGTCGCTGATCTCCCCGTGGTCCATTTTCCGGAGGGTCTTTTTCGTAAACTGGACCATCCGTTCCGCCCTACCGTTCGCCGCCGGATGCGCCGGTGCTGTTAATGCGTGGCGGATACCCCTTTCTGCCAGGAACCGTTCAAAGTCGATGGAAGTGAACTGGGGCCCGTTGTCCGAGACGACGACGTCTGGGAGGCTGTGTGTGGAAAACAGTTTACACAGTTCTTTTACGACGGCCTCTGTGGTAGTGGACTTCATGTCGCTAACTTCCAACCAATTGGAGTACGCGTCAACCGTGATTAAAAAAGTATGTCCATTTGTGGGGCCAGCAAAGTCAAGATGGATTCTGGACCAGGGCCCCCGTGGTGTTTCCCAGTCCCGGATAGGTGCTGCGGGTGGGCTGGATCTGGTCTCCTGGCACCGGTGGCATTTGGCGACCCATGCCTCAATTTGTTTGTCCATCCCTGGCCACCAAGCATAACTTCTGGCCAGGGCTTTAGTCCTGACGATGCCAGGATGACCCTCATGTAGCATCTCCAAGACCCTTTCTTGCAATCTGTCCGGAATTACCACCCGGTCACCCCATAGGATACACCCTCTCAGTAGTGAAAGTTCAGTCTGGCGCTGGCGGAATGTTTTAAAAGTCTCGTCATTGTCTTTTTCCGGCCAGCCTTTTTCTAACCAGTGTAAGATTCGTGCCAGGCGCCTGTCCTTAATGGTTTCTCTGGCAATGTCAGATGCGGTAATAGGTAAGCTCTCGATACTTAGGGTGTTTGTTGTTGGTGCTGGGTCAGGTTCAGTGTCAGGTAGAGGCGAGCGGCTTAAAGCGTCCGCGTGCGAAATTTTCTTACCTGGCTTGTGTAGCAGTTCGTAACTGTAGGCTGCCAGGAATTCAGACCATCTTGTCATCCGGGGTAACAAGATGTTTGGCGTGGCTCGGTTTCCGGCGAGGATGCCCAGCAATGGCTTGTGATCCGTCACGATGGTGAACGGGCGGCCATACAGGTATTCGTGAAAACGTTTAACGGCGGCAACTATAGCCAAAGCTTCTTTGTCCAGCTGGCTATAGTTCCGCTCCGGTTTGGTCAGAGTCCTGGAGAAAAAAGCGATGGGTGCTTCTCTCTGGTCTGGGAGGGTGTGGCTGAGGACAGCGCCGACGCCGAAGGGTGATGCATCGCAAGTGACAGCTAAGGGCAAGGTCTCACTGAATTGCATCAGGACAGCGTCGGAGGTGAGGAGGTCTTTGGTTCTTTGAAAAGCGGCTTGTTCTCGTCTCCCCCAAGTCCAGGCTGCCCTCTTGTCTAGGAGTCTATGTAAAGGCTCCGCCGCCGTTGCCTTTTGAGGTAGGAAAACATTATAAAAATTTAGTAAGCCTAGGAACGCTTGTAGTTCCGTTTTGGACTTTGGGGTGGGGGCTTCCTTGATGGCTTTTACTTTTTTAGTTGTAGGGTGAATGCCATGCTGGTCTAGGAGATAGCCCAAAAACTCTACTTGCTTTGTACATAGTTTGCATTTTTCTCGTTTTACTTTAAGTCCTGTTTCTTTAAATTTTGTTAAGACTTGTCTGAGTCTGTTTTCTAATTTGGCTTCGTTTGGCGCCGCTACTAATACGTCATCAAAATAGGGCACCACCCCCTTGATGCCCTGTAGCAAACGTTCCATCAGGCTTTGAAAGATGCCTGGTGCTACGCTGACTCCAAATTGGAGCCGGTTACACTTGAAAGCCCCCCGATGGGTCACTATTGTTTGGGCTTCCGCCGTTTTCTCGTCCACAGGTAGCTGCTGATATGCCTGGGCGAGGTCGAGCTTGGCAAAGACTTTGCCCCCTCCTAGTGAGTGCAGTAAATGTTGCACTATTGGGACTGGGTAGGCGCTTTGTTGCAACGCGCAATTTAGGGTGGCCTTATAGTCCCCGCAGATTCTCACGGACCCGTCTGGCTTTACTGGGGTCACTATAGGGGTTTCCCATCTGGCATGGTCTATCGGCTGCAATACCCCTTGTTTGACGAGCTTGTCGAGCTGCTCGTCAATTTTAGGTCTTAATGCAAATGGTACCCTTCTAGGTTTAAGCCGCTTAGGGGGAACCCTTGGGTCTAGGTCAAATGAGATAAGGGGCCCCTGGTACTTGCCCAAGCCTCCATCGAACACCTCCTGGAACTCCTGGGCTAGCCGCTGTTCCCAAGCTTTGATGGTGACTTGGTTGACACCTGTCAGCGCGATGTTAAGTGGGGCGAACCATTGTAAACCCAGTAGGCTTGGGCGGTCGCGATCGACGATTGTGAGTGGTAGTTGTTCGGTGTGGCCTTTGTAAGTTATATTGAAGTTCTTGGTGCCCACTACGGGGACGCGATTCCCTTGGTAGTCTTTAATGATGACCTTTTGGGCATGCACGTTTCTCTTTTGCAGTGTAGGCACCAGTCTTTTGATTTCGCGCCATGCAATCATGGAAAGGTAGGACCCGGAGTCCACTTCCATTTTGCATGGCTGGCCTTCGATATGTACTTCTACATGTACCTTTCTGGCGCCGTCGGAGATGGCGTGGCCGATGGTCACCGTCTGGTGGGTTTCTTCTTTTCGCCAACCGTCGCCGCTTCTTTGAGATCGTTGAGTGCGGTCCCACCGACCGTCTGGCTGACGCTCTCTGGTTCTGGGCGGGGAGTTTTCTCTCCGTCTGTCGTGCTGTTCCCATTTGGGCGGGCTGCGGGTCTTCTTTTGGCGGCAAACTCGGGCGATGTGACCCCGTCGTTCACAATGCCTACAGATAGAGTCAAAAAATTGGCATTCTGACCTGGGGTGATCGCCGCCGCACCCGGCACAGTTGGTCCTCGACCTGCGACCTTTTCGGCTTCGTTGATCGCCGCGTCCCGTCTGCACTCGGTGTATGTCCTCCTCGTCTTCTGACGTGCTGGAGTTTGATTGGTATTCACCGTAGTGTGCGGTTGCTTCGTTTCTTGTGTCGGCCGACCTTGCCGGGTTGTTGTTTCCGCCCTTCGCGTCAGATCTTCGCATGCTGTCTGCCGACGTGCGGGTTGCTTCAGCGGCTGCGGCTGCTGTAAGGGCATCGGCTAGGCTGATGTCGCCCTTGGCCATAAGTCGGCTCTGGAGTGTAGGATCCCATAAACCGAGTACGAAGCGGTCTCTTATGAGACTGTTCAGACCTTCGAACTCACAGAGTCCTCCTAGGCGCCGTAGTTCTGCGACGAAGTCGCTCAATTTTTCGTCTGGTTTCTGGTTTCGGCGGTAGAACTCGTTGCGCCATATCAGGATGGGGACTTCGGGGGCGTAATGGCGCCGCAATATGGGTTCAAGGACGTCCCAGTCCATGGCGGTTGCGTCTGCCGGTTTGGCCAAGGCTTTGGCCATCTGGAAAACCTCTGGTCCGCAGTGCGTAAGAAAGACGGCGCGTTTTAGCGGGGCCGGGGCGTCCTTCATTCCGGCGCATTCCAGGTACATCCGGAACCGATCCGAGTATGATTCCCAATCCTCGGCGGCGGGGTTGAACGGGGCGGGCGGTGCTATCTTCGCCATCTCTGCGCTGGAGCTGGTTCTTGGGTGGACACGGGGTTCGGTTCAGGGGCGAGATCCCACCCTCGTCGCCAGTGTCGTGTCCACAAAAAGACGATCAGAGTCGGTGACTTTCATTCAAAGCTCTTTATTAACAATGGGAGAACCGAACCGGCGAAAGGCAAAAAGCCCGCGGCTTTTATACCTTTCGCAGCGGCGGCCACGGCCAATGGCAGCAATTCAAGTCTCCTGCTCTTGGTTTGCACCAATCGCGGGAGACTTCAATCGGGCCAATCAGCGCGGCTCGCCTGGCCAATCAGAAATCCCCGCGCCTTAGCCAATCAAGGCTCGGGGATTTCGAGTATACCAATTCAAGACATAACACTCAGCATTCCATCTGGCCTGCAACAGAGCAGTGGAAAGGGCTAACGCCATGGTGGAACAATACATTAGATGCGTTAGGAATCTGTCCACCAATTAGTTGGGTTGGCAATATATAAACCAACAATGTATGTTTGTAGCTTTAAGACAAAGTTATTGTATTGATTTGTATTATGTTCCGATTGGTTGATTGTTTTGTGAATTGTCATAAGAGGGAGCTAGAGATCATGGCTTACTCTCTCTGACATTCTGTATCTCTGACATTCTGTTGCGATCTAAGGTTCTCTGTTGTGCTTATACTTTGATATCTTTGTTTACTGTAAATGACAAAGGCAACCGGTAAGAAGCTTTGTAATTGGATATTCTTTGGACTGTAAAATGTATATGACCTGGACTGTTTATTGGACTGTGCTATTTTTTAAAGTAAACTTTAATTCAATTTAGTGTATCTGTGTGTGGCTGGATAATTATTCATAATTATTCTCATAAACGTACCCATGTGCATATCCTTGTTACTCAAGGGTTATTCTGTACATATCATAACAAGATGCTATGTAAATTATCAACAGGAAAACTGGGGTGAATTATTACCATTTGTAGAGGTTGCTTATAATAATGCAGTACATAGCAGCACAGGCTTGACTCCATTCCAAATCAACACTGGCATTGAATTTGTCCCTATGCCAGAATTACCTAGAGAACTTCCTACATCCATGTCTGTAACAGAATGGATGAACTCATTAAAAAAAAGGTTGGGAGGACACGAAAAAAGCTTTGACTGAAGCTGCACAGGATTACAAAAAGCAGGCGGACAAACATAGATCCCTCCATCCACCGTTTAAAGTAGGAGACAAAATATATTTGTCAACCAAATATCTTAGATTGAAACTTCCTAGTAAGAAGTTGGCACCTAAATTCTAAGGTCGATTCCCAATTTTGAAAATAATCAATCCGGTCACTGTCCAATTAAGTCTTCCCTGGCTATTGGGAAAAAATCATCCAGTGTTCCATAGTAGTTTATTAAAACCAGCTGTTACATGATTGATAAGACCAATACCAATCACTCCCCCTAAACTTTTAATTGTACAGGGTGAGACACATTATGAAATCAAGAAAATCCTCAATTCTAGATTACACCGAGGACAGTTGCAATATTTGGTCTTATGGAAGGGTTACCTTTGTCAGATGCTACTTGGGTAAAAAGTTGGGATGCAGATAGATTGGTTAACCAATTCCATGAGGAATTCCCCCACAAACCGAAGGGTCCTCTTGGAGCGGGGAGAGGGGGTTAAGGACAACGCATTAACCCCTGGTTGTGTTTTGTTTCTTATTTTCTTATAGGAGAAGGATATTTCAAGGGGGGGCACCTGTCAGCTATGGAATTCATCACTGCCACATAGTTGTAGAAAGTGGGAGGGGGTGATGTTAATTGAGTAGCTCTTAGTAGACAAAATATATTATTTTGATAGTTCAAAGTTACAGAGTGTGGCGCAGAAAGAATTAAAAGTTACTTTGGGATTGGTGCACGTGATCTGGTGATGAAGGAAAAGGGGATGGGTTGTAGCTTGGGACTTTGTGGGGAAGGCGGGAAGATTTAGTTCAGGATTTCCCCAGTATGTGCCAGGTACTGTTCTAATAAAAGTACTTTGAGATGGTATGTGTCTTGGAGTTACTGACAAGAATGGAATTTCCCTGGAACGCTGACACAGAGCTTGTGGAGTCTGGCAGCAGTGATGCAGAGGACCCCGAGGAGCCTGTGCCCAGTGCACATGCGTGCAGGGCTGCTCGAAGGAAAGAGCAGCTGCAGCAGCACAGGTGACTTGGGAGTAAGGCTCCAAGGTGATGACCCCTCCCATAAGGAATAAAAGCCAGCCCTCAGGGGTTGGGTTCTTTGCAAGAAGCAAAGAAGTTCTTTCAACTCCAAGTTCTTATGGAAATCTTGTCTATTCTGGTTTGTTTTCAGAGACTTTTGGTTTTGGATATTTCCCTGCAATTAATCTTGTGTTCTTGGCAGACTTTCACAACCTTAAAAGGGCTTGCTCTTATCTGGGACAATTAGTTTTAATGACTTTGCTGTGAATGAACATAATTCACAGAGACACATTAAAAAGGTTTGCTTTTATATATACTTTGTGTTTATATTTAAGAAGCTTTTGCCGATATCCATGAATTTTAATTGTTGTATTTAAAAAAGCCAATTTATGTTGTCGAAAACTTTCTGGGCATCTAGAAGTAGTAAGGCTGCCTGTCAGTCACTATGTGCTTCATAAAATTCAAGGGTGTCCAAAACAATTCTCACATTATATTTGGTTTGTCTCTTTGAGAGGAAGCCATTTTGATTGCTATGTATGAATTGGTTTAAATAATTTTTGAGTCTATCGGCAATAATCGTAAATATTTTATAATCTGCGTTTAGGAGAGATATTGGCCTATAGTTTTGAATTCGTGTCTGGTTAGTGCCCTCTTTTTTAATCAGTACTACATATAGGCCTCTATCCAAGATTTTGGCATTTTCACTTCATAAAGAACTGTGTTGAAAACATCTAATAGATGTTGGTTCAAGGTGTTCTGGTGTTCTTTGTACAGCTGTGCTGGTATACCATCAGGGCTGGATGCTTTATTATTATTTTGTTTGTTGATTGCCTTTACAACTTCTGTCAGATTGATTTCTTCATTGAGCATTGATTTAATTGTTTCTGGAATTTTTGGTAATTCGGATTTCTTTAAATATGCCCTGATCTTTTCTTCTGAATAGCTTTTGTTTCACGTACATAATTTCTCGTAGAACCTCTGGGCAATTTCCTTTCTGGAGTTCTCATCACAGTATATCTTCCCATCTTCATCTTGTAATTTATTAATTCATTGTTTTTCTCTATGACTTCTTAGTATTTGTGCCAGCCAACGTCCAGGTTTGTTGGCATTTTCAAAATAATTTTGTTTGGTCAATTTGACTTGTTGTGCTAGCCTCTCTGTCTCTAGAATATGTAATTTGTGTTTGAGAAAATCCAACTAACTTTTCAAATTTTTGTTGTTAGGTTCTTTCTGGTGTAGTGCCTCAATTTGTTTATGCTCTTGTTCTAATTTTTCCCAGTGTTGATAACAGATAACAGATTATCAGAGTTGGAAGGGACCTTGTAGGTCATCTAGTCCAACCCCCCACCCAAGCAGGAGTCCCTACACCATTTCTGACAGATGGCAGTCCAATCTCTTCTTGAAAGTCTCAAGTGATGGCACTCCCACAACTTCTGAGAGCAAGCTGTTCCATTGGTTGATTGTTCTCACTGTCAGAAAGTTTCTCCTTATTTCCAGGTTAAATCTCCTTGTTCAGTTTCCATCCATTATTCCTTGTCTGGCCTACAGGTGCTTTAGAAAATAGCTTGACCCCCTTCCTCTCTGTGGCAGCCCCTCAAATATTGGAAGACCGCTATGATGTCTCCCCTGGTCCTTCTCTTTACTAGACTAGCCAAGCCCAGTTCCTGTAACCGTTCTTCATATGCCTTAGTCTCCAGTCCCCTAATCATCCTGGTTGCTCTTCTCTGTACCCTTTCTAGAGTCTTTCTAGAGTTTTGTAATTTGGTGAACAGAACTGGATGCAGTACTCTAGGTACTCTTACTAAGGCTTTATAGAGTGGCATTAGTACCTCCCTTGATCTTGATTGTATCCCTCTGTTAATATAACTTAGGATTGCATTAGCTTTTTTGGCTGCTACTACACACTGCTGGCTCATATTTAGCTGGTTGTCCACTAAGACTCCAAGATCCCTCTCACAGTTACTGCTATTGAGCTTGGTTTCACCCAGTCTACATGTGTACTTTTGGTTTTTCTTGCCTAAGTGTAGGACTTTTCTCTACATTGAATTTCATTTTGTTAGATACGGCCCAGTATTCTAGTCTGTCAAGATCCATCTGGATCTTAAGCCTATCTTCTTGGGTGTTAGCTATTCCTGCCAGCTTAGTATCATCTGCAAATTTGGTAAGTTCCCCTTCTATTCCCTCATCTAAGTCATTAATGAAGATATTGAAGAGTACTGGGCCTAAGACGGAACCTTGTGGCACCCCACTTATTACTTCCCTCCATGTAGACTAAGACCCATTAAGGACTACTCATTGAGTACGGTTTGTCAGCCAGTTGCGAGTCCCTCTAGTGGTGGTGCTATCTATTCCACCTTTTTCTAGCTTACTAAGAAGTAGGTTGTGATCTACTTTGTCAAATGCCTTGCTGAAATCTAAATATATTATGTCCACAGTATTTTGCTGGTCTACTAATTTAGTCACTATGCTGAAGAATGAAATAAGATTGGTTTGGCATGATCTGTTCTTAACAAACCCTTGATGACTGCTAGTTATTACTTTACTTGTTTCTAGATGTTGGCAGATCTGTTTTTTTATTATCTTTTCCAGTATCTTCCCGGGTATTGATGTTAGGTGATGGAGTTCAATAACCAGTCATTCCAGTGTGCAAAGATGTCTGACTACCTACGTAGTGTTTATTACTTTTATACTATTTTTACAAACAAGGAAGAGTAACATAGATACAGCATTTGGATTGGTGAAACCCCCAACTAATCCTTAAGAATAGTGGTGATGTTAGTAAGGTGAGATCACGTACTAGTCCAGGACTTTCCAGCCCAGGACAGGGAGTGAGATCATGCAAAGAGGCCCCTGTATTAGACACAGCAGTGTGCTGCGTGTGCCCTCTACAGGATCTCCTTTGCCACTAGATCTACCATGCTCATCCCACTATCTTTTCAGTAAAAAGCTCAGAGTCCTTGAATGTAACACCAATGCATAAACAAGTAAAAGAGAAAAAAAAACAATGTATCCAAGCCTCTAGATGGCAGTGTTACTTATTTCCCTTCACTTTCACTTCCTCTCATATATCCAAAGCCAGGAATAGATAAAAAAGTAAAGTCTTTAAAAAAAAGAAAAAGGTAAACATCAAATGAAAAAGCTAAAAAAAGAAGAGTCCTAGTCAAGAGAAACTTTCAAAGAGATTATTCAAAAAGTAAACAAAAAATAGAGAAAAAGACCAGTCCAGTTTAAAATTGAGAAGGTTTTACCGAATTCCAAGTTCCAATAAAAAGGAAAAAAAACCCTTCAGTTTAAATTTAGCTAAATCTTGCCGCTTAACCACTTTTGTCTTCACTTTTAATTTCACTTTAAGTCTTTTAGGGTGTTCTCTCCAAAAAAATAGTAAGTAGAAATTCATCTCACCAAGCTGACACACTTTCTTTCCAGATCTCTTCCATTCTGGAGCTGTCCCAGCTTCAGCAGCTTGAATGGCTGCCTCTTTGCTGCCAGAAAAAAGAGCTTCTCCTGGATCTACCAGGATGTGCTCTTCTCTGTCACTGTCTCTACAGGACGGTTTAGGTCCAGAAGGACCGTCCAGCAGCAAAGATATCGATGGCGACACATCGTATTGCCCGGAATCCAGCCCCCCCCATTTTTGGGTAAATTTTACATGGACTTCTTTAGGGAGGTGGTGTCTTCTTCCGTAATTCGTTTGAACCCTATATATCTCGTCCATTTCTGAGGCCATTTCCTCTTTCTCAGTCTCTAGGGCTTCTGCTCAGCCATTTTGTCTGGAAGCTCTTCTCCTTTCTCCTCTATAACATTTTGGAACTGTAGGTATTGGGTGGCTCTCTCTGCTTCTAAGAAGATCACTGTTGTCTCTAATTCCTTGTGAGCCAGGGTTAATTTCTCATTTATCTCCTCGACCATCTTTTCTTCTTTAGTCAGTCTTTCTTCTACTTGCAACAGTTTCTGCTCATTCTTGGTGACTTGTAACTGAAAACCTTCAAACTTCCCATCTATTAATTGCATCTTTTCTTTCAATTCACCTGTGTTGTTTCTTATTATGCCAGTCTCTTTTTTTAAATCTTCATGGTTTTCTAACATAACTTCTTGATTTTTTAACATTACTTCTTGCATGTTTTGCATCATTGCTTGGAGATCCTTGTAGGAATTTGCTTGTTCCCTCTGGATCATGTCTTCAATTGATTTCTGTGTCAAAGGACTTGATGTCATCATGGAACCATGTGTAGCATTTTTCTTTTTGGCTCCTATCTTAGTCAGGTTTGGGTTACTTGCAATATTAAACAGACTTTTCCAAAAATTGTTATTTAGCAAGAAATCCCACTTATGGCTTCCACCTCTTTGTCCCTCCACTGTTTATTTTGTATTGTCAACCTTGGGCATTAACCAATCATCTATTGATATTATTTTGCTATTTTTCTTTTGCCCCTTTATTCCCTTTATTCAGTGGAGGGGGGAGAGGTTTAGGCTCTGGATAAAAAATCAACAATCAGTAAACAACAGTAAAAGTATCACAATATCAATGTTGCTAATTATCTCTTATTATATAATTCCCAAATCTTATTTTTATCCTTGTAATATTATTCTGAGCAATATCACCAAGATATAATTAAGCTATCTTATTCTAGTATCCTGTGTAAACATTTTAACATTAGGTAAAATATATGTTAATATTTGATGGTAACTGTTATCAATAATCAATAAAGATTTTATAAAATTAATTATTGTAAATACTTATAATCTAAAGGTTATGCAAAAATATATTATTTATGAGAAAATAGGTTTAGTTCATGAAGTTATTTCAAAAAACAGCCTAAATTGATTTAGTTTTGTAATATAATTATGTTTCAGTATAGTGTTTCAAAAGTCACCTCACTGACTTGTTCTTTCTTTCTCTTCTCTTCTCTCTCTCTCTCTCTTTTTAACAACCAATTATTGTCCAGCAGATGCCTCTCTCTTCAGGTTATCATGCTCTATATTGCAAAGTCATTGATCTTATAGAGACTACATTTTATACTAAGTATTAGCCACAGTTTCAAAGTTTCCGAGTCTCTATTTCTGGTCTCTTTTCTTTTCTCAGTCTATGTAGCACCAAAATTAAATTCTACAATGTTTCTTTTTATGTATCTCTTCTTTTTTGCCCCCTTCAGCTTTATTCAGTTCTTATAATTTCCTGGTTTCCTCTTTACAAATTCTTCTGCTGTCCAGGACCCTCGCCACTTTTTTCTGAAGAGTCACAGCTCTCACCAGGTTCCATGTCTCTGATCTCCTTTGAGCACTCCCTTCTGCTGTTTCACTCAAAAAAGCCTAGGGGAATATCTCCATCAAATTCAGTCCACCATTGTTCCACTTGGTAATCGCTTGTTCCATCCAGCCGTAAGATCATCTAGGTGGCCATCGCTGGTCGCCTTCTTCCGGTCCGCTTGGATCCTGGGTTCTCTGGCCAATCGCCACCAGCCGCCGCTTGCATACAGTCTGCTGGATGCCCCACTCCTTCAGATGTCCCATCGGGACTTCCGACAGCTCCGACGAGCCCCACGGGCACAGGAAAAGCAGCTTGTGAAGCAGAGAAAATTGCTCACACTGCCACAGCTGGCCCCGCCACTCTGATGCTAAGGAGTTTTACTCCCCCCTCCCCACCTGAAAAGATATCTGTTACAAATGCAAAACACAAGCAGAGGAGTTTCAGTTCCAGTTTTACTTTCACAGCAGCAAACAGCTTTACTACAGAACAGGTGAGCTAAGCCATGCCCAGGCCCCTTGCTGTTTCCTTCTTGCTCACACAGCAAATACTGTTTGAGTTTCCAAACACCCCTCAACTCTCTCACACACTGACAGGATGCTAGCCAGATGAATACCTGTTAAGCCTGGTTTCCCCAACCAGGGTTAGGGAGACAAGCTAAACAGAATGTGCAGCATTAGTCAGATAGGCACACAGATAAATGGGTGAGCTAAGCTTGTATGTTTATTAACATACAGTAAAAATAACAGATACGCTTGTGCTATCAAAAATATAGTTTATTCCATTATGAGTTCATAGCATAGTCAAAATAACAGTCCAATAGTCATGTATCATTTAGTCAGTCCATTCAGGGATATTCAGTTAGCAAAGTCTGTGCAGAATATCCTATGTCAGTTCACTTACAAATCAGTCCTATGTTTCTCTCCCGTTCGAGCAATGCAGTCTTGAGTCCTTGCAGTAATTAGGGATCATCAAAGCCAGAGAGAGAGCAAGCTGTTGTCTTGCTTCTTTTAAAGTGCTTTCGCAACCACTCCCCTAATTACATTCCCATATTTAAAGTTGCAGACACTTTAACTAACAAACTATGATTACTTAGTTATTATTTGACCTAAACCAGTTAGGGTAAACAATGTTATCCCTAACATTCTCCCCTTTTAGGAAATAATAATAAATATAACTATTTACATCTTTAAATCATATTTGTTACAACTCTCTTTAAGCTTAATTACTCCTTGAGCTTTTGTAAATTGGTCTGCAATGTTTTCTTCTGTCATGCAGTATTCCAATTTAATTAGCCCATTCTTTACAGATTCTCTAACATTTAAGTATCTTAAATCAGTATGCTTTGATCTAGTTTTTACAGCAATACTAGTAGCTAACTTTATAGCTGCCTGGTTGTCCTCGTACACAATAATGGAATCTTTAACAGTTATACCCATGTCTAATAATAACTGTTTGTACAAAATCAAGTCAGTGCATAATAATGTCAGACATGAAAATTCCGCTTCCATCGTGGACAAGCTGATATGCTGTTGTCTGATTGACCTCCACCCTATTAGTGTCTTACCAAATAATATAGCCACCCCAGATGTTGATTTTCTAGTGTTTATATCAGTTGCAAAACTTGCATCTGCATAGGCACTAAGAATCAAATCACCCTTTGGTTCTATATACAATGCATGGTTCATTGTTCCTTTAAGATATCTTAAAATTCTCTTTAATGATTGCCAATGACATTGATGTGGATCTGAATTAAAACGTGCCAGTTGATTAACACTATAAGCTATATCTGGCCTTGACCAATTGCTTATATATGATAAGCTACCAATCAAAGATTGATATGTGGACTTATCAAATTTGGGACTTTGATCATTAGTTTGGCAAATTTCCTGACTCATTGGAGTCTTTGCCGGTTTACAAAGTTCCATTTTATACGTTTTAATTAATTGGCAAATTTTATCTTCTTGAGATATCTTAAATCCATTTTTTGTTTTGTTAATTGTCAATCCTAGATACTTTTTAATTTCACCTAAATGCTTTAATTTTATCTTTTTAGCTAATAATGATATAATCTCATTAGCTTCATTATTAGTCTTAGTTATCAAAGCAATATCATCTGTAAATAATAACAATAATGACACCGTTCCATTATTTTCTCTTTTAAACACACATGGATCTGCTAAACCAGATTTAAAACCTATATTGTTTAACTCTTTCACAATATATTGGTTCCACTCAAACCCAGATTGTTTCAACCCGTAAAGACTCTTTTTGAGTTTCCAACAATCATTACTATTTACTTTATTGTCTTTTATACCTACTGGTTTTCTTAAATATATAGTGTGCTGCAATGGTGCATGCAGATAGGCAGTTTCTACATCTAAATGGTTAATGACATAGTTTTTCTTAGCTGCCCACACTAATGCTGCTCTTAAAGATGTTGCTTTAAGACTTGGTGCAAAAACTTCATCGTAATCAGATGCAGTTTGATTAAATCCTTGAGCTACTAACCTAGCCTTATGGGTAACAGTCCCATCATTTCCAGTTTTTACTTTAAATATCCATTTGCACCCAATGGATTTTTCTCCTGGAGGTAATTTAGCATCTTCATATACTTTCATTACCTTTAAAGAATTTAGTTCTTTTTCCATTGCCTTTTGCCAATTCTCCTGATCCTTAGCAGGATACATCTTAAGTTCATCTACACTAGTTGGAACTTTAGTTACTTGGCAAACTATACTTGCTTGATACCTATCAGGTGGTCTAGTTACACGTGTAGTACGTCTAGGTATTACAGGACTTACAGGTAGACTTTCATTAATTAACTCTTCTTGATTATCTAACTCTTCCTGATCAACTGTTTCCTCTTGTTCTGATCCTATTTGCTCTTCATGGACTGCTTCTTTAATTGGACTCTTCTTATAACTAATTTGATCTTTCTGCCATTTGTAGGGTTCAATAATTACTTCATTATTTAAATCTTGCTCTAATCTATTCCATCCTACATGTTCTAGGAATTTAGCACTAGCACTGGTGTAAACTCTAGATGTACCTGGTTCCCAGAATCTATAAGATCTATGATTAGATGTATATCCTACAAAAAATAATCTTTTAGCTCTATGCTGTCCTTTTTGTCTAAGTTGTGTAGGGATATGCACCCATGCTGGTGCTCCAAATGTGTGCATGTAACTTAAATCAGGTTTTGTACCATGCCACAATGTGAATGGTAATTCACCTGTTGTTGAATTAACAACATTATTTAATATATGATTACCACACATTATTGCTTCTCCCCATAAATTGTCAGGTAATCCTGAATCAGACATCATAGTTCGTGTCATTGATTGTAATGTTTGGCCTCTTCTCTCTATAAAGGCATTATATTGTGGCCTATATGGTGCAGACTTTTTATGTTGAATACCTAACATTCTTAGTTTATTCTGGAATTTATTATTTGTAAATTCAGTACCATTATCTGTTATAAGAGTTACTAATTTCTTTGTAGTTTTCCTTTCAGCAAATTTAATCCAATTAAAGAGATTTTGATACGTTTCAGTTTTGCTCTTCATTAAATAGCAAAACCCATATCTAGAATAGTGGTCCATTATACTTAGTATGTAACGAGCTCCTCCTACACTTGGTTTTTTCGGACCTATTAAATCAGCAAATACTACCTCTAAAGGCTCTTTGGTAGTAAATCCATCAACTCTATTAGCTGGTGTGACCGTGGCTTTGCTTTGATTACAGGCATTACATTGCAAATACTTATTACAAGGTTTCAAACTTATTCTCTTAGATAATTCAACAGTTTTCTTAAGCATTTTAAAATTTAAATGCCCTAGCCTTCGATGTAACAAGTGAATACATTCATCATGAGGTTTCTTATTTTCATAAACTGTGTCAGCCACTTTTAAACCATCATCATTTAACACATATAATTCACCTCTTAAAGATGCAGTAATTTTCTTATCTTCTTTTTCAATTATGCAGTTATCTCCCCTAAATGTAACTACATATCCTAGTTTAACCAAAATTCTAACTGAAATTAAATTAAACTTAAGTTGTGGTACATATAACATTTTTACATTCTCTTTTATAAAAGAACAATATGCTATACCTTGACCTTTAGCTTTCAGTTTCCAGCCATTGGCTAACGATATCTGCTGTGTACTCTTGGACATTTTAATAAAATTTTTGTTATCATTTGTAATACAGTGGGATGCTCCACTGTCAACCACCCATAAATTATTTTTTACAGCTCCGTTAATATACATGGCTAACTCTAAATTTTTATTTATCTTTTGATGACTTTTAGTATTCTGGCCAGCATTCTGGCACTTTGCCTTTTTACAAAATCTTGCCAAATGTCCTCTTCCTCCACAATTAAAACACTTTTTAATTGCATATGCAGTAGGAGATTTATTATCTTCTTTTTGAGGTTGCTCCCTCCTTAAATCATTTCTTTCAAGCCTTCTTCTGGCCTCTTCAATCAATCTGCCAGTTATATCAGTTAAAGTTAGGCTTTCCTTTGGCAAAATTTCAAGGGAAGTTACATAGTTGTCATAACTTTCATTAAGGGAAGATAGAATTATGTAGACTTGGTGTAGTTCAGAGAAAATAAGCTCTTTCTCGTGCAGTTCTTGAAAAATGCTTTGCATAGTTTTCAAATGACTCAGCATATCACCATTCGTCTGGAGATGCGTCCTGAAAAGCTTTCGTGTAAGATTTATGTGAGCACCAATGTTATCTCGAACAAAAATCCTCTTCAGCTTCTGCCAACACCCAACAGCCGTTTTCTCTCCGTGGATATAAACAAGCTGTTGGTCAGTTAAGGTTAAAGCAATTATGCAAATAGCGTGCTCATTTTTATGCATAAATTCTTCTATCTTTAGTTTATCTTCATCATCCTCTGGATCCCATTCTTCTACGTTTGGTGGATTTTCTATTATGTTCCACAAACCTTCTCTTCGTAGAAGCAGACTACATTTCATAGACCATGATACATAGTTTGTTCCATCCAGCTTGGATATAAGGGACAAACTTTGTAGATTGACTTGTGCCATGTTTTTCTTTATATGGATATAAAACTATAATTAATAAAACACAGCTGTCTGTTTACTGTAATGTATAACAACACAAACTCTCACTTTTACATAAATCTGTTTTATCCTAGTTAAACTGACTTTGCAGCCTCTGGGCCCATAACCAGTGTTAAGCCTGGTTTCCCCAACCAGGGTTAGGGAGACAAGCTAAACAGAATGTGCAGCATTAGTCAGATAGGCACACAGATAAATGAGTGAGCTAAGCTTGTATGTTTATTAACATACAGTAAAAATAACAGATACGCTTGTGCTATCAAAAATATAGTTTATTCCATTATGAGTTTATAGCATAGTCAAAATAATAGTCCAATAGTCATGTATCATTTAGTCAGTCCATTCAGGGATATTCAGTTAGCAACGTCCGTGCAGAATATCCTATGTCAGTTCACTTACAAATCAGTCCTTTGTTTCTCTCCCGTTCGAGCAATGCAGTCTTGAGTCCTTGCAGTAATTAGGGATCATCAAAGCCAGAGAGAGAGCAAGCTGTTGTCTTGCTTCTTTTAAAGTGCTTTCACAACCACTCCCCTAATTACATTCCCATATTTAAAGTTGCAGACACTTTAACTAACAAACTATGATTACTTAGTTATTATTTTACCTAAACCAGTTAGGGTAAACAATGTTATCCCTAACAATACCGATGGATGCTGGTCGGCAGAGGCACAATTTTCCCCCTTATTTCCCTGCCCCAAAACTTGCCCAATCACATAGTTTTGTAGCAAAGCACAGGTACCCGGCTAGTACTCTTATAGTCCTTTGATTTGATGGGCTCGATGCAGCCGATGATGTTGCAGGAGATGGTGCCAATGTTGTTTTCTTTCTTCATTTACTTAGGTTTGGGTTGCTTGCCATTTCTACCTATATCTATTAATCAAGTTACCTTAGGATTTAATTTTGCCAAATACACCACACTAATCTCCTATTCCCCAACCAACTCCTAACCTAACTATTTTGATATATTAGAAAACCAAGGAATGAACACACATTTCCCTTCCAATTTCCCACCAGTTTCACAATCTCATATATTTTATAATCCACACATATCAGTCCGTCTTTGCAACCAGTTGTTTTTCTTCTTTTTCTTTTTCTTTTTCTTTTTTCTTTTTCTTTTTCTTTTTCTCTTTTTCTTTTCCTCCTCCTCCTCCTCCTCCTCCTCCTCCTCCTCCTCCTCCTCCTCCTCCTCCTCCTCCTCCTCTCAGTAGTTAGTATTTATAATCCACAAGGCCCACCAATTCCCCAAGACATTATAGTTCTCAATTCACTGTTAGCTGTATTTATAATCTGAATGTGTTGAACTCGGAGAAAGAACAAAATACACTATTTTTAGTATTTGGCCAGTCCAGGGACCAGGAAAAAAAGAAAAAGAATAAAAGAGAAAATCATCCACTTGGTCTAAAAACAAACTAAGCTGTTTTCCTGCTTCCCTTTGATAGTTACATTTATAATCCACAATAGTTCAAAGCGTTTCAATGATTTCAGTGATTTCGCTGCATATCTCCATACCTTCAGTGTAAACAATTTACAGATGTTCTTCTCTGAGTAGTTAGTATTTGTAATTCACAAGGCCCATGAAATCCCCAAGACGTTATAGTTCTCAGTTCACTGTTAAGTATAAGTATATTTGTAATCCAGAGTCAGAACCAGAAAAATAAAAGAGAATAAAAAGAGAAAAATCATTAGTCTTGGAACAAATCCAGGCTATTTCTGTTTCACTTTGCTAGTTGTCTTTATAATCCACAACAGTTCAAAGGATTCCACTGTTTTCGCTATGTATTTCCAACTTCAATGTAAACAGTTCGCAGGTGTTATTTTTTTTCAAACTTCCATTCTAAAAACAAAACTGTCCCAGACACATTCTTCTTCCCTTCACTTGCAATGTCCTCTCCAACCAGTAGATGTCTCTTACTCAATTTCTCAGTTTTTACTACAGTGTTTATTTGAGACTGTCCCAAATATCTGAAGTAAAACTTTTTTAAAAGTCCATCCAAACTAAATAGCCATAAGATCAATTGCAATATTTTAAAATGTAGTATAAAAGAGAAAGAAACCAAACCAGGCTTTCCTGTATTTTAGCCTGTGCCTTTTTTAAAAATTCAGGCTCTTTCCAGATCTGTCAAAGGCTCGTAATTTCAGTCACCGCTAAGCTTTGGGGAGTGGGAAAAAGACACCCTGTCTCCACCTCTCTTTTTTTGGGTTCATTTTTTTATTTTTAATATAATAATTCCATCTTCAGTTGAACAGTGTGTTGTCTGGGTACAAATATCTTTGTTGAACAATAATCTAACTTTGCAACATTCATTACATTGATATTAATTCTACAATATTAAAATAGTAATATTCAACATACTAATCATAATATTTACTTATCTCTTTTAACATTTCTTCTTTATTTTGTTTCCCTGTTTCTTTTTTTAAAAAAAACAAAACAAACTTTATTGATTATACAACTAAAATGTCAAACAAACACATACACAACACACAGGAAAAAAAGGAAAAAGGAAGAAAGAAAATGATTAAAAACTAGCAATTCTATTATCGACAGTCTATGGTTCCTTGTTTGTTATCAATATTGGTGATATATATACAAATACATCTTATTGTGAATATATAATTACTACCTCTTTTACATTTTACGTTGTTTACTAATATATTTTCTATTTTTGTTCTATCCAGTCATACCAGCATTCCCAACTTCTATAATATTCTGATGTTTCTTTTTCCTTAAGTGCTAAGGTTAACTTATCCATCTCTGCACATGCTGTTATCTTCTGAATGACCATTTCCTCTGTTGGAATATCTGCTTGTTTCCAACACTGTGCAAAGGTTATTCTAGCTGCAGTAAGAATGTGCAGTATTATATATTTGACTTTTTTAGAAATTTGTCTATTAAATATCCCCAATAAGAAGAATTCTGGTTTTAATTCAATTTGCTCTGCCGTTATTTCCTCTAACCATTTTTTTATTCTATGCCAGTATCTTTGGGCTTCAGTGCAGAACCACCACATGTGAAAGAATGTTCCGTGTTTCTTTTTACATTTCCAGCAATTCAGATTCATGTTAGGAGACATTTTTGCTATTCTCGAGGGTGAGAGATGCCATCTATAAAACATTTTATAGGCATTTTCTTTATATGTTGCTGATTTTGTAATTTTATTGTTCCTTGTCCAGACCTTTTCCCATTCTAATAATGTAATGCTCCGTCCTATGTTTCTACTCCAAGCTATCATGTTGCCTTTTACTACTTCCTCTTCTAATTCCATCTCTAATAAATAATTATAAAATTTAGTTATATTTTTTTAATTTGGACCTAATAGGATTTTATCTAATTGTTGTGCCTTCACATAAATTCCAAAATTTTTCTTGTCCTGGCTATATCTATTTTGAATTTGCCCACCGGTCTACTTGTAGCCCTTGTTCTTGGAGATCTTGCCATGATTTTAAAGTTCCTTGAGCATCAAGAAGGTCTTTGTATTTTATCATTTTATTAAGTCTAAGTTATTTGGATGTATCATCACCTCCATCGTTGAGATCCAAATTGGAATTTTTAAATAATTTTTTTTATTTTGTTCCAATTAGTCAATAAGGATTCTCTAATTATATGTCTGTGGAAATACTTCTGCTTAATTTTTCCAGTGTCCCATAAAAATGCATGCCATCCCCTCTGTAAATTGTGGCCTTCTAGAAATAAGATTCTTTTATTCAACAGATTTACCCACTCTTTCAACCAAAGTAATGAGGCTGCACTATAGTACAATTCCCAATTTGGGAGTGCCATACCTCCCCTGCTCTTCATATCTTGCATTGCCTTTAGGTTTATCCTCAGTTTTTTCCCTTGCCAAATAAATTTGGTGATTATTTTGTAAAGTTCCACAAACTAATTTTTATGTATTTTTATTGGTATTGTTTAGAATAAGTAAATAAATTTGGGCAGAATGTTCATTTTTATAGTGGCAATCCTCCCTAATAAGGAGATTTGCAATTTAACCCATATCTCTAAATCTTTTTTGACTTGCTGCAATAATTTGTTATAATTATTTTCCATTAGAATTTTGCATTGAGCCGTCAACCAAATTCCTAAGTATTTAACTTTTTTTTACTATTTGTAGTCCCATTATCCTTTCCAATTTTAGTTTTTGTTTTTCTGTTAAATTTTTAGTTATCAATTTCATTTTTTCTCTATTTATTTTAAGTTCTGCAACTTCCCCAAATTGATCTAACTCTTTCAATAGTTCTTGACCTGTTTCAGTTGATTCCTATATGAAAAATACCGTATCATCTGCAAATGACTGGAGTTTATATTCTTTTTTAATTTTTAGTCCTTTTATTCCTGGGTTCTGTCTAATTCATGTAAGCAATGTTTCCAAAGATAATATGAAGAGCAGGGGGGATAATGGACATCCCTGCTCCTTTCTCTATTTTTATTGAGCGCGTGTACTCTCCATTAATTATAATATTCACCTTTTGTAAATCATAAATTGTAGTCACAATGTTTTCAAATTTAGTGCCTAAATTCATATGTGTAAATTTGTTGGATTAGGAATTGCCAATTTAGATTGTCAAAGGCCTTCTGTGCATCCAAGAATACAAGGGCTATTTGGTTTTCTGGATGGGCTTCGTAGTATTCCAAAACATTTAATACTATTCTTAAATTGTTCCTAATTTGTCTATTGGGAAGAAATCCGTTTTCATCTTTATGTTTATATTCATTGAATATTTATTTCAATCTATTTGCTATAATTGTGGTAAATATTTTATAATCAGTATTTAACAAGGAAATTGGTCTATAATTTTGTATAAGTCATAAATCTGAATCTTCTTTTGGAACCAACGATATCAGTGTCTCCTTCCATGAATCCGGCATTCTTGCTGCTAGTAGGACCTCATTATATACTTCCACCATGAGAGGTCCTATTTGTTCTCCTAATATCTGTCTGGCTGTATTCAACTTTGAAACCATTCCTTCTTGTTCAATTAAATTTAATTTTTGTTTAGTTATTATCATCTGTTTTTTAAATTTACAATCTTTTGGGGTGTTTTGCAGCTGAATTTCTAATTCTTTGATTCTCTGTTCTAATTTATTTTGTTGGGCATATTTTTTCTTTATTTCTTTTAGCAGTGTATGATATCGTTGTGACTCTTATTATTGCCTTCATTGTATCCCAAATATTCTGTTTCGTAGTTGCCTCATTGTTATTTTCTTTTAAAAAATAGTCTAATTCCTCGTCAAGTCTATTCATAAATTCTTTCTCTTTAATTAGCTGTGTATTTAGGGTCCACCTTTTCCTTGGTTTCTTCCTACCTTTCCACACTATCTGAATTGGGTTGGTGATCTGCCCATTCGTTTGGTAAAATTTCAATCTCAATATCGATTCGTGTCCATGATTGGTGAGGATTGGAGTAAAATGTAAATTGCTTTTTCTCGGATTTATTTTCCTCCACATGTCCATCAAATTTAGTTCAATCATCATTTCTTCACATTTTCGGTAGTTCTCTTTTTTTCTTCTTTTTCCCCCCCACTACTGTGATATTTCTGGTGGTCAACAATAGCACTGAAATCCCCCAAGATACAAATATTCCTTTTATCTAATTCCACTATTTTCCCGTGTAATTGTTTAAAAAATTCCTTTTGGTTATCGTTAGGGACATAGATTACCACTAGTAGAATTGGAATTGATTTAATCCAAATTTGTAACACCAGAATTCTTCCATTGGGGTCTATCCAAATTGGCTCTGCTTTTATATCGTCTTTCTCATATACTGCTAACCCTTTATTTTTCCTAAAATCTGCTGGTGACGTATTCAAATTCCCTAGCTTGGGGCATTCTAGATATTTTTCTTCTTCCTTCCTTATATGAGTTTCCTGTAAACATATTATATCTGCATTTTGTTTAATTAATTTGGTTAATAATCTTTTCCTTTTTATCCTAGAGTTTAGGCCATTTATGTTAATTGATAGTATTTTCTTTTCTTCGTCCATCACCAAATTGACTCTTGCTCTTTGTCTTGTAGTTACTCCTGTCTCTCTTTGTGGCTGATTGTGCATCTTCAGTTCTTTTCTCTCTTGATGTTGTTTGTTTTTTGAATTCCTATGATTCCCATCTCTATTTTTTTGATAGTCTTGGTCGTCTTGTGAATTCATTTCTAATTTGTCTCTGCTACTCAATTCTTCATGGCCTATCAATCGTTCATAGAATTCTTGGGCTTTTTCCACGGAGTCTACTTTAATTTTTCTTTCTTCCCAAGTGATTAGCATTCCCCCTGGGATTAGCCATCTGAATATGATACTCTTTGGTTTAATTGGTTTGCCAAGAATTTATAATCTCGCCTCTGCTCTCTCACTCTTCTTGGGATTTGTTTAAGCACCAAGATTTATTTTCCTTTGTATGTAATTGTTTCTTCTCTAGAAATTTTGTATATAATATCTCGAACTTTCCTTCTGGCAAATCTCACATGGATCTCTTTTGGATGTTTATGTCGTCTTGCGTAATTTGTGCTCACTCTATATACTTTGTCTAACTCTTTCAGAATATCGTCCTTATCTTTTTCCAATAGGTCTGTTAATATTCCTGCCATCACTTGTTCTAAGTCCTCTTCTTTAGAATCCATTATATTTTGGAATCTCAGATATGCTGCAGCCTTGTCCATTTCCAGATATACCAAGGAGTCGTCCATTTCTTTACTCACATTTCTTCATTGCTCACCAACCATTTCCAGGTTCTTTTCCGTTTGTTCCATTCTTTACTCAACCTCCTTTATTGTTAATTCATTCCTTTCTAGTGCTTGCTGTATTGTTTCAATTTTTTGATCCAACTTTAAGATGTCTAATTTCATTTCTGCCTTTAAGTTTTCCATCTCTTCTTTTAGTTCATTTGTGTCAGCTCTTGTTTTGGTATGATTTTTCACCATTATTTCCTGAAGCTTCAGCATGGACACTTGTAAAGTAAGAAGGGTCAATTGGATATTGGCATTCATGATGGTAGGTTGTTTTTCTCCAGGTAGAGTTTCTTCAATTGTCTTTTGTGCCATCACTGAGGGTGATGGCATCGGAGTTGTTTGTATTGAAGAAGTCTTCTTTCCAGTTTTAAGCATTGTATTAGTGACAGAGGTCATTTCTTGTAAAATTTGTTTTTGTTTTTGTATTGTATTAAATATGTTGTCCCAAATTAACATTCACTATTGAGAAGTATCAACTATAAATGGCCATTACACTAATTAATATGATATGTTACAGGATTAACCTCTCTTGTCAATATAAATATTCTCCAGAACACTTTTAAAGCTAATTTCTAGATCAGATATCTGGATTTGTAGATCTTAATAATATATCAAATTCCTCTATTTAAATTTAAATACTATTAACCTGTATATCTATAAGTGCTAAAGAATCCCTAATCTCAAAATAGTGTTATGAAATAATATTTCAAATACTTACAAATCTAAATAAAGATATATCAACCTTGCTATACAATAATTAGTTAATCTGTAATAATCACAATTCATCACAATTAATTAATTCAATCTAATCAACACCATAATCAAATATCTATACCTAATTATCACCTCCCTTTTTTGTGTATTATGACCAAATATAAACTTCAATATTTACTAATGTATTAGTTAAATCATATATAAATTTACCACATTCAAAATCAGTTGAGTTGGTGTCAAGAAATAATTATTGCAATTCGCAAAATTTAAAAGCTTAAAGTGTCTTAATATGATTGTTCAGTTCTTCGAGATTCTTTCACTGAATGCACCAGAAGCACAGACTTGCTGAGTAATGTCTCTGATTTCACTGTCTCACTGCACTTTCTGCTGTAGCCATTTCTCCTTTCGTTTAGAAGTCTTACAAGTCAATTTTTAGATTCAAATAGTCTCTTTCTTTAATAAATCTTTTCCACTTACTACAACACCAGTCCAATAATCCAAAAAGAGACCAGTAAATTATTCAGTTTCATCCGTGGAATATTTAAAGTTGTAATTTAATTGCTTACTTCAAGTCTCCCCCCATTTCAAGTTCGTCCTTCCAATTTCCCCCAAAATCCACAATTCAAATCCTTCAAAGTTCCCTTAAATTAAATTTGTTGTTATTTCTTTCTTCTTTTTTTTTCTCCCCCAATTATTGTCAGTCTCTCAGATCCCTCTGATTCTCTTATCTTCTCTGTCCAATCGCTTGCGTCCTTACCCTCTTCCATCTCATGAGCCCTTTCGCTTTCGCTTCCGCTCGTATCTGCTTTGGCCGCTGTTTTTGGGCTTCGCTCCAACTAAGATTCTCCAATATTCAACGCTCAATCAGGATCACAAATTCTTTCACTCGCACTCTTCATTCACCACAGTCTGTCACTCACTTGCTTCCTCTTGTATGCAACGATCAAGACCTTAGGACCGCCATTGCTGACAGTGTCTTGATGTCGGTCTCCACAGGGTTTCTCCATGCTGCGATGAGAATCGCCTTTTCCACACCGTGACTTGAGTCTCCCCACACTGGCACGCTTCTCTACAAGATGCATGCACCCCTAAGGGTCACTCCAACAGCAAGAGGAGATAGCGTGAAACCCAGATCGAGCTTCAGCACCTCCATTCACCCATATCTCGTCACCGGAAGTCTTGTTTCCATGTTTCTAACTTCCATTTTTGTTAACCATTGATAAAATAGATTCCATATCATACAGTATTCAGTTTGCTCTTTCACCTTAATTGCCAATGGTTTTGTTTTATTTTAAAAAATTCTTTATTGAAATTCAAAATATTAAAAAGTTTACAAAATTCAAAATATTAAAAAGTTTACAAAAATTTCTATTATAGAAGATGTATCAATACCTTTCAACATTTTTCTTGACAGTACAATAAGCACAGTACATACAATTAATACTTGACAGTTATTTATAATATTAGTAATACTAATTGATAATGCCTTAATAATATTGATAAAAAGTAATTCAAATATATAGGTCGATGGTTCAAAGAAGAAAAAGAGTATCATATTAACACTAAGTACATCTACCGTATATATCTAAAAAAGGTCAGAGATAAATTTATATAATTATAGTCTATGCACTATGCTTTATATTCCATAGGAGATACGGTATACATTTTTAGCTATACAATATAACTACATAAATATTATAAATCTAAATATGAATATTTATATAAATCTCCATTTTCGAACAGTTTCTCAATTTCAACAGTTTCTCATTGATCCTACCTATAAACCAATATGCCAATTTTGTTTCCTCTTTTGACCTATATTTATCATATTTTACTGTCTACTTATTGATACCAAATATTCCAGATTGAGTAATATTCTTTTTTTTAAATAAATTTTTTATTGGTTTTTAAGACAAACATAGACAGACAAAACATAAAAACATCAAGCCATCTTCCATATATATACATACAGTGTGCCGGTTGGTTTACAAATTGTTTTGTGCTTCCATTTCATAGTCTTCAATTACAATTACATTGTATATATTCTCATATTTTCAATCAAATATTAAATACATTAATATCATCGTTAATCATTTGACAATACTTTTATTCATTCATGTTTTACGAAATAATCCATATTTTACTTAATTTGTTTTATTACAGTTCATATTATCATCTCAAATCTATCCTACAATCATTTTGTAGATATAAGAAAAGAATACATCTTTATATATTTATTATTTTCTAAGAATCTACATATTTCATTACCATGTTTTATTGTCTAACCATTGATAGAATAGATCCCAAATTTTATAAAATTGTTTATCATCTTGTTCTCTGATTTCAAATGTCAATCTACTCATTTCAGCACATTCCAATATTTTCTTAATGATTTCCTCCTGTGATGGTATTTTCTCATTTTTCCAGTTTTTGGCAAATACAATCCTAGCCGCTGTTAATACATTTACAATCAGTTATTTCAATTCTTTACTATATATTTCAGGGAAAAATTCCCAATAAAAATATCTCTGGTTTCAAATCTATATGCTTTTTTGTCATTTTTTCCAACCACGTGCGGATTTTAGTTCAATATTTTTTAGCATCCGCACAAGTCCACCACATATGGTAACATGAGCCAGGTGTCTGATGACAATTCCAACATTTTTCAGATTTGTTCTTGAACATTCTTGCTATTCTTGTTGGGGGAAAATGCCACCTATAAAACATTTTATACAAATTTTCTTTATATGCTGTTGACATTGTCATTTTATAATTTTGAGACCACAATTTTTGCCATTTCTCTAGATCAATCCCATATCCAAAATTCTTCCCCCAAACAATCATAGTTTCTTTGACTTGTTCTTCCTCTAATTTCATTCCCAGTAAATAACCATATAATTTTTTAATCACCTTCTCATCAGTACCCATCAAGATCTTATCTAAATCAGTCTGCTTATCATAAAATCCCTCCGTTTTGGAATCTTCATCATACCTTGAATGTATTTGTGCATATGAAAACCAATTCATCTTTATACCTTGTTCCTCTAATTTTTGCATAGATTTAAGTTGACCCTTTTCATTCAATATTTCACCATATTTAACTGTTTGTTCCTTTTTATATATTATAGGATAAGAAAATGCTTCAATAGTCGATAGCCAGACTGGAATTTTCAAATAACATTGTCTTTTAGTCTTC
Source organism: Hydrophis major (assembly GCA_033807585.1). Lineage (NCBI taxonomy): Eukaryota > Metazoa > Chordata > Lepidosauria > Squamata > Elapidae > Hydrophis > Hydrophis major. The sequence goes on from JAUCBL010000017.1 coordinate 2,721,419, forward strand.
TCCCAGTTTGACCACAGAGACTCCCATATATAATGTCTTCTAAAATACCCCTGTGTTTTAGTTCCTTTATACCATAGAAAAGTATGCCACCCCAACAACAATTCATGTCTTTCTAAAGTCAACAATCTAGTATTTCTTAATGTTATCCATTCCTTAACCCACATCAAATTTGTAGCTTGGTAATACAACTCCCAATTAGGCAAACCAAATCCTCCTTATTCTGGCATCTTGCAAAAGTTTTAACTTTATTCGCACTTTCTTACCTTGCCATATATATTTCAACACAATTTTATTTAAATCTTCAAAGTAATCTTTTCCAAGCCTCATTGGAATTGTTTGGAACAAATATAAAATTCTGGATAATACATTCATCTTGATTGTTGATATTCTCCCTATTAATGACAGTTGTAAATTTTCCCATTTTGCCAAATCTAGCGCTATCTGCTGCTTAAGTTTGATATAATTATTGTCTTTTAGTGTACTACGTCTTGCTGTCAAATGTATCCCCAAGTCCTTGATCTTATTCGTGACCTGAATTTTCAGTAGATCTGCCAGTTCTTCCTTTTGTCTTGACAGCATATTCTTTGTCAAGATCTTTGTCTTATCTTTATTTATTTTCAAAACAGCCACCTTTCCATATGTCTCTATCTTTTCTATCATTTTTTGATGCTGTTTCTAGTGGGTCTTCTAAAATGAAAACCAGATCATCTGTGAATGCTTGCAACTTAAATTCTTCCTTTTTAATTTTCATCCCTTTTATATCCTTTTCTGTTTAGCACTTCCAAGGTTAACACAAACAACAGAAGTGATAGTGGGCACCCTTGTCTTGTTCCTTTTCTTATATCAATAGAGTTTGTCAGTTCTCCCTCTATCATTACCTTTGCCGTTTGCTTATGATATATAGCTTCTATTGCTTGAATAATTGTTTTACCAAAGCCCATCTGTTCCAGCTGTAATAACATGAATTGCCAATTCACATTATCAAATGCCTTCTGTGCATCTAGAAATATCAAAGCCATTTGTTTTTCAGGGTGTGCCTCGTCGTATTCCAAAGTGTCCAAGATTACTCTCTTATTGTCTTTGATTTGTCTCTTTGGCAGAAATCCATTTTGATCGGGGTGAATAAAGTTATTTAAGTATTTTTTAAGTCTTTCTGACAATATTGAAGCAAAAAATTTTTAATCTGCGTTTAGTAAGGAAATAGGTCTATAGTTCTTGATTTGTAATGGATCGGCCTCCTCTTTTGGGACAAGTGTAATATAAGCTTCTGAGCATGATTTGGGTATCTTCTTCTTTAACATAACTTCATTCATAACTTCCAGCAATGGAAGGTTCAATGATTCTTGTAGTGTTTTATAAAATTCTGCCGGAAGTCCATCTGGGCCTGGTGTCTTTCCATTATTTTGCTTCTTGAGTGCTTCAGTTAACTCCATCATCGTTATATTGCTTTCTAACATTGTTTCAATCTCTTTCGGTATCTGAGGTAAATTAGCATTCTGTAAATACTGTTTAACTCTTTCCTCATCAATATTCTCTTGTGTGTAGAGTTTCCCAAAATCGTCTCATATGATTTCCTTCTTCTCTTTACTACCACAGCAAACTTGGCCTTGGTCATCTATTAATTGCAATATTTTCCTTGATTGTTTCTCCTTTCTCAATTTATATGCTAACCATCCACCTGGTTTATTTGCATCTTCAGAGTAGTTCTGTTTCGCACCTCTGATTTTCTGTGCTAATTCTTCTTTTTCTATTTGACCCATTTTATGTTTAATTATATCCATTTTTAACTTAATGTCCTTTTTCTGTGGCATTTTATGTAGTTCTTTTTCAAGTCCTTTATACTCATCTTGTAATGTCGTAGAGGCTAGTCTTTTCATGATATTTCTTTTCCTTGTATAGTCTATTATCAAGCCTCTAGCATATGCCTTCATTGTATCCCATACATTCTTAATTGATGTATCTTCTTTTTTGTTTTCTCTAAAGAAGAAAGCCAGTTCTTTCTCCATCCACTGTGTGAAGTCTTTTTCCTTTAATATAGTATTATTTAATGTCCATCTAGATCTTCTTCTTTGTCCTTTCCATTTAATTGTCATTCGATTGTGATCTGCCCAAGTACTTGTTTCAATATTTATTTCTTGAATATTAGCTAACAATTCTGTTGACATCCATATCATATCTATTCTGGACCATGATAAATGTCTATTTGAGTAGAAGGTGTATTGTTTAGTCTTTGCATTTCTTTCTCTCCATGTATCTTTTAAATTTATTTCATCTACCATTTTAAAAAAAGATTTAGGGAGAGTCTTTCTGTTTTGCTTTGTGTTTTTCTGTGCTGTATAGTCCAGTTTATTATCTACAATTCCATTAACATCTCCCATCATAACTATATTAGCATAGTCCAGTTCAATTATTTTCATGTGTAATTTTTTATAAAATTCTTCTTGATTGTCATTCGGGGGAGATTGCAATCAGGAGTGTTTTCATATTATTGTCCATTATTTCCACCATTAGTATTCTTCCTTCGTCATCGGTATACGTTGAGGTAATTCCCCGTTAAGAGAATGAGCGCATACAGGGAGACATATTCGAGAGAAGTGTTTGAATAATACACACACAGTACACAGGTACACTGTACAGTAAATGTAGGTTTTTACTTCCAGAAAGGTTTAAGCAAAGTCCAAAATAAGCAATCCAAAAGTCATTCACAGGTAAAATCAGTCAGTTTTCATCCAGGGATAATCCAAATATCAAATTCCAGTGTCAGAAACAGTTCAGTATCAGACTTACATTAAATCCAGTAATATCAGTCAATGAGAAGAAATGGAGCAATGGCAATACTTTCCAACAGAAGGAAACAGAGAGACTTACTCACGCTCTCTTCTGAGACTCAGACTAAACAACCCAGGTTTCTGGCTCCATCTTATGGCTGTTTGAGAAACCACACCCAATTGCATGCTCTTGCATTCCCTTAAAGATATAGTGCTAAAATGTTTATCCTGGTTTATATATTTCTAACCCAAATACCTGTTAGGTGACTTATATTCCTAACAGTATAGATCAATTTCACTGGGATAATATCTTTAATGTACAAAACCACTCCTCTTTTCTTGCATTGTGTCAAAGAAGTAAATATTTTCCCTAATTTTGGCTGCATCAACAATTGTTCATGTTGCTTTTTGATATGTACTTCTTGTAGGCAGATTATATCAAATTTTAATTTCTCTAATTTATGGAAAGTTTTCCTTCTTTTAACAGCTGAGTTAAGTCCATTTATATTAATTGTAATCATTTTCTTCTCTTCCATGGTTATATTTTGTAGTTAGGTTTAGCAGCTCTCGTAGATCTTGGTTTGCGTTGTTCTTTGGCTTCCACCTTTCCACCTACTGCACCTTCTTCTTTTTCAGTCGCCATTTGGCAGTCCTTTTGGAATTCAATTAGTGAGATTTCTTTTTCTGCCTCTTCCTCTTTCCCTCCAAAAAATTCTATGTAAAATGATCCAGCTTTCTCAATTGAGTCAATTCTATGTCTCTGTTCTTGCCATGTGAACATTAAACCTTCTGGAATCAGCCATCTGTAATTCACCTCTTTTTTAAGTGGCATTTTGGTCAGAAATTGGTATTCTCTTCTCATCTCTCTCACTCTTCTAGGTACTTGTTTCAGGGCCACAATCTCCTTGTCTTTATATTTCAATGTTTTCTCTCATGCCATTTGCAATATTTGCATTTTAATGGCTTTCTTTGTAAATCTGATGTGAACTTCTCTTGGTAAGCTATTTCTCATTGCATATCTTGTGAAGACTCGATAAACCTCATCTATTCCACCCATCTTTTCTTTAGTTATTTCCAAGCTTCAGCCAAAATGTCTATCATTATCTCAGCTAGGTTTTGTCCCTTTTCTTCCTCTATGTTTTGGAATCTGAGATAAAATTCTGATCTGTCCATCTCCCATCTCAACATCCCATTTTTATCTTGTTCAACCACAGTTAATCTGCTATCAATATTTCCAATCTTCTTATCTCTTTGTTTATCTTCTTCAATTTTTTGGAATCTCTCATCATACTTCATCATCATTTGTTGAATGTTCTCCACCTTTTCATCAGTTTTCCCTGTTCTTTGTTCAGTGTTCTCTGTTCTCTTTTCAATATTTTCTGTTCTTATTTGAATATTTTGAATTCCTTACATAATCATCTGCAGGGTCACTTTTTCCTGTTTTTTTTCTTGCTGTAACATTGTCTGTGTTGAACATTGTCCTCCAGATGGTGAAGAGGAAGTAGTAGTAGTTGAGGAACCAGGGGCTGTTAGTTTCCTACTCATTTTGGACAATTCAGAATCTTCAGGTTCTTCTAGACCTTTATACACTTTTGAAATAACCAATTGCAATTCCAAGTAAAAATAGTAGGAAAAAAGAAACCAAATAGTAGCAATAATAATAATAATAATTAAAAAAGTTCTTCAAGTTTTTGTATACCTTAATCCCATCGATTGGGTAGATAGCAGTAAAAACTCAAAAATGGAAGAAAAAAGCACGAACACACACAAAAAAGAAAAAATTGTTAAATCCTGAAAAAGGCGGAAAAGTAAAAGGTAAAAAAGTAAAAAAGAGAAAAGTTCTTCAGGTTCTTCAACACCTTAATCCAATTAAGAGGTCTCAGGTATAAAAGGATGAATAAGAAAAAAAAACCACAAAAAAAAACAATATGGAAGGTAAATAAAAAAAACTAAAAGGGAGGGAGAGAGAAAAAAGAAAAGAGACTACTCCCTTCAAAAGAAAAGGAAGGAAATCATTAATACTAAAGCTTTTCCTTTAAAAGAAAATGCAAACGTAAAAATTTGACTTCAAAAGACAAAAAGAAAGACAAAAACAAGTTCCAAAAGGCCCAAAATCCAAATAGCTATTACAAAAAGTAAACTAGTTAGGAGGGGGTTTGTTAAAGTAAGAAATAGCCCAGCTTAAAAAAAGTAAAAAGAGAACACTGCACCTTGTTTGATTATCCAAGGCTTTTGTTAAAATTTATAACTCTCTTCTCTAGAGTCTTGTCACCTTTTTTTCCTATAAGCTTCAACACCAGACTCCAGCTGTTGATAGAAACCCAGAAGAGCACCTGCAATAATACTGTCCTATGCTCTTCCCTCTTTCTTATCAAATAGCAATGTCCTTGAAAAGAAGTCTCAGTTCTTTCTTAGCTTGGTCTGGTCAAGAAAAAGAAATAAAATATTTCCAAGCCTCTAGTTGGCAGTGTTACAGAGTTTCTTTTGCTTTCACTTTCCCCCTCCTTTTCCAAACAAAATATAATAAAAATTAATTAAAAAGGGAAAAAGATATTAAAAAAGATGATTAAAAGGGAGTCTCTAGACTAGAATATTTTAAAGTCAAAAAGGAGAGAAAGAATAGGTGAAAGAAGAAAAAAAACCCCAGTCCAGTTTCAAAATATAAAATCATGTGTAGAAAATCCAGCAATGAGAAATAAAAATAAAAATATTACTTTGACATTCCTGTTTAAAATCGCCGCTTAATCACTTCTGTCAAAACTTTTACAGATTCTTTCTTTTCCTTAGGGTGTCCTTTCAAATCTTAAAATAAAGAAAAAGTTCTCACCAAACCGGCACACTTTCTCTTTCTGTTCTCTTTCGTTTTGGAGCTGTCCCAACTTCAGCAGCTTTAATGGCTACCTCTTTGCCGCTGGCAAAAAGAACTTCTCCTGGATCTACCAGGGACTTTGCAGTATCCCTGGGATCGACAGGATGAGCTCTTTACATTCACCATCTCTTTGGGACGGTTTAGATCCGATTGGACCGTCCAGGAGCAAAGATATCAGCAGCGATCTCAGACCTTCCAGATCGCATGCCGTATCGTCACGATGCCAGCTCCGCCCTCGTCCCTGATTGAGTAATATTGGGAGTCTTCTTTGTCATTTAATTTCATTGTGAGTCTATCCATCTCTGCACATTCCAAGATTTTTCGAATTATGACTTCATCTGACGGAGTGGTCGACATCTTCCAAGCCTGAGCTCGTGCAATTATTGCCCCCTTATTATATGTATAATCAGGTATCAGATCTTTTTGAGGTATTTATCTTTAATGATTCCCAGGAGAAATAATTCTGGCTTCCACTCCAACCTACAATGGGTAATTTCCTCTAACCATGTTTGTATCTTAGTCCAATATTTTTTTAATATCTGGGCATAGCCACCAGACATGGAAGAAGGTACCTTGTGTTCTCTTAAATTTTCAACAATTTGGGTTCAGCTTAGGATACATTTTTGCAAGCCTGGGTGGCGCTCAATGCCAACGATAAAGCATTTTATATAGATTTTCTTTATATGCAACTGACTTTGTCAAGGAGAAATTTTTATGCCACACTTTTTCCCAGTCTTCTAATTCAATGTTATGTCCAAAATTTTTAGCCCAGGCTTACATGGGTCCTTTAACAATTTCCTCTTCTAAGTCAACATTTAATAAAAAATTGTATATTTTAGATATTGTTTCTTCTGTTCCTAGGAATCATTTATCTAGCTGGGTTGCTTTTATTTCAAATCCAAATTCTTCTAAGTCTTTTTTATATCTTGTCTGCACTTCAAGGTATGGCCACCAATCTATAAATATTCCCTGTGTTTCTCATTCTTGACTTGTTTTAAGTCTTCCTTGATTAGCCAAAATTTGATAGTATTTGACTTTTTTCCTGATATCCAAAGTATTTGGGTGGATCATTGCCTCCATAGTGGACAGCCAACCTGGAATTTTGGTATAATATTTTTTCCTAATTTCCTCCCAAGTGTTTATCAACTAATCTCATAAAATGTGCCTATAAAAGTAGGAATGGTTCTTATTCCTAGGGTTCCATATGAAGGCATGTCACCCTATTTGCATATCATGTCCTTCTAATGTCAAAATTCTCCTATTTTCTTTCTTTTTTTTAATTTTTTAATTTTTATTCTTTAAAAAGCAAAAATACAAAACTCTCGTTTCCATTAACAGTATTTGTGTCATTGTATATACATATTTCTTCTTTTGTAACTATACATCAATTTTTATCTTTATTCTCCACCCATTCGTACCATCTATCCCATCTCACGTAATATTCTAGATCATACTTACCTCTTAATTCCATAGTGAATTTGTCTAGCTCTGCACAATCCATTATTTTTTGAATTAAAGCTTCATCTGGTGGTATTTTATCTCTCTTCCAACTTTGTGCAAAGGTGATTCTTGCTGCCGTTAAGATGTGTACCATGATGTATCTTTTATCCTTGTTCAAATTCCCTTTAATCATACCTAATAAAAATGTTTCTGGGAGGGCAGAGCTGGCGTTGCAGCAGTTGGACAGGCAATCTTGATTCTCCAAGATCACCATCGATATCTCAGCTGCTGGTTGGTCCCCATGGCCTAAACCATCCCATAGAGACGGTGATTGACAAGGGCATGTCCTGTTGATCCCAGGGACATCGCAAAGTCCCTGGTTGATCCAGGGCAGTGGTTCCCAAAGTGGGTGGTACCGCCCCCTGGGGGGGCAGTGGTATGCCTTAGGGAGGCAGTAAGAGGCAAGGGGGCCAGCAGGGGGGTGCTAAGAGGTGGCAGGGGGGCATTTGAGGTGCCAGCCATGCAGGCTCACTGACTGCCAGCCACGCAGCCCATTGACTGTTTCATCACTCTGTAGCCGGTGCCTCAAATGCAGAACCCGCGCACGGTGAGCCTTGCCAAGCCTGGGGGTGGGAGAGGTGGGAGGTGGTGGAAAGAGGGTGCCTTAGCTTGCAGGCTGCCCTCTCTGGTGAAAGCAGCTGAGGCACGCCAGAAGGCCCGAAAGCAAAACCCTCCCAAGGCACGCAGTGGAAGGGGTGGGTGGTCCTTCCCCAGAGGAGAACAAGGGACCGTGCAGCACCCGTCTGGCCTCTGCCTCTCCAGCCAGCCGGGCTTGCATGCAGGATGCGGGTGGGTGCAGCTGCAGCTCTCCAAGGCGCATGGCTCAGTTCGGTTCAGCTCTACATGGCCGTCCCAGACCTAGAACCTAGCCTCCCTCTGCAGCCCGGTTCTTCCGGCTGAGCCCTGCACTTGCTTGCTTGCTTGCTTAGTTTCCAAGTGATCATTCCCTCCGCCTCCACCGGTCTGGGCTGCTTCCGCACGCCTTCCTCCTCCTGAGCGGAGTGTAAAAATGGGCGAAATGCTTCATTGAAGTTGGGAGTCTCTGAGCATGTGCAGAGTACCTCCCCTTGCTTGGCCTGATGGAAGTGGACCTTGGGTTGAAGCAAAGAAGGTGAGGAAGGCTGCATCGCTGCCCCGGGGAGGTTGGCATTGCAAAATTGGATGCCAAAGGGGGCTGGAGAAGGGGCAGAGGGGGCAGCTGCAGGGGGCTGCAGAAGGGGCAGAGGGGCAGCTGCAGGGGGCTGGAGAAGGGGCAGAGGGGCAACTGCATTAAAGAGCAGGAAGATTTTTGCCATGGTTTATTCATTGACTAAGCCGGAATCAAACAGCATGCAAAACTCTAAATCAAAATGACTGGGTTGATATATTCAGCCTGTGTTTCTCAACTTTGGCAACTTGTGCAGACTTCAATTCCCACTCTGGCTTTGCTCTACTAACTTTCTCAAAGTGCCACTGCTGTTGCATTCTTTCTTTCTGTCCGTCCATCCATCCATCCATCCATCCATCCATCCATCCATCCATCCATCCATCCATCCATCCATCCAAAAGATTTGCCTTTCTGTCTGCCTGCCTTTCTGCCTGCCTACCTACCTACCAATATAGATCTATCTATCTATCTATCTATCTATCTATCTATCTATCCATCCATCCATCCATCCATCCATCCATCCATCCATCCATCCAAAATGTCTGTCTGCCTACCTACCTACCTACCTACCTACCTACCTACCTACTTGTCTACCAATCTGCTTACCTACCTACCTACCTACCTATCCATACATTCATCCAAAAGGTCTGCCTGCCTGCCTGCCTATCTACCTACCTACCTGTCTCTGTCTGTCTGTCTCTCTCTCTCTTTCTCTATCCATCCATCCATCCATCCATGTTCGAAACGCCAGCCCCGCAGGCACATTGGGAAAGTAGAGCAAAGCCAGTCTGGGAGGGAGGGAGAGAGTGAGAGAGTGAGAGAGAGAGAGCGCTGATTCATCAGATTGAAATGAGGCCTAGTTTAGACTGAGGCCCTTTTCCACATTGAAACATCTTTGCCAGCACATTGAAATATCTTTGGCTTCTATTAAAGGTTTTGTGGACAAAACATGGTCAAGACTATCAGGAAGCTCTCACATTTTGTTGAGGCTTTAAACAGGATACATTGGACCAGATCTCCATTCTAAAAATTACTTTTCCCCAATGTATTACAGTGCCAATTCTGAAGAAGGCAAAACCAAATGTACTGGTAAATTACAAGGAGAACACACACACACACACACACACACACACACACACACACACACACTCCCTTCTAACCCTGCTGGAGCAGGTGATTGGACTAGAATAGATATCTCATTATCTTTCCCCTCCCACCTTCTTTATTTATTTTTCTTTCTGTCCCTTCCTTCCATACCCCCCTCTTTCTTTGTCCCTTTTTCTATCTTTCCCTTTTCTCTTTCTTTTCTTCCTTCTCTCTGTCTGTTTTCTTTCTCTCTCTTTCCCTCTCTCAGGCTCACCCCATTGACTTGACTTGCTTGGGCAGGTCCCTCCAGTGCAGCGGGCTCAATAGGGTGGACCTGTGGGGCCGGCACATAGAACGTGTCGGCATGTTTGAAAAGTAGAGCAAAGCCAGAGGTTGGTAATTTTTGCTGCAAAGAATCACAAAAGCTTCTGGATTGTGCACAAGAAGGGACACACATCAATGCAATTCAGCAACATAAAATAGATACAAATAAAACAAATCAACAAGAATCGGCAAAGCATCTCTGATTAGATTTTATTCACTGCTAGAATCTAATCAGAGATACTTTGCCAATTCTAGTGCAATGACCTGCTCCAACAGGGTTAGAAGGGAGTGTGTGTGAGTGTGTATGTGTGTGTGTGTGTGCATGTGTGTGCATGGCTGTCAAAACTCCAAAAACAGGTCAAGTATCTCTGGGGAGGCCAGTCATAAATTAGAACACTTGCTAAACCACCAGCTATTAAGTGAGGACCACTTTTATTTGGTTTGCCAGTCACCTGGCCATGCCCACCCAGTCACATGACCTACCCAGTCATGTGACCAGCAAGCCATGCCCAGCCAGCAAGCCACGCTAGCCAGTCATGTGATCGGTAAGCCATGCCCACCCAGTCACATGACCAGTAAGCCACACCCACCCAGTCATGTGACCAGTAAGCCACACCCTCAAATTAGGCCATGCCCACAGAAATTTGAATCCCACCCCTGGGTGGGGGGCACCGAGGATGAGTTTGCAGCACCAAGGGGGCGGTGGACTAAAAAAGTTTGGGAACCACTGATCCAGGGAAAGCCCTTTTTGCCAGCGGCAAAGAGGCAGCCTTCCAAGCTGCTGAAGCTGGGACAGTTCCAGAACGGAAGAGATTGGAAGAAAGTGTGTCAGCTTGGTGAGATGAACTTTTACTTATTATTTCTTGGAGAGAACACCCTGAGAAAATGAAAGTGGACTAAAAGTGAAGAGGAAAGAGTTCAAGCGGTGTGATTAATTGTCAAAGTGAAAGTTTTGTTCTTTTTTTTCCTTTTTATTGGAATGTTGAACTTGGCAAAGCTATTTTACTTTAAGCTGGACTGGTACTTTTTAATCTTTTCATTTCTGTTTGTATTTCTTTCTCCTTTTTTAACAATCCTTTTGAAAAAATTTTTTTGATTAAGGCTCTTCCCCTTGATTTAAGATTTTTTTTGTCCCTTTAAAAAAAAGGGGGGGAGATTTACTTTTTTTTTCTTTTAGTTCCTGGTTGTAGACTGAGGAGGGGGAAGTGAAAGTGAAGGAAAGTAAGTAGCACTGCCGCCCAGAGGCTTGGATACATTGTTTCTTTTTTCTTTCACTAGTTTGTGTTACAATCAAGGACTCTGAGCTGTGTATTAGAAAAGATAGAGATGGACTTCCGGTTTTTGCGTGGCTTCGGGGCAGCAGGAATTCGCGACCGCTCGCGATTCCTGCTGTGCTAGCTGCCGAGGTACCCCCGATCCAAATGGGTCAGGGGGATATGGCTGCCCTGTAGGGACAGCCGAAGAGAGAGGGGAGCTGGACAGGGGGTTGGGGGTGTCGCAGACCCCCTCCTCGTCCTGAAAAAACCCTTTTTCCCAAGGCGGTGGAGCGGCGGTCAGCAATGGCCGCCACGAAGAAGTCTGCAACCGGGTAAGATCGTGCTGGAGGAAGCAAGAAAAGTGAAAGTGCTGGCTGAGCCGGGTCAATCAACATCCTTTAAATTCGCTGGAACTGAGCTGTCTGAATTGCTGGAGGATACATTGTATCCCTAAGAAGATCGAAAGCGGCAGAGAAGCTGTTAAAGGGATTTTTTTTTCTTCACTCTCCCACCCCATGGAAACAGCAGAAGAAGATTTGAAATTTGAAGGTGAAATATTCTGAAAGTTGCTTGGAGATTGGACTTAAAAATTTAAGAAATTGGAAAACCTTTATTAGAGGTATGGATTTTTGATTATTTAAAAATTGATGTTGCAAGTGGGAAGGGAGCGGAAAAATATTGGAGCAGAAGTGGAAAAAGGAGGAGATTGCCAAGAATACTAAAAAAAGAAATATGGTAATTGGACCTCTTTGATTAAACAGTAACCCCAGAAAGAGAAATAGAAGAAGGAAGAAAAGTATTAACTTTTGGAACTTTCTTTTTGAATTACTTTTGACTAAAAACACTTGGGTGGTTGTTTTGGGGAAAGTTTTTCTTTTCAGGATGGCATCGCTTGTGGATGAACTAAAGATTGAATATCAAAAATATAAAAAGGAAGAACAAGATGGAAAAGATACTTTGGGCACTTCATTTCAATTTTTTGAAATGGCGTTATGTACTTATGAAAAGTTGATAACGCAGCAGAATGACTGGGACAAAGAAGAAGAGGAAGAAGAAGCCATCTTTGATGAACAATGGGTTTTTTCCGGGGAGGAGGAGAAAGAGGATAAGAAAAAGGGGATTTTAAGGTTTGAAAAAACAACCAAAAAAAAGAAAAATGAGAGGAAAGGTGGATGCAAGGTTAGAAAGCAAAGGAAAGGGAGTAAGAAAAGGGAAGAGGAGAGACAAAGGGGTAAAAAGGGCAAGGAGAAGAATAAGCAAGAGAGAAAGGGGGGGAGGAGAAGCCTCAATGGTGGGAAGCAAGATCTAAAGAAAAAAAGCTTATTTAGAGACAATGGGTGAACCTTATTAAGGATAAAAGGGGGATTCTGGAAGGTATATAAGATTGTGTTTTTATATGTGTATTTAGAGTATAAAATTTATTGTGTAAATTTAGAATTTATTAAACAGAATCCCAAGATAAATTAAGTGTTATATGAAGTACTTTTAAGTTAGGGTAAAGGCGTCACTCCAAATAGTGTATAGGAGAAGTATAGTAAAAGAAAAAAGATGAATGGATAGTTGGAAATAGAACAAACAAAGAATGTTATTGAAAATGGTTATAAGCTGTTATGTTTTGATTGTTTGTGCACTGTTTTTGTAAAATTAATAAAATTGGTTTATAAAAAAAAAGAAAAGAAAATGATAACAAGATATGGAAGGATATATAAAATGAATATGATGTTTGAATTTGTATCTGTGTGAAGAGTTTTAACCCGGGATCAGGCAGCCTTCAGAAAAGATGTTTTAGTTTATGTTTTGTGTATTGTGTTTGTAAAATTAATAAAATTTGTTTAAAAAAAAAAGAAAAGATAGAGATGAGCATGGCAGTTTGTTTATTCAGGTGCACATTTCTGAACAGATAGCTGGAGTCTGGAGTTGAAGTTGAAAGAAAGAAGATTGAAGTGACCTTGAAAAACTCTGAGCTGGACTTCAGGTGGCAGGACAGAGACGTGCAGAGGTGGAGAAGCCCAGCTGTGGTTTCCGAGTACCTCTTCTTGCATTTGGAGTGATCCCCAGAGGATACACGAATCCCGGAGAGATTCGTGTCGGTGTAGGGGATCCTCGGGTTGCAGTGTGGGGGAAGGCAACCCCCTGGCAATGAAGAGAAGATCCCCTGAGCCCAGTGCGAAAGAGCCAGCCACCTGGTAATGGCGGCTCTAAAGTCCGGACTGCCTCTGATGTGACAAAGCGAGAAAGTGACAGCTTGTAAGATCAGTGGAGAGAGGTGCAGAAAGACTTTAACAGTGAAGAGTGAGACCAGTGAATGATTTCTTTTCCTTTTATTGTGAGTTATATCTGTCGGAAGCCCAAGAGAAAAGCGGCTAGAAAAGCGAAAGTGTGATAAGCGTGGGTGGAAAGGCTTGACAGATGGAGTGAAAGTGTGGATTACAGCGTTTGAAAGGAGAAGTCTGTGAGGAGAAGAACTGTTGGAAAGACTAAGAGTCCTGTGGATTCAAGCTTTTGAGTGGATTGTTATATTGGACTATTCCCTAGGTTTAAAACCCCAAGAGCAGAAAGGCGACGGAAGAGGAAGAAACGCGGCAATAAATGCGATACATTGAATCTTTGAATTTAGCGCAACAATATAACAGACTCTATTTGACACTATTTGCTCAATAGACCTTTAATCGATTTGGAGGAGAACATTATTTGACTGAGGTGAAGGCAGTAAGTGAAAGAGATTAAGATATCGGACTCCAAAGTATTGGAAAAAAAAAAGAGAGTAATTGAAGTTTGGGAAGAGACTGATTGCTGACAGCGATTAGTCAGCACTTTTCACCACCCTCCTTCCGGTGTGCCTGAAGAGAATTACAAAATTCCAAAAACGTTGGATTTAATCCTGACCTTAAAACTCTATTTTCTTACCACTCTACTTTATTTTCTTGAATTCTCCCTTGGTACTATTCTGTTAAACTTTCTATCCTGTCTCCTATTTACTGACTTTTTGATATTAAGGCGAATTCCTTTTCTCTTTTCACTTTTTTTTCTTTATAATAGCTATAAATTTATTTACTTAGAAAAGGTATACGGATTACTAGACTTAATTGCTAATTGATTTAATTGCTTTGAATAATTAGTAACAATAAGGATTGTAAAATATTGCTGATTTAGAATACTTAGAATATTTAATATTAAGATATAAGATTAGATAAAAGTTTATATAGATTTTTAAACTTAGAATTTTATAAAGTTGAAATTTGGTTTGATTTGATATATTACTTTCTATACATATTTGTTATATAAATTTATTATAGAGAATATTATATAGTGGTGGATAGTGCTCTATAGTATTGGAATATAGATTGTGTAAACTACATGCCCGATTGAAGACATAAAACCAAAAATAATACGTATTTATATATCTTAATTTCTAGTTGAGAGTACTGAATTTAACCACTCAATAGATTGGTAGTCCAAGCAATTAGACATTGAAATTTTATCATAAGGGTAATAACACTGAATGGTGATTTGAGACAACATAATTAACATAATTCAACAGCAAAAACAAATACTAAAAGAAATGACCTCCACAACAACCACGGCCCTGAAAATGGGAAGGAAGACTACCCCGACCCTAACAGCCACCTTGGCAACAGCTTCCCCTACAATTCAAAAAACTATTGAAGAATCCCTAACAGGAGAAAAACAATCCAATGTCTCAAATGCCAATATACAAGCTACTCTGCTAACTTTGCAAGAATCAATGTCAAAACTGCAAGAAATAATGATCAAGAATCATAATGAAACAAGAGTGGATATCAGCGAATTAAAAGAAGAGATGGGAAAGCTAAAAGCTGAGATGAAAGCGGACATACTTAAGGTAGAGGACAAGATTGGGACATTACAACAGGCTATGGAAAAAAATGAAACAATGATAAAAGAAACAGAGACAAGGACAGAACGAACGGAAAAGAATCTAGAAAGGGTAGATGAAGAATTAAAAAATGTAAGCAAAGAAATGGAAGATTCCCTGGTCTACCTAGAAATGGACAAGTCAGCTGCATACCTGAGATTTCAGAATGTGGAGGAATTGAAGGATGAAGAACTAGAGCAGCTAATGGCAGAAATACTGGCCGAACTGTTAGGAAAAGATAAAGACGACATACTCAGGGAATTTGATGAAGTTTATAGGGTCAGTACCAATTACGCAAGACGCCATAAATGTCCGAGAGAGGTTCACATCCGTTTTGCAAGAAGGAGTGTGAGAGATATAATACTCAGACTGTCGAGAGATGGAACAATAACGTACAAGGGCAAAGAGATTATGATCCTCAAGCAGATCCCAAGGAAAGTGAGGGAAATAAGACAAGATTACAAATTCCTAGCCAGTTATTTAAATCAAAAAGGAATTCCATTCAAATGGTTAATCCCGGATGGGATGTTAAAAACATGGAAAGAAAGGAAAATCAAAATAGACTCTATGGAACAGGCACAAAACTTCTACGAACAGTTAGTAGGCATGGAAGACCAAAATACCAAGGAGGAATCCAAAAGAAATTTGCAGAAAGACCGAAGTTGCCATAGAAATAAAAAAGGACCCCCCCAAAACCAAGGGAACGACTACTCACATCAAGAGAGAAAAGAACCAATCCCACAACAACTACAAGGAAAGAGCTGAATTATCACAAGACAAAAAGCGAAACAGACCTAGCTAAATGGAGGAAGAAAAGAAACTCCTATCTATCAATATAAATGGTTTAAATTCAACAACTAAAAGGAAAAGGATAATAGCTAAACTAATTAAACAAAACACCAACATAATATGTTTACAAGAAACTCACATTAGGAAAAATGATGAAAAATATTTAATTTGCCCGAAACTAGGGAAGTTATTTACGGCACCAGCAGTTAAACAAAAAAAGAAAGGAATTGCAATGTACGTGAAAGACGACCTAAAAGCAGATCTAATTTGGTCAGACCCGGAAGGAAGAACTCTGGTTTTACCAATCTCAATTAATACTATTTCATTTCTATTGGTAGCAATTTATGCATCAAATGAAGAACAAGGAAATTTTTTTAAATATTTACACCAAAAAATAATAGGATTTGAAAAAAGCAACATCTGTATGATCGGCGATTTTAACTCTATTGCTGATGACCAAAAGGACCATAATAATGCGAGTAAGAACAAAAAAGGGAAAAGAGAGTTTCCCAAGACTTGTAAGGAAATGATGAAAGAACTAAATTTAGTGGATTTATGGAGAAAATTAAACCCAGAAGACAAACAATTTACATATTACTCTAACCGCATAAAATATGGACAAGAATAGATATGGCCTGGATGAATGGGGAAATTGCAAATGAAATAAAAGGAATCGAAATTTTACCAAATGAATGGGCTGACCATAACCTAATTCAAATAATTTGGAAAGGCAGGAGAAAATCAAAGAAAAGATGGACATTAAACACTCAATTAATAAAAGAAGAAGAGTATATTAATAAGCTTAAAGAGGAACTAAATTATTTCCTAAAGGAAAATGATAATGATGCAACCTCGAAACAAAATATTTGGGATACATTGAAGGCAGTCATAAGAGGAATAACAATTTCTTATAATGCCATGAGAAATAAAAGAAAATATGCTCAACAAAACAAATTACAACAACAAATTAAGGAATTAGAAATCCAATTACAAAAAACCCCCCAAAACCAAAGAATACAAAATCAGTTAATAACAACTAAACATAAATTGAACTTATTCGAACAAGAAAAAATGGAAATAAATTTGAAAATGACTAAACAAATTTATTTTGAATAGGCAAACAAACCAGGAAGATGGTTACTTCATAAACTTAAAAAAGGGAAAGAAAAGAGATTGATATACCAATTAATAGACGAGAAGGGCGACTTACAACATGAGATAGAAAAGAAAAAAGACATCATTCACAAATATTTTGAAAAGTTATATAAAAAGGAAGACGTTAATGAGGATAAAATAAGAAATTACTTAGAGGAAACGAATGACAAAGTAATTGGAGAGGAATGGATAGAATAATTAAATAAAGATATTACATGGTCCGAATTGAAATCAGCAATAGAGAATCAAAGTAATAATGAAACCCCAGGGCCAGATGGGATTCGGGCAGAATTATACAAAGCAATCATGGAATTAATTGGACCACTGATGATGGAAGTGTTCAATGAGGTACTACTAGCAGCTAAGATACCAGACTTGTGGAGGGGAGCATTGATTTCGCTGATCCCGAAGGAGGAAGCTGACCACAGATATATTAACAACTACAGACCAATTTCACTCCTAAATACTGATTATAAAATATTCTCCTCCATTATACCCAATAGACTAAAACAAGTTTTAAACCCACACATACAGGAAGACCAAAATGGATTCCTCCTGACTAGACAAATAAAGAATAATTTAAGAACAGTAATAGATGTCTTAGAATTTTATAAAGCCCACCCTGAGAAACAATTCGCACTTATGTTTTTAGACGCAGAAAAAGCATTTGATAACCTAAATTGGCATTTCTTAATTCAAAAAATTTACAATATGAATCTAGGCACTAAATTTGAAAATATCAGAACAACAATTTATGACACACAGCAGGCTAATATCTTAATAAATGGAGAACACACAGGTCCAATAAAAATAGAAAAAGGTGTTAGACAGGGCTGTCCTCTCTCACCTCTTCTCTTTATATTCGCTCTAGAAACACTCTTAACACGTATCAGGCAAAATCCCGAAATTAAAGGATTGAAGATTAAAACAGAAGAATACAAATTACAAGCATTTGCCAATGATATGGTCTTTTTGGAGGAGCCAATAGAAAAAGGATACAAATTGATAAAAGAATTAGAACAATTTGGTGCAGCAGCAGGACTTAAAATCAATAGAAAAAAAACAAAATTAATGACCAAAAACTTAACAGAAGACCAGAAAAAAGAATTAGAGGTAAGTATGGGAATACAGGTAACAAAGAAAGTCAAATATTTAGGAATATGGCTAACACCACAATGTAAAACACTCAAAAAGAATAACTATGACAAATTGTTGCAACAAGTAAAGAAAGATTTAGAATCTTGGAGCAGGTTGCAACTTTCACTATTGGGCAGGATTGCTTCTATCAAAATGAATATTTTACCAAAATTCTTATACCTATTTCAGACAATTCCAATTAAGTTGCATAAATTTTTTTTTGAAGAACTAAATAAGATAACACTCAAATTCATTTGGCAAGGAAAGAAAGCTAGAATTAATGTAAAGGCATTACAGGATCTGAAGAGCAGAGGGGGATTAGCACTTCCAAACTGGGAACTATATTATACGGCAGCTACTTTATTATGGTTAAAAGATTGGGTGAACTTACTAAACAAAAGAACACTCTGCCACGATTTGCAGAGAGGTTGGCACGCCTTCTTATGGGAAGTGGGGAAACCCAATCAGTCATATTTTCATAGACACCTAATTAGAGATTCACTACTAACCAATTGGAAAAAAGTACGGAAAAAACACTATTTAAAAGTACCGATTTGGCTATCGACAATGGAGGCAATGGTTCATCCCAACAATTTGGACACCACAAAAATGATTAAATACAAAGACTTATTAGATTCACAAGGAAAACTGAAAATACGACAAGAATTACAAGAGTGAGGATTTAAAATTGATCAGTGGGTATACCTCCAAATCCATAGTAGATATAAACAAGATAATAAAGATTTCGGAATTTATAACAAACTCCAGCACTTAGATAAAATTTTATTAGGATCAAACAAAAAAAATATAACTAAATTTTACAAATACTTACTGGAAGTAGAACTAGAACAAGAGATAGTCAAAGGAAATATGATAGCTTGGAGCAGGAATGTCGGACGGAGTATTACATTAACAGAATGGGAAAGGATTTGAAACAGAAACAACAAGATCACAAAATCGGCAGCTTATAATGAAAACGCATACAAAATGTTTTACAGATGGCACCTTCCCCCTTCGAGGTTGGTGAAGATGCACCTCAACACGAGTCCAAAATGTTGGAAATGTAAAAGTATAGACGGAACCTTTTCCCACATGTGGTGGTCATGTAAGGAAACCCAGAAATACTGGCAAAGAATTAGAAAATGGCTAGAGGAGATAACCAAAGAACAAACTGAATATAAACCAGAGTCCTTCCAATTAGGGATTTTTGACAAACAATTATCAAAAAAGATGAAGTATATAATAATACATATCTTAACAGTGGCCAGGCTTGCGTTTGCTCAGTGCTGGAAACTATCTCATATACCTACAGAACAGATGATCATCCAGAAAATTTCAGATTGTGCAGAAATGGACAAACTAACCCTAGCCCTAAAAAACAAAGAGTCTTCAATATATTACAACTGGAATCCCTGGTACAAGTGGTTTGACCAAAGATAGATCATGCATTATAAGGTATAAAGAAAAGAATGAGATAAACTTATTTGAGTGTAATCCAAATATAGATACGGATAAGATGTGCGTATATGATACAATTTAAGAAGAAAAGATCTTACAAACTGTCAAAAAGGAAAATGTTTTTAAATGTTCACCCTCCCTTCTTTCGTTTTCTTTCTTTTTCCTTTCTTTTCGCATTTCTTTCTTTCTCTCTTTCTTGCTTTTTTCTGGTTTTGTTATTTGTGTATATGTTGTCGATTTGTTTTTTTTAATTGTAAAATTAATAAAATTTGTTTTTTTTTAAAAAAGTAAGAAAAACTCTGAGCTGATTTATCAAAGAGCCTTGGATATTTGGCAGCAGAGGTTTGTTTTATATTAGAATTACTTTTTACCTTTTGCCTCCCTTTCTACCGCCACCACTATTGGGGCTCTCTTTTTCTCTTTAATTGGATTTTAACTTTTTAAACCAGGAACTAGAATGTAAACCTTTTATTTTGGTTTTCTTTTTGTTTATTAAGAGGAACATATAGATTTTTTTTATTTTTTTATTTTTTCTTTTTAATATCTACCATTGCAAATAATTGGATTCAGGTATACAAGTGCCTGAAGAGTTTCTTTTTCCTTTTTTCCTTTGGAGTGGCAACTGTTTGTCTTTGGGGTGGGTTTCTTTTTCCTTTTTTTTTCCTTTTTCCTTTTTTCTCTCTCTTTCTTTACAGATAAGCTTTACAAGATGAGTAGAAAGACAACAGCCCCAGCTTCTTTGATACCAACCCCCTCACCATCTGGAAGACAATGATATATACAGACAATATTACAACAGGAAAAAGAGAAAGAGAAAGAGAAGGAAGTGACATTACAGATGATCATGCAAGAATTCAGAAAATTGAGCAAAAAATTGAAAAGACAGTTGAAAAAGTGGAAAATATTCAACAGATGATGATGCAATATGAAGATAGATTTTAAAAAATTGAAGAAGAAGATACACAAAGGGACAAGAAAATTGGAGATATTGATACCCGATTGAGCAATGTCGAGAAGGGCAGATGCGAACCATTAGGATGGGAAATTGACAGATCAGAATTCTACTTAAGATTTCAAAATGTAGAAGAAGGGAAAGGTGAAAACCTTGCTGAAATAATGGCAGAAATATTGGCAGAAGCACTGGAAATAACTAAAGAAAAGATGATGGATGGGATGGATGAAGTGTTTCGTGTCTACACAAGATATGCAATGAGGAATAGATTACCAAGAGAAGTTCATATCAGATTCACTAAAAAGATTATTAAAACACTGCAGGTGGCAAGAGAGAAAACTTTAAAGTACAAAGATAAAGAAATTGTGGTGCTGAAACAGATACCAAGAAGAGTACCAGAGATGAGAAGAGAATATTTATTCTTGACTAAAGAGCTACTTAAAAGAGGAGTAAACTAAAGATGGTTGATGCCAGAAGGCCTTTTGTTCACTTGGCAGGAACAAAGACACCGAATTGACACAGTTGGAAAAGCTGAGCTATTCTACTTAGAATACTTTAGAGAAAAGGAGAGAAGGTGGAGCTTCATTTCGACGATACAGCTGCAATCTCGGGGCTCCGAGATCGCAGCTGATATTTTCGCCCCTGGTTGGTCCTAACGGACCTAAACCATCCCGTAGAGATGGTGACCGTGAAGGGCACACTCTCTGGATCCCAGGGACATCGCAAAGTCCCTGGTTTGATCCGGGAGAAGTCCTTTTGCTGGCGGCGGAGAGGCAGCCTCCATAGCTGCTGAAGTCAGGACAGCTCCGGAAAGGAAGAGGCTGGAAGTGAAAGTGTGTCGGCTGGGTGAGAAAGTCTTTTTTTTTTTTTTTGTAAATTCGCTGAGATTTGGAAGGACACTCTGAATATGAGAAGAAACCTGTGAGATTTTTTTTTGACAAATCTGTATGAGCGGCGTATTTTAAAGGGATGTCAAATTGAGGCTTGGGTCTTTTTTTTTTTTCTTTCTATTACTTTTTCTTTGGATTTTAGCGTGATTTTGTAGTTAACCGGACTGAATGTTCCCTTATATATATTCTTATGCTCCTTTTTGATTTTTTAATTTTCTTTTAGGACAGAGGCTCCCTTTTGCTATTTTTTCTTTATATATATATATATATATATATATACATGTAAATTCCTTCTCTTTTTTCTTTACTCAAACTAAGTTTTTCTGGCTGGGGGGGAAGTGCATTAAGAAACTTTTGTAACACTGCCAACTAGAGGCTTGAAAATATTTTATTTGAATTGGAGAGAACTGTGAAAAGACTCCTTCTCAAGGACATTTCAACTTGATAAGATAGAGGGAAGAGCATAGCAGAATATTATTACAGGTACTTTCCTGGACTCTTATCAACATTTCAACATTTGAGGCTTGGCTTTGAAGCTTGTGGAGAAGACAGTCATAATAAGAGCCTTGGACAATTAAACAAAGTGCAGTGTTTTCTTTTCTTTTCTTTTTTCAGTTGTGGTACCCCTCCTAACCAGCCTCTCAGTAAATTTTAATTTTAGTAATATTCTTATTTTTGCTTTTTATTTTAAAGGGAAAGCCTCAGATTTTTTTCTTTATTTTTCTTTTCTTCTTCTTTTTACTGGGATTTTTTTTGCTTTTTCCATCCATGTTTTTGGACCATCCTGCCTTTTCCTTATTATTATTGAGATTTTTCAATTGGATTAAGGTGTGGAGAACCTGAAGGAATTTTTTCTTTTCTTTTTTTATATTTGTTCCTCTTCTTCTCAATTATTATTATTATTTTTGGGCTTTTTTCTTCTTTTTATTTTTCATTTTTTATTGTGGATTATTTCAAAATTGGATTAGGGTTTAGAAGAACCTGAAGATTTTTCTTCTTCTCTTTTTTCTTTTTCTTTTTTGCCATCGGGACTTTTACTGTTGGATTTTCCCATTTTGGATTATAATTGGCTACTTTACCAGTTGGATTAAAAGTTAAAAAGAATTTGAAGATTTTGAAGCATTTAAAATGAGCAGGAAACCCATATCTTCTGGCGTTTCTACTTCTACCTCTGCCTCCCCACCAGCTGGAGGACAACATTTAATTCAGACAATGTTGAAGCAAGACAAAGAACAAGAAAAAGTGACTTTACAGATGATTATGCAAGGAATCCAAGATCTCAAGACAAAAACAGATACTATTGAACAAAGAACAGAGAAGACTGATGAAAAAGTAGAAAATATTCAACAAATGATGGTGAAGTATGATGAGAGATTCCAAAAAATTGAGGAAGAAGGTAAACAAAGAGAGGAGAAGATTGGAAATATTGATAGCAGATTAACAGTGGTTGAGCAAGATAAAAGTGGGATGTTGAGGTGGGAGATGGAGAGGTCAGAATTCTATCTCAGATTTCAAAATATAGAAGAAGAAAAAGGACAAAAGTTGGCTGCAATAATGATAGAATTGTTGGCAGATGCTTTGGAAATTACAGAGGAAAAGATGATGGATGGAGTAGACGAGGTATACCGAGTTTATACAAGATATGCGACAAGAAATAGCTTACCAAGGGAAGTCCATATCAGATTTACCAAAAAATCCATCAAAACACAAATATTGCAAGCTGCAAGAGAAAAGGCGTTGAAATACAAAGGCAAAGAGATTGTGGTTTTAAAACAAATACCCAGAAGAGTGAGAGAGATGAGAAGAGAATATCGATTTTTGACCAAAATGTTACTGAAAAAGGAAGTGAATTATAGATGGCTGTTCCCAGAAGGATTAATGTTTACGTGGCAAGAACAGAGACATAGAATTGATTCAATTGAGAAAGCAGAACTTTTCCACACAGAATTTTTTGGAAGGAGAGAAGAAGAGGCAGAGAAAGAGATTTCATCAATTGAGTTTTAAGAGGAACAACTGGAAATTGAAAAAGAGGAAGAGGTAGGTGGAAAGGTGGATAGTAAAGAACAGTGTGAAGTAAGATCTACGAGAGCTGTTAGACCTAAATATAAAGCATAATCATGGAAGAAAAAAAACTGATTACAATGAATATAAATGGACTCAATTCAGCTGTTTAAAGAAGGAAAACCTTTCATAAATCAGAGAAACTAAAATTTGATATAATTTGTCTGCAAGAAGTACATATTAAAAAACAACATGAACAATTGTTAGTACAGCCAAAATTAGGGAAAATATTTACTTCTTTGACTCAATGTAAGAAAAGAGGAGTGATTCTATACATTAAAGAGGCCATCCCAGCAAAATTGATTTATACTGATGAAGATAGAAGAGTATTAATGGTGGAAATAATGGACAACAATATAAAAATACTTTTGATTGCAATTTACGCTCCGAATGATAAACAAGAAGAATTCTATAAAAAATTACATGTGAAAATAACTGGACTGGACTATGTTAATATAATTATGATGGGAGACTTCAATGGAATTGTGGACAATAAACTAGACTATATAGCAACAACAACAAAACAAAATAGAAAGACACTCCCAAAAGCTTTTTTTAAAATGACAGACGAATTAACTTTAAAAGACATTTGGAGAGAAAGAAATGTTAAAACTAAACAATACACTTTCTACTCAAATAGACATTTATCATGGTCCAGATTGGATATGATTTGGATCTCAACAGAATTAATATCTAATATTCAAGAAACAAATATTGAAATAAGTACTTGGGCAGATCATAGCCCAATGACAATTAAATGGAAGGAACAAAAAAAAAGATCGAGCTGGACATCAAACAATACTATTTTAAAGGAAAAAGATTTTACACAATGGATGGAGAAAGAATTGGCTTTCTTCTTTAGAGAAAATAAAAAAGAAGATACTTCAACACAGAATGTTTGGGATACAATGAAGGCATATGCAAGAGGTTTGATAAAAGAATATATAAGAAAAAAGAATATTAGGAAAAGGCAAGCCACTAAGGCCTTGGAAGATGAGTATAAAAGACTTGAAAAAGAATTACAGAAAACGCCACAGAAAAAGGATATTAAATTGAAGTTGGACATAACTAAACATAAAATGGAATTAATAGGGAAAGAAGAATTGGCACAGAAAATTAGAAATGCTCAACAGAATTATTTTGAAGATACAAATAAACTGGGAAGATGGCTAGCATATAAATTGAGAAAGGAGAAAGAATCAAGAAAAAGATTGAAGTTAACAGATGACCAAGGCCAAGTTTGTTATGGTAATAAGGAGAAAAAAGAAATTATTCGAGACTTCTATGGGCAATTATATAAACAAGAGAATATCGATGAGGAAAAAGTCAAACAGTATCTACAGAATGCTAATCTACCGAAGATACCTAAAGAGACTGAAGAAATGCTGGAAAGCAATATCACAATGATGGAATTAACTGAAGCACTTAAGAAACAAAATAATGGGAAAGCACCAGGTCCAGATGGGCTTCCGGCAGAATTTTATAAAACATTACAAGAATCATTGAGTATCCCATTGTTAGAAGTCATGAATGAAGTTATGTTAAAGAAGATGATACCCAAAACATGGTCAGAGGCTTATATTACACTTATACCAAAAGAAGAGGCTGATCCACTGCAAATTAAGAACTATAGACCTATCTCTTTATTAAACGCAGACTATAAAATCTTTGCTTCAATTTTAGCAGAAAGACTTAAAAAATACTTAAATAATTTCATTCACCCAGATCAAAATGGATTTCTGCCAAAGAGACAAATTAGAGATAATATGAGAGTAATTTTGGATACTTTGGAATATTATGAGGCACACCCTGGCTTTGATATCCCTAGATGCTCAAAAGGCATTTGACAATGTGAACTTGAGATTTATGTTATTATTATTGGAACAGATGGGTTTTGCCAGAAAATTTATCCAAGCAATAGAAGCCATATACAATAAGCAGACAGCGAAGGCAATGATGGAGGGAGAACTTACAGACTTTATCAATGTAAGAAAAGGCACAAGACAAGGATGTCCCCTATCTCCTTTGCTATTTGCATTGACTTTGGAAGTGTTGGATAGAAATATTAGAGATGATAAAAGTATAAAATGAATGAAAATTAAAAAGGAAGAATTTAAACTGCAAGCCTTTGCTGATGACTTAGCCTTTATTTTGGAAGATCCATTAGAAACAGCTCCAAAGTTATTGGAAAAGATAGAGGTATATGGTGAGGTGGCTGGTTTGAAAATAAATAAAGACAAAACAAAGATTTTGACAAAAAACATGCTACTGAGACAGAGAGAAGAACTGGCAGATCTGTTGAAAATTCAAGTTACGAATAAGGTCAAGTATCTGGGGATATACTTGACAGCAAGATGTTGCACATTAAAAGAGAATAACTATATTAAACTTAAACAACAGATAGCTTTAGATTTGAAGAAATGGGAAAACTTACAATTGTCATTAATAGGGAGAATTTCAACAATCAAGATGAATATTTTACCCAGAATTTTATTTCTGTTTCAAACAATACCAATTAGGCTTGGAAAAGACTATTTTGAAGATTTAAATAAAATTATGCTGAAGTATATATGGCAAGGTAAGAAAGAGAGAATTAAAATAAAGCTTTTGCAAGACGCTAGAATTAGAGGAGGTTTTGGCCTGCCTAATTGGGAATTGTATTATCAAGCTGCAAGTTTGATGTGGGTCAAAGAATGGATAACATTAAGAAAGGCTAGATTGTTGACACTAGAAGGGCATGATTGGGCTGGCATGCTTTTTTATGGTATAAGGGAACTAAAACACAGGGTTATTTTAGAAGACATTATATACGGGAGTCTTTGTGGTTAAATTGGGAGAAGATAAAAAGACAATGTTATTTGAAAATTCCAGTTTGGTTATCGACTATTGAAGCATTTTCCTATCCTATAACTTATAAGAAGGAACAAACAGTTAGACATGGGGAAATATTGGATGAAAAGGGTGAACTTAAATCGATACAAAATTTAGAGGAACAAGGTATAAAGATGAATTGGTTTTCATATGCGCAAACACATTCAAGGTATGATGAAGATGCTAAAACAGAGGGATTTTATGATAAACAGACTGATCTAGATAAGATCTTGATGGGTACTGATGAGAAGGTGATTAAAAAATTATATGGTTATCTACTGGGAATTAAGCTAGAGGAAGAACAAGTTAAAGAAACTCTGATTGTTTGGGGGAAGAACTTTGGATATGGGATTGATCAAGAGAAATGGCAAAAATTGTGGTCTCAAAATTATAAAATGACAATGTCAACAGCATATAAAGAAAATTTGTAAAAGATGTTTTACAGGTGGCACTTTCCCCCGACAAGAATAGCAAGAATGTTCAAGAATAAATCTGAAAAATGCTGGAAATGTCATCAGATACCTGGCTCATATTACCATATGTGGTGGACTTGTGAGAACACTAGAAAATATTGGACTAAAATTCGCATGTGGTTGGAAAAAATGATAAAGAAACATATAGATTTGAAACCGGAGTTTTGTCTATTGGGAATCTTACCAGATACTTACAGTAAAGACTTGAAATATCTGATTGTAAATGTATTAACAGCGGCTAGGATTGTATTTGCTAAAAATTGGAAGAATGAGAAAATACCATCGCAGGAAGAAATTATTAAGAAAATATTGGAATGTGCTGAGATGAGTAGATTGACATTTGAAATTAGAGAGCAAGAGGATAAACAATTTTATGAAATTTGGGATCTTTTCTATCAATGGTTAGATGACAAAATACAATAATAGAATATCTAGAATGTTAGATAGCAAGGAACCCTGAAGGTAGATAACAATGTTAAACTCAAACAGCAGATTGCGACAGACTTGATGAAATGGGAAAAATTGCAACAATCATTGATTGGGAGAATATCCAGAATTAAGATGAATATATTGCCAAGAGTTTTATATTTATTCCAGACAATTCCGATTCGATTAGGGAAAGAGTTTTTTGAAGATTTAAATAGAATTGTGTTGAAATATATTTGGCAGGGTAAAAAAGCAAGAATAAAATTAAAGCTGTAACAAGATGCAAGAATAAGAGGAGGGTTTGCCTTGCCCAATTGGGAGCTGTATTACCAGGCGACAAGTTTGATGTGGGTGAAGGAATGGATAACACTAAGGAACAGTAGATTATTGACTTTAGAAGGCCATGACTTGCTGCAAGGATGGCATGCCTTCCTCTGGTATAAGGGAACTAAAACACAGGGGTATTTTATTTTAATTTTTTTTGGAACAAATTTTATTGATTTTAAAGACAAACAAACCATCATTAACCATTAAATACATAAAACCTCTTTCCATTATTAATTTTACAAGACAAGTAGAATATTATTTTATGCAACATAATTCTGTTTTACACCATTTCAATATAAACATATAGATATCTCTTAACAAATTTCTCATTATTTCTCTTTTCGTATTCAATTTCATTGTTACTATTATTATTTTCTATATTTATCCAGTTTATAGTCATCAACTTCATTCCTCTCTGACTTGATTACCATTATTCTCATCCAACATTCCTCCGAGGTTTTATTAATTCTCAAACAAAACATAGATACACAAAACACAAAAATATAAAACTTCTTTTAAGAAAGTAGTTTGGCCCCAGATTACCTCTCTTTGTATGGACTTCAATTAAATTCGTGCTCATCTTATATACCATTACCTATCTTATTTACCATTCTATATCTTCTATATAACTTCTCCCCGCTTTTCATTCTTCTTATTTCTATTTTATTTAATTCATTTTAATTTAAATCATTGTATTTGTATTTTTTGTCCATTCTTTCCAAATTATCCATTTATCTCATTCCCTATAGTAAGAAAAATAAAAGAATTTCTCCTGAAATCACTGATCAGAGTATGATGCCTTTCTATCCTCCCCCTAAATTAATATTTAAAATAACGCCTGATACCCAATCTGATTCTGCTTAGTACATTCTACCTGCTAACCTTCAAAGAGAAAAAATAATAAATTCATAATAATTAATATAATTAGATAATAAATCTAAATATTAAATCTCATAACATTCCAATTGTCTATTTCAAAAAACAAGTACTACAATTTTATTAAATTTTAAAATCTGTCATTACAAAACATTTCAATATTTTAATCTTTTATTAATTCTTATAACATTCTAGTTTTCTATTTCTAATACATAGTACCATCTTATGTACCTTGCAGAATCTTCTTTTTTAAAGAAATTGTACCTTACCCTTTATACCTAAAAAACAATCCTTTTTTCCCATCTTGTTTCATACCTTTGTGGCTTTTCCCTCCCTTTCTTATCCCCCTGGCCTTTTTAGCCCCCCCCCACTAACCTCCGCCTTTTTAGCTTTCCCTCTCTGTTGTACTCCTTTCTCCTTTTGCTCAGTAACATTGTTTGTTTTGCATCTTATTTTTTCCTTTCTTAAGTGTTTTTTTAAGTCTTAAGTCCTTCATTTTCCTTCCTTTCTTTCTCCTTTCTCTCTTAATTAAATTAATTTTTTAGATTCACTTCCGGTTTGTCGGCTTTGCCAGCAGCAGGGTTTCGCGATCCTGCGCGATTCCTGCCGCGCTAGTCGTTTTGGTGCCTCCGATCCGGACGGGTTTGGAGGCTAAGGCTGCCTTGCAGAGGCAGCCGAAGATAGGGGGGAGCTGGTGAGGGGTTTGGGGGTGTTGCAGACCCCCTCCCCAGCCGGCAAAACCCCCTTTTCTCAAGGCAGTCGAGCAGCGGTCTGCAATGGCCGCCACAAAGAAGCCGGCAGCTGGGTAAGACTGAGCAGGAGGAAGAGGGGAGAAAGTTTACAAGAGAAAGTTTTTTGGCTGATCCAGGACTTTAAGAGGCATTTAATCCTGAGAACTATGACTTTTTGAAAAATACTTTGTTTCCAGAGGAGGATTTCAAGCGGCAAAATTGAGGTGCTGAAAGGAAAGTTTACTCTCCTTCCCTATGGAATCAACAAATGGCCATTGAGAAACCTGTTGTTTTTTATAAAAGGTAAAAACTTGGCTTCTTGTTATAAGTGGGAAGGGAGAGGACAAAAAAAAATATTAAGATCTTGCTGGAGGAGATGCCTTGAAGATCTTGAGACTAGAAATTGATTGCAACAAGGCTGTAAAATACAGATTGGGCTTTTTTTCTTTTCCCTTTTACTGATACCACCCCAGGAAGAGAAAGCGAGAACTTTGTGCGTTGTTTGGACTGATTGATGTCTCTGGGACTTTGAGGAATTGTTTTAACTTTTGAAACATTTTGGTTGCTCTAAGAATAAAGAATGGCTTTATCTGATGATGAACTTAGAAAGGAATATCAAGAAAGTAAGGACGCTGTGAAAGAAGCTTTTCTTTCTTCAGAAATGGTGCTTGCTATTTATCAGCAAACACAACAACAGATGGAGGAAATAGAAGGAGAAGAAGAAAAAGAAGAAGAAGACGCCATCTTCAACACAGGGGTATTTTAGAAGACAGTATATTTGTGAGGCATAGTTTTTGAGCTGGGAGAAGATAAAAAGACAATATTATTTAAAAATTCCAACATGGATATCAACTATTGAAGCTTTTTCTTATCCAATAATACATAAAAAGTGCTCCATATTAACATACTTGGAGGACCCCCTTTCTGATTGGCCCAGGGACACCTGTCCGGATTGGTCACTGAGAATCGCCCGTGATTGGCCAGTCCAATCGCCGAAGATTCAAAGAACTGTCATTGGCTGGAGAGCCACAGGGAATCCCCATAAGAAGGGCTGCCGCGGCTCTGATGTCCAGCACAGACCTATACATTAAATAAAGAGCTGAAAAGTCACACTGGTCTCGAGTCTCTTTCCCGTGATCCAACACTGGCGACGAGGGTGGGATCCTGAGACAAAGAGACCAGTCGAGCACGTGGCAACCAGAGCTGAACAATCGATGTGATGGCCAGCAGCAACTTGCCACCCGCACCATTCAACCAGACGGCAGAGGACTGGGAATCGTATATTGATTGGTTCCTCATGTTCCTCGAGAGCAACAACCTGAAAGACGCCAATGACCAAAGAAAGAGAGCTGTATTCCTGACACACTGCGGGCCCGCAGTGTTCAAGATGGCCAAGGCGCTGGCCAAGCCCCAGGACGTGAAGGAGATGGCATGGACAGATCTAGACCGGCTACTCCGAAACCATTATGCACCGGCTGTTCCCAATCTCATCCGAAGGCATGAGTTCTACAGAAGGGACCAGAAGGAAGGGGAAAGCATCAGAGACTTCATGGCAGCCCTGAGGAACATTGGGGGTGCGTGCAGCTTTTCCGACATGGACGAGGCTCTGAGGGACCGTGTGGTTCTCGGATTAAGAGATCCCACACTCCAGAGCTGGCTGATGGCTCGAGCAGACATCACGGTCACCAAAGCCATCACCAAAGCCACTGCAGTTGAGACCGTGAAGAAGTCAGTGGCCAAAATGCACCAAATGAACGCAATGGATCGGCAATTACCCACGGAAGCCAACCCATCCCCAGAAAAAAGACCAGAAGCAATCCAAAAAGCCACGACAACACACCACGAGGATGTCGATTCACCTTCTGAGACCGAAGACGAGGAGGAAGAAATCCACAGGCTCCAATTGTTACGAGACCGACGGGAGCGGAGAGGTCGTAAGTCAGGGTTTCAGTGTGCCAGGTGCAGAGGAGACCACCCCCATTCAGAGTGCTGGTTTCTATATGCCATTTGCTGGCACTGTGATAAACGGAGACACATTGCCAAAGTCTGCTGGAACAAGAGAAATTACAGCCCGAGGCGACACAACAGCACCCTCCCCCCCAGAACCAGAGACAGGCACACAGAGAGCCGATGGAGCCACGAAGGCAGAAACAAGCGGCTCAGTGAAAACTGTCGGAAGGAAGAAACCCATCAGACGGTCACCATTGGACACTCGAACACCACCGACGCCCGAAAAGTGCATGTGCAGGTCGGCATCGAAGGCCAGCAGTGCGACATGGAGGTGGATTCCGGATCCTACCTCTCCATGGTATCCTGGGACACTATAAAGCGGTTAGTACCCAGCACACAAAGGCGGGAGCTGGAGAGCCAAAGACTAAACCTAAAAGACTACCAGGGGAACCGGATCCCCGTGGTAGGAATTGGACACTTCCACATTACATTCAAGGGGCATGCAAAAATACTTCCACTGACCATCGTGGATAGAGACCGCCCAAGCCTGCTGGGGCTGGAATGGTTCGCGCCATTAGGGATCGAGGTGACTGGCATCAACCACGTCGAGGAAACAGACTGGGAGGAGGAACTCATGAAGGACTTCCAAGATGTCTTCGACGGACAATTAGGCAAGTACCGTGGGTCCCCAATAGCATTTAACTTGAACCCAAATATTGCCCCAATCCACCTAAAACCTAGGCGAGTCCCATTCGCACTCAAGCCAAAAATTGATGAGCAATTGGACAAGCTCATTGCACAAGGGGTCCTAGAGCCGATAGACCATGCACAGTGGGAAACCCCAAATAGTCACCCCAATTAAGCTGGACGGGTCCATGAGAATCTGCGGTGACTACAAGGCCACCCTCAACCATGCGCTGCAGCAGAGTGCTTACCCCATCCCGGTGGTACAGCACCTCCTACACTCACTGGGGGGAGGAAAAGTCTTTGCAAAGCTCGACCTGGAGCAGGCATACCAGCAGCTGCCAGTCGACGCCAAGACTGCTGAGGCGCAAACCATCATGACCCACCGGGGGGCATTCCTTTGCAAGAGGCTCCAATTTGGAGTCAGCGTGGCACCAGGGGTGTTCCAGAGTTTAATGGAATGACTATTGCAAGGAATAAAAGGGGTGGTGCCCTACTTCGATGATGTATTGGTGTCAGCAAAAAACAAAAGCCAATTGGGGAGCCACCTCAGGGAGGTCCTGCAAAAATTTAAAGACGCAGGACTAAAAGTTAAAAAAGAGAAGTGCCAACTATGCACAGAAAAAGTAGAGTTCCTGGGGTACCTGGTTGACAAAAACAGAATCCACCCCACAGAAAAGAAGGTTAAAGCCATCAAGGAAGCTCCGAGACCACAGAATAAAGCAGAGCTGCAGGCTTTCCTAGGGCTTATTAACTTTTATAATGTTTTCTTGCCACAGAAGGCAACAACGGCGGAGCCCCTTCATAGATTACTGGACAAGACAGCCACATGGTCCTGGGGCAAGTGGGAAGAAACCGCATTTCAGAAAATAAAAGACTTCCTAACATCGGAATCAGTCTTCATACAGTATAGTAAAACCCTACCGCTGACTGTGACCTGTGACGCTTCGCCATTTGGCGTCGGAGCCATCCTGAGCCACACTCTGCCGGACGGGAGAGAAGCACCAATTGCATATTTCTCCAAAACATTGTCCAGGGCAGAGAGGAACTATAGCCAGCTGGACAAGGAGGTGCTAGCAGCGATCACCGGCGTGAAGCGGTTCCACGAGTACCTGTACGGTAGGACCTTCTCCCTTATCACCGATCATAAACCACTCCTGGGGATCCTGGCAGGGAACAAGGTCACCCCTAACATTTTGTCACTGTGGATGACAAGGTGGTCCGAGTTCCTTGCTGCCTACAACTATCAACTAATACACTGCCCCGGGAAAAGCATCTCGCATGCCGACGCACTAAGCCGTTCCCCCCTGCTGGACCTGGAAGACGACCTGGCACCCACCACATCCACCCTACAGATAGAGACACTGGCCAACCCACCAATGACTGCGTCAGACATTGCCAGAGAGACTATTAAAGACAGGAAACTGGCACGGGTCTTGAGCTGGGTGGCCAGAAACTGAGGGCAGCGACCACTTTAAACCTTTCCGGAACCGGCAGACTGAACTATTTACTCAAAAGGGATGTATATTATGGGGGGGACAGAGTGGTGGTTCCAGAAACGTTGCAAATGAGGGTATTGGACATGCTGCACGAGGGACACCCAGGCATCGTAAAGATGAAATCCCTGGCCAGGAGCTACATCTGGTGGCCAGGGATGGACAAAACCATCGAGACATGGGTGGCAACATGCCAAAGATCCAGACCAACCCCCCCGCCGCACCGACCCTCGAGTGGGAAACACCCAGGGGCCCCTGGTCAAGGGTCCACATAGATTTTGCGGGACCCACAAAAGGACATACGTTCCTAATAACCATCGACGCTTACTCCAATTGGCTGGAGGTCAGTGTCATGAAAACGACAACTACAGAAGCCGTTATAAAAAAATTAACTAAACTATTTGCAACCCACGGACTACCGGACCTACTAGTCTCGGACAACGGGCCACAATTGTGTTGTCATTTGAAATTTTTTTTAGCAGAATGGGGCATAAGGCACACATTAACAGCGCCCGCTCACCCAGCGACGAACGGGTGGGCGGAACTCATGATCTGGTACACCAAAGATGCGCTAGAAAAAATGGACACAGGGAACATACACGACAAAATAAATAAACTACTGACAGTACAACACATAACACCCAGCTCCACAACCAACAAAAGCCCAGCAGAACTCCTAATGGGCAGAAAGCTACGATCACACCTAGACAAACTGCACCCGACATATAATTCCAAAAAACCACCAGACTCGTCCAGCAAACACCGCAACTTCACACCAGGGGACTCGGTATACGCAAAAAACTTTACCAGGGACCCACTGGTAATATGAACCAGGTATCTGATGACATTTCCAACATTTATCTGATTTGTTCTTAAACATTCACGCAATTCTCGCCGGGGGTAGATGCCACCAGTAAAACATCTTATAAAAATTTTCTTTATAAGCAGTTGACATTGTCATTTTATAATTTTGAGACCACAATTTTTGCCAGTTTTCCAAATCAGTCCCATATCCAAAAATTTTCCCCCAAGCAATCATCTTTTCTTTAACTTGCTCCTCCTCCAATTTAAATTCTAATAGATGTCCATAAAGTTTTTAAATTATCTTTTCGTCAGTACCCATCCAAATTTTATCTAAGTCAGTCAACTTATTACAAATACCTTCTGCCTTGGAGTCTTTATCAAACCTAGATTGTATTTGCAAATAAGAAAACCAATTCATTTTTACACCTTGTTCTTGCAACGCTTGCATAGATTTAAGTTCACCCTTTTCATTCAATATCTCACTATATCTATCTGTTTCTTCCTTTTTGTTGGATCGCGGGAAAGAGACTCGAGACCAGTGTGACTTTTCAGCTCTTTATTTAATGTATAGGTCTGTGCTGGACCTCGGAGCCGTGGCAGCCCTTCTTATGGGGATTCCCTGCGGCTCGCCAGCCAATGACAGTTCTTTGAATCTCGTGCAATCGGACCGGCCAACCGCAGGCGATTCTCAGTGACCAATCTGGACAGGTCTCCCTGGGCCAATCAGAGAGGGGGTCCTCCAAGTATGTTAATATGGAACACCCCTCCCCTCTTGGTCCAGTCCAACCTACATAACGTAGTCCCGTAGGTAGGCGGGGCTTTTGACATGCCTACTTGACCTGCGCAGCTCAGTTGTGTTGTTGTCGTTGGCCAGTTCGGATGGGATCTTCGTTTCTCCTGGCCTCTTTGATGGAACCTCCTGGGAGGGTGAGTCAGTCCTGCTGCGGCCACCCGGTCTACCCAGGTTGGCTTCAGCCCTGCCACTCCCGCCTGGTTGTTCCGGGTCGGTCAAGTAGGCTTGGCTGCTCCTTCCAGGAGAGGCTTACCGTCAGTGTTCTGTGGCCGGTTCCCTTCTGTCGAAGTTGTCTACCGGTAAGTAGTGCTGGTTTATTTTCTGACCTGTTGGTGTTGGTGGCGGGTGTTCTGTTTGCGTTGCCGGAGGGTTTCCCCTTCCTTTTTGGTTAATGTTGGGGTTTTCTATTTGTTGTTGCGTTGTATCCAGAGTGGGTGGACATGTTCAGACGCAAAGAAATATTGGACTATAATCCACACATGGTTGGAAAAAATGATAAAACAACAAATAGACTTTAAACCAGAGATCTTTTTATTGGGAGTCATACTGGACATATACAATAAAGAACTGAAATATTTGATTGTAAATGTTTTATCAGCAGCTAGAATTGTATTTGCGAAGAACTGGAAAAATGACAAAATACCTTTGCAGGAGGAAGTTATCAAAAAAATTATGGACTGTGCTGAAATGAGTAAACTGACATTTGAAATTAGAGAACAAGAAGATAAGCAATTTTATGTGATATGGGATTTGTTTTATCAATGATTGGATAAAAAGGCATGGTAATATAATAGACTAGATAATTTTGTGATAGAAATTTAATAGATTGATATAAAATATAAGACTAAAACATATGAAGAATGGTTACAGGAACTGGGCTTGGCTAGTCTAGTAAAGAGAAGGACCAGGGGAGAATAACCACTGGTTGAAAGTATAACATAAATTTTAAGATAAAACTTGGAACATCTCGTATAAAACGATGGAATAAACAGTTTAGTCATGGATGATTAATAACTGATAAATATATAAACATATGTTAGTTTGACAATGTGAAGACTGGTATAAATTGTGAGTAAATGACTACAAAAGTATAGCACAAAAGATACGTAACCAAGGGACACACTGTATGTATATAAAATGGAAGAGGATTTTATGTTTTTATGTTTTTGTATGTGTATGCTTGTGTTTAAAAATAAAAAACTATTTTAAAAAAATAGTTTCTGGTTCCAGTTTCAATCTATGATTTGTAATCTCAAAAAGCCATCTCTGGACCTTCTTCCAGTATTTTTTAACTTCTATACATTGCCACCACATATGGAAAAACGTTCCTTTTTTTTGTTTGCACTTCCAGCATTCCGGTTTTATATTTGAATACAATTTTGCCAGGCTTGCCAGTGCTAAGTGCCATCTACAAAACATTTTATATTGATTTTTTTAAAATGCCGTTGACAAAGTCAGCTTCCAGTTCTTGGTCCAAAACTTTTCCCATTCAT
Organism: Hydrophis major; assembly: GCA_033807585.1. NCBI lineage: Eukaryota > Metazoa > Chordata > Lepidosauria > Squamata > Elapidae > Hydrophis > Hydrophis major. Next base: position 2,757,630 of record JAUCBL010000017.1, read on the forward strand.
CCAAATTTATGTTATGCCCTACATTTTTCACCCAGGCAATCACTGATCCCTTGACAATTTCTTCCTCTAATTCCACCTCCAATAAATAGTTATACGTTCGTGTTATAAATTTTATTGTCAGACGTCCAGAAATCCTTCGTTCCAAAACAGTAACTCTGAGCCAACATAATCTCAAAGTGCTTTATTAGAAACAAAACATTCTAGCATCGTCCAGTGGAATTTCAGTACTGGAATCCTACCAGCTCATCCCACAAAATTCCACCTACCTCCACCCCCTTTTCTACAACTCATTAATTACATGAACCAATGATCTGCATTCTCAATTCTCTGCTTTGCCACTCTCTGTGACCTTGAACTAATAACTCATAATATTTTTTTTCCTAAGAACTATTCAATACATCACTTCCTCCCTCCAGAACTCTATGGCAACGATGAATTCCAGAGTTGACAGGCATCCCCCTTGAAAATTCCTTCTCCTATAAGAAAAGAAAAACAAAACACAACCAGGGGTTAATGCATTGTCCTTAACCTCCTCTCCCCCCCTCCACGAGGACCCTTCGGTTTGTGGGGGAATTCCTCATGGAACTGATTAACCAATTTATCAGTATGTATGTTCCAACTTTTTACCCAACTAGCATCCGAGATACAGTAACCTTTCCATAAGACCAAATATTGCAATTGTCCTCTGTGCAATCTAGAATTGAGGATTTTCTTAATTTCATAATGTGTCTCATCCTGTACCGTTAACAGTTTAGGAGGAGCGATTGGTGTTGGTCTGATCATTGATGTAGCAGCTGGTTTCAACAAACTACTTTGGAAAACTGGATGAATTTTCCCTAATAGTCGAGGAAGATTCAATAGGACTGTGACCGGATTAATTATTTTTGAAATCGGGAATGGGCTCAAGAATTTTGGTCCTAACTTCTTACTAGGGAGCTTCAACCTAAGATACTTGGTTGACAAACATACTTTGTCTCCAACTTTTAATGGCGGTTGAAGAGATCTATGTTTATCCGCTTGCTTTTTATAATTTTTTGGAGCTTCGGTCAAAGCATTTTTTGTATCTTCCCAACCTTTTTTTAATGAGTTCATCCATTCTATTAGAGACATGGATGTGGGAGGTTGTCTAAGTAATTCTGGCATAGAGACAAATTCCATGCCAGTGTTGATTTGGAATGGAGTCAGTCCCGTGCTGCTGTGTACTGCATTATTATAAGCAACCTCTGCAAAAGGCCAATTTTCTTGTTGATAATTTACATAGCATCTTATGTATTGTTCAAACATGGTGTTAGCTCTCTCCACTGCTCCGTTACAAGCAGGATGGAAAGCTGAGGATAATCCTTGGGAGGACCCAACAGACTTCAAAAATTCCCTCCAGAATTTAGTGGTAAATTGTACCCCTGTAAGCCTTCGTTTGTACACATAGGAATTCTAGCAATAAACTATATTACTCACAGGATTCGTTGTGAATAGGTACGTTTATTTTTGCTTGTTTTCCTTCAAACACGGCAACAACAGATATACCGGATAAAGTCAGCACTGAGATCATTCGTCTCTCAGCGCAATTTATCATGCAGCCCCACCCTATGCAGCTAACTAACATCCGCCCTCCCCATTCGTCCTACACACCTCCACCCCACAATTCTAAATGCAACTAATTACCAAACAGAATGGGGTTTCAATTCCCAGGTTGTGCCATAACTTCCTCAATGATTGTGTTTCATTTCGGGTAATGAGAGGAATTGGAGTGATAAACCTTCTCCCTCCCCATCCTTGTTGCATGTTTGTGCTGATATGAGATAAGTCGAACCGGGATGGGATCTTCAAAAGTAAGAGACGTTTTCCGATCAAGTTGATCTATTGTAAATGGCAGGATCAGACTTTCATTCCCCAATCAAGATAATGTGTCGGGATTCACTTCAGGAGATAAACCAGTCAACTCTTTGAAGCCCGACAGGCAGCCCCCTCTACCATTGTTCTTTCTGTAACAGAAAGGTTATTATTAGTTACATGTATACATCATACTTCATCCCTCCCACCCGGCTTGGTAGGGTTTTTTATATGGAACTGTCATCTCAAACAAGATGCCGATATATCTGTATATGGTATCCATGATGCATCAGCTAATGGGTAACCTGTCCACCGGACTAAATATTGCAATACTCCATGTCTACAACGTGAATCGAGTATTTCATCGATTTTGTAATGGTCATCACGGAGTGGTCCTGGGGTATGCAATCTAGGCTTTTGTGTTATATTTGCAGGTTTTAACAGACTGATATGAAATACAGGGTGAACTCTTTTGAACCGAGAGGGAAGTCGAAGACCAACTGTCACAGGATTGATTACTCGTATAACTTGAAATGGTCCAATGTATTTTGGACCTAGTTTTTTACTAGTTAAACTGAAGTGTAGGTATTTAGTCGATAGATATACCCAATCTCCAATATTATATTGTGTTTGTGCTGATCTTTTTTTATCTGCTTGGACTTTATACATTTCCTGCGCTTTTTTCAAAGTGAGATGAACTGAGTTCCATTGCTTACGTATTTTATCTGCCCAGGTATTTGTGGTCTCTATATTGAGTTCTTGTTCATTATAGGGCCATTCGGGTATGGGTACAAATTCCATACCACTTACTATTTGGAAAGGGGAATGACCAGTACTGCTATGTACCATATTGTTACATGCTATTTCAGCATACGGTATCAGATCTGCCCAATCACTTTGTTGATAGTTAACGTAACAACAAAGATATTGTTCGATGGCGGCATTTGCTCTTTCAGCTGCTCCATTGGTAGCTGGGTGTTATGCTGTACTTAGTCCTTGTGTTGAACCAATCAAATGAATAAACTCCAGCCAGAATTTTGAGGTGAACTGTACTCCCCTATTGGATATTATTTTTTGAGGTACCCCATGTAAGCGATATATATGTTTTATAAATAATTCAGCTTACTTTTTAGCGGATGGTTTTCCTTTACATGGGACAAAATGTGCTTGTTTGGAGAACAGATCAATAACCATCCATATCACTGTGTAGCCATGGCTACCCGGTAGATCAACTATAAAGTCCATTCCAATGTCTTGCCAAGGTTTCATCGGTTCAGAGACTTTGTAATAATCCTGCTGGCTATCCAATTTTATTTTTATTTATTATACATACAGGACAAGATTTCACATAATTCCCTATATGTGATCTCATGCCTGGCCACCAAAACTGTCGTTTTGCTAAATGTAAAGTTTTTAGGAACCCATAATGTCCTGCCTGTTTGATGTCATGACATTTTTTTAATACTATTGATCTTAATGTGTTCAGTACATATATTTTAGTTCCCCACCAAGTGATCCCATCTTTCATTTCTATTTGATTTTTATTATTTATTAACCATTCATCTTCTGCTAATATTGTAGGTAAGTCGGTTGTAAGTATTGTGGATCGTAAAGATTCTATTCTATTAGTAGTTGGTATTAATGGTTGGATTATATTCTCTCGTACACTATTATACTGAGGAAGCCTTGACAAAGCATCCGCTTGAATGATAAATGGTAGAGTTGTGTTTCAATACTGGTTCTTTTGTGAACAGATTTTTTAGGTTATCAAATGCCGTTTGGCATTGGTCAGTCCACTTTAGCATAGCACTTGGCTTTGGATTTTCAATACCAATGGATTTAGCTCATAATAAATCCATTAGTGGTATAGCGACATCAGCAAAACATGGAATACATTGTCTGTAAAAGTTTGCAAATCCCAAGAAACTTTGCAGTTGTTTCCTGGTTTTTGGAGCTTGCCATTTTAATACCGCTTCCACTTTTTGGGGGTCCATTTCCACTCCTCGTTCTGAAATACAATACCCCAAATAATCTAATTGTTTAGTGTGAAATTCACATTTCAATAATTTTACATAAAGTTGGGCATCCAATAATTTTTTGAGCACCTATCTGACTAATTTAATATGTTCTTGCTTGGAATTAGAATGAATTAAAATAACAACCAAATGAACTAAAACACCTTTATACAAATGTTCATGTAACACTTCATTTATCAATTGCATGAATACTGCTGGAGCTCCTTGCAATCCGAATGGCATAACGTTATAGTAGTAACTACCAAGAGGGCAATTAAACATGGCTTTCCATTCATCCCCTTCTCAAATTCTTACTCTATAATAGGCTTCTCTTAAGTCTAGTTTCATGAATATACGTCCTTTGGCTAGTGTGGCTAGTAAGTCCTTCATTAATGGCAATGGATACAATGGTTCTACACAGATGGCATTCAACCCTCAATAATCCACACATAAACTCAACCCTCCATCTTTTTTCCCCCGGAATAACATGGGTGCTGCCATATGGGATCTTCCTGGAGTGATAAATCCTCTTTTTAAATTTTTATCGATGTATTTTCTCATTTCCTCCAATTCCTTTTGGGTCATTGAGTACATTCATGGTTTGGGTAACGCCACTCTTGGGATCAATTCGATGCCACAATCTGTAGGTCGATGGGGTGGTAAACAATCAGTGCCATCTTCCTTGAATACATCTGCTAAGTCTTCATACTCAATTGGATAGGTTTTTTTGGTAAGTGTTCCCTCTCTTACTTGATTTGTATTATTTGAAAGGCGAGGCGGGCCATCATCATGGCATGGTGGATTAGGACCGATGGCTAGACGTAATTTACGATAACCCCCTTCCCAGTGTATAGTGGGTTCCCATCTACATGCTATAGATATACTTTCATGGACCACTGAAAGGAGGAAATGGCTCACATGCTTTGCCCAAGAGTGTGATAGGCAACAGGCTTTTAAGGGGCTGCCAGAAAGAAGGGGGGGGGGGCAATGTATTTTCCAAAGAAGCAGAAGGCAAAACAAGAAGCAATGGATGGAAACTGAACAAAGAGAGAAGCAACGTAAAACTAAGAAGAAACTTCCTGACAGTGAGAACAATTAACCAGTGGACTTGCTTGTCTCCAGAAGTTCTGGGTGCTCCAACACTGGAAGTTTTGAAGAAAAGACTGGAAAGCCATTTCTCTGAAATGATATAGGGTTCCCCCCAAGGACCAGGGGAGACATGATCACAGTCTTCCAATATTTGAGGGGCTGCCACACAGAGAAAAGGGTCAAGCTATTTTCTAAAGCGCCCAGACAAGGAATAATGGATGGAAACTGAACAAGGAGAGATTTAACCTGGAAATAAGGAGAAACTTTCTGACAGTGAGAACAATCAACCAATGGAACAGCTTGCCATCAGAAGTTGTGGGAGCATCATCACTTGAGACTTTCAAGAACAGTTTGGACTGCCATTTGTCAGAAATGGTATAGGGTCTCCCACTTGGGCGGGGGGTTGGACTAGATGACCTACAAGGTCCCTTCCAACTCTGATTATCTGTTATCTGTTGAGTGTCAACTAAAAAATACTTCTTTGGTCTTTTTAGTTGTCAGCAGAAAGGGAGGGGGAAAAGCAGTGCATTCCTTAAATGCTTGAGATAATTGTTTTGGCAACTGAAGCTTCTGGTGTGCAAAATTATTACTGGAGAGCATGATTGATGACTCTTGGCTATGAATGTGTCTCATTGGAGAATATACATCCAGGGGTTTGGGGGGAAGACCAGGGTCAAGGGTGAAATTAATGATGTGTCAGACTCAGCTGCCACCAGGAAATGCTGACATGTCAACTCCTAATAAATCAATCTTTTTTTCTCTGAGAGATGCAGCTAGAGACTTATAATTTGAATGGGGGTGCATGTCGAAGTCTTGACATTAAGTACATGTCATGTTTGTTAAGAAGATGACAAGAGTTGAAGTATTCAAAAAAGCAAGACATGAACCATTGCAATATAAAGGCAAAGAAATTGTAGTGTTGAAACAGGTGTCAATTAGACTAAGAAACTTAAGGAGACAATACCAGTTCCTGACAGGTCAGCTGATCAAATACAATGTAAATTTTAGATAGTTGACACTAGAGGGAATACTAGTAACATGGAATGAAAAAAAGATATAGATTGGACTCATTAGACAAAGCACATGAATTCTTTGAATACCATTTTGGCACCACTGAAGAACAGGAAGGGGGAGAGGAAGCAGAACGTAAAGGTCAAAAATAACCAGTAAATGTGGAAATGACTATATGGCAAAAAGAAAATGAGGCTGAGAAAACAGAACAAGCAGAATGAGAAGGAGCAAAGGCAAAGGAACAGAGAGAACTACAGAGAGGACAACACGACCTATATAAAAGTGAAAAGATGGAATAAGAATTAAAGATGTTATCAATGGACTGATTTCACCAATGGAAAGGAAAAAAAATTCACAAAATTACAAAAACTAAAATTTGATTTAATCTGTCTCCAAGTTCATATAAAAAAACAACATAGCAAGTTTTTAAAATACCCCAAAATTGGAAAAGCATATTTCTCATTAGCACAACAAGATAAAAGTGGGGTGGTTTTATATATAAAGGAAACAATAAATGCCAATCAAATTTAAAAGATGAAGAAGGGAGAATTTTGATGGTAGAGGTAATAATAAATCAAAACAAATACTGTTGATAGCAATATATGCACCGAATAACAAACAAGAATTTTACAAATAAACTGCATATGAAAATAACTGAAATGGATTATGAAAATATTTTTGTGTTAGGAGACTTTAACGCAATAGTGGATCCAAAATTGGACTATAAAAGCAGGAAAAATGGTAAAAGGGCACAAAAAACACTACCAAGGACTTTTTTTTAAATGACAGAAGAATTATCACTCCAAGATACATGGAGAGAAATGAACTTAGAGAAAAGTCAATACACATTATACTCAGATAGACATCAATCATGGCCGAGAACAGATATGATATGGATGACACCGGAATTAAGAGCAAATGTACAAGAGATAGAAATTAAAACAAATGTTATGGGCAGATCGTAAACCAATAAAAATAAAATGAATGTCATGCCCCTGTCGGAATCTGATTCGGGGGGGGGGGGACGAGCAGCTGACAGGGAGTGGGAGTGTGGCTCTGTTAGGAATAACATAGGTTACCTAACTTAGTTTGGGTAAAATAATATATATAAACTATGTTAGTGAGTTTAAGTATGTGTATCACTTTAAAACTGCAAAGCATGTAATTTTGGGTGCGGCTGTAAAACCGCCATAAAAGGGAGCAAGAGAGCTTACTGTTTGCTGGTTTTTACTGGATTGCTGACAATGATGGATTAATGGTGATAACTGCGTGTTTTCCCTGCTGTTGCTGAACGAAGAAAAGAGGTTTGATTTTCTTCATATCTCTACTGTGAGAAGATTTATTACTGGACTGATATTTGTAAGTTTACTGACCTCTTTTTCGACACTGGACTTTGCAACTAAATAATCCCTGGACGGACTGAACTAGTGAATGATATATGGACTGTTTTGACTATGCTAAAAAACTCTTACTGGAATAAACTATTTAACTAGCACAGTGTATCTGTTTTACTGAGTGTAAGCTACAAAAACATTTATCTCAAATATTTTGCCTGCCTGCCTGACTGCCGTGCAGATTCTGCTAGGGTGTATCCCTAACAGGCTCCATTGGCTGTGGAAAAAACTGGGGAAGGGCACAGTCCGGGTGGGCAGAGCAGGGGAGAGGTAGAGCAAGGGAGAGAGAATTCGGAGGAAGACCCAGGCTCAACCCCTCTTCATCCTAGGTCACGCAGGGAGGAATGGAGAGGGGAGCAACGTGAGTTGCGTGGCTTACGGGGGAGGAAAGGGCCCTGATTCCCTTCATTAGCTGCAGCTGGGAACACAGTGTTTAAAAAGGAAAGCTGTGCACAGCAACTTGTTGGAAGCAAATCATGAGTTATCTGTTATTGTCGAAGCTTATCTTCGTTCCTGGCATCTTCCCAACTGTGTGTGCTTTGTTGGCCTTTTAAGTCTGCAATTCCTTATCCTGCCCTGTCCAGTTAATTGCTGCAGCGTGGTTTGTGTGGATTTACAGTTTGTATGTACTTTGTTTTTGGACTGAATTTCCTCCACTTAAAGACTGTTCTTGGGAGAGTTTTTTCTCCAGCCAAAGGTAACCTGGACACTGGGGGCAAAGTTGGAGGTATTAAAGGGACTCTTCTTACTTATGTGACTGTGTTGCCTTTGTGCCACACCCTGGGTCATCACAATGGAAAGGCCAAAGGAAAAAAATGAGATGGATGTTGAATCAAGTGATACTACAGGATAAAGAATTTATACAAATAATGGAAAAAGAAATAGACTTGTTTTTTAAGGAGAATAGAAAAGAAGAGACTTCACTACTATTTGTCTGGTTTTCAATATGAACCTCAGATTCATTATTCCAGAGAAAAGCTTGTTGATATCAGACCACAGTTACCTGGTGCCTGGTGCCGTGTTCTAAAGTGGCTGGATGAGAGTCCTGAATGTGCTGCAGTGGTGGTAAAGTCCACCTCCCTCCCCTTCAGCCCTACCCTGAACCCTTACACAGCCTTCTCACCCAGTAGCATCCAATGGCAAACCACTTTCTTTCTGCTGTCCAGAAGTACAATGGATGCTTCCAAATGACCTCTTTTGGAGCCAGAGAGGTGAAGGAGGGAAATTTTATGCCAACATTCAAAGTACAAGGGCAGGTCTACCACAGGATAGGGAGTATCCTGCCTCAGCAGCAACCTTCATTTCTCCAGATATACTTTGTTGATGATGACAATGAGAGGGACATCCGTCGTGGATTCTATATATATATACAAGTGAAATACCACTCACGCATCATCACAAAAACTCCAGAACTGTAACCGTAACCATCTGCTTAGTGCTTTTTGGGGAAGCCGAGGTCAGAACACCTTCCATTCTTTTGAGCCAGGAATTGGGTTTGGATCCAGCCCTCCACTAGAAAGTCATCACAGCAACCAGAGTGGAGCAGACCTTCCCAAGCCTGACTGACCAGCCTTACCACCAACCCAAGCCTAATGCCACCCAGCAGACATGAAAGAAAGGACCCTGAGATGGACAAGTAAAAGACTTTCAATCCCCAGAAGACAGCTAAAAAGACAAAGGGAGAGGGTGGAAATTCATTGTAAAGTTTTCTTTCTTGTGTCATTTATGTTGTATTCAGTTACATGGACTCTGGGGGATTTTATTTGGGAGTGGTTGCCACAGCAAGTTCTGAACCCCTTGGACTTCTGTCTGGTGGGAGGGAAATTTGTCCAGCATGTTTGTATTGTCTGTATTGTAAAAGTAGCAGCATACACACAGAGAGAGACACACCATTCAGAATTATAGACAGAGGTTATCCCCTTTCACCTACCTTCACACAAAGTTCCTCCTAGGTTGATTTTTGTTCTGTGGCATTAAGGCCCAAGCAGTCATATCTCCCTGCTAATTCCATGGGGGAGGGGCATCCCCCTCAGGCAATTCCCTCACTCAAAGAGATAACAGAAAAGAAATCTCCAAATCCCAAGCCCTGATTGTGACTCACAAATGATGCTGCCCAGTTGCCCAGTAAAGCAGGATATCTTGCACTGGTGGTCTCATGAATAGGAGTCCCAGGGCTCATTGTGTGTAATTTTAAAAATACTAAATAGCCTGGATTGCACAATGGCTAACCTCAATTTGGACTCATAAAAGTAACAGCTAGGACAGGTTCAAGAAACAACCCTTGAAATGGGCAGCCTGTAGTTATTTAAAGGAAAGCCATGGCTGTGAAGAATTTTGGGACTTGTGTATGCTTGAAACCTGACTGGAAGCTCACAGAAAGTGCATCAAACATCTGAAAACCATTGGCATGGAAAACTGGATACTGTAAATGTCTTTCCAGAACTTTTCCCCTGGCTGCTAGACTTTCATGGTTGAAAGCTTTTGGGAGCCACTGAAGGAACCCTTTTCTCTATCAATGCCTTCCCTTTTGCATCAGAAAAATTAAAAGCACCCATCAAGTCTCCCTGATGTGATCAATTTTTAATCTTTTGCCAATAACGTGTGTCCCACCCAGATATTTTGGCAAAAAGGGGGGATTGTAGAAAGTTAGTATCCACCCCTCTCCTAGAAGAATGAAATATTCTATGAAATATTAAAAAGGCAGAATATTATATTTTCCTGGACGAGAAAAGGAGAAACATGTTTTTAAAGACAAAGCAGCTCCCTGCAGCTCCCTGCCCCCCTCCCCCCTTCAGCTCCAGGGTGATGGGATTAAGACATGGCCCTCAAGACATGATAGGATGAGCCCTCTACCCATCTAACAGCAGGGCTCACTACATTGCGAAATCACTTGGGGACATTCCAAGACCCAGCAAGAGTCAACCAAGCCTGGGACTCAAGAAAACCAACAAAGTTACCCTTGCATGGCCTCATGGGAGTCTGACAACCAATCAGAATACATTTCTTGCCACAGAAACAGGAAGCAAGTTCAAAGCCCAATAGAGAGTATACATCTCCCTCCCTCTCTCACCCATGTGCTCCATTTTGCCCAGGACTTCAAACCCCATGTGGTCCTGTCCACCATTAAACCATCCTTACAAGCAGTCTCCATGTTTCCAGTGTCTTTCTTCCCACTTGGAACTGAACCCAGATGGACATTTTTTCCAACAATTTGACACCCCAGATGGGACTCCAAGCTAACCTGACCAATGGACCTGGCTCAGATAAACTTCCCTTGCCAGCAGCAGACCCATTGAATCTGTGGGTGAGTTTACCTGGACCTTGGCCATTTGGAACAAAGGTTTTTAAGGGGTTTTGAGTGTTGAGCTCAAAGGCTGCTTGGAAAGAAGGTGAGTACGTCTAAATTTTAAATTTATAGCCCAGAAAAATGTGGGAAATGTGTGCATGCCTGTGTGTGTGTGTGTAAGAGAGAGAGGGCCCTTCTCCCAATCACAGCTGGATCTTGCTCCCTCTGTGCATTTCCTAACCGCAGAAAGACTAACAGAGTCTGGAGAGCATGGGAGTTTGCCATAGCACAGGTCCTTCTGTTCGGGTCTGCAAACTGAGAGTGGCATTCCCTCGGAGGGGGTGTCCTTACTCTGTAGAGGGAAGCAGAGTCCTCCTAGACCAGTGGTGGGATTCAAAAACTTTTTCCTACCGGTTCTGTGGGCGTGGCTTATTTAGTGGGCATAGCTTGGTGGTCATGTGACTGGGTGGGCATGGTCAACTTAATGTCATTCACATCAAAGGGTGCCTCACCTGGCCCCTCCCCTCCCAGCCATTCCTTGTCACACCCAACCTCAAAGTACCGATAGTTCTGTAAAAATGTTCACCTTTTTTGACTTTATTATCTACGTACTATAGATGTATTTTCATGGACCACTGAAAGGAGGAAATGGCTTACATGATTCTTTATTTATTATTACTATTCTCTTCAATACAAAACATCACATACTAGGAAGAGCATATTAAGCTGGACTTATGCAACCTGATGTACAAAATAAACACACACATGTTTATGCTCTGGACTAGACATTGAATGCATGTAAATCCCTGAAAAATATGTGGTAGCCCCGGGCAAAAAAGGCAGTAAAATCACTCTAGGTGTAGGGACAGTGTAAAATATTAATACATGATAAATAACAGAACAATTAAAAATAATAGGACAGACTTTTCTCTCTTTCTCTACCTTCCTATTTCTTTTTTCTTTTTTCTTTTTTCTTTTTCTTTTTCTTTTTCTTCTTTCTCTCTCTCTCTCTCTCTCTCACACACACACACACACCTGTTCATCCAGGCCCAAGAAGGGGGTGAATAAGTGGGGGGAGGGACTTCTAGGTTTCTTGGAAGAGGCACCCCTGGAAGCTGCTCTACTCTCCAACCACACAGATTGCTGGTCAATTGGTCATCAATGTTTAGGTGTCAAGAATGGCTCCTAATTGCAAATAGGAACTCTTTGCAAATTCTATTTTAAGGCGATAAGAAAAGATCTGATGGATCAGACGAAGGTCAGTCTAAGATTCACAGGGAGCACACAAATCCCTCTGGTTCTCCCTGATCAGTCAGGCGAGGCCATACAGGCGATCCCCCCTCCCTGTGCACAGAGGATGGAGGGAAAGCAGCTTCCCAGGGCGAGGGGGAGGACGGGACATTTCATCGCGAGGAGGAGGACAGGGCTTATTGAACTGGTATCTGGATCTCTCCTGCCACATGACCTATGGAGACAGCCTTTTGCCTTATTGCAAGGATAAGAGTTTCTACAAATACTCCAAGAGCTTCCAACCTCAATCAGCTTGTATGTTAAGTGGCAGAGAGGTCTGAGGGCACCGTCTTCTCTAAAGAATTGCTCCACTGAAATGGAATGAAGCTGCACAAAAGAAGCCTGCAGAGAACTTGGATAATTCTGCTCTTTCAAACATTTTTCCCTTGGAGCAATTCCAAACAGGCCGTCCTTCAAAAGCAACTATAAACAATCCACTCTGGGAAGAACTGAATAAACTCACAAGCAGCTCTAGTCAGCAGCGGGGCGGTGGGATAAGGAAAAAAATCAGGCGGCACGCTCTCCCAAAGATCTCCACCACCCCCACTCTTCTTGAAAGTCTCAAGTGATGATGCTCCCACAACTTCTGATGGCAAGCTGTTCCATTGGTTGATTGTTCTCACTGTCAGAAAGTTTCTCCTTATTTCCAGGTTAAATCTCTCCTTGTTCAGTTTCCATCCATTATTCCTTGTCTGGCCTACAAGCGCTTTAGAAAATAGCTTGACCCCTTCCTCTCTGTGGCAGCCCTTCAAATATTGGAACACTGCTATCATGTCTCCCCTTGTCCTTCTCTTTAACTAGACAAGCCAAGCCCAGTTCCTGTAACCGTTCTTCGTATGTTTTAGTCTCTAGTCCCCTAATCATCCTGGTTGCTCTTCTCTGTCCTTTTTCTAGAGTCTCAACATCTTTTTGTAATGTGTTGAACAAAACTAGATGCAGTACTCTAGGTGTGGTCTTACTAAGGCTTTATAGAGTGGTATTAATACCTCCCTTGATCTTGATTGTATCCCTCTGTTAGTACAATTTAGGATTGCATGAGCTTTTTTGGCTGCTGCTGCACACTGCTGGCTCATATTTAGCTGGTTGTCCACTAAGACTCCAAGATCCCTCTCACAGTATTGAGCCTGGTTTCACCCAGTCTATATGTGTACTTTTGTTTTTTCTTGCCTAAGTGTAGGACTTTATTTTTCTCTACATTGAATTTCATTTTGTTAGATATGGCCAAGTGTTCTAGTCTGTCAAGATCCATCTGGATCTTGAGCCTATCTTCTTGGGTGTTAGCTGTTCCTGCCAGCTGAGTATCATCTGCAAGTTTGGTAAGTTCCCCTTCTATTCCCTCATCTAAGTCGTTAATGAAGATATTGAAGAGTACTGGGCCTAAGACGGAACCTTGTGGCACCCCACTTATTACTTCCCTCCATGTAGACTAAGACCCATTAAGGACTACTCATTGAGTACGGTTTGTCAGCCAGTTGCGAGTCCATCTAGTGGTGGTGCTATCTATTCCACTTTTTTCTAGCTTACTAAGAAGTAGGTTGTGATCTACTTTGTCAAATGCCTTGCTGAAATCTAAATATATTATGTCCACAGTATTTTGCTGGTCTACTAATTTGATCACTATGTTGAAGAATGAAAAAAGATTGGTTTGGCATGATCTGTTCTTAACAAACCCGTGCTGACTGCTAGTTATTACTTTACTTGTTTCTAGATGTTGGCAGATCTGTTTTTTTATTGTTATCTTTTCCAGTATATTCCCGGGTATTGATGTTAGGCTGATTGGTCTATAGTTTCCTGGGTCTGTTTTTTTTCCCCCTTTTTTGAAGATGGAAACCACATCTGCTCTTTTCCAGTCCTCTGGTAGTCCCCTGGAGCTCCAGGATTTTTTAAAGTTATGGTGCAGTGGTTCTGAGATGACCTCTGCCAGCTCCTTTAAAACTCTGGGATGTAATCCATCAGGCCCTGGTGATTTGTGTTCATCAAGATCAGACAGGTGTTCTCTTACTATTTTTTTGCTTAATTTAACTTTTATTTCTGGTCTGTCTTTTACAGTTATGTTTTTGATGGGTTGAGCTACAGTTTCTTTTTGCGTGAAGACGGATGCAAAGAATGAGTTAAGTAGTTCTGCTTTCTCTGTGTTACCTGTTACTTCCTTGCCATCTTCTCTTTTTAGTGGACCGACTGTTTCCTTGATTTTTTTCTTGTTATTTATATGTTGGAAGAAACTTTTTTTATTGTCTTTGACTTTTGTTGCAAGTCTGTTCGTTCTGAGCCTTTGCTATCCTGACTTCGTCTTTCCAGATTCTGGCTATCTGCTGATATTCTGCCTTAGTTGTACGTCCTTCTTTCCACTTTTTGTACATGTCCTTTTTTTCTTTCAATTTGCCAGAGAGATCTTTGTGCAGCCATGCTGGTTTCTTCTTGGATTTCTTGTTTTTCTTTCTCAGTAGTATTGTGCTGGTCTGGGCTTCTATGATGATAGTTTTCAGAGTTTCCCAAGATTCTTGAGTTGTTTTCCCCTTTAGGATTTTCATCCATGGAATCTTTCCCTCGTTCTCTCTGAGTTTATCAAAATCACCTCTTTTAAAATTCAAGACTCTGGTATCATTATGTTCTATTGTTAGTGTTTGTGTTATGTTGAATTCTAATATGACATGGTCACTCTCACCCAAGGTTCCTGCAGTTTCAAGTCCCTCTATCACTTCTTCTCTGTTTGTAAGAATTAAGTCCAGTATGACTGTCCCTCTAGTTTCACCCTCTCGGTTTTGGACAACAAAGTTGTCAGCTAGGTTGGTTAGAAACTTATTTGATTTCTCACTTGGTGCAGAATTAGTTTTCCAATTGATATCAGGATAATTGAAGTCTCCCATTACTATTGTTGTGTGTTTCCTGCGTATGTTCTGCTTGATTGGGTGGCCTATAACAGGGGTCGCCAACCTTTTGGACCTCAGGGACCACCAAACTCATAATTTTAGATCCCATGGACCAATAACTGGTTCTGTGGGCATGGCCTAATTTGTGGGTGTGGCTTGGTGGTCATATGACTGGCTGGGCATGGCTTGTATGTAAATATTATAAATATTGATATAAATATTGATTTTTTTAATAAAAAAAGAGCAACTTTTACCCAAAATCAGGCAAAGCAGGCAGATTGAGTTGCTCACAGAATCACAGATTCATTCAGAAATCTATCTTTCTGCCATTGGCTAGCTCAGTCTGTCACATAAAATTTGCTTGCAAGCAAACTCACAGAATTAACTCACAACACACCATGCATGTAAATATTGATTTTTTTAATAAAAAAGAGCAACTTTTACCCAAAATCAGGCAAAGCAGGCAGATTGAGTTGCTCACAGAATCATTCAGTGATCTATCTATCTGCCATCGGCTAGCTCAGTCTCTCAAATTTGCTTGCTGTGAGTCTGCACTGAATTTGCTTGGAAACAAACCTTCAGTCCAAAGGGAGGTTCGGCTGTGCTAAGCCAAAGATCTAAAGACCAGCTAGAAAGCAAGAAATCCAACCATTTCCTGCTTCCTAGCTAATCTAAATCTCCCGGCACAGCAAAACAGATGATGGTTGGAAAAAGGAAAAATAGCAATTTAGCAGTCAAGTTTACCGGGTAAGGAGTGAGTGGGCGGGGAGGTTTCCCGCGGGCCATGTGGGCGGCGCAGCCTTGTGTTTCTGCGCAGCCTGGATTAATTGCTTTGTGGGGGTGCTCTGGGGGTGAAATTTCTCTGTGGCCCACCAACATTTTCTCATGGCCCACTGGTTGGAGACCGCTGGCCTATAATATACAGCTATGGCCATGTCATTCTTTTTTTCTTTTATATTGACCCATTGTCAGCTTTGAAATTCAGCTGCCACATATAATGGAAGGGGGATGGAGGATTTGAAAAGTTCAAGGATATTCTGTATGTCGTACTAAGAAATTCCAGTTGCAGTTAATTGGTTCTCGTGATTTAGGAAGTGTAGAAGTGGGAGGAGAGAAGGTGGATTCTGTGTAACGTGTGAAAATACTTTCACTTTGGGAAATTGCCTTAGACACACCAGATCTGTTCCTAAATAAATCAATTGGAGAGAATATGTCTCAGAGTGATTGATATCATGGATAAATCTGGATGCCTTACACCCATATGCATTCTAGGAGGTTTTCATCTTTGGTTTCATGCATTTCTGCAGCAATATTGTGGCCCTTTACATACAGTGCAACTCCACCTCCTCTTTTATGGGGTCTGTTTTTTTTGAATAGTTTGTATCCTTCTACCAGTATGTTCCAGTCATGGGTTTCATCCCACCAAGTTTCTGTTATTCCAACGATATCATATCTACCTTCATGTATTCATAATTTGAGTTCACCCTGTTTGTTCCTCTGACTTTGTGCATTTGTATATAGGCACTTGAGATCTTTACGTCTGACACTGTGTTTCCTGTCTATATAACCTGTGTTGTGCCTGCTTGCCCCAACTTTCTTGCCACCTGTTTGATTAATGCACATGGTATGGCACTCACTATTAATGCTTGGTTTTGGTTGAAAGCAAGGTTGATAATCTTACCTGCAAACATCTATTTTGCATGACCTGGTATCCTTATTAAGTTTAGGTTGCTAGGGACAGAAATGTTCTGTATCCATTAATTCTCTGTCACTGCTGTTTAGTTTAAATGTTTATCCAGGAAATCTGTGAATTTAATGCCAAGTAACTCAGTCCCTTTCTTTGATGGATGCAAACCATCTCTTTTGTACAGTTTTTCATTGGACCAGCTGCAGACATCATGACTAATAAAACCAAAGCCTTCCCTTTTACACCACTCCTTTAGCTACACATTAAACTCCACTACATGCTACCCTTTCCCTTTTTGTTTCTTGTATACTGGTAGAACCTCTGAAAAGATAAGCCTACAGCCCATATTACTAAGTTCATACCCCAAGCTCTGGAAGTCTTTCTGAACAGAAAGTACATCCTTCTGGGACAGATCATTTGTGCCAAGGTGTATAATAGCGTCAACATCACAGTCCTAACTGACATTCTTGACTATCTTAAGAATACGCCTCTTGTCTCTGCTGGCAGTAGCACCTGGCAGACACCTGACCTCTTTCAAAACCTCCATATCCTTTCCTAAATTTACATCCCTTACAATTGAGTCCCCAACCAGAAGGTGGCTTCTCTTTTTGGATGCCTTGCTCTTTTTGTGTGACTGATGCGTAATACCTGTTTCACACTTTCTCCTTTCCAAAAGTAAGTTCTTCTTCTAGGACCATGGTCCCTGTCTTATTTGAGTTATCATTATCACAACTACCTTGACCTGTCACTTTAGTGTCCCTATTAAGGTCAGCAAAGGTGTTGAGCTATTCCCCGTTAGGAGAAGGAGTGCACTCAGGGAAACATAGTGAGAGTGGTGATGAATAACACACAACCAGCACACAGATACACTGAATACTAAAATGTAAGTTTTACTTCCTGTAAACGGGTAAATGAAGTCCAACAAACAGTCCAAATCATATGCAGTTAAAGCAGTTAGTATTCAAAATAATCAGTCCAGGTATAATTCAAAAACGAAGTCCTTTTCTTTACCAGTATCATAAACAAAGTTCAGTAAACGGAGTTTGCAAATAGTTGCAAGACTCGCAGCAATTCAAGCAGAATGACGATCAGGCAAAAGGCAAAAGGAAAACAAAGGAAATGCAAAAAAGAACAAACCAGGTTTCTGTCTCCATCTTATGGCTGTTGGAGGAACCTCAGTCACTCACAATTACAACATTCTCTTAAAGATACAACAGTATTAAATGACTATCCTGGTTTATACAGTATATTGCCAACCCAACTGTCAGGTGACTATAATTCCTAACATTCTCCCCTTTGGGTAGGACAATATATAAAACCTTACAGTTTAAGTTCATATTCCTCACAGCAAGCCTAATGTTTTACAGTGCCTTGGGCTTTCGTAAAATAATCTGCAATGTTATTCTCTGACATGCAGCACTCCAGTATAATCATTTTACTTTGAACACATTGTCTCACATTCAGATATCATAGATTTGTGTGTTTTGATCTTGTCTTTACGGCGAGATTGGAAGCCATCTGATTTGTTGATTGGTTGTCTTCATATACAACAGTAGGTTCCTTTACATTACTTTCCATGTCTATCATTAGTTGTTTATAACATACTAAGTCCGTACATAATAGAGACAAACATGAGAATTCAGCCTCCATTGTTGATAAGCTTCGATGTTTTTGTTGAATAGACCGCCATGCAATTAACACCTTTCCTAATAACACTACAGTACCTGACATTGATTTACGTGTAGGTACGTCTGTAGCGAAACTTGCATTGGCATATGCAGTTAAACTTAGTTCATCCTTAGGTTCCAAATATAATGCACAATGCATCGTTTGTTTAAGATATCTCAACACACATTTAGCAGCTTGCCAGTGCCTTTCAGTAGGCTCAGCATTAAACCTGGCAAATTGTTTGACACTGTTAGGAATATAAGTCACCTAACAGCAATTTGGGTTGGAGAATCCTAAAAGTGTAATTGGGTGTGGTTTCTCAAACGGCCATAAGATGGAGCCAGAAACCTGGGTTGTTCAGTCTTAGTCTCAGAAGAGAGTGTGTCTCACTGAGTCTCTTTTTCCTTCTGTTGGAGAATATTGCCGTTCCTTCTAATTGACTGCTATTCCTGGATTTGATGTAAGTCTGATACTGAACTGTTTTTGACACTGGACTTTGTTATTGGATTATCCCTGGACTAAAAACTGACTGATCTTACCTGTG
Source organism: Hydrophis major (assembly GCA_033807585.1). Classification (NCBI taxonomy): domain Eukaryota; kingdom Metazoa; phylum Chordata; class Lepidosauria; order Squamata; family Elapidae; genus Hydrophis; species Hydrophis major. The sequence continues at coordinate 2,776,314 of JAUCBL010000017.1, forward strand.
AATGACTTTGGACTGCCTATTTTGAACTTTGCTTAAACCTTTCTGGAAGTAAAAACCTACATTTACTGTACAGTGTATCTGTATGCTGTGTGTGTATTATTCAAACACTTCTCTCAAATACGTCTCCCTGTATGCGCTCATTCTCCTAATGGGGAATTACCTCAAAACTGGTTATGGGCCCAGGACATACCAGGCTCAGATAACTGAGAGTTAGTGTGAATACACAGTACTGTATACAGACAGCTGTTTACTGTTTAATTGTGGGTTACTATCCTGTAAAAGATGGCACAAGACACTTCAACAAGTCTATCACTGATAACCCAGTTGGATGGAACAAATTATGTTTCCTGGTCTATGAAGTGCAGTCTACTCCTACATAGAAAAGGTTTGTGGAATGTAGTTCAAAATCCACTGGATGTAAATGCTTGGGATCCAAATAATGAGGACGATGCCAAGAAGCTTGCTGACTTTAAACAGAACAATGAACGAGCTCTTTGTATAATTGGACTAACACTGAGTGACCAGCAGCTAGTCCATATTTGTGGAGAAAAGTCTGCTGCTAGGTGTTGGGAGAATTTGAAGAGGATTTATGTTCGTGACAGTGTAGGTGCACACATACATCTTACACGTAAACTGTTTAGAGCATGTCTTCTGAAAGGTGGAGATATGTTAGGTGATTTGAACTCCATGAAAAGAACTTTTCAAGAGCTACATGAAAAGGAACTGATATTTTCAGAGCTGCATCAACTTTACATCATTCTTTCTTCATTGGATGAAAGTTATGGTGATTACGTATCTTCACTGGAAGTCCTGACCAAAGATAAACTAACATTGACTGACATAACCAGAAGGTTGTTAGAAGAGGCAAGAAGATGGCTGGATAGGGACCAACTGAGGAAGGAACAACCACAAGAAGAGGATTTGTCTTCAACTGCCTATACTATTAGGAAATGTTTTTCTTGTGGGGCTCAGGGACATATAGCTAGATTCTGTAAGAAAGGGAAAAAGACAGAATACTAGTAAACACCAGAAGGCTTAGAAGAATGTGAGTTTAGCTATGTCTAGCAATTGAACTGTAAACCATGATTTGTGGGTTGTTGACAGTGGAGCATTGCAATGCATTACTAAAGATAGAAAGAAGCTTATAAAGATGTCGACGAATAAACATGTATCATTGGCAAATGGATGGAAGACTAAAGCATCAGGTGAAGGAACTGCATATTGTTCTTGTATAAACAAACATTTAACTATGTTATATGTACCTAAACTGAAATTTAATTTGCTATCATTAAGGGCTTTAGTTAATCTTGGTTATGTAGTAACCTTTAGGGGAGATAACTGTATAATAGAGAAAGAGGGTAAAAGTGTTACTGCTAATTTATAGAATGATTTATATATGATACATGATGACCAGTTGAAGATGGCTAATTCAGTTTTTAACAATGTTAAGCCACATGACGAATGTATACATTTATTACATAGACGTCTGGGGCACATTAATTTAAAAATGCTCAAACAAACTGTTGAATTGTCAGAGGGAGTAAAATTGAAACCCTGTAGCAAGTATTTAAACTGTAATGCTTGTTGTCAAGAGAAGAGCAAGGTTACTCCAGCGAACAGATGGAATGGGTTTAAGACCAAAGAACCTTTAGAGGTTGTTTTTGCTGACATAATTGGTCCTAAGAAACCTAGTTCAGGAGGTGCCTGCTATATTTTGAGTATTATGGACCATTACTCAAGAAACGGTTTCTGCTATCTTATGAAAAACAAAACAGAAACATTCCAGCATTTCTTTAACTGGCTAAGGTTTGCTGAGAGAAAAATGAAAAGCAAAGTAATTACTTTAGTTACTTATAATGGGACTGAGTTTGTTAACAAAAGATTCCAAACTATGTTGAAATTGGCTGGTGTTGAGCATAAACGTTCTGCACCTTACAGACCACAACATAACTCGTTTGTAGAACGAAGAGGGCAAACATTACAAGCCATGGCTCACACTATGTTATCTGATTCAGGTTTGCCTGAAACACTGTGGGGTGAGGCCATAACGTGTAGCATCCATGTGTTAAACAATGTAGCTAACACAACTGGAGAATTGCCATTCACTTATTGGCATGGTAGAAATCCAAATTTAAGTTACCTACACACATTTGGAGCTCCAGCATGGGTGCATATTCCCTCACAAGTAAGACTGAAAGGGCAACATAGAGCTAAGAAGTTATTTTTTGTAGGTTATGCAGCCAACCATAGATCATTTAGATTCTGGGATCCAGGCACAGCTCATGTTTCTTGTAGCGCTAATGCAAAATTTCTTGAGCACGTTGGGTGGGATAGACTGGAACAGGAATCCAACAATGATATTATTATTGACACCCAAATAGTCCCTAAAGATAAAACCAGTAAACCACGAATAGCCATTAAAGAAGAAGCACAGGAGGAAGTAGTAGAACAGGCACAGGAGGAAGTAGAAGAACAGGAGCAGGTGGCACAGGAAAGTCCACCAGTAAGCCCTGTATTACCTAGACGTTCAACCCAAGTAACACGACCACCTGATAGATACCAGGCTAGTGTTGTATGCCAAGTGAATACAGTTCCAAGTAATTATAGTGAACTAAAAATGTATCCTGCTTAGGATCAGGCTGCTTGGCAGAAAGCAATGGATAAGGAACTGGAATCTTTAAAAAGGCTGGAGGTATACGAAAATGTTAAGTTACCACCAGGTAAACATGCCATAGGGTGTAAATGGATATACAAGCTAAAGACTAGTGTGGATGGGACTGTTACCCATAAAGGCAGGTTAGTAGCACAAGGGTCCAATCAGACAGCAAATGACTGTGATGAGGTGTTTGCACCTAGTCTGAAGGCTACTACATTAAGGGCAGCATTAGGGTGGGCAGCTAAGGAGAAATACATTATAAATCATTTGGATGTAGAGACTCCATATCTGCATGCACCATTGCAACACACTATATATTTAAAGAAACCTTTAGGTATTACAAATGATAATACAACTGATTGCTGGAGATTGAAAAAGAGTCTTTATGGTTTGAAGCAAACAGGATATGAGTGGAACCAATGTACAGTTAAAGAATTAACTAAGATAGATTTTGTAGAAGGCATGGCTAATCCATGTTTGTTCAAAAGAGAAAATAATGGTGTAATTTCATTGTTGCTATTATTTACTGATGACATAGCATTAATCACCAAAACTGAAAAAGAAGCTACTAAAATAATCTCACTGTCAGAACAAAAATTTAAGATAAAACAGGATAAATCAAACAATATCTGGATTTAAAGAAAGATAAAACTAGGGGAGGATACAAGATCTCACAAGCTGATAAAATTAATCAATTACTAAAGAATTATAAAATGGAACTTTGTAAACCGGCTAAGACACCAATGACCCAGGAGTTTAGCCATAGTGATGTTCAAAGTCCTATTTTTGATAAGAACATTTATCAGTCCTTGATTGGTAGTTTATCTTATCTCAGTAATTGGTCAAGGCCAGATATCGCATACAGTGTTAACCAATTAGCAAGATTTAACGCTGAGCCCACTGAAAGGCACTGGCAAGCTGCTAAACGTGTGTTAAGATATCTGAAGCAAACAATGCATTGTGCATTGTATTTGGAGCCTAAAGATGAACTGAGTTTAACTGCATATGCTGATGCGAGTTTTGCTACAGACATAAATACACGAAAATCTACATCAGGTACTGTAGTATTATTGGGAAAGGCATTGATTGGATGGAGATCTATTAGACAGAAACATCTAAGTTTGTCAACAATGGAGGCTGAATTCTCATGTTTATCTTTATTATGTATAGATTTAGTTTTGTATAAGCAATTATTAATTGATATGGGAATTAATGTGACAGATTCTATTGTTGTTTATGAAGATAACCAATCAGCAATACAGATGGCTTCAAATATTGCTGTTAAAACAAGAACGAAACACACAGATTTAAGATATTTAAATGTGAGACAATGTGTGCAAAGTAAGATGATAAAGCTGGAATATTGTATGTCAGAAAACAATATAGCAGATCATTTTACAAAGGCCCAAGGCTCTATAAAGCATAAGGCTTACTGTGAAGATTATGGACTTAGAATGTAAGGTTGTATATATTGTATGTCAGAAAACAATCCAAAAGTCCTATTTTTGATCTTACCCAAAAGGGGAGAATGTTAGGAATGTAAGTCACCAAACAGCTATTTGGGTTGGACAACATATAAACCAGGATAGACATTTTAATACTGTCTCTTTAAGAGAATCCTAAAAGTGGAATTGGGTGTGGTTTCTCAAGCGGCCATAAGATGGAGCCAGAAACCTGGGTTGTTCAGTCTTAGTCTCAGAAGAGAGTGTGTCTCACTGAGTCTCTTTTTCCTTCTGTTGGAGAATATTGCCGTTCCTTCTAATTGACTGCTATTCCTGGATTTGATGTAAGTCTGATACTGAACTGTTTTTGACACTGGACTTTGTTATTGGATTATCCCTGGACTAAAAACTGACTGATCTTTCCTGTGAATGACTTTGGACTGCTTGTTTTGAACTTTGCTTAAACCTTTCTGGAAGTAAAAACCTACATTTACTGCACAGTGTATCTGTGTGCTGTGTGTGTATTATTCAAACACTTCTCCCAAATACGTCTCCCTGTATGCGCTCATTCTCCAAATGGGGAATAACCTCAACAGACACTATATGCTATGTCTGGCCTAGACCAATTACTAAGATAGGATAAACTCCCAATTAATGATTGATAAATGTCTTTATCAAAAACAGGACTTTGCACATCACTGTGGCTAAACTCCTGGCCCATTGGTGTCTTAGCCAGTTTACAAAGTTCCATTTTAAAGTTCTTCAGTAACTGGTTAATTTTATCTGCCTGTGAGATTTTGTAGCCTCCCTTAGTTTTTTCTATTTTCAAACCAAGATACTGTTTAATCTCACCTAAATGTTTGATTTTAAATTTCTTCTCTAACAGTGAAATAATCCCAGTAGCTTCTTGCTCAGTCTTAGTGATTAATGCTATGTCATCAGTGAACAATAGCAACAATGAAACAACACCATCACTTTCCTTTTTGAATAAACACGGATCAGCCATGCCAGCTTCAAAACCTATCTTTGTTAATTCCTTCACTATGCACTGGTTCCATTCATAGCCTGATTGTTTCAAGCCATAAAGACTCTTTTTTTATCTCCAGCAATCAGTTTTGTTTTCAGTTTTTATCCCCAAAGGCTTCTTTAAATATATAGTATGTTGCAACAGTGCATGTAGATATGCCATCTCAACATCTAAATGGATTATTGTGTATTTCTTCTTAGCTGCCCACACTAATGCTGCTCGTAATGTGGTAGCCTTCAGACTAGGTGCAAACACCTCATCGTAGTTGTTGGCTGACTGATCGAACCCTTGTACTACTAACCTGGCTTTATGGGTAACAGTCCCATCTACACCTGTCTTAATTTTATAAATCTACTTACACTCTGTGGCATGCTTACCTGGTGGTAACCTGGCATTTTCTTTTAAAAAAACAAAACAAAACAAATGTTATCAGTTTTAGCATTAAAAAACAACAACACATCGACAAAATATACACACACACAAAAAAAGAACAGGCCTTGACAGAGGCCAGAGACGAAAGAAAAGAAAGAAATGCGGGAAAAGGGAAGAGAGCATGGGAGAGGGGGAAAATAAAGCAAGGAAAACATTTAAATTGAAACCATGTCTTTTGTAATGGTCTGTATGATCGTTTCTTCTTCAAACGTGCCATAGGCAGAGCTTGTCGATAGCTCTACTTGAGTTGCTCTTGACTAAAATTCTCTTCCCAGTGATCTATCTTTGACTTAGCCAATTATACCAAGGGTTCCAGATGTTATAATAGGTTGAGGATTCTTTATTTGTTAATGTTAGAGTTAATTTATCCATTTCCATGCATTCCAGAATTTTGTGGATAATCATCTGTTCGGTGGGAATGGAAGGTGATTTCCAGCACTGGGCGAACGCCAGTCTGGCCGCAGTTAGAATATGGATTGTCATGTACTTCATTTTTTTTTTGATAATTGTTTATCAAAAATCCCTAGAAGGAAGGACTCTGGTTTGTATTCAATTTGTTCCTTAGTAATCTCCTCCAGCCAGAACCTAACTTTTTGCCAATATTTCTGAGTTTCCTTGCAGGACCACCACATGTGGAAAAAGGTACCTTCTATGTTTTGGCATTTCCAGCATTTTGGGCTCATGTTGGGGTGCATTTTTGCCAATCTCGAAGGGGGGAGGTGCCATCTGTAGAACATTTTGTATGAGTTCTCTTTGTAGGCTGCTGATTTTGTGATCTTGTTGTTCCCGTTCCAAATTCTTTCCCATTCTGCCAAAGTAATACTCTGTCCCACATTTCTGCTCCAAGCTACCATATTTCCTTTAACTATCTCTTGTTCTAATTCTATTTCCAATAAATGTTTGTAAAATTTAGATATATTTTTTTTGTTTGGTCCTAATAAAATTTTGTCTAAGGGTTGCAATTTGTTATAAATTCCAAATTCTTTAATGTCTTGTTTATATCTACTATGAGTTTGAAGGTATACCCACTGATCAATTGTGAATCCTCGCTCTTGTAATTCTTGTGATTTCAGTTTTCCTTGTGGGTCTAATAAATCTTTGTATTTAATCATTTTTGTGATATCCAAATTGTTAGGGTATATTATTGCCTCCATTGGAGATAGCCAGATCGGTATATTTTGATAGTGTTTTTTACAAACTTTTTTCCAATTGGTTAATAGAGAGTCCCCAATAATATGCCTGTGAAAATATGATTGCTTGGGTTTCCCAACTCCCCATAAAAAGGCATGCCACCCTCTCTGCATATCGTGACCTTCAAGTATTAAAGTTCTCTTATTTGTTCGACTCACCCATTCCTTTAGCCATAGAAAGGTGGCTGCCATATGGTATATTTCCCAGTTTGGGAGGGCTAATCCTCCTCTGCTTTTCAGGTCTTGTAAAGCTTTTACATTGATCCTAGCTTTTTTCCCCTGCCAGATGAATTTTAGTGTTATCTTATTTAATTCTATAAAAAAAAAATATTTAAATTGTTTGGGATTGTCTGGAATAGATATAAAAATTTTGGTAGTATATTCATCTTGATCGAAGCAATCCTACCCAGTGTAGAAAGCTGCAGCTTGGTCCAGGATTCTAAATCTTTCTTAGTTTGTTGAAGTAATTTATCGTAATTGTTTTCTTTAAGTGATTTACTTTGCAGCATTAACCATATTCCTAGGTATTTGACTCTTTTTGTCACCTGTATTCCCATTGATACCTCTAACTCTTTATTCTGGTCTTCTGTCATGTTTTTGGTCATTAATTTTGTTTTTTTTTCTATTAATTTTGAGTCCTGCGACTTCCCCGAATTGTTCTAATTCTTCTAATAAGTTATATCCTTTTCCAAAGGTTCCTCCAAAAAGAAGACCATATCATCAGTGAACGCTTGTACTTTGTACTCTTCAGATTTAATCCTCAATCCTCTAATTCCAGAGTTTTGCTTGGTGCATGTCAGGAGTGATTCTAGTGCAAATATGAAAAGCAGAGGAGAGAGAGGGCAACCCTGTCTAACCCCTTTTTCTATTTTTATTGGACTGGTTTGCTCCCCATTTATTAGAATATTGGCCTGTTGAGTGTCGTGGATTGTGGTTATAATGTTTTCAAATCTAGTGCCGAGGTTCATGTTGTAAATTTTTTGAATTAGAAAGTGCCAATTTAGGTTATCAAATGCTTTCTCAGCATCTAAAAACATAAATGCAAATTGTTTCTCCGGGTGGGCTTCGTAAAATTCTAGAATGTCTATCACTGTTCTTAGATTATTCTTAATTTGTCGAAATGGGAGAAACCCATTTTGGTCTTCATGAATATGTGAATTTAGTACTTGTTTCAATCTATTAGCTGTAATAGAACAGAATAGTTTGTAGTCTGCATTCAGGAGAGAGATCGGTCTGTAATTATTAATATATCTATGGTCTAAATCCTCCTTCGGGATCAGCGCAATTAAAGCTCCCCTCCACGAGTCCGGCATCCTAGCTGCTAAGAGTACTGTTAGGGATAACATTGTTTTACCCTAACTGGTTTAGGTAAATAATAATATGTAATCATAGTTTGTATGTTAAAGTGTCTGCAACTTTAACTGTGGGACAGTAATTAAGGGAGTGGTTGTGAAAGCACTTTAAAAAGAAGCAAGACGACAGCTTGCTCTCTCTCTGGCTTTGATGATCCCTGATTACTGCAAGGACTCAAGACTGCATTGCTCGAACGGGAGAGAAAACAAAGGACTGACTTGTAAATGAACTGACATAGGATATTCTACACGGACTTTGCTAACTGAATATCCCTGAATGGACTGACTAAATGATACATGACTATTGGACTGTTATTTTGACTATGCTATGAACTCATAATGGAATAAACTATATTTTTGATAGCACAAGCGTATCTGTTATTTTTACTGTATGTTAATAAACATACAAGCTTAGCTCACTCATTTATCTGTGTGCCTATCTGACTAACGCTGCACATTCTGTTTAGCTTGTCTCCCTAACCCTGGTTGGGGAAACCAGGCATAACACTGGTTATGGGCCCAGAGGCTGCAAAGTCAGTTTAACTAGGATAAAACAGATTTAGGTAAAAGTGAGAGTTTGTGTTGTTATACATTACAGTAAGCAAACAGCTGTGTTTTATTAATTATAGTTTTATATCCATATAAGAAAACATGGCACAAGTCAATTTACAAAGTTTGTCCCTTATATCCAAGCTGGATGGAACAAACTATGTATCATGGTCTATGAAATGTAGTCTGCTTCTACGAAGAGAAGGTTTGTGGAACATAATTGAAAATCCACCAAACGTAGAAGAATGGGATCCAGAGGATAAGGAAGATAAACTAAAGATAGAAGAATTTATGCATAAAAATGAACAAGCTATTTGCATTATTGGGTTAACCTTAACTGATCAGCAACTTGTTTATATCCACGGAAAGAAAACGGCTGTTGGGTGTTGGCAGAAGCTGAAGAGGATTTATGTTCGAGATAATGTTGGTGCTCACATAAATCTAACACGGAAGCTTTTCAGGATGCATCTTCAAACAAATGGTGATATGCTGAGTCATTTGAAAACTATGCAAAGCATTTTTCAAGAACTGCACGAGAAAGAGCTTATTTTCTCTGAACTACACCAAGTCTACATAATTCTATCTTCACTTGATGAAAGTTATGATAACTACTTAACTTCCCTTGAAATTTTGCCAAAGGAAAGCCTAACTTTAACTGATATAACTGGCAGATTGATTGAAGAGGCCAGAAGAAGGCTTGAAAGAGATGAGTTAAGGAGGCAGCAACCTCAAAAAGAAGATAATGAAACTCCTACTGCATACGCAATTAAAAAGTGCTTTAATTGTGGAGGAAGAGGACATTTGGCAAGATTTTGTAAAAAAGTAAAGCGCCAGAACGCTGGCCAGAATACAAAAAGTCATCAAAAGATAAATAAAAATTTAGAGTTAGCCATGTATACTAACAGAGCTGTAAAAAATAATTTATGGGTGGTTGACAGTGGAGCATCTCATTGTATAACAAATGATAACAAAATTTTTATTAAAATGTCCCAGAGTACACAGCAGATATCGTTAGCCAATGGCTGGAAACTGAAAGCTAAGGGTCAACGTATAGCATATTGTTCTTTTATAAAAGAGAATGTAAAAATGTTATATGTACCACAACTTAAGTTTAATTTAATTTCAGTTAGAATTTTGGTTAAACTAGGATATGTAGTTACATTTAGGGGAGATAACTGCATAATTGAGAAAGAAGATAAGAAAATTACTGCATCTTTAAGAGGTGAATTATATGTGTTAAATGATGATGGTTTAAAGGTGGCTAACACAATTTATGAAAATAAGAAACCTCATGATGAATGTATTCACTTGTTACATCGAAGGCTAGGGCATTTAAATTTTAAAATGCTTAAGAAAACTGTTGAATTATCTAAGGGAATAAGTTTGAAACCTTGTAATAAGTATTTGCAATGTAATACCTGTAATCAAAGTAAGAGCAGGGTCACACCGGCTAATAGAGTTGATGGATTTACTACCAAAGAACCTTTAGAGGTAGTATTTGCTGATTTAATAGGTCCGAAAAAACCAAGTGTAGGAGGAGCTCGTTACATATTAAGTATAATGGACCACTATTCTAGATATGGGTTTTGCTATTTAATGAAAAGCAAAACTGAAACGTATCAAAATCTATTTAATTGGATAAAATTTGCTGAAAGGAAAACTAAAAAGAAATTAGTAACTCTTATAACAGATAATGGTACAGAATTTACAAATAATAAATTCCAGAACAGACTAAGAATGTTAGGTATTCAACATAAAATGTCTGCACCATATAGGCCACAACATAATGCCTTTATAGAGAGAAGAGGCCAAACATTACAATCAATGGCACAAACTATGATGTCTGATTCAGGATTACCTGACAATTTGTGGGGAGAAGCAATAATGTGTGGTAATCATATATTAAATAATGTTGTTAATTCAACAACAGGTGAATTACCATTCACACTGTGGCATGGTACAAAACCTGATTTAAGTTACATGCACACATTTGGAGCACCAGCATGGGTGCATATCCCTTCACAACTTAGACAAAAAGGACAGCATAGAGCTAAAAGATTATATTTTGTAGGATATACATCTAATCATAGATCTTATAGATTCTGGGAACCAGGTACATCTAGAGTTTACACCAGTGCTAGTGCAAAATTCCTAGAACATGTAGGATGGAATAGAATAGAGCAAGATTTAAATAATGAAGTAATTATTGAACCCTACAAAAGGCAGAAAGATCAGACTAGTTATAAGAAGAGTACAATTAAAGAAGAGGTCCAAGAAGAGCAAATAGGACCAGAACAAGAGGAAACAGTTGATCAGGAAGAGTTAGATAATCAAGAAGAGTTAATAAATGAAAGTCCACCTGTAAGTCCTGTAATACCTAGACGTACTACACGTATAACTAGACCACCTGATAGGTATCAAGCAAGTATAGTTTGCCAAGTAACTAAAGTTCCAACTAGTGTGGATGAACTTAGGATGTATCCTGCTAGGAGCTCCAGACTCTCCAGGACAGAGACAGACCTTTAGTGGCAGTAAGGGGTGTCTTGCTCTGGCCAGGTGCCAACTGTGTGTGTACGAAGGTCTCACTGGAACATGTTAGTTAGGATTGCTCCAGTCTAGTAACCAACCATGGGTAATTCCTATGGGTCCCAAAAGAAATGTGTGAAGAAGATTAAGAAAAATCCAAAATTAAAAATTGATCCTTCAAGTCCCCAAGGGCAATTGCTTGAAGGATGGGGAAAACCACCATATAGAAAATTAATTACTAAATTAGGTATAAATAGAGAAGATATGGTAAATTTGTGTTGTTTCATTTGGTGGGAGGATGAAAATTTAAGTTGGCCCTGATTAGGAACAAATGATTATTTTGTTTGTAATAATTTGTATGAATATGTAACAGATAAAGAGTATAAGTCACTAGAAAATGAAATAGATCATGCTCTGATTTGGAACCCAGACAAATGGCCCGAGAAGAGGGGTCTTATAAAGCCAAATTATTTATGGTAAATGAGCAGGAGGAGGAAGACATGGGAAGTAGGAGGTATTTACCCCCTCCTTATAACACAAACACTGTTCCTGCAGCACCACCAATGCCTTCTCCTTCCCCATGGCCAAGTCCTAAACAAAGTCTTAAAATTCCCCTGATTTAAGCAATGGTAAGTATAAAGCACTAAAAAAAGAGAATTGGAGCAATATAAAAAAGATATTAGGAAATACTCTGGCATGGACCTGGAAAGAAGACCAAAAGATTGAACATGCCCATGGCAGAGACACATAGTAACTATTTATTTAAAATTTTTATTTTTAATCCTTTTTAATTATTTAGTGCTTAAGGAGATAGAACAATGGGTGTAACTTCCAGTAAAAGTGAGAAGTTCACTAAAACAATTAGGAAGAATCCCAATTATAAACAGACCTGAGTAATTCTTTAGGGAAAAATACTTAGAGGTTGGGAAGCCCCTCCATATAGTAAGATGATTCAGACATTGGGGCTAACCAAAGAAGATATGGTTAATTTTTGCTGTGATGTGTGGTAGAAAGAACTAAGAGGGGTTTAGCAAGTAATAAAAAAGGGCTTTGCCTGTTTAAAGGGAAAGACTCAGATGATTTGACTTGATCAATTTGATGTGATTTCTATTAAAAATTATTCGATGTGCATGTATAATAATTGTATGCAGAATTGAATGGGATTGAATTGAAGAAAAATATCCTTTACCTTTGTAAAGCCCCAATTGGGGCTGCTGCAGTTCAAAACAAAACATAATTGTGACATGCTTGGCCAGCCAGAGAATTAAGTTGGCTTTCTGGGTTGGACTTAGAGCTGTGGGAAGCAGGTAGGCAGTGGTTAGGGCCCACAATCAGATTTGTGATTGGAACCACTCCTTGAGTTACCTCTGAGAACAAACTACAGGTTGCCCAAAGGAAAAAAAAGTGGAGATTTAAAGGGACAAAATCTCCCCAGGTATGGAAATGTGTGTGAGAATTTGTCCGTGTGTAATCATTTCCAAACCTGGAGGATAAGACCCTCTAATAACAGTACACAAAATTATTTAGACAGTGGAACTCATTGGCTCCCAGAAAAGAATTGTAAGTAATGCTTGGTTTTCTTGGAGAAAGAATGAAATGATTTTTTGTGTGGGAAATTGTTTGTGCTAGTAGTCTGATTACCGTACAAATTTGTGAGTATGGTAAAAATTTGGTGTAAATGTCTCTGTGTTGTTCCCCATCCCAGATTAAAAGGAGAGTAAGAAATAGTGTGTACAAGGAAATGAGAAAGATCCCATGGAGAAATGTGTGTGATTTACTGAAGAGAGAGAGAGAATTATTTTGATTGAAAGAGAAAGAGAAGCAGGAGAAAGGGGGGGGGGGTGAGGCTTTTTGCTCACTATAGCCATTTTTTTTCCTGCTGTGAGTTTTTGTCTAAGAAAGGTGGGGCTGGAAAATAACTATTTATAGGTTACACAGCTTTTCATATTTCATATCATGATTTTTCTCAGTGCTTCTGCAAGCGGGGGAACCTTGGATGGCTGGGCTGAGGTTGGCGGTTTGCCTAGAACGTTATCTTACTGGCTCAGCTCCCAGTTTAGCACAAGTTACAATGGAGCTTAGCTCATCAGGGAAATCAGAGTTCAAGCCAGGCGCACTCTGTATATGCTCTTAATCCATATTTTGCTCAAAGCCCTCTTTTATGTCTTTATGTCCGTGTGCCTTATGGATGCTTAAGAATCAAGATGCTCTATCCTATGGCATTCATTATGTGTGTGTTTGTTAGCAACACAAGTTGTTGCTGTTTTAGGAATTGTTACAGAGATGAGTTAGAAATTACAATAAGTAGAAAGACAGTGTCATCACTTGAGACTTTCAAGAAGAGATTGGACTGCCATTTGTCAGAAATGGTGTAGGGTCTCCCGCTTGGGAGGAGGGGTTGGACTAGACCTACAAGGCCCCTTCCAACTCTGATTATCTGTTACCTGTTGAAGTTGTTGTTAAATGAGCTAAGGATAAAAGAACCTTGTGTTGGGGTAGTTGTGTGAAAATAATAGCAGGAAGAGATGAGTTTTGGTCTAGTTAGCTAGAAAGTTAAGCTGGTTTCCACAGATTTGTGCTGACTCGGAAGCCATGATGGCAGTGTTAGGAGAAGTAGGAGTTAGAGAAAGTGGGGGCAATAGAAATGAGGGAATGAGAGGGTGGAACCAGGGAGTGAAAAGGGGAAGAGGACATGGTGGTACGGGCAGGGAGGACAGAGTGAGGAGATGTTTTGGGTGTGGCCAGCCTGGACGTTTCAAGAAAGACTGCCCGAGCCTAAGAAGGGAGGCGCAAGTGTTTCCTATGATGGCATAAGATGAAAGTCATTATTAGGGGTGTCAGGGGCGATGTAAGGAAGAGGAAGTGGTGTTTTTAATTGACACTGGGGCAGCAAGAACTTCAATATCAGTATAAACTGCAGAAATGAAATTAAGTGGACAAAGTATTAGAGTATCTGGAGTAAAAGGGGAAGGATTTGAAGTACCCAAATTAATGCCCCTCCAATTGGGAATGAAAGGACAAAATAAAAAGATAGAGGTAGAAATGTTGTATATAGCTGAAGCAGGTATTAACTTGCTGGGAAGAGATTCACTAACAGGTTTACACTTGAGATTTGAATTTGGACCAGAAGAGACAGTTTCTGTGAGGGTTTTGACCTAAGAGGAAGAAGTAATAGACTTACAAACCAAAATAAGACCTGATTTGGAGGAATACTCCCTACTGAAAGGAGAGGCAATTTTTATAGATGGTTCTTCTAGAGTGGAGGGGGGAGCACGGAAAAATGGGTATGCTATTATAAATGGACATACCAAAGAGATCCTGGAAGGAGGGGGGCTGCCCCGAAGTTGGTCTTCACAGACTTGCGAATTGTATGCACTAAATCAAGCCTTTTAGAAGGAAAAATAGGGACAATATACACTGATTCCAAATATGCGTTTGGGATAGTGCATACTTTTGGCAAAATATAGATGGAAAGAAGAATGATAAACAGCAAGGGAAAGGAACTAGTACATGAAACCCTGATAAAGGAAATAATGAGTTCCTTACAAAAACCCAGAAAAATAGCAGTAACACATGTGAATGCACACCGAAAAGGGACATCATTTGAGAACATAGGTAATCAGATTGTTGATGAAGAGGCAAAATTGGGTGTGAGTGTGGAGATGGAGGTGTTAATTCCTGTGTTAGAAACAGTAGAGGAAATTCCTTTGTTCACTGAAAAGGAACAAAAAGATTTACAACAAATAGGAGGACAGGAGGGGGAGAATGGAAAGTGATTCCTCCCAGATGGAAGACAGATAATAAACCAATTGCATGAGAGTTGATAGAAAAACTACATGAAGGAAGTCATTTGGGAATTCAAGCCATTGTAGATGAACTTCTGAAATGTTATGGTTGTATTGGAATGTACCCTGTAGCAAAATCAGTAATAGATAAATGTTTAATTTGTAAAAAGGTAAACAAACAAGCCATAAGGAAACAACAGATGGGTGGAAGGCCACCAGCTTTAAGACCCTTTCAGTGTATTCAAGTGGATTTTACAGAATTACCTAAAATAGGGAGAGTAAGATATTTATTGGTCATAGTAGACCACCTCACAGGGTGGGTGGAAGCTTTTCCCTGCAGTAATGCTCTAACAGCAGTGGTATCAAGAGTTTTGTTAGATCAAATCATTCCTCGATATGGAATAATAACACAAATAGACAGTGATCAAGGAAGTCATTTTACTTCCAAAATATTACAGAACATCATGGAGGCTTTTGGAATAAATTGGAAGTTACATACACCTTGGCACCCCAATCTAGTGCTAAAGTAGAAAAAGCTAATGGCCGAATAAAAGAATCAATAACTAAACTGATATTGGAAACACATATGCCATGGACTAAATGTCTTCCTTTGGCCTTACTGAGAATACAGACCCAACCTAGAAAAGACATTGGATGATGTACAAAAACTGTCCAGATATTTTGATTTCCTCAGGAAACAAGGACTTTTGGCTCAAACACCACCTTTGAAGTTTCCAGTCCATAAATTCCACCACGGTGATTTGGTGCTTATCCGGAGTAGGAAGGAGGAGAAGTTAACCCCGAAATGGGAAGGACTACTTACCTCTGAAACCGCAATCCGGATGGTTGAGAAGGGTTTGACGCACAACACTCGCGTAAAAGGCCCTGTGTCTACACCGACCACCTGGACCAGCATTTTGCATGAGACCCACTGAAGTTAACCTTGCAGAAACAAACTAATAACTGATGAGATTTGCCCCCATAGGTTCTGAATTCGAGTGGAAGGAGCTGAAAAGAGGTGGCAAGTCCATATCAAGTGAAGAAGTAAAACCCAGAGCTGGGACCCATATACGTGGTGTTAAAAATGAAAAATAAGGTTTAATCGTATTAAAAATAGAGAATGGGAAAAAGACCTTTTAAAGTCAACTTCTCTTTTCAGAAATTTTCATGCTGATATTTGTTATATGTGCAGTGGGGACTTTGAGAAACTGGCAAAGGATATTTTGAAGGAAGAGTGTGATATTGTAAGATGACTCAGATTTTAATGTTCTGGGGAACTATTGGAGTTTTGGAGGGTTTACAACAAGTGTCAGCTTTGAAATTCAGCTGCCACATTTTTTTTTTTTTTAGAGAGTTTGAGGAGTTGAAAAGTTCAAGGTTATTTTGTATGTCGTATTAAGAATTTCCAGTTGCAGTGAATTGGTTCTCATGATTTATGAAGTGTAGAAGTGGGAGGAGAGAAAGCAGGAGAGAAGGTGGATTCTGTGTAACGCACAAAAAAACTTTCACTTGGGAAATTGCTTTTGACATGCCAGATCTGTTTCTAATAAATCAATTGGAGAGATAATGTCTGGGAGTAATTGATATAATGGATACTTTCTGGATGCCTTACATTTATTTTCCAAGTCAATTTTTTTTTTTTAAAAAAAGGGCTTGGCTGATACCTGGAGTTCTTTTTCCTGAGATGGAGAATTATCAACAATCAGACGAAGTTGGAGGTGTGCAGGGGGGAGTGTGTGAGGGCCCTCCCTCTGGAGCATTAATTGAACCTGCCAACCCTTGTTGGGAGGAGATGATGGATGCTTCCAGGATGGCAGTAGGAGAAACAGATTTGGGAGCTGTACCGAAGTGTTTCAACTCAAGAAGTTGTTATAACCCAGAGGTAACCCAGCTGTCTGAACAGAACTCTTTCTCTAGCCCCAGGCATATGGCTATTCTGTCATATTGGAGGGAAGAGACACAATTGGGGTCAGAATTCTCTCAAGAAGACACCCCCCAGATTTATCCTGGAAGTCCATCAAGGGCAGATTTACATCAACAGTTCCAGAATTTAAAGGTGACAGGTTTGGTCTCCCAGTCTGTTTGGATGGGTGGAAGCTTGAGACCACACATATTCACTTACCCAAGTATTGTGAGGAATGAGGAGACTACACAGATGCCAGTTGGAGGAAGCCAGAAAGAAGCATCAACTAACAGGTATGTTGCAGCCTCAGAGGCAATCCCCTCATTTTCCAGAAGGAATTTTGCCCCCTGCGGAGAGTATCCCTCCAGGGTGGGGATTTTATCCAGGCCAGGGGTGGATTCAATGCCAATGGCAGCCAGCACCAACACAGCCCTGGTCTGAAGGGGGTTTCCCAGACAGCAGACAGCAGCCACTTCCCCTCCACCCTACCAGGGAACCAGGCCACACCCATCTTCCTCCTGGCAACCACAATTGCAGCCCCAACTGGAAGTGAGGCCACAGGGACCCCTATTCCAGACAGGCACCACCCAGCCAGGATTCACGGGGCCTACCCAGCCTATGTATGCCACCCGGCCTGTTCCTTCCATTCCAGTACAACCTGCAGGGGCCTGGCATGTGCCACCTCCACAGCCATGACCCAGGCCGGACCGAATACCCTTTGAGGCCATATTCGATGGCCGCCATGAACATTTCAATTACTTCCTCACTCAAACCTGATCCCATATAGAACAATTTGGAGATCAATACGCCACAGAGCGCGATTTGGTTACAACCATAACAAATGGTATGAATGAAGGGGATACTTCAGACTGGGTGGCCCAACTACACAATGAACAAGCCCCCGAATTACACAATGTTAATGGATTTATTCGATTATTAAGGCTCAGATTTGAAAATCCAGACAGGGTAGCAGAGAATGAAGAGAAGTTAATGGACATGAGGCAAGACAAGCGACCCTTGTCAAAATTCATTTGGGACTTTAGAAGGGTTGCAAGCCACCTCATGCATTGGCCTGAAAGAATGACTTTACACTATTTTAAAAACGCCATTGATCCAGAAATAAAGAAGGCCTATGAAATTAGGGGAATCCCAGATACCTTACAATTGTGGTATGTCGCATCCCTCAGCTTAGATTGCAGCATCAACCCACACAGAAAACCCCTTCCAGCAGCCCTGCCTAAGAGAATTGTGCCTAGGAGACCGCTGACCGGATCAGCCGAACCTGCTCATACCCAACCTACCAGGGTGTTGAAATGTTACCGACACATGCCATAGAGCAGCAGACTGACTGGCCTCTGCTCCTGTACCACAAGCTCCGCAGTCGAAGTCTAATCCAGCTGTTAGAGGTTGGAAGCATTAAGAAAGACCTCCGGGCAGGGGCGGGTTCACCAAACACAGCTGGGAAAGCCCCCTCTGCGCAGATGGGAGCAACAGACCACCAGACCGCCACCACGTTCCCGAGAACCTGACCTGCAAAGACGACCCAATGGTGAGTGATCCCATCATACCTTTTACAGTCAAGGTCAAGTTAGTGGTACCAAACATGGGGGAGGCTGGGGAGTTCGAAGCTGTCATTGATACTGGGTGTTCTAGATGCCTTATCGGACTCCCTATCGTTGAACAATTGGGCATAAAGACTAACCTGCTAAAATGCCCAATCAGATTTGAGCAAGTGGGTGGAACCTTAATTGGAGGGGGGGCAGCCACTCAGATGACTGAATTGATCAAGATGGAATAAGGGCCCCATTGTGAACTCATACGCTTCATAGTGGCCCCCAGGATGTCAGAATCAATCATATTGGGACTTGCTTGGTTAGACAAATGGGCCCTGACGATCAAATGGGAGGATGGATTCAGAAAAATCCTCATTGGACCAGGCCCATTGCCCCCTCTTCCACCCACTACAAAGCCACTGGTCAGCTTGAACCCAGAGCCTGAGCCAGCATCCATGGCATCCCACCTTCTCCCACATAACCCCCAGGTACCTGACCAATACAAAGACTTGGCTGAAGCATTCAGTGAAGAAGAGTGTAATGTTTTACCTCCCCATCGTGCCACTGATTGCACCATAGAATTAGAGCCCAGGGCAAAATTACCAAAACCAAAGATGTATTCCATGATGCCTGCTGAAATGACTGAATTAAGGAAATACATTGACAGCAATTTGGAACAAGGTTTTATTGACCCTGCCAAATCAAGACTAGCTGCTTCCGTGTTGTTCAAGAAGAAAGATGGCGGGTTGAGATTGTGTGTTTACTTTAGAGGCATGAATGCTGTATGCGTCAAAAACATGTACCCTCTCCCCCTTATGAAGGACTTATTGAACCACCTGTTGAAGGGCAAGATATTCACCAAGCTAGATCTCAGGGAAGCTTACTACTGGGTCCGCATCAAAGAAGGAGATGAGTGGAAAACTGCTTTTAACTGCCCTCTGGGTAGCTTCCAATTCAAAGTCATGCCTTTCGGACTTCAGGGGGCTCCTGCAGTGTTTATGCAGCTCATCAATGAGGTGCTACACCCGCACCTTTACCGGGGGGTCCTTGTGTACCTGGTGACATCCTTATCTTCAGCAAAACCATGGAAGAACATGTTCAATTGGCCCGACAAGTTCTGGAAAAACTTCTAGCCGCCAAATTATATGTGAAAGTCTCAAAATGCGAATTCCACAAAGAGTCGTTGGACTACTTAGGCTACCGAATATCCAACCTGGGGATTGAAATGGACCCCAGAAAGGTGAAAGCGGTGCTGGACTGACAACCCCCCAGAACCCGAAAACAACTTCAAAGTTTCTTGGGGTTTGCCAACTTCTATAGACAATTCATTCTGTCCTTTGCTGAAGTTGCCCTCCCATTGACGGAGCTGTTAAAAATGGGCCCATCGCCCACCAAACCAAAGCCAAGTCAACCCCGGCTTGGACTATGGACTGTCAGAAAGCTTTCGAGACCTTAAAATGCAATTTGGCAGCTGAGCCCCTCCTCCAGCACCCAGACACGACCAAGCCTTTTATTGTCCAAATGGATGCAAGTGATGTAGCGGTGGCAGCTGTTTTGCTGCAAAAGGACTCTCAAGGCCAACTGATGCCTTGCGCTTATGTGTCTAAAAAGCTGACAGACACAGAAGGAAGGTGGGTGGTCTGGGAGAAAGAAGCATTCGCCGTACAATGGGTTTTGTTGACTTGGAGGCATTTTCTAGAAGGGGTGCCAGAGGCCTTTGAGGTATGGACTGATCATAAGAACCTCGAGGCTCTAAAGACCCCTAGGAGATTATTGTCCAAACAAGTCCACTGGGCCCAGTATTTCAAGCAATTCAACTTTAACATTAAATATATCCCCGGAGGGGAAAACGTACTGGCAGACGCTCTGTCCAGAAAACCTCAGTTTGACAGCCACCGAGAGGAAATAGTACAAGCCTTAATTTCAGAAGCTCAATCAGCAGGCCAAGTGATCACTCGAGCCCAAGCCAATCGCAACCCCAAACACCTGGAAGATAAGCTGACTACAGAATTGAAAACAGCCCTATTGACCGACCCTTGGTTTCTGGACCATTAAACCGAGTTGACAATGAATGATGGACTAGCTTGGGAAGGGACTAAGCTTTATGTACCCACAACCCTAAGACTACTGGTACTAAAGCGTAGGCACGACTCCCGGCTGGGAGGCCACTTCAGATTCCTAAAAGCCCTACATTTACTGAGAAGACAGTTCTGGTGGAGGATTTTCCCCACAAACCGAAGGGTCCTCGTGGAGGGGGGAGAGGGGTTAAGGACAATGTATTAACCCCTGTATTTTTTTAAATTTTCTTTTAGGAGGAGGAGTTTTCAAGGGGGGAATGCCTGTCAGCTTTGAAATTCAGCTGCCACATTTTTTTTTAGAGAGTTAGAGGAGTTGAAAAGTTCAAGGTTATTCTGTGTGTCTTAAGAATTTCCAGTTGCAGTTAATTGGTTCTTGTGATTTATGAAGTGTAGAAGTGGGAGGAGAGAAGGTGGATTCTGTGCAACACGCGAAAAAACTTTCACTTGGGAAATTGCTTTTGACATGCCAAATCTGTTTCTAATAAATCAATTGGAGAGATAATGTCTAGGAGTGATTGATATAATGGATATTTTCTGGATGCCTTACATTAAGAATGTGAAGAATGCATACCAACACAAAAGGTAAAATCACAAAAACATTGAAATATCACACAGCCTGTGGATGCGAGAGGCAGAGTGTCTCATATAGTTATAATGGAACACAGTACCCTAAATGTACAGAAGAAAAGGAAATATTCTGTTGTGACCTTCGCAAGGATCCTAGACAATGGGCTTCGCAAATAAGAAGTGGGGGAAGAAGAAATAAAAAAAATGGTTAGGGCAGAAACATGATTTGGGATCCTCTTTCTTTGTAATTTTTGATGTATACAAAGCAGCCAATCTTTAATAATTTTCACAGAGTGATATTGGATTATTTGCTAGCTAAGGAGAGAGATGTATGTGGTAAATTTAATTTAACCCACTGTTGCTAAGAAATTGATGATACTGGAGAAGTAATGAGACAAATCATAGACAGAATGAGAAAAATAGCTCATGTTCTGGTACAGGAATGGACAGGGCTATTCGGTAATGAAGAATTTTGTGGGGGATTTTAATAATTAAAGACAAACCTATTTATGGCAGGTATGGTTATGTTGGGTTTAATCTGTTTACCATGTCTTATACCCTTGATAAGAAATATAGTACAGAGCACAATTGAAGGTATGATAACTGTCTGTTGTAACTATGTATCATTTATGTGTAATCATTAACTTCTGTCTCTTCAGTGACCTTTGCAAGGCACGTACAAGGGACAAGGAGCTAGACATCTGTCAATAAAGCTTATTCACATGATGAGTAATCTGTCTGGTATGCAGCTTTGTAAAACATGCATATCCTACTTGACTTGAGCTTTGTAAAACATGCATATCCTACTTGACTTAAGCTTTGTAAAACATGCATATCCTGTTCGACTTGAGCTTTTGAAAAAATCACTTCTTTGTGATGAAGCACAATAAAAGAGCGTGTACCAAGACATTCTGCGCGCTCATCCCGAGGAACTTCGTCTCCTGTCGTTTCTCTCCTTCGCTCCCTATCATGAGTCGCCCATCTGATGCGGGATAGCAGATACCGTATTCTGGTGACCCCGACGTGATTCCCTACGGGGGATGCGTTGCGACGTGCTCATATCTTACCCGCTTGATGGGAGCTGTGCATCGCCAGGCCTGAAGCGAATTGCACATCATCAGACCTGAAACACGGTCCCGACTTTAGTAAGTATGGGCGGAAACTTTTCTCAACAACAGACGGAGCATCTGAAGGAATTGAGGGAGTTAGTCGCGTCTTCTTCTAAATATTCTACTAATTTAAAGGGCTCGCCTGTAAAAATGAAACCTATTGCTACATTATTGACTTATGTGTGGCAACATTGTCCCAATTATCCAGAGAAAGGGTCCTTAAAAATCTCCACTTGGCAAAAAATTGGCGAATATCTCCATAATCATCCTCGTGCACCTATTGGCATTTTGGTCACTTGGAGGAAAATTATGGAGGCTTTAATGGTCCATTATAAAATAGAAACGGGGAGTGTATTTGAATCTCCCCCGCCAAGTTATGATAACTTTTCTGTCCATCAACCCTCTGCTCCCGATGGTCATGAATCATTGCGGAAGCCTCCCTCCATTCAATCCACTTCCACAAATGAAGAGCCCCCGTGTCCTCCACCACCCTCCCGAGGTGGGGGGGGGGTGTTGTAAAAGCCATTCAACAAGCCTTTTATGAAGGGGAAATGGATGAGGACACCCTTGCAGCAGCTTCCCTCTATCCGGTCATACAAGCCGGCAATCCCCCAGCTCCTCAGTATACCCCAATACCATACAAAATAATTAAGGATTTGAAAGCAGCCTGCAAGGAAAATGGTATTCAATCCCGCTATGTACAGGGTCTTTTGGGGTCAATAAGCCAACCAGGCGCTGACTTGATAAATGCTGATTGGCGTACATTATTTGCCATGATCCTCACACCTTCACAATTTATGGTCTGGGAATCCAAATTCCATAAGCGTACTGCAGCCGCAGCCGCTAGAGGCTTACCAGCTAATGTTACTTTAGACATGCTTAACGGTACCGGCACCATGCTTGCCATTTACCAGCAGACCCACGGTTCACTTTTCTTAAAAATCTCCCTTTTGAATGGCATTCCCCCCTATCAATATCTCCATTAGTAGATGCACCTACGCTTTATGCAGATGGGGGGAAAATGTATGGTGCTTGTGCATGGTACCAGGAGGGAGAATGGAAAACTAAAATTACCCCTCCGCAATCTTCTGCTCAACAGGCAGAACTTGCTGCATCTCTTATCGCGTTTCAGCAGTTTCAAAAAGCTCCTTTTAATTTAATAGTAGATTCCTTATATGTTTCTCAGATTTTGAAAAATATATATCAAGCCTATTTATCTCCTAGCATATCTGTTTCTTTGTTAAAGTTGTTGCTTCCTCTACAGCAATGTATCAACAGCCGCACGCATCCATTCTTTGTAGCACATATCAGGAGCCATCAACCTCTTCCTGGCATATTACAGAAGGGAAACGATGTGGCAGATGCAGCTGCAGCAGCTGCATCCGGTAATTCAATCTGTAATCTGACAGCAGCTGAAAGTCATGACTATTTTCACCAAAATAAGAAAGCCCTACAAAAACAATTTACTCTAACTCAGGCAGAAGCTGCTGCTATTATTCAACAATGCCCCACATGTAGTAAGCAAGGACATTCCATTCCCATAGGAGTAAATCCTAGAGGATTAAAAGCTTGTGAGATTTGGCAAATGGATGTAACTCAGTATCCACCTTTTGCCCCTTGGAAATATTTGCACGTTTCCATAGATACATGTTCAGGGTTTATTCTGGCCACTCCTCAAAGGGGAGAAACTGTAAAACATGTCATCAATCATTCAATTCGTACCTTTGCCTCGCTGGGACGTCCAAAAGAAATCAAAACTGACAATGGACCTGCCTATACAAGTTCTGCGTTCCAGGACTTCTGTAACAGATGGAATGTAACCCACAAGTTTGGGATTCCCTACAACAGCCAGGGGCAGGCTGTTGTGGAATGAGCAAACTTATCTCTGAAACGTGCTCTTGATTGATATTCGTTGCAGGAAAAACCCCCGAACCTCCCAGCATTGCAAAATTCTCTTAACATTTGTCTTTACACTTTAAACTTTCTTAATTTGACTGGCATTCCTCCCACTTCTGCTGCTTCACGTCATTTTTCCTCACCCCTGCCTAACAGACCTCTGGTATATTATCGCAGATTGCCAGATCCCACCTGGCAGGGTCCCGCTGAGCTTCTCACCTGGGGACGAGGCTACACTGCGATTCTACTACCAGACAAAACCACTTGCTGGGTCCCTGGTCGGGCGGTAAGACCCTATCATGGGAATTCCTCCGCTACATCTGCTTCTTAAACTCCTCCTGATATTCTTGCCTATATCCTCTTTGCAATTTCTACCTTATTCGTATCCTACTTATACCTTTGTTCAACGTGGTCATTGGACCACATTAGAATTTCGCTTTATTAATTATGATAGTGACTGTCCTATTGTTTGTTGGCATGATAATCTTCCCATAAATCTATTTCCTTATATTCACACATACTTCAACAAAACCTATGCTTCCTGTCAAAAGACTATTCGTGTTAAAGCCACTTCATTAACAGAAGGCTATTATACTTGTTCCATGTGGGTACGTCATGAAAATGCTACCCGTAGTTTTCACTCTGTCACTTCTGTTTTGTTTACAGAACACTCTACCACTCGCTCTTTTGTTCCTTCTTTACTCTTCCTATGGAGAAGAACCTTAAAATCTTTTCCTCTATTCAATCTAGATATAGGGGGACCTAGATGTCCTTCTCTTGTATTACGGGTTCCCCCACCCCAACTAACATCCTTGATGAATGACCAAATTAATCTTCATTGTCATTATTGTAATTATTATCCTTTTTCTACTAATTGCATTCCCTCCTCATCTCGTAAATGTTCTACAACTAACTTGTCCA
This sequence comes from Hydrophis major, assembly GCA_033807585.1. Classification (NCBI taxonomy): domain Eukaryota; kingdom Metazoa; phylum Chordata; class Lepidosauria; order Squamata; family Elapidae; genus Hydrophis; species Hydrophis major. The sequence continues at coordinate 2,801,300 of JAUCBL010000017.1, forward strand.
TAGTCCTCTCTCCTACTTGTGATGCCTTTATATACCCGAACTCTGATCCTGTCAACAAACGACACTTCAAAAGAACTGCCCATGACGATCCGCAGAAGCCTCATAGAAGATATAATGTTACTTGGACTATAACTGACTTTCAAGGCGTTCGTTTAAACTCTTCAACCAATTTTTCTCGCATAGAAGACTTCTACCCACCACTTCAATTCGATTTGGCAGAAATGCTTGTAGGCTCCACCGCCGACAACTCGCCTTCTCATCCAACGGAGCCTAGTCATAGAGTTGTAAATGAATATAGGTTTTATGTATGCCCCGGACAGCCCATCTCCAACACTCAGTCCCCTGCCCAACGACTTCTCGACTGCGGGAGGTCATCGGATTACTTTTGCAAAGCCTGGTCGTGTGTTTCAACTGGACATATTTATTGGGATCCGGGCACTAAGGGTGATCTCATTACTGCCACTCGCACCACATGGGATATTCCATGTGGTGGTAAAAATTTGCCCAAATGCAACCCAATAACCATAAGGTTCACGGACCAAGGCAAGAAAAGTACCCTATGGGACACTGGCTTGAAATGGGGTGCCCGCCTAAAAGGAGTCTGGCTGGGAAAGCATTATGGAAATACTTTTTATATTCAACGTCATATTGAACTCCCTCGCTCTGACCCGGTGGGACCACATGAAAAAGTTATTAAATCCCCTTTCTTGCAACCCATAACACAGGGAGTTAACCCACTGATTCCATTGATCAAAGCTTCCTATGCCTTGTTGAACTCCTCAAACTCATCGATTGCCTCCACATGTTGGCTTTGTGTTTCTGCCTCCACCTTTTTACGAAGCCATCGCTTCCCAAGAACCCATTGTTAATTCCACATCAGACGAACGTTGCCGTTGGAGGAACTCCATTATTACTGTTTCTTCCATCACTGGGGTCGGTTGTTGCTTGGGAAATATTCCATCCAATTACTCACAATATTGTCATGTTTCTAATGGCTATCATTGTAATTTATATCTTCCTAAGAACCGCCTTGGCCGCACCCACACCACCGGGGGATATTTTGCAGTCTACACCACTTCAGGAGGAAATTTAACATCACACCTGAAAGGAATGTATTTTATCCCTGGCAATAACTCTGTTTGGGCTTGTTCCACCAGTCTCACGGCATGTGTCCACGGGGATGAACTTGTTAAATCCAAATCATTTTGCATTCAAGTATGGCTCGTACCAAAAATTGATGTGTATAACTCTGATGATTTTATATCCCTACAGGTACCCGTGGAATACCCCCTCAGAGCAAAGCGGGAAATTATTAGTACTCTCACTCTAGGTCTACTGCTTGCTCTGGGCGCCATGGGCGCAACCACGGGCATTGCAGGTCTAGCTGTCTCTGATAAAAGAATTACAGCTCTGGGTTCAGCCATTGATGAAGATTTATTACGAATTGAGAAATCAATTGTAGCTTTGCAAAACTCCTTGACGTCCCTCTCGGAAGTAGTCTTGCAAAATCGTAGAGGCTTAGATCTGTTATTTTTAAAACAAGGGGGATTGTGTGCTGCGCTTAAAGAAGAATGTTGTTTTTATGCCGATAGCAGGGGGATCGTGTTGGATTCTATGAATGAATTAGAAAAACGCTTGAAAGATAGAGAAAAAGAACGGTTAAACATGTATAATTGGTATCAAGGCTTGTTTTCTATTTCGCCATGGCTTACAACCCTTTTAACTGCATTGGCAGGACCGTTAATAATCATTATATTGATATGTATTATAGGACCTTGTTGTTTTAATAGAATATTGCAATTTTTGAAAAATCAATTATCCTCCATAACTGCTGATGCTAATGTATTATAGCAAGCTCATGTTATGTCCTCAGCACTGGACGAAAAAATGTCATTGCTGAGTTACCGCTCCTTGGACAACCTTGACGCTGACAGGTCGCACTCTTGCCCAGATGACGGGGACGACGAACATTCCATAAAAATGGTTCCTGTCTTCTCGGACGAGGAAGAAGACTCGTCATAAATAATAAAAACAGAGGAGATGTTGTAACTATGTATCATTTATGTGTAATCATTAACTTCTGTCTCTTCAGTGACCTTTGCAAGGCACGTACAAGGGACAAGGAGCTAGACATCTGTCAATAAAGCTTATTCACATTATGAGTAATCTGTCTGGTATGCAGCTTTGTAAAACATGCATATCCTACTTGACTTGAGCTTTGTTAAACATGCATATCCTACTTGACTTAAGCTTTGTAAAACATGCATATCCTGTTCGACTTGAGCTTTTGAAAAAATCACTTCTTTGTGATGAAGCACAATAAAAGAGCGTGTACCAAGACATTCTGCGCGCTCATCCCGAGGAACTTCGTCTCCTGTCATTTCTTTCTCCTTCGCTCCCTATCATGAGTTGCCCATCTGATGCGGGATAGCAGATACCGCAACTGTCACACAAAATAAAGATAAACATATGATGATGGTGAATGATGTAAATGAACACACTGTTCTTATAAACCTTGAAAATATTGAAGAGATTAGGGAAAGGTTAAGAGAATTATAGAAGTAATGTTTTATTTTATGAAAAGTATGAAAATGGGTTTATAAGAAATAAGTAAATTCAAAAATAAAACGGTATATAAGATGCTTACAGGTTTCACAAATGGGGGTTGGACTGGATGACCTTGCGGGGTCCCTTCCAATTTTGTTAATCTGTTATAAAATGAAATTTATTTCCCTATATACACATGCTTTGCTTTTATACTTTTGGACATGCTCCATTGTTAAGCCTTTTTATATTTTTATCTTATCCATATGCCTTTTATATTATTATGTTTGGGGGTGGGTTGTTATAATCTCTTTGGAAAAGTGGTAGTATATGATGAGCTTAGAAAGAGGCCCTGATGAGGGGATGCTACATTCCTTAGAATGGGCAGCCAAAGTAAGAGGTACGAAGGGGTCTGATGAGAACATAATGAGAGGAGGCAATTCACCCTGGAGACATCCTAGGATTAGCCCAAAGAAAAACACCTGAGGGCAAATCCAATGAGTTTGAACTTGGGAGGGAATGAGTCTCAAGAAGGAGGGAACTTGGGTGATGAGATGAAACGATATATAAAGTATGTTTTGGAATTTTAAGGTGTGGGTCTTGGCTCAAACTTCATGTTGAGGTCTGCTGAAATTCTACCGCTCTTTGCAAACAGCTTCACAATAAATTCTTTGTTTTCACCAATCCAAGTTTTTGTCATTTGGATTTATTTCCAACTCCTGTAATGTCTTATAAAATTCCGCTGGAACTCCATCCAAACCTACCGCCTTTCCATTGTTTTGTTTCTTAAGTGCCTCGGTTAACTCCATTGTCGTTATGTTACTTTCTAGCATTATTTCAGTCTCTAGGTATCTGGGGTAGATTAGCATTCTGAAGATATTGTTTAACTCCTTTGTCATCTATATTCTCTTGTTCATACGATTTTCCATAGTAGTCTCGTATAATTTTTTTCTTCTCTTTCCATAGCAAACTTGGTCTTGATCATCCATTAGTTGCAATATTTTTCTTGATTCTCTCTCCTTTCTCAAGTTATATGCTAACCATCTACCTGGTTTATTTGTGTCTTCGAAATAGTTCCGTTTCGCACCCCTAATTTTTTGTGCTAGTTCTTCTTTTTCTATTAGTCCCATTTTGTGTTTAATTGTATCCATTTTTAATTTAATGTCCTTTTTCTGTGGCAGTTTCTGTAACTTTTTTTCAAATCTTTTATACTCATCCTCTAATACCTTAGAGGCTTGTCTTTTCATAATATGTCTTTTCCTTGTATCGTCTATTATCAAGCCTCTGGCATAACCCTTCATTGTGTCCCATAGATTCTGCATTGATGTATCTTCTTTTTTATTTTCTTTGAAAAAGAAAAGGTCTAGACAAAGGTCTGGAGCCTCACACTTTACACCGTCAAGTAGAGGCTCTTGCTTCAGTCATCTCCTGGGATTCCTTTCCTTCCTTGTCCCATCAACCTTCAGTTCAGAGATTCTTAAAAGGGGCTTCCAATCTCCACCCTCCTGTGGTTCACAGGTTCCCATCCTGGGACCTTCACAAGGTCCTCCAGGCCCTAACAGAACCACCCTTCGAACCCCTCAGAAAGGTGTCCCTTCAATTCTTGACCCTGAAGGTGGTTTTCTTAATAGCTATCACTTCAGCTAGAAGGGTGTCAGAGTTGGCTGCTCTATCTATACGGCAGGACCTCTGCACCTTTCATGACAATAGAGTTGTTCTTTGTTTAGACCCTACCTTTGTACCCAAAATAAATTCTGTATTCCACAGATCCCAAGACATAATAGTTCCTGATTTTTGTTCCCGTCCACACCACATCCTAGAGAGCAAGTGGCACACCTTAGATGTTAGAAGGGCTCTTAGAATTTATATCAAACGCACTTCAACGTTTAGGAAAACAGATGCTATGTTTGTATGCTTTTCCCCTTCCCACTGGGGGAACAAGGCCTCTCCTGGCACCTTAAGCAGGTGGATCAGGGCTTGCATCGCACAGGCCTACAAAGCCAAAGCTCTTCCAGTACCACATGGCTTGACAGCACACTCCACTAGAAGTGCTGCAACTTCAGCTGCCTGGGCCACCCAGGCACCCCTAGAGGAGATTTGCAGAGCAGCTACATGGACATCCCTGTCTCCATTCATCAGACACTACCAGCTAGATTCCTACACCTCCACAAGCGCGGCTTTTGGCAGATGGGTTCTTCAGCAAGTGGTGCCTACTTCAGAGTGAGAGACTGGATGAGGACCCTCCCGAGGACATGAAGGCTTTGGTATGTCCCATCCTGGGCTCTCGCAGCAGCATGGAGGAGAATGGGCATTGGTAAATTTACCTGAGAACGCCCTTTCTATCTATGCTGCTAGAGAGCCCAGCCCCTCCCTTTTTGCATCCGGATTGTGGTAAGGTATATTATGGTTCATGATTCTGTTTTGGCTTTCAGAGACACTCACTAAAGTCTGTCAAGTATCTTTGCCAAAGCTGGGGGGTTTCTCCCACAGGTTGCTACTTTTATACTAGACGGACCCAGCTTGATGATGTCATCAGGAGGAGTCATACCCATCCTGGGCTCTCTAGCAGCATAGATAGAAAGAGGGCATTCTCAGGTAAATTTACCAACGCCCATTCTTCGTTGTAATCCATAGCACCAGGGAATTGGTTAGAATCTCCTCCGTGTTTGCAAAGACAGGTGGGGCTGAGGAAGCAGAAAGATGCTCCTAAAGGAAACATTGCCTAATGTTAGGGATACACACCCTAGCAGAACGTGCAACAGCAGTCTAGCAGGCAGGCAAATGATGTGAGATAAACATTGTTGTAGTTTACACTCAGTAAAACAGATACACTGTGCCAGTTAAATAGTTTTTTATTCCAGCAAGAGTTATAGCATAGTCAAACTGTCCATATGTCATACACTAGTTCAGTCCATCCGGGTATTAATCAGTTGCAAAGTCCAGTGTGTTAAGCCTGGTTTCCCCAACCAGGGTTAGGGAGACAAGCTAAACAGAATGTGCAGCGTTAGTCAGATAGGCACACAGATAAATGAGTGAGCTAAGCTTGTATGTTTATTAACATACAGTAAAAATAACAGATACGCTTGTGCTATCAAAAATATAGTTTATTCCATTATGAGTTCATAGCATAGTCAAAATAACAGTCCAATAGTCATGTATCATTTAGTCAGTCCATTCAGGGATATTCAGTTAGCAAAGTCCGTTTAGAATATCCTATGTCAGTTCACTTACAAGTCAGTCCTTTGTTTTCTCTCCCGTTCGAGCAATGCAGTCTTGAGTCCTTGCAGTAATCAGGGATCATCAAAGCCAGAGAGAGAGCAAGCTGCAGCCTTGCTTCTTTTAAAGTGCTTTCACAACCACTCCCTTAATTACTATCCCACAGTTAAAGTTGCAGACACTTTAACATATAAACCATGATAACATATTATTATTTACCTAAATCAGTTAGGGTAAAACAATGTTATCCCTAACATTCTCCCCTTTTAGGAAATAATAACTATTTACATCTTTAAATCATATTTGTTACAACTTTCTTTAAACTTAGTTACTCCTTGAGCTTTTGTAAATTGGTCTGCAATGTTTTCTTCCGTCATGCAGTATTCCAATTTAATTAGCCCATTTTTTTACAGATTCTCTAACATTTAAGTATCTTAAATCGGTATGCTTTGATCTAGTTTTTACAGCAATACTAGTAGCTAACTTTATAGCTGCCTGGTTGTCCTCGTACACAATAATGGAATCTTTTACAGTTATACCCATGTCTAATAATAACTGTTTGTACAAAATCAAATCAGTGCATAATAATGACAGACATGAAAATTCCGCTTCCATCGTGGACAAGCTAATATGCTGTTGTCTGATTGACCTCCACCCTATTAGTGTCTTACCAAATAATATAACCATCGCAGATGTTGATTTTCTAGTGTTTATATCAGTTGCAAAACTTGCATTTGCATAGGCACTAAGACTCAAATCACCCTTTGGTTCTATATACAATGCATGGTTCATTGTTCCTTTAAGATATCTTAAAATTCTCTTTAATGATTGCCAATGACATTGAAGTGGATCCGAATTAAAACGTGCCAGCTGATTTACACTATAAGCTATATCTGGCCTAGACCAATTGCTTATATATGATAAGCTGCCAATCAAAGATTGATATGTGGACTTATCAAATTTGGGACTTTGATCATCAGTTTGGCAAACTTCCTGACTCATTGGAGTCTTTGCCGGTTTACAAAGTTCCATTTTAAACGTTTTAATTAATTGGCAAATTTTATCTTCTTGAGATATCTTAAAACCATTTTTTGTTTTGTTAATTGTCAATCCTAGATACTTTTTAATTTCACCTAAATGCTTTAATTTTATCTTTTTGGCTAATAATGATATAATCTCATTAGCTTCATTATTAGTCTTAGTTATCAAAGCAATATCATCTGTAAATAATAACAATAATGACACCGTTCCATTATTTTCTCTTTTAAACACACATGGATCTGCTAAACCAGATTTAAAACCTATATTGTTTAACTCTTTCACAATATATTGGTTCCACTCAAACCCAGATTGTTTCAACCCGTAAAGACTCTTTTTGAGTTTCCAACAATCATTACTGTTTACTTTATTGTCTTTTATACCTACTGGTTTTCTTAAATATATAGTGTGCTGCAATGGTGCATGCAGGTAAGCAGTTTCTACATCTAAATGGTTAATGACATAGTTTTTCTTAGCTGCCCACACTAATGCTGCTCTTAAAGATGTTGCTTTAAGACTTGGTGCGAAAACTTCATCATAATCAGATGCAGTTTGATTAAATCCTTGAGCTACTAACCTAGCTTTATGGGTAACAGTCCCATCATTTCCAGTTTTTACTTTAAATATCCATTTGCACCCAATGGATTTTTCTCCTGGAGGTAATTTAGCATCTTCATAAACTTTCATTACCTTTAATGAATTTAGTTCTTTTTCCATTGCCTTTTGCCAATTCTCCTGATCCTTAGCAGGATACATCCTAAGTTCATCTACACTAGTTGGAACTTTAGTTACTTGGCAAACTATACTTGCTTGATACCTATCAGGTGGTCTAGTTACACGTGTAGTACGTCTAGGTATTACAGGACTTACAGGTGGACTTTCATTTATTAACTCTTCTTGATTATCTAACTCTTCCTGATCAACTGTTTCCTCTTGTTCTGGTCCTATTTGTTCTTCGTGGACTTCTTCTTTAATTGGACTCTTCTTATAACTAGTCTGATCTTCCTGCCTTTTGTAGGGTTCAATAATTACTTCATTATTTAAATCTTGCTCTAATCTATTCCATCCTACATGTTCTAGGAATTTAGCACTAGCACTGGTGTAAACTCTAGATGTACCTGGTTCCCAGAATCTATAAGATCTGTGATTAGATGTATATCCTACAAAATATAATCTTTTAGCTCTATGCTGTCCTTTGTGTCTAAGTTGTGTAGGGATATGCACCCATGCTGGTGCTCCAAATGTGTGCATGTAACTTAAATCAGGTTTTGTACCATGCCACAGTGTGAATGGTAATTCACCTGTTGTTGAATTAACAACATTATTTAATATATGATTACCACACATTACTGCTTCTCCCCACAAATTGTCAGGTAATCCTGAATCAGACATCATAGTTTGTGCCATTGATTGTAATGTTTGGCCTCTTCTCTCTATAAAGGCATTATGTTGTGGCCTATATGGTGCAGACATTTTATGTTGAATACCTAACATTCTTAGTCTGTTCTGGAATTTATTATTTGTAAATTCTGTACCATTATCTGTTATAAGAGTTACTAATTTCTTTTTAGTTTTCCTTTCAGCAAATTTTATCCAATTAAATAGATTTTGATACGTTTCAGTTTTGCTTTTCATTAAATAGCAAAACCCATATCTAGAATAGTGGTCCATTATACTTAATATGTAACGAGCTCCTCCTACACTTGGTTTTTTCGGACCTATTAAATCAGCAAATACTACTTCTAAAGGCTCTTTGGTAGTAAATCCATCAACTCTATTAGCCGGTGTGACCCTGCTCTTACTTTGATTACAGGCATTACATTGCAAATACTTATTACAAGGTTTCAAACTTATTCCCTTAGATAATTCAACAGTTTTCTTAAGCATTTTAAAATTTAAATGCCCTAGCCTTCGATGTAACAAGTGAATACATTCATCATGAGGTTTCTTATTTTCATAAACCATGTTAGCCACCTTTAAACCATTATCATTTAACACATATAATTCACCTCTTAAAGATGCAGTAATTTTCTTATCTTCTTTCTCAATTATGCAGTTATCTCCTTTAAAAGTAACTACATATCCTAGTTTAACCAAAATTCTAACTGAAATTAAATTAAACTTAAGTTGTGGTACATATAACATTTTTACATTCTCTTTTATAAAAGAACAATATGCTATACCTTGACCTTTAGCTTTCAGTTTCCAGCCATTGGCTAACGATATCTGCTGTGTACTCTGGGACATTTTAATAAAAATTTTGTTATCATTTGTTATACAGTGAGATGCTCCACTGTCAACCACCCATAAATTATTTTTTACAGCTCCGTTAGTATACATGGCTAACTCTAAATTTTTATTTATCTTTTGATGACTTTTTGTATTCTGGCCAGCGTTCTGGCACTTTGCCTTTTTACAAAATCTTGCCAAATGTCCTCTTCCTCCACAATTAAAGCACTTTTTAATTGCGTATGCAGTAGGAGATTCATTATCTTCTTTTTGAGGTTGCTGCCTCCTTAACTCGTCTCAAGCCTTCTTCTGGCCTCTTCAATCAATCTGCCAGTTATATCAGTTAAAGTTAAGCTTTCCTTTGGCAAAATTTCAAGTGAAGTTACGTAGTTGTCATAACTTTCATCAAGGGAACATAGAATTATGTAGACTTGGTGTAGTTTAGAGAAAATAAGCTCTTTCTCATGCAGTTCTTGAAAAATGCTTTGCATAGTTTTCAAATGACTCAGCATATCACCATTTGTCTGGAGATGTGTACTGAAAAGTTTCCGTGTTAGATTTATGTGAGCACCAACATTATCTCGAATATAAATCCTCTTCAGCTTCTGCCAACACCCAACAGCCGTTTTCTCCCCGTGGATATAAACAAGCTGTTGATCAGTTAAGGTTAACGCAATAATGCAAATAGCTTGTTCATTTTTATGCATAAATTCTTCTTTCTTTAGTTTATCTTCCTTATCCTCTGGATCCCATTCTTCTACGTTTGGTGGATTTTCAATTATGTTCCACAAACCTTCTCTTCGTAGAAGCAGACTACATTTCATAGACCATGATACATAGTTTGTTCCATCCAGCTTGGATATAAGGGACAAACTTTGTAAATTGACTTGTGCCATGTTTTCTTATATGGATATAAAACTATAATTAATAAAACACAGCTGTCTGTTTACTGTAATGTATAACAACACAAACTCTCACTTTTACATAAATCTGTTTTATCCTAATTAAACTGACTTTGCAGCCTTTGGGCCCATAACCAGTGTTAAGCCTGGTTTCCCCAACCAGGGTTAGGGAGACGAGCTAAACAGAATGTGCAGCGTTAGTCAGATAGGCACACAGATAAATGAGTGAGCTAAGCTTGTATGTTTATTAACATACAGTAAAAATAACAGATACGCTTGTGCTATCAAAAATATAGTTTATTCCATTATGAGTTCATAGCATAGTCAAAATAACAGTCCAATAGTCATGTATCATTTAGTCAGTCCATTCAGGGATATTCAGTTAGCAAAGTCCGTTTAGAATATCCTATGTCAGTTCACTTACAAGTCAGTCCTTTGTTTTCTCTCCCGTTCGAGCAATGCAGTCTTGAGTCCTTGCAGTAATCAGGGATCATCAAAGCCAGAGAGAGAGCAAGCTGCAGCCTTGCTTCTTTTAAAGTGCTTTCACAACCACTCCCTTAATTACTATCCCACAGTTAAAGTTGCAGACAACCATGAATTGTATATAGAACCAAAGGGTGATTTGAGTCTTAGTGCCAATGCAGATGCAAGTTTTGCAACTGATATAAACACAAGAAAATCAACATCTGGGATGGCTATATTATTTGGTAAGACACTAATAGGGTGGAGGTCAATCAGACAACAGCATATCAGTTTGTCCACAATGGAAGCGGAATTTTCATGTCTGTCATTATTATGCACTGACTTGATTTTGTACAAACAGTTATTATTAGACATGGGTATAACTGTAAAAGATTCCATTATTGTGTTAGAGGACAACCAAGCAGCTATAAAGTTAGCTACTAGTATTGCTGTAAAAACTAGATCAAAGCATACTGACTTAAGATACTTAAATGTTAGAGAATCTGTAAAGAATGGGCTAATTAAATTGGAATACTGCATGACAGAAGAAAACATTGCAGAACAATTTACAAAAGCTCAAGGAGCAATTAAGTTTAAAGAGAGTTGTAACAAATATGATTTAAAGATGTAAATAGTTATATATATTATTATTTCCTAAAAGGGGAGAATGTTAGGGATAACATTGTTTTACCCTAACTGGTTTAGGTAAATAATATGTAATCATAGTTTGTATGTTAAAATGTCTGCAACTTTAACTGTGGGACAGTAATTAAGGGAGTGGTTGTGAAAGCACTTTAAAAGAGGCAAGACGGCAGCTCTCTCTCTCTCTGGCTTTGATGATTCCTGATTACTGCAAGGACTCAAGACTGCATTGCTCGAACGGGAGAGAAAACAAAGGACTGGCTTGTAAGTAAATTGACAAAGGATATTCCACACGGACTTTGCTAACTGAATATCCCTGAATGGACTGACTAAATGATACATGACTATTGGACTGTTATTTTGACTATGCTATGAACTCATAATGGAATAAACTATATATTTGATAGCACAAGCGTATCTGTCATTTTTACTGTATGTTAATAAACATACAAGCTTAGCTCACTCATTTATCTGTGTGCCTATCTGACTAAGCTGCACATTCTGTTTAGCTTGTCTCCCTAACCCTGGTTGGGGAAACCAGGCTTAACATATATAATGCCTTCTAAAATAACCCTGCGATTTAGTTCCCTTATACCATAAAAAAGCATGCCAACCCAATAATAAATCATGACCTTCCAATGCCAACAATCTAGTCTTTCTTAACGTTATCCATTCTTTAACCCACATTAAGTTTGCAGCTTGATAATACAACTCCCAATTAGGAAGGCCAAATCCTCCTCTAATTCCAGCATCCTGTAAAAGTTTTAATTTTATTCTCACTTTCTTGCCTTGCCATATATACTTCAACACAATTTTATTTAATTCTTCAAAGTAATCCTTACTTAACCTAATTGGTATTGTTTGGAACAAATATAAAATTCTGGGTAAAATATTCATCTTAATTGTTGAAATTCTACCTATCAATGACAATTGTAGGTTTTCCCATTTTTTCAGGTCGGATGCTTTCTGCTGTTTAAGTTTAATACAGTTATTCTCTTTCAGTGTGGTACATCTTGATGTCAGATATATCCCCAAATATTTAACTTTGTTCGTAACTTGAATTTTCAATAAATCTGCCAGCTCTTCTCTTTGTCTTAATAACATGTTCTTTGTCAGAAGGCAGAGCTTCGTCGCTGCGATACAGCTGCGATCTCGGGGCTCCGAGTTCACAGCTGATATCTTCGCCCCTGGTTGGTCCTAACGGACCTAAACTGTCTCGTAGTGACGGGGACAGTAAGGGGCACGTTCTGTGGATTCCAGGGACATCACAAGTCCCTGGTCGATCCGGAAGAAGCCCTTTTGCCAACGGCGGAGAGGCAGCCATTAGGCTGCTGAAGCTGGGACAGCTCCAGAAGGACGAGATAGAAAGAAGTGTATCGGCTGGTGAGGATCTTTTTTTTTTTTTGCTTGGGACTTAAGAACACTCTAATATGAGAAGAAATCTGTAAATTTATTGACAAAATTTGATTTAGCAGCGATTTTTTTTTAAGTAATGTCAAAGTGAGGCTTGGCTTTTTTTTTTTTACTTTTTTTTTTCTTTACTGAATTTCTATTGCGATCTAGTGAATCAGACTGGTTTTTTCTTTTATATTTTTATATTTACTTGCTCTCTCTTCTCCTTTTTGACTGTTTATATTTTTTAAAATAGAGGCCCCCTTTAATATTTTTTTTTAATATACAGAAATATACATGTATACTTTTTTTTTCTTTTTAGGCTTTTTTCAGGGGGGAAGAAGGGGGAGTGGTTTGAAGAAACTTTGTAACACTGCCAACTAGAGGCTTGAAAATATTTTGTTTGAAGTTGAAAAACTCTTGTTTGAAAAACTTTTTTCAAGGCTACTGGAAATGATAAGAAAGAGGGAAGAGTACTGGAGGATGTTTATACAGGTGCTCTTTGGGACTTCTTTTATAAACTGAATATTTGAAGTTTGGCTTTGAAATTTGTGGAGAAGCCAAATAAGAGCCTTGGATAAATAAAAGGCAGTGTGCGTTTTTTTTTCCAATCCCTTATTAATTGTTTTATCCCTCCCCTCCAACCCCACAGCATTTTGTAATATTGATATATTTATTTTTTATTTTTTATTATACCTCATTTTTATTTTTATTTTTTTTAAAGGGGAAGTCTCAGAATATTCTTTTTTCGCTTTTTTCTTTTTTTCATAGGGATGTCTGCCTCTTTATCTCTATCTTTGACTTATTTTTATGGCTATTTTGCATTTTCTGAGGTCTTTCAATTGGATTAAGGTGGGAAGAACCTGAAGAACTCTTTTTTTTTTCTTTTTCCTTTTTCTTTGCTTATTACTTTTTGATATTATGGGGCTTTATTTTGTTTCATTTTTTCTCTGCATTTTTAATTTTTACTTTTGAATTATAATTGCATATTTCACAATTGGATTAAGGTCTTGAAGAACCTGAAGAATTTTTCCTTTTTAACTTTGGGCTTTTTACTTATTATTGGTTTTGTTTTTTGTTTTTTATGGTGTTTTCCTTTTTCTTTCTTTTTTTTTTTAAACAAACTTTATTCAGTTTTCACATTAAAAACAAAAATCTCTTTTTGGTGGACAACATATTTCCGGGTCATCATCTTTACATACAAATATGACAGAAATTATACAATGATATATGCATACTTAATTCTATTATTACCTTTTCCATTCCAAATTTTCAGTAGGGAGAGAAACAAACACATTAATTCTAGCCTCTTTCCTTAATTTCAATCAATTTTGTTTCATTTGAATTATTTCAAATTAATCCTTCAGTATTTGTTTTAATCATAAACAATATGTATTTACCTAATAAATACTAATTAGGTTTAATTCTAAATTCTTTCATTAATCCCAATCTAAACATTTTTTAATTTCATTTCAATTATTTCAAATATAATCCTTAATATTTATTTTAAAAATACAAATAAACAATATATATTTGCCTAATAGTGGTAATAATGAAGTTACCAATGTCTCTCCTTGCTTTTAATAATCTATATTAAACTTATTAATTTAGCTGGTTCTTTAGTCTGTCACATTCCCTTTCCATTACACACATTTAATAAGTTCTAAATTGATACAGATCTTAACACACCCACACAAAAAGAAAAAAGAACAAGTATAAATTTCCCCTCTTTTACTATTTTGAGTGTGACACCTTAATGATTAGAATATACCTTTATTCCCTCATCTTAATTCCCAATAAACCATTAGTCATTTCATCTTCTCAATTGGATTCCACAGCATATTCCCCCCCCTTTAATAAGAGTTATCAATATCTATATTACCCTATTTTCTAAATATTTTTAATTGCAGAAATATTCTTATTACCCCTTGTCACCCTGCAGAATCCCCCTTTTAATTCATCAACCATTATCTCTGAAAAGGCAATTTCTTTTCAACATTTTACTAGTTCTGTGGTTCTTTCTGTCACATGCCTGTTTCTTACTGCTTCTCCAGTGCATTGTCCAGGGAGCGAACCCAGGTCTCCTCCCACTCTCTTCCCCATATCTTTTCTCATTCTTTCTACATTTCCTGACTTCACAAGTATTCCTTCTTTTAATTGTAAAGAAACACTTTCCTTTCAACATTTTACTAGTCTTACTGTTTCTCCTCCCTCTTTTTTCCCCATGACTTTTCTCATTCCAATTTATCTCCTTCTTAATATCTTCCCTTTCCCTTTTCTGCTGAATCTTCCTGCCTTTTCTAACTTCACAATTATTCCCTCTTTTAATTGCTTTCTTAAAATTCAACTTTTTAACCTTCCTTCTTTCCCCACTTCTTTGTAATGTTCTTTGTGTTAATTGTCCATTCAAAATGTCTTCTCCTTGAATCAATTCCTGCTCTTCTGAGAATCTTTCTTCTTGTTCTTCAATCGCCATTTCCATTTTTTCTAGCACAGAGCAAAGTGATTAACCTCTTTCCTGTAGTAATTCTCTCATATTTTTAAGTTCCATTTTTAAGTCCCAAAGAGATATCATCATTCTTATATTTTATAATCCTCAAAGTCCACAAAAACCCCCCACCACTTTTACTTTCCTTCTTTTTTCTTTCAATTTTTTAAAGTTCTCAGCTATTCCAGTTCAGGGTTCATACCAAAAACATCAGTCAGTCCCACAAACAATCTTTCCTTCCTTGCTTTTTCCTTTATTCTGGTTCTGCTTTCACTTTCTAAAATTCTTACTTTATTTCAATATTTCTGTAATTTTATACCAGTTCATTCAAAAACAAAACGCTTTCCTTTTTATTTGAACTAAATTTTTATCAAAAGGTGACACTCTCCATTATACGAAGTCTTCACTTTTTTCCCCCTATATTTTTATTTAAGGTTTTTCGAACCTCAATATTCCAAGATAATCCAGTCTCCAATTTATAAACTTTGTTATTATTATTCTTTGGCAATATTAAGTCCAGCTTTAATTTTATACTTGATTATTCCCAAATTATTTTAGTCCAATTTCATTAAATCTTTAATTCCAGCTTCTTCCTTTCCTGGTTCAAAGCCCCATTTAGCTGTCAAAAATATTTTCCTTTTTTTTCTCTCTGTTCCTTTGTAATTTCGCAGCTCACTTTTCTTTTCTTAGAAATTCCACATTACCTTTATATAACATTATTTGGTTATACTGCCCAATTGTCCCGGTTCAGATGTTATCCACCTCTTTCTTCCCTCCTGCACAAATCGTAGTCAAGCTGAGTCATCCTCTTTGGGATGGCCATTTTAGACCATCGCTGCAGTCGTCTTCGGGAGGAAAAAAAGCCAAGCCCGGGGAGGAGATGCGGCTCCCCACAGACAGGCTTGCTGCTTCCTCTTACTCCGCTGCCCCTCCAAGGCAGTTTCAGCCCCTAATCAGGATAATTGGGGATCTCCGACGAAAGAGCACGAACGATAGTCGCAGAGAGTTGCGATCTACTGTCCGTCGGCGAGGAGGCTCCGCCTTCTTCTCCGGTGTTTTCCTTTTTCTTAATTGGATTATAATTGGCTACCTCACTAATTGGATTAAAAAACCTGGAACACCCTGAGTTATCGAAATGAGCAAGAAAATTTTACCTTCGGGCATCTCAACTTCTGCTCCTGTCTCCCCGTAATCTGGAGGACGACTCTCAACAATGGTGAAGCAGGATAAAGCGCAAGTGGATTTAACAATGGTTATGCAAGGAACACAAGAACTTAAAATGAGTATTGAACAAAGAATGGAGAGTATTGACCAAAGAATTGGAAAGATTGATGAAAAATTTGAAAATTTTCAACAAATGATGGTGAAACACGATGAGAGAATCCAAAAAATAGAAGAGAAAGACAAGCAAAGAGATGATACAATTGGAAATATCGATAACAGATTAACAATGGTCGAACAAGAAAAAAGTGGGATGTTGAAGTGGGAGATGGACAGGTCAGAATTTTATCTTAGATTTCAAAATATCGAGGAAGAAAAAGGACAAAACTTGGCAGCAGTAATGATTGAAATTCTGGCTGGAGTCTTGGAAATAGCAGAGGAAAAGATGATGGATGGAGTAGATGAGATATATCGAGTCTTCACAAGATATGCGACGAGGAACCAATTACCAAGAGAGGTCCATGTTAGATTCACCAAAAAAACTATTAAAAACCAAATATTACAAGTGGTAAGAGAGAAGGGGTTGAAATACAAAGGCAAAGAGATCCTGGTCTTAAAACAAGTACCGAGAAAAGTGAGAGAGATTAGAAGAGAATATCGATTTTTGACCAAAATGCTATTGAAAAAAGAGGTGAACTATACATGGCTGATTCCAGAAGGATTAATGGCAAGAACAGAGACACAGAATTGATTCAATTGTGAAAGCAGAAATATTCTATAAGGAATTTTTCGAAAGAAGAGAAATGGAGATAGAAAAAGAGAATATTTTAACTGAATCTGAAGAGGACCAAATGGAGATGGAAAAAGAAGAAGGCGCAATAGGTGGACAAATGGAGATCAAAGAACAACGTGAAATAAGATCCACGAGAGCTGTTAGACCTAAATATAAAGCATAACCATGGGAGAGAAAAAAACTGATTTCCATGAATATAAATGGACTGAATTCAGCTTCCAAAAGAAGGAAAATGTTTTACAAATTAGAGAAGCTAAAATTTGATATAATTTGCTACACATTAAAAAACAACATGAACTGATACGACCAAAGTTAGGGAAAATATTTACTTCTCTGACTCATTGTAAGAAAAGAGGAGTGGTTTTGTACATCAAAGAAACCACTCCAGCCAAACTGATTTATACTGATGAAGATGGAAGAGTATTAATAGTTGAAATAGTGGATAATAATATAAAAACACTCTTGGTTGCAATTTATGCCCCGAATGATAAACAAGAATTTTATAAAAAATTACATATGAAAATAATTGAACTGGACTATGTTAATATACTTATGATGTGGGACTTCAATGGAATTGTAGACAATAAACTGGACTATACAGTAAAAACAACACGACAAAATAGGAAAACTCTCCCTAAATCCTTTTTCAAAATGACAGATGAATTAAATTTAAAAGATATATGGAGAGAAAGAAATGCTAAAATTCAACAATATACTTTTTATTCAAACAGACATTTATCATGGTCCAGAATAGATATGATTTGGAAATCAACAGAATTATTATCTAATATTCAAGAAATAAATATTGAAACAAGTACATGGGCAGACCATTAAATGGAAAGGACAAAAAAGAAGATCTAGATGGACATTAAATAATACTATTCTAAAGGAAAAAGACTTTACACAATGGATGGAAAAAGAATTGGCCTTCTTCAATGAAAACAAAAAAGAAGATACTTCAATACAGAATGTTTGGGATACAATGAAGGCATATGCAAGAGGATTAATAATTGACTATACAAAGAAAAAGAACATTAGGAAGAGGCAAATGATTAAAGCTCGAGAAGATGACCATAAAAAACTGGAAAAAGAATTACAGAAGACGCCACAGAAAAAAAGATATCAAACTTAAAATGGACATAATTAAACATAAAATGGATCAAGGAGAGAAAGAAGAACTGGCACAAAAAATTAGAAGTGCTAAACAGAACTATTTTGAAGATGCAAATAGGCCAGGTAGTTGGTTAGCATATAAGTTGAGAAAAGAAAAAGAATCAAGGAAAATATCACAGTTAATAGATGATCATGGTCAAATTTGTTATGGTAATAAGGAGAAAAAGGCAATCATTCAAGATTTTTATGGACAATTATATAAACAGGAGGATCTTGATGAGGAAAAAATTAAACAGTATTTACAAAATGCTAACCTACCTAAGATACCTGATGAAACTCGGAAAATGTTAGAAAGTGCTATAGCAATGATGGAATTAACCGAAGCACTCAACAGACAGAACAATGGAAAAGTGCCAGGACCAGATGGTTTCCCTGTAGAATTTTATAAAACATTACAAGAATCGTTGAGCATTCCACTGTTAGAAGTCATGAATGAAGTTATGACAAATAAGAAAATACCTAAAACATGGTCAGAAGCTTATATTACACTTATTCCAAAAGAAGAGGTTGAGCCATTACAAATTAAGAACTATAGACCTATTTCCTTATTGAATGCAGACTATAAAATCTTTGCTTCAATCTTGGCAGAAAGGCTTAAAAAATATCTAAATAACTTTATTCACTCTGATCAGAATGGATTTTTACCAAAGAGACAGATTAAAGACAATATGAGTGTAATCCTGGACACATTGGAATATTATGAGGCGCACCCTGAAAAACAAATGGCTTTGATATTCTTAGATGCCGAAAAGGGATTTGATAATGTGAACTGGAGATTTATGTTATTATTATTGGAACAGATGGGCTTTGCTAGAAAATTTATACAAGCAATAGAAGCCGTATATTATAAGCAAACGGCAAAAGTAATGATAGATGGAGAATTCACAGACTCTATTAATATTAAAAAAGGTACAAGACAAGGATGCCCATTGTTAGGGATAACATTGTTTACCCTAACTGGTTTAGGTAAAATAATAAATATGTTATCATGGTTTATTAGTTAAAGTGTCTGCAACTTTAACTGTAGGAATGTAATTAAGGGAGTGGTTGTAAAAAGCACCATAAAAGAAGCAAGGCACTGCAGCTTGCTCTCTCTGGCTTTATGATCCCTAATTACTGGATGGATTCAAGACTGCGTTTTTCCCCTACTGGAAAAGGAGAGAGAAAGGACTGATTTGTAAGTGAACTGACATTGGATATTCTACACGGACTTTGCTAACTGAATATCCTTGAATGGACTGACTAAACGATACATGACTAATGGACTGTTATTTTGACTATGCCATAAACTCTAAATGGAATAAACTATATTTTTGATAGCACAAGCGTATCTGTTATTTTTACTGTATGTTAACAAACATACAAGCTTATCTCACTCATTTATCTGTGTGCCTATCTGACTAACGCTGCACATTCTGTTTAGCTTGTCTCCTTAACCCTGGTTGGGGAACACAGGCTTAACACCCATTATCTCCTTTGTTATTTGTATTGACCTTGGAAGTCTTAAATAGAAATATTAGGATATAAACATAAAAGGAATGAAAGTCAAAAAGGAGGAATTTAAATTGCAAGCCTTTGCAGATGACTTGGTCTTTATTTTGGAAGACCCTTTAGAGACAGCTTTAAAACTATTGGAAAAGATAGAGATGTATGGTGAGATGGCTGGTTTGAAAATAAATAAAGACAAAACAAAGATTTTCTAGTTTTTATATCTGTTGCAAAACTTGCATCAGCATATGCACTTAAAATCAAATCATCTTTTGGCTCTAAATACAATGCATAGTGCATTGTCTTTTTAAGATACCATATATACTCGAGTTTTAAGCCAAGTGTTTTAGCCCATTCTTTGTGCTGAAAAAACCGCCCTCGGCTTATACTCAAGTCAGATTCCCCTCTGGAAAAAAAATGGTGTGGAGCTCCGGAGCTGGGCAGCCGCTTTCCTGCAGGCAAGCCCCACTTCATGGACTCCGTCCATCCTCGCTCCCATCCACCCACCCACCCAAAGCGACGAAGTCCCCCAATCGCGCAGCCCAGAATTGCCCTCCCCTCAGGGGGCAGCAACGACGCCCGGTGTTTCCTGAGACAAGAAGCTCCACCGTGCAATGAAAGCGCCCTGGCTCTAGGCTCAGAAAACAACGTGAGGTGAGGTCGCTTCGGCTCCGCTCAGCTTCGTTTCCTAGCTGCTTTCAGTCTGCTCGGGAGGAGGGGGAGGAGGTGGTGGCGGCAGCTTGCGTTTTCTGAGCTCTAGGCTCGCGGGTTCAGAAAACAACGCGAGGCGAGGTCGCTTCGGCTCCGCTCAGCTTCGTTTCCTCAGCTCCAGCTGCTTTCAGTCCACTCGGGGGGGGGAGGTGGTGGTGGCCTCCTCCTGAGCGGACTGAAAGCAGCTAGGAAACGAAGCTGAGCGGAGGCGAAGCGACCTCGCCTCGCGTTGTTTTCTGAACCCGCGAGCCTAGAGCTCAGAAAACAAGCTGCCGCCACCACCTCCTCCCCCTCCTTCCGAACGGACTGAAAGCAGCTAGGAAACGAAGCTGAGCGGAGCCGAAGTGACCTCGCCTCGCGTTTTCTGAACCCGCGAGCCTAGAGCTCAGAAAACAATGCAAGCTGCCGCCACCACCTCCTCCCCCTCCTCCCCCTCCTCCCGAGTGGACTGAAAGCAGCTAGGAAACGAAGCTGAGCGGAGGTGAAGCGACCTTGCCTCGCGTTGTTTTCTGAACCTGCGAGCCTAGAGCCAGGGCGCTTTCATTGCACGGCGGAGCTTCATCTCGGGAAATACCGGGCGTCGTTGTTGCCCCGAGGGGAGGGCGATTCTGGGCTGTGCAATTGGGGGACTTTGTGGCTTTGGGTAGGTGGGAGCGAGAACATTGACTTTAAGCGCTGCCGATCAAGTGTTTCACAAATACCAGTGGGACCTCCGTCCACCACCACCCCTCCCTCTTTTGCCTCCTTCCTTCTGATCAATCAGGTTTTCCCAGTATTTGCTCACAGCTGTGTTTTTGCTTCTGCTGTGCTAGGCATTGAACGCGGGGATTTCTGATTCCCCTTACACGCGTGTGGATATGCCGTGGGGCATTTTCTTCCAAATGCCCCACTTGCAGAGAACACTGACTTTCATAATGGTGAGATCATTTCCCAGATTAATTGATTCACTAACCCAAAAGAAGATGTCGATGACAGTGGGAGGCAGGAGTCACTCTCTCCCTTGCAAGAAAAAAGCAAGAGCCGTTCTTATGATCTCTCTCTCTCTCCCCATAATACAGTCAAGCCCTTTCCAGCACGCGGGATCTGCCCCCGCCGCTTTGCACCTTGCAAATGCAAAAACCCTGGGATTTTGCATTTGCAGGGTGCAAAGCGGCGGCGGCAGATCACGCATGCTGGAAAGGGCTTGACTGTATTACGGGGAGAGAGAGAGAGAGAGAGATCATAAGAACGGCTCTTGCTTTTTTCTTGCAAGGGAGAGAGTGACTCCTGCCTCCCACTGTCATTGTCATCTTCTTTTGGGTCAGTGAATCAATTAAACCTTTAATGATAGTGAGATCGTTTCCCAAATTGATTAATCTGTTTTTCTTTGAAATAAATATTCAAAAACATTTAATCTACTGATGCCTCAATTAATGTAATTTTATTAGTATCTATTTTTATTTTTGAAATTTACCAGTAGCTGCTGCATTTCCCACCCTCGGCTTATACTCGAGTCAATAAGTTTTCCCAGTTTTTTGTGGTAAAATTAGGTGCCTCGGCTTATATTCGGGTCGACTTATACTCGAGTATATACGGTACCTTAATATATGCTTTAGCGCTTGCCAGTGTCTTTCATTGGGTTCAGCATTGAATCTTGCCAATACTTATATATGTTAAACTACCTATTAATGATTGATAAATAGTCTTATCAAATTTTGAACTTTGAGCATCAGTATGACAAAATTCCTGACTCATTGGAGTTTTTACCGGCTTACAAAGTTCCATTTTATATATTTTTAGCAATTGGTAAATTTTATCTTCTTGTGATATCTTATATCCACTATTGGTTTTGTTTATTGTCAATCCTAGATATTGTCTTATTTCTCCTAATTGCTTTAATTTTATCCTCTTACTTAATAATGACATTATCTCAGTAGCTTCATAATTTGTCTTAGTAATTAAAGCAATATCATCTGTAAACAACAATAATAATGACATTGTACCATTTGTCTCTCTTTTAAATAAACATGGATCAGATAAACCGGCTTTAAATCTTATATTGTTTAACTCTTTTACAATATATTGGTTCCATTCATAACCAGATTGTTTCAATCCATAGAGACTTTTATTCAGTTTCCAACAGTCATTATTATTTTTATCATCCTTTATACCTACTGGTTTTCTTAAATATATAGTGTGCTGCAATGGTGCATGCAGATAGGCAGTTTCTACATCTAAATGATTTATGATATAGTTCTTCTTAGCTGCCCACACTAAAGCTGCTCTCAAGGTTGTTGCCTTTAAATTTGGTTCAAATACCTCATCATAATCACATGCAGTTTGATTAAATCCTTGAGCTACCAACCTAGCCTTATGGGAAACAGTCCCACTTTTACCAGTTTTTAACTTAAATATCCATTTGCAGCCAATGGACTTTTCACCTGGAGGTAATTTGGCATTTTCATAAACTTTCATTTCTTTTAATGAATTTAATTCTTTTTCCATTGCTCTTTGCCAATTTTCCTGTTCCTTTTCAGGATACATCCTAAGTTCTTCAACAGTAGTTGGAACTTTACTAACTTGGCAAATTAGACTTGCTTGATACCTGTCAGGTGGTCTGGTTACACGTGTAGAACGTCTAGGTATTACAGGGCTTACAGGTGGACTTTCATGTTCTACCCGTTCCTGATTATCTATTTCTTCCTGTTCTGGTATTTTTTCATGTTCTGGTCCTATATGCTCTTCCTGTACTTCCTCTTTAAATGTACTCTTCTTATTACTGATTTTTTTTCTTTTGGTCTTTTGTAGGTTTCTATAATTACATCCTTACTTGAATCTTGTTCCAGTTTTTCCCATCCTACATGTTCTTGGAATTTGGCACTAGCACTACAGTAAACTCTAGATGTACCTTTTTCCCAGAATCTGTATGATTTGTGATTCGATTCATAACCTACAAAGAATAACATTTTAGCCCTATGTTGCCCCTTATTTCTCAGTTGTGCTGGTGCTCCAAATGTATGCATGTAGCTTTGATCAGGTTTTCTACCATGCCACCATGTGAATGGTAATTCACCTGTTGTTGAGTTAACAACATTATTCAATGTATGATTACCACACATTATTGCTTCTCCTCACAAATTTTCAGGTAATCCTGAATCTGACAGCATAGTACGAGCCATTGCTTGAATTGTTTGGCCTCATCTTTCTATAAAGGCATTATGTTGTGGCCTATATGGTGCAGACATTTTATGTTCAATAGCTGCCATCTTCAGTTTATTTTGGAATTTATTATTTATAAAATCTGTACCATTATCAGTTATAAGAGTTACTAATTTCCTTTTAGTTTTTCTTTCTGCGAATTTAAGCCAATTAAAGAAATGCTGATATGTTTCCATTTTGCTTTTCATTAGATAACAGAAACCATATCTAGAATAATGGTCCATTATACTTAGTATGTAATGAGCACCTCCCACACTTGGTTTTTTAGGACCTATAATATCAGCAAATACGACCTCTAGAGGCTCCTTTGTTTTAAATCCATTAATTCTATTTGCTGGTATTTCCTTGCTTTTTTCTTGACTACAAGTATTGCAGTGCAAATACTTACTGCAAGGCTTCAGTTTTATACCTTTAGATAGTTCTACCGTTTGTTTAAGCATTTTAAAATTTATATGCCCTAAACGTCTGTGTAACAAATGTATGCACTCATCATGAGGTTTAACATTATTATAAACTGTGTTAGCTACCTCTGAATGATTATCATTTAACACATACAATTCACCTTTTAAAGTTGCAGTCACTGTTTTACCTTCTTTTTCAATTATGCAATTGTCTCCCCTAAAGGTAATTACATAACCTAGTTTAACCAAAACTCTAACCGAAAGCAAATTTAACTTAAGTTGTGGTACATATAACATTTTTACATTTTCTCTTATGCAAGAACAATATGATATACCTTCACCTTTAGCTTTCAGTTTCCAGCCATTAGCAAACGATATCTGCTGTGAACTCGTGGACATCTTAATAAATCTTTTCTTATCTTTTGTTATGCAGTGTGATGCTCCACTATCTACAACCCATAAATTATTATTCACAGTTTCGTTGCTATACATGGCTAACTCTAAGCATTTTTTATTCTTTTGATGCCTTTTATCTTTCTGGCTGGCATTTTGGCATTTTCCTTTCTTGCAGAATCTAGCCAAATGTCCTTTTCCTCCACAATTAAAACATTTTCTAATTGTATAGGCTGACGAAGATATTTTCTCTTCTTCACATTGTTGTTCCCTTCTGAGTTGATCCCTTTCAAGCCTTCTCCTGGCTTCTTCAATTAATCTGCCAGTAATGTCAGTTAATGTAAGGTGATAACTTGAGGTTTTGGCAGAACCTCAAGTGAAGTTACGTAGTCATCGTAGCTATTATCTAAAGAAGACAAAATTATATAAACTTGGTGTAGTTCTTTGAAGATAACTTCTTTTTCATGCAGTTCCTGAAAAATTCTCTTCATTGTGTTTATATGACTCAGCATATCTCCATTCTTTTGAAGATGTGTTCTGAACAGTTTCCGTGTAAGATTTATATGTGCTCCTATACTGTCTCGTACATAAATCTTTAAATTCTCCCATTTTGCAGCTGTTTCTTCTCCACGTATATGTACAAGTTGCTGGTCAGAGAGTGTCAGTCCTATTATACAGAGAGCTTGCTTCAGTTTATATTGTATTTTCTGGGCATCATCTTCATCCTCCGGATCCCATGCATCTACTTCTGGTGGGTTTTGAATTATACCCCACAAACCTTCTCTGCGTAGAAGTAGGCTACATTTCATAGACCATGAAACATAGTTTGTTCCATCCAGTTTGGATATAAGAGACAAACTTGGTAAATTGACTTGTGCCATCTTTATCTGGATATTAAAACTATAATTAATAAAACATAGCTGTCTGTTTACAGTATTGTGTAATTACACAAACTCTCACTTTATACTAAGCCGGTTGTATCCTGGTTAGTCTGACTGTGTACCTGGGCCCATAACCAGTGTTAGGGATACACACCCTAGCAGAATGTGCAACGGCAGTCTAGCAGGCAGGCAAATTATGTGAGATAAACGTTGTAGTTTACACTCAGTAAAACAGATACACTGTGCCAGTTAAATAGTTTTTTATTCCAGCAAGAGTTATACCATAGTCAAACTGTCCATATGTCATACAGTAGTTCAGTCCATCCAGGTATTAATCAGTTGCAAAGTCCAGTGTCAAAAAAGAGGTCAGTAAACTTACAAATAATCAGTCCAGCAATATATCTCTTTTGCAGTCAGAGATATGAAGAAAATCAAACCTATTTTCTTCGTTTCAGCAACAGCAGGGAAACACACGCAGTTATCACCATCAATCCAACATTGTCAGCTATCCAGTAAAAGCCAGCAAACAGTGAGCTCTCTTGCTCCCTCTTATGGTGATTTTACAACCGCACCCAAAATACATGTTTTGCAGTTAAAGTGATACACACACTTAAACTCACATAGTTTATAGATTATTTTTACCCAAACTAAGTTAGGTAACCAATGTTATCCCTAACAAAGACAGGTGGGGCTGAGGAATCAGAAAGATGCTCCTTAAGGAAACATTGCCTAATTCTTAGCAGATGGTTTCATGAGTATGAAATCCATAGTGAATTGCAGATAATAAGGAATAAAGATACCATTGGAGAGCATTTCACCAAGGCAGCCATCGTTGGTGCCATCTTGGCAGTTGCAATTGTCTTGTTCGACCACGCTTAATCTGCCATCAATATCTCCAATCTTCTTATCTCTTAGTTTATCTTCTTCAATTTTTTGGAGTCTATCCTCATACTTCATCATTTGTTGCATGTTCTCCACTTTTTCATCTGTTTTTCCTGTTCTTTGTTCAATGTTCTCTGTTCTCTTTTCAATATTCTCTGTTCTTGCTTGTATGTTTTGAATTCCTTGCATAATCATCTGCAGTGTCACCTTTTCCTTTTCTTTTTCATGTTGTAACATCATCTGTATTGATCGTTGTCCTCCAGATGGTGAAGAGGAAGAAGTAGGAATTAAAGAACCAGCTTCCGTTAATATCCTGCTCATTTCACAAAAAATTATAAGGTTGCAAACAATTCAAAATCTTCAGGTTCTTCTAGACCTTAATCCACTTGTGTGATGAACAATTGTAATTCCAAGTAGAAATAGCAAAGGAAAAAGGAAAAAAAGAAAAAGAAAAATTTCTTCAGGTTCTTGTATACCTTAATCCAATCAATTGATTAATTGGTGAGAAAAAACCAAAAAGAAAAAGAAAAAAGAAAAAGGAAAATTGTCAGGTCAATCAATATAGAAAGTGGAAGAAAAAAAAATAAAATTCTTCAGGTTCTTCAACACCTTAATCCAACTGGCCAAAATAGAATAGGTCCAAAAATTCCATAAAGAGTTTCAGAGATACAACAAAAAAATGGAGCCACAAATAAATCCAATATAAAAAAGGAAATAAAAAATGGAAGGGAAAAGGGAAAAAAGAGCTATTCCACTGAAATAACAATTAAAAAACAGGTAGGAAAAAAGAGTTTTTCTAAAAAGATAGACTTAAACAAAAGAGTTAAAAGTATTTTAAAGAGTAAAAAATTAATTAAAAAACTTAAGAGAAAAAACTAAAAAGGAATCTCTAACAAAGTATTATGAGAGCAAAAAAGAAAGAAAGAGAAAAACAGGCCAGTTTCAGAGTAAAAAAGCATACACAAACAATCCAGCAATAGAAAAAAAAACCCCACTAATTTTGACTTCCTGTTTAAAATCGCCGCTTAGTCACTTCTGTCTTCAATTTTACAATTTCTTTCCTTTTCTTAGGGTGTTCTCTCAAATCATAAAGTTAAAAAAAATCATCTCACCAAACCGACACACTTTCTCTTTCCATTCTCTTCTGTCCGGAGCTGTCCCAGCTTCAGTAGCTTTAATGGCTGCCTCTTTGCTGCCGGCAAAAAGAGCTTCTCCTGGATCTACCAGGGACTTTGCGGTGTCCCTGGGATCGACAGGATGTGCTCTTTACTATCACTGTCTCTTCGGGATGGTTTAGGTCCAAAAGGACTGTCCAGCAACGAAGATATCGATGGCGATCTTGGAGCATCAAGATCGTACGTCGTACCACCGTGATGCCAGCCCCGCCTTCTCCTTTCCTCATCATCTCATCTTTTGAGAAAAAATTGCTAATCGGAAAAGGTGCTACCAAACTCCTCATTTTTTGACACTATAGAATAATATGGCTTCCTCTGCTACAATGTCTCCTTAATTTGACACTAAAATAGTTAGTAAAAATAGTGTTGGTCCTCAGCTCAATTACTATAGTGGAATAGATTGGCACTGGACCAA
Source organism: Hydrophis major (assembly GCA_033807585.1). NCBI lineage: Eukaryota > Metazoa > Chordata > Lepidosauria > Squamata > Elapidae > Hydrophis > Hydrophis major. The sequence continues at coordinate 2,828,884 of JAUCBL010000017.1, forward strand.
TAAATTTTAAGTTGGTATAATTTTCTGTTAGTTCAAGCAGTAGCAAATAGGAGGTTAATTCAGCCATAAGGAAGAACCCAATGTCTCTGCACCAAATAGTTAAGTGATAAAGCTTGAATTTGGGACAAACTATATAAAATATATACTATCACCATTCTGATACTGTTAAGTCTGCTATTCTCTATAACCTTAACACAGATAAGATTTGTACTGTCCATGGTATGAGTCAAATGTACCTAAGCGAGGGAATCTGGGCACCAGGTGCTGAATTATGTGCAGGCTTCACCCCGTCGCCTGCTGTAAAGTAAGACATCCCCCCAAAATAAGACTTAATATCATTTTTTCATACTTAAAATGGTCATTAGGACAGAGAAACAGTTAAAATTATTTGAATCCCACCACTGCATAGAAGTACCTCCCTGTGTTAATATATTTGACACTATAATTCCAAAGAAATTATTTAGGAACGTTAAAAATTTACCACTTAGATATAAATTCTTCTCCTGTTTGCTCAATTTTGTAATCTTCCCCTTGACTAAAACCAAATTTGGTCATAAGCCACATGCACCTTTCAAAATAAATAAATTAATATCTGGCAAATCCTGCATGTTAACTTGAAAAGTATTTGGGATTTTAAAAAGGCTCAAGTGCCAAGAGATCAGCCAGCTAAGGAGTGATGGGTTTAAGCATAAGTTCATGGTCAGCAGAATGAGAGAGATGTGCTGTCATAAGAGGTGATGTATTTCCCTGTGGTTGGCAAGGCTAGGCCAGCAGAGTGACGGAGGAGGAACACATTTCAGATACCTGATATGCTTTTGCAACTCACAGACACAACTGCACTGAATTGTACAACTTTATTCCAGCTCCAATTCTAGATGAAAAATTATCTCTTCCTTTCATAGTTATGGGAAAGGGGCAGAGGTGGTCTTTAGCAGGCTCTGACCAGTTCTGGAGAACTGGTAGCAGAAATTTTGAGTAGTTTGGAGAACCAGCAAATGCCACCTCTGACTGACCCCGCCCCCTCTATTCTCTGCCTCCCGAGTCCCAGCTGATTGGCTGGGTCTTCTTCTGTTGCCCTGCATGGGAGAACGGAGCTGGAAAGCAGGTTCGTGGGGTGGGGAGGGAATGGGATTTTGCAGTAACCTGTCACGCCCAACCCATGCCCACCAAGCCACGCCCACAGAACCAGTAGTAAAAAAAAATTGAATCTCACCACTGGAAAAGGGAAGTAGTCCCCCTATCAACAGTGGTCCTACTCATGTAATGCTCCACCCCATGACAGCAAACCACATCCATTTAAAAATTTTAAAAGAGCAACCACAAGAAAGGCAATTTAGGTAGTCCTCAACTTATGATCAGTCACTTAGCAATTGTTGAAAGTTACAACAGACTCCACCCCAAAGGTACTTAGGACCTGGTTCTGAGGTTCTGATGGCTGGCAGCTTCCCCACTTATCAGCGTGATGGAGAAATAGGGCAGCTGGAAAAGTGTGAAGGGAGTGGGGTGGAGAAGTGAGGGAACGCCTTGGGAAAACGAGCCAGGCACTGTCCAAGAATTTTCTCCTATAGTCTAGAACTAGGAGAGCTCTGGAGCTTGTTAGATGGCAGGAAGATGTCCTGAAACATATGCTTAAGGAGAGCAGACGAGTAGCAGCAGGAGGTGAGAAAGGCAGTGGTCGCAACTGAACTCAGCCAAACTAAAGCAAGCAACTCAAGCAAGAAGTAGAACCTGAAAAGAGTGGCATGGGCGGGAGGGAGGGAGGTAACGAGGTTTGGAAGTGCTCCTCTCTAAAATTTGCAGCTTTTGTGAAAACAATTTTTTTTTTTGGAACAAATTTTTATTGATTTTAAAGACAAACAAACCATCATTATCCATTAAATACATAAAACCTCTTTCCATTATTAATTTTACAAGTCAAGTAGAATATTATTTTATGCAACATAATTCTGTTTTACACCATTTCAATATAAACATATAGATATCTCTTAACAAATTTCTCATTATTTCTCTTTTCGTATTCAATTTCATTGTTACTATTATTATTTTCTATATTTATCCAGTTTATAGTCATCATCTTCATTCCTCTCTGACTTGATTACCATTATTCTCATCCAACATTCCTCCGAGGTTTTATTAATTCTCAAACAAAACATAGATACACAAAACACAAAAATATAAAACTTCTTTTAAGAAAGTAGTTTGGCCCCAGATTACCTCTCTTTGTATGGACTTCAATTAAATTCGTGCTCATCTTATATACCATTACCTATCTTATTTACCATTCTATATTTTCTATATAACTTCTCCCCGCTTTTCATTCTTCTTATTTCTATTTTATTTAATTCATTTTAATTTAAATCATTGTATTTGTATTTTTTGTCCATTCTTTCCAAATTATCCATTTATCTCATTCCCTATAGTAAGAAAAATAAAAGAATTTCTCCTGAAATCACTGATCAGAGTATGATGCCTTTCTATCCTCCCCCTAAATTAATATTTAAAATAACGCCTGATACCCAATCTGATTCTGCTTAGTACATTCTACCTACTAACCTTCAAAGAGAAATAATAATAAATTCATAATAATTAATATAATTAGATAATAAATCCAAATATTAAATCTTATAACATTCCAATTGTCTATTTCAAAAAACAAGTGCTACAATTTTATTAAATTTTAAAATCTGTCATTACAAAACATTTCAATATTTTAATCTTTTATTAATTCTTATAACATTCTAGTTTTCTATTTCTAATACATAGTACCATCTCATGTACCTTGCAGAATCTTCTTTTTTAAAGAAATTATACCTTACCCTTTATCCCTAAAAAACAATCCTTTTTTCCCCATCTTGTTTCATACCTTTGTGGCTTTTCCCTCCCTTTCTTATCCCCCCTGGCCTTTTTAGCCCCCCCCCCCACTAACCTCCGCCTTTTTAGCTTTCCCTCTCTGTTGTAATCCTTTCTCCTTTTGCTCAGTAACATTAAGTTGGTTTTGCATCTTATTTTTTCCTTTCTTAAGTGTTTTTTTAAGTCTTAAGTCCTTCATTTTCCTTCCTTTCTTTCTCCTTTCTCTCTTAATTAATTTTTTAGGTTCACTGAAGATGGCATCTTCTTCTTTTTCTTCTTCTCCTTCTATTTCCTCCATCTGTTGTTGTGTTTGCTGATAAATAGCAAGCGCCATTTCGAAAGAAAGGAAAGCTTCTTTCACAGCATCCTTACTTTCTTGATATTCCTTTCTAAGTTCATCATCAGATAAAGCCATTCTTTGTTCTTCTTAGAGCAACCAAAATGTTTCAAAAGTTAAAACAATTCCTCAAAGTCCCAGAGACATCAATCAGTCCAAACAACGCACAAAGTTCTCGCTTTCTCTTCCTGGGGTGGTATCAGTAAAAAGGAAAAGAAAAAAATCCCAATCTTTATTTTACAGCCTTGTTGCAATCAATTTCTAGTCTCAAGATCTTCAAGGCATCTCCTCCAGCAAAATCTTAATATATTTTTTTTTGTCCTCTCCCTTCCCACTTATAACAAGAAGCCAAGTTTTTACCTTTTATAAAAAACAACAGGTTTCTCAATGGCCATTTGTTGATTCCATAGGGAAGGAGAGTAAATTTTCCTTTCAGCACCTCAATTTTGCCACTTGAAATCCTCCTCTGAAAACAAAGTATTTTTCAAAAAGTCATAGTTCTCAGGATTAAACGCCTCTTAAAGTCCTGGATCAGCCAAAAAACTTTCTCTTGTAAACTTTCTCCCCTCTTCCTCCTGCTCAGTCTTACCCAGCTGCCAGCTTCTTTGTGGTGGCCATTGCAGACCGCCGCTCGACTGCCTTGAGAAAAGGGGATTTTGCCACCTGGGGAGAGGGTCTGCAACACCCCCAAACCCCTCACCAGCTCCCCCCTATCTTCAACTGCCTCTGCAAGGCAGCCTTAGCCTCCAAACCCATCTGGATTGGAGGCACCAAAACGGCTAGTGCGGCAGGGATCGCGCAGGATTGCGAAACCCTGCCGCTGGCGAAGCCGACAAACTGGAAGTGTCTCGTGTAAACAATTTTAACTTCCAACAATGGGATGCTCAATAATTCTTGAAATGTTTTATAAAATTCTTCCGGAAGTCCATCTGGACCTAGTGCTTTCCCATTATTTTGTTTCTTAAGTGCTTCATTTAATTCCATCATTGTTATATTGCTTTCTAGCATTTCTTCAGTCTCTTTAGGTATCTTCGGTAAGTTAGCATTCTGTAGATACTGTTTGACTTTTTCCTCATCAATATTCTCTTGTTTATATAGTTGCCCATAAAAATCTCGAATAATTTCCTTTTTCTCCTTATTACCATAACAAACTTGGCCTTGATCATCTATTAGCTTCAATATTTTTCTTGATTCCTTCTCCTTTCTCAATTTATATGCTAGCCATCTGCCTGGTTTATTTGCATCTTCAAAGTAATTCTGTTTAGAATTTCTAATTTTCTGTGCCAGTTCTTCTTTCTCTATTAATTCCATTTTATGTTTAATTACATCCAGCTTCAATTTAATATCTTTTTTCTGTGGCATTTTCTGTAATTTTTTTTCAAGTCTTTTATCCTCATCTTCCAAGGCCTTAGAAGCTTGCCTTTTCCTAATATTCTTTTTTCTTGTATAATCTATTATCAGACCTCTAGCATATGCCTTCATTGTATCCCAAACATTCTGCATTGAAGTATCTTCTTTTTTATTTTCTCTAAAGAAGAAAGCCAATTCCTTCTCCATCCATTGTATAAAATCTTTTTCCTTTAAGATAGTATTATTTAATGTCCATCTCGATATTTTTTTTTGTCCCTTCCATTTAATTGTCATTGGGCCATGATCTGCCCAAGTACTTGTTTCAATATTTGTTTCTTGAATATTAGATATTAATTCTGTTGAGATCCAAATCATATCTAATCTGGACCATGATAAATGTCCATTTGAATAAAAAGTATATTGTTTAGCTTTAACATTTCTTTCTCTCCAAATATCTTTTAAAGTTAATTCGTCTGTCATTTTAAAAAAAGATTTAGGGAGAGTCTTTCTATTTTGCTTTTTTGTTGTTGCTATATAGTCCAGTTTATTGTCCACAATTCCATTAAAGTCTCCCATCATAATTATATTAACATAGTCCAGTCCAATTATTTTCATGTGTAGTTTTTTTATAGAACTCTTCTTGTTTATCATTCGGAGCATAAATTGCAATCAAGAGTATTTTTATATTATTGTCCATTATTTCCACCATTAGTACTCTTCCGTCTTCATCCGTGTATATCAGTTTTGCTGGGATAGCCTCTTTAATATATAGAACCACTCCTCTTTTCTTACATTGAGTCAAAGAAGTAAATATTTTCCCTAATTTTGGCTGTACTAACAATTGTTCATGTTGTTTTTTAATATGAACTTCTTGTAGACAAATTATATCAAATTTATTTTCTCTAATTTATGAAAGGTTTTCCTACTTTTAACAGCTGAATTGAGTCCATTTATATTCATTGTAATCAGTTTTTTTTCTTCCATGATTATGCTTTATATTTAGGTCTAACAGCTCTCGTGGATCTCACTTCACGCTGTTCTTTACTATCCACCTGTCCACCTACTGCTCCTTTTTCTTTTTCAGTTTCCAGTTGTTCCTCTTGAAACTCAATTAATGAGACCTCTTTCTCTGCCTCCTCTTCTCTTCTTCCAAAAAATTCTGCATGAAAAAGTTTTGCTTTCTCAATTGAATCAATTCTATGTCTCTGCTCTTGCCACGTAAACATTAATCCTTCTGGAATCAGCTATCTATAATTCACTTCATTTTCCAGTTGCATTTTGGTCAGAAATCAATATTCTCTTCTCATCTCTCTCACTCTTCTGGGTATTTGTTTTAAAACCACAATCTCTTTGCCTTTGTATTTCATTGTCTTCTCTCTTACCACTTGTAGTATTTGTGTTTTAATGGATTTTTTAGTAAATCTAATATGGACTTCCTTTGGTGATTTATTTCTCATCGCATATCTTGTATAAACTCGATATACCTCATCTACTCCATCCATCATCTTTTCCTCTGAAATTTCCAAAGCATCCGCCAAAATTTCTATCATTATTGCAGCCAAGTTTTGTCCTTTTTCTTCTTCTATATTTTGAAATCTGAGATAGAATTCTGACCTCTCCATCTCCCACCTCAACATCCCACTTTTATCTTGTTCAACCACTGTTAATCTACTGTCAATATTTCCAATCTTCTCCTCTCTTTGTTTACCTTCTTCCTCAATTTTTTGGAATCTCTCCTCATACTTCCCCATCATTTGTTTAATATTTTCCACTTTTTCATCAGTCTACTCTGTTCTTTGTTCAATGTTTTCTATTCTTTGTTCAATGGTGTCTGATTTTGTCTTGAGATCTTGGATTCCTTGCATAATCATCTGTAAAGTTACTTTTTCTTGTTCTTTATCTTGCTTCAACATTGTCTGAATTCAACGTTGTCCTCCAGCTGGTGGGGAGGCAGAGGTAGAGGTAGAAACGCCAGCTGATATTGGTTTCCTGCTCATTTTAATGCTTCCAAAGCTTCAAATTCTTTTTGACTTTTAATCCAACTGGTAGAGTAGCCAATTATAATCCAAAATGGAAAAATCCAATAGTAAAAGGCCCAAAACCAAGGAAGAAAAAAGAGAAAAAGAAGAAGAAAAATCTTCAGGTTCTTCTAGACCCTAATCCAATTATGAAGTAGTCCACCATAAAAAATGAAAAATAGAAAGAAAAAAACCCCCCAAAAATAATAATATTGATTCAGAAAAAAAAGAACAAAAATATTGAAAATTCTCAATAATCAAAAAGAAAAAAGAGAGTGGTCCAAAAACATGAATAGAAAAGGCAAAAGGAGCCCAGTAAAAATAAGGAGAAAAAAAAGAAAAATAAAGAACAAGCTCTGAGGCTTTCCCTTTGAAATAAAAAGCAAAAATAAGAATATTACTAGAATTGGAATTTACAAAGCTGCTGGTGAGTAGGGGTATCGCAAGTAATAAATATAAGAAAGCACACTGCACTTTATTTAGTTGTCCAAGGCTCTTATGATGACTCTCTTATCCACCAGCTTCAAAGCCTAGCCTCAAGTGTTGAAATATTGATAAGAGTCCAGAAGAACACCTGTAATAATATTTTGCTATGCTCTCCCTCTATCTTACCACATTAAAATGTCCTTGAGAAGGAGTCTTCTTACAGTTCTCTCCAATTCAAATAGAATATTTTCAAGCCTCTAGTTGGCAGTGTTAGAAAGTTTCTAAATACTCTTCCCCCCCCCAGCCAGAAAAAAAGGATAATTTATACAAAAAAAAAAATAGCCAAAGGGAGCCTCTATTCTAAAAGAAAATTAAATAAAAGGAGAATAAAAATATATATAAAAGAAAATTCAATCCGGTTACCTACAAAGTCATACTAAAGTCCCCCAAAAAAAGTAAGAAAAAGAAAAAAAAATCCAAGCCTCAATTTGACATCACTTTAAAAAACGCCGCTCATACAGTTTTTGTCAAAAGAAAAATCTCACAGGTTTCTTCTGGATTCAGGGTGCCCTTTCAAATCTCAGCGAATTTAAAACAAAAAAGAAGTTTCTCACCCAGCCGACACACTTTCACTTCCAGCCACTTTCTTTCCGGAGCTGTCCCGACTTCAGCAGCTATGGAGGCTGCCTTTCCGCTGCCAGCAAAAGGGCTTCTCCCGGATCAAACCAGAGATTTTGCGATATCTCTGGGATCCTGGGACTTGCCCTTCACGATCACCGTCTCTACGGGATGGTTTAGGTCCGTTGGGACCGACCAGGGGCAAAAATATCAGCTGCTATCTCAGAGCCCCGAGATCGCAGCTGTATCGCTGAAACGAAGCTCCGCCTTCCTCCAGATATATGCTTATGAATGAAGTTATGAATGAAGTTATGTCAAAGAAGATGATACCCAAAACATGGTCAGAGGCTTATATTACACTTATTCCAAAAGAAGAGGCTGACCCATTGCAAATTAAGAACTATAGACCTATTTCATTATTGAATGCAGACTATAAAATCTTTGCTTCAATTTTAGCAGAAAGACTTAAAAAATATTTAAATAATTTTATCCATCCAGATCAAAATGGATTTCTGCCAAAGAGACAAATCAGAGACAATATGAGAGTAATCTTGGATACTTTGGAATACTATGAGGCTCATCCTGAAAAGCAAATGGCTTTGATATTCCTAGATGCTCAAAAGGCATTTGATCACGTGAACTGGAGATTTATATTATTACTATTGGAACAGATGGGTTTTGCTAAAAAATTTATTCAAGCAATAGAAGCCATATACAATAAACAGACAGCAAAGGTAATGATGGAGGGCGAATTCACAGACTTTATTAATATAAGAAAAGGCACAAGACAAGGATGTCCCCTATCTCCTTTGCTATTTGTGTTGACTTTGGAAGTGTTGAATAGAAATATTAGGGATGATAAAAGCATAAAAATTAAAAAGAATTCAAACTACAAGCTTTTGCTGATGATTTAGTTTTATTCTGGAAGATCAGCTGGAAACAGCTCCAAAGTTATTGGAAAAGATAGAGACATATGGTGAGATGGCTGGTTTGAAAACAAATAAAGATAAAACAAAGATTTTGACAAAGAACATGTTACTGAGACAAAGAGAAGAACTGGCAGACCTCTTGAAAATCCAAGTTACGAATAAGGTTAAGTATCTGGGGATATATTTGACAGCAAGATGTAGCACATTAAAAGAGAATAATTATATTAAACTTAACAGATAGCTACAGATTTGAAGAAATGGGAAAATTGCAATTGTCATTAATAGGGAGAATTTCAACAATTAAGATGAATATTTTACCCAGAATTTTATTTCTGTTTCAAACAAAGCAATTAGGCTTGGAAAAGACTATTTTGAAGATTTAAATAAAATCATGTTGAAGTTTATATGGCAAGGTAAAAAAGCGAGAATTAAAATAAAGCTTTTGCAAGACGCTAGAATTAGAGGAGGTTTTGGCCTGCCTAATTGGGAATTGTATTATCAAGCTGCAAGTTTGATGTGGATCAAAGAATGGATAACATTAAGAAAGGCTAGATTGTTGACACTAGAAGGTCATGATTTGCTGTTGGGCTGGCATGCTTTTTTATGGTATAAGGGAACTAAAACACAGGGTTATTTTAGAAGGCATTATATATGGGAGTATTTGTGGTTAAACTGGGAGAAGATAAAAAGGCAATGTTATTTGAAAATTCCAGTTTGGTTATCGACTACTGAAGCATTTTCCTATCCTATAATTCATAAGAAGGAACAAACAGTTAGATATGGGGAACTATTGGATGAAAAGGGTGAACTTAAATCGATTCAAAACTTAGAGGAACAAGGTATAAGGATGAATTGGTTTTCATATGTGCAAATACATTCAAGGTATGATGAAGATTCTAAAACGGAGGGATTCTATGACAAACAGACTGACTTAGATAAGATCTTGATGGGTACTGATGAGAAGGTGATTAAAAAATTATATGGTTATTTACTGGGAATTAAATTAGAGGAAGAACAAGTTAAAGAAACTGATTGTTTGGGGGAAGAATTTTGGATATGGGATTGATCTAGAGAAATGGCAGAAATTGTGGTCTCAAAATTATAAAATGACAATGTCAACAGCATATAAAGAAAACTTGTATAAGATGTTTTACAGGTGGCACTTTCCCCCGACAAGAATAGCAAGAATGTTTAAGAACAAATCTGAAAAATGCTGGAAATGTCATCAGATACCTGGCTTGTATTACCATATGTGGTGGACTTGTGAGGATGCTAGAAAATATTGGACTATAATTCGCATGTGGTTGGAAAAAATGACAAAGAAACACATAGACTTGAAACCAGAGATCTTATTGGGAATTTTACCTGATACATATAGTAAAGATTTGAAATACCTGATTGTAAATGTATTAACAGCGGCTAGGATTGTATTTGCTAAAAATTGGAAGAATGAGAAAATACCATTACAGGAAGAAATTATTAAGAAAATATTGGAATGTGCTGAGATGAGTAGATTGACATTTGAAATCAGAGAGCAAGAGGATAAACAATTTTATGAAATTTGGGATCTTTTTTATCAATGGCTAGATGATAAAATACGATAATAGAATATTTAGAATATTAGACAGTATACTATATTTATAAAGTGTTTTTAGGATTGATTTGGTATGATTGTATGATTTGTTACAGAATAAATTATTTAAAGTATTGTTATCTCATAAAGCATAAATGATTAAAAGTAGAGTCAAAAGTGTTTTTTTTTAACAGCAATATTAGGATATATAAGTTTGGATTGACAATATGAGTTGCCATGTAACATAATTGTAATTGAGACTACAAAATGAATGCACAAAACTGATGAACCAACCGACACGCTGGATGTACATATGAGAGGTGATGTTTTAATGTTTTGTTTGTCTTGTTTGTCTGTAGAAAATCAATAAAATTCTTTTAAAAAAAACAATTTTAACTTCCAACAGCTCATTCTCAGGATGAAGAATTAGGGTTAGGAAAAATTAAGAATTCATACTCTGGAATTTGAAGTATATTTCTCACTTAAATTGCTACTATTAGGTAATTAGATTTATAGTTTTTATATAAAAGGGAGAAAGAGGCCTGAGAGGAAAGGTAGAGAAAGAGGCCTGAGAGGTGTCAGAAGATTTACCTAGGTACACCTCTCACCAACACGGAAACCTCCACATCACACATATACACTGCTCAAAAAAATAAAGGGAACACTTAAACAACACAATGTAACTCCAAGTCAATCACACTTCTGTGAAATCAAACTGTCCACTTAGGTAGCAACACTGACAATCAATTTCACATGCTGTTGTGCAAATGGAATAGACAACAGGTGGAAAGCATAGGCAGTTAGCAAGACATCCCCAATAAAGGAGTGGTTCTACAGGTGGTGACCACAGACCACTTTTCAGTTCCTATGCTTTCTGGCTGATGGTTTGGTCACTTTTGAATGCTGGCAGTGCTTTCACTCTAGTGGTAGCATGAGATGGAGTCTACAACCCACACAAGTGGCTCAGGTAGCGCAGCTCATCCAGGATGGCACATCAATGCGAGCTGTGGCAAGAAGGTTTGCTGTGCCTGTCAGCGTAGTGTCCAGAGCATGGAGGCACCACCAGGAGACAGGCCAGTACATCAGAAGATGTGGAGGAGACCAGAGGAGGGCAACAACCCAGCATCAGGACCTCTACCTCCGCCTTTGTGCAAGGAGGGACAGGAGGAGTACTGCCAGAGCCCTGCAAAATGACCTCCAGCAGGCCACAAATGTGCATGTGGCTGCTCAAATGGTCAGAAACAGACTCCATGAGGGTGGTATGAGGGCCCAACATCCACAGGTGGGGGTTGTGCTTACAGCCCAACACCGTGCAGGACATTTGGCATTTGCCAGAGAACACCAAGATTGGCAAATTCACCACTGGCGCTCTGTGCTCTTCACAGATGAAAGCAGGTTCACACTGAGCACATGTGACAGATGTGACAGGGTCTGGAAGCGCTGTGGAGAATGTTCTGCTGCCTGCAACATCCTCCAGCATGACCGGTTTGGCAGTGGGTCAGTAATGGTGTGGTAATGGCATTTCTTTGGGGGGCCGCACAGCCCTCCATGTACTCACCAGAGATAGCCTGACTGCCGTTAAGTACTGAGATGAGATCCTCAGACCCCTTGTGAGACCATATGCTGGAGCGGTTGGCCCTGGGTTCCTCCTAATGCATGACAATGCTAGACCTCATGTGGCTGGAGTGTGTTAGCAGTTCCTGCAAGATGAAGGCATTGATGCTATGAACTGGCCCACCCGTTCCCCAGACCTGAATCCAATTGAGCACATCTGGGACATCATATCTCGCTCCATCCACCAACGCCACGTTGCACCACAGGCTGTCCAGGAGTTGGGGGATGCTTTAGTCCAGGTGTCGGAGGAGATCCCTCAGGAGACTATCCGCCACCTCATCAGGAGCATGCCCAGGCATTTTAGGGAGGTCATACAGGCATGTGGAGGCCACACACACTACTGAGCCTCATTTTGACTTGTTTTAAGGACATTACATCAAAGTTGGATCAGCCTGTAGTGTTTTTTTCCATTTTAATTTTGAGTGTAACTCCAAATCCAGACCTCCATGGGTTGCTAAATTTGATTTCCATTGATAATTTTTGTGTGATTTTGTTGTCAGCACATTCAACTATGCAATGAACAAAGTATTGAATAAGATTATTTCATTCATTCAGATCTAGGATGTCTTATTTTTGTGTTCCCTTTATTTTTTTGAGCAGTGTATATATTGTCATATATTTTTGACCCCAATAACATCAGAAAAGACAGGAAGCCACACCAGAATAAATGAACACCTTTTCGTGGCTTTTTTCTCTCTCTCTCCCTTAAGGCAGAAAGAGAAAAAACCCTTAACAACAGTGGTTCTCAACCTTCCTAATGATGTGGCCCTTTAATACAGTTTCTCATGTGGTGACCCCCAACCATAAAATTATGGCTCGGTTTCTAAAACCATCAAAAATATGTGTTTTCCAATGGTCTTAAGCAACCTCTGTGAAAGGGTCGTTCAACCCCCAAAGGGGTCACAACCCACAGGTTGAGAACCGCTGCCTTAATAAGCTTAAATTGAATTCCCGGGCAGCCAGCCAAGGGTATGTCACACCAAATACAATGTTGCAATCTAAAAGAAACAAACAGCTCGCTTAGCACTTACCAAAAGAGAACCATTATGCAAAACCAAATAACAGCCGATAGGGATTCCCTGCCCTGCCTCCAAGGGAATTAATTCCCAAATAATAGGAATCACATAGCCCACCCTAACTTCCCTGGGCTGCCCCGATGGGATTATCTTCCAAGATAGAAACTAAACAAATACGTCTTGAGGCAGGAAGGAAAACTCCGGACAGATAATTAGAACAAACGAAAAAAACCATCAATTTGCATTGCTTCAGGGTAGAAAAAAACATATAAAACCACAACTCGGGACCCCAGAAGACCACCTTGCAAGGCAGAAACACTGAATGTCACTTTTGCTGTCACTATATTGCCTTCCTGCTGTAGGAAGGAAACATGGAGAAGTTACTCAGACCATAAGAAAACCTTAATTTCAGAAATAAATCATTAGAAGTTTCTAGGAAAACAAACTGCAGCTAAGTACTACTTAAATTACAGGAAACTGCAGCTCCAAAAGAGAATAAGAAACTATTTCAAAGTCAGCACCAAACATATTCAAACAGAAAGCCATTTCGAGTCAGCACCAAAACACATTAGAATAGAGAATCATTAGAAAACCCCTATAGAAATAGATAGCCCACAAGAGAAAACAATAATTAAAACATTCCAATATAGTAAAAGGAAAAACAGGAAATGCAGATACAGGAGGAAACGGGCCACAATGACAAGGGGGAAGCAAAAAGGAAGGTGCTAAAGATCGATCACAAACACAATATCAGCTTTTGACACACACATGGGACAAATAGAAGATTAAATTATGAACAAACACTAGCAAGACTTCCTTGCCAGCCCTCCAGACAGGGAAATCACAAAGAGCAGAACAGGAATGAAGCCATTAAGCTCAGGAATCACACAAAGCCAGAGCCATTAACATGAACAGCACCAAGCTATGGGAATCAGAATTCAAAGGGAAAGAGTATAAATAATCCAGTTGCTCACAGTTTAGGTGCTAGCCCAGGAACGTGTGTCCACGCTGCTGCTTGTGACGCTTGTATTCCCTTCCTGCAACAATAAAGAAGACCTTGCTTTTAGCAGCTGTTCCATTTAAATTCTTGCGCCGCGCCAGCAATGCTTCCAAGCAGGAAATTCTAACCCAGTGGAGGAAGTTTCATTTCAAATTCAACAATTGGTGACTGGTGGGACTCCCAGCGTCTGGAGATAGAATCCCAGCTGGCATTGACCTTCTTTTGTCCAGGGAAGCCATCCACGGACCTTGCCCGGGGCCTCGGGTAGTAAAGGGAGTCCTCGAGTTTTTTTTCTCTTGACAGCTGCTTGAAAGCAGTTGAGCACCAAGCTAAACTAAAAAATACATATATGTGTAGAATTGAACGCAGTGAGTGTGTGTGAGAGAGAGTGCATGTGTGCATGTGGGTTTTATCTGAATAGCAGCCACACCTCTGCATGTGAAGCCTTCTGCTTGAAAGAAAAAAGACCAAGTGAGGCACGATTACATAGATTAAGGAATTGGAAGAAACTCTGTGTGTGTCTCGAGGAGCAAACCCCTGAACTCTAGGAAATTTGGAAAAAGAGATTAGATTAAGTTAGAAGGAGCACCAGTACTTGCCTGTAAAAAGCAGCAAGTCCTCCCAGATTTGAGCTCTCCCAAATCTGAAAGCTTGGCCTGAGGAAGGAGTGCCAGTATTTGTCTGTTGGGGGCAGCAAGTCCTCCCGGACTGTCTTTTTTGGGGATAGTGAACTGTTTTGCCACCAGTCCGAAAACCGTGGCCTGAGAGTTCCCTCTGAGGGGAGTGCACATACTTTGAATAGGAAACCAAAGTCTCCCCCAGACACCTTTTTCTGTCTGCAAACTGATAGCCTGTTGACTCAACTAAGCCAAAGTGTGAGAACCCCACATCAGAAGGGAAAACATGGGAAGTTGTAGTTCAAGGGTCCTGAGTGGAACCCCCCTGGGAGAGTTGTTGGAGGCTTGGGATGAGTGGCACATGCCAGTCCTAGCTGGGATGAAAAGAGAAAAAGAAAAATGTATATCTAGAAAATGGGTTTTGCTGAGAGATGAGACAGGGAAACAAATTTGGCCAGAAGATGGTACTTTTAACTTTCAAGCCATAAAGGCACTTAGATCAAAAATCAAGCCCAGCCAAATACCCTACTGGTACTGCTGGGCTGAATTAGCCTGATCTAGAGATCTAACAGGGACCAGGGAATCAGACACCACAGGAAACTCTTCCCCTGCAATAAATAATAGAAACTAAAATTATGGCTCCCTTATTTAGTAAACCTGTCCCACGGAGAGAGGTGAGCGTGAGTATGTGGTAACACACACACCATTGTCAGCAGCTGACCTGGTAATTTGGAAAAGGGATACACCAACTTTTAGGTCCAATCCCCAAACAGTAATTCAGACACTAAAAACAATAATAGACAGCCATAACCCCTCCTGGGGAGATATGACTCAGCTGATACAAGTCTTCCTAACAAAAGACGAACAGTTAAAATTATTGGAAAAAACAGAGGAAATAGCCAAACGGCCAGTCTTATGCGTGCCAGGACAAAGAAACTCTGCACGAGTCGTTTGGCCACAAGAACGTCCTGATTGGGATTATGATACCAACCATTGGGACACATACACTAGAGCAAAAGCAAACCTTTTAGAAGCTTTAGAAGAGATAGGAAAAAAACCTTTAAATTGGCAAGAGTTCCAAAGAACAACACAGAGAGAGACAGAAAACCCAGATGCGTATTGGGTCCACCTCTCTGAAGCAGCAGTAACACATGCACACTTAGGTCTTAGCTGCCAAAAGGATCAAAAGATCCTTGCCTCCACTTTTGTTGACCAATCAGCTGGCAACATCCATGATCATTTCCAGCAGATTGTGTCAAATTGGTCAGCTCTAGAAATATCTGAATTGTGGAGAATAGCCAACTTTGTTTATGATCAAAGAGAAAAACTAAAAGAAAAGGGAAAAGATAAGAAAAAGAGGATTGAAAGGCAGGAAGACCTGCAAGTTCTTGCAGCCATACATCATAGGGGCAGACAAACTGCCAGCCTTTTTCTTACACATGAAGATGCCAGCAGTGCGAAAGGGAAAATCGACCCTCCTATGAATGTAGACATTACCAAAAATGTGGAGAGGGGGGACATCTCAGCCAAAATTGCAGGTGGGAATACTCACGAAATAACCATCAGGATGCCCACCCCCAACCCCCTTTCCCAAGAAATGATTCTTTCCGAGACAAAGCTACAGAGGATACACAGAGACCATACTGGGAATCAGATAGGGAGAACAACCCACAAAACTTTTGACTAGACCAAGAGGATATAGAATTCAAAGCCACCTTCCGTGGCCTCGCCATTCCCTTAAAGAACAGCCCAGAAGGGGGAACCTATGCTCCATGTCTTAATAGGAGGAAAACCATATGAATGCTTAATACACACGGGCAACAACTTCGCTTATCAAACCCCCTTTTAAAGATGCAATAACACCAGGGGGCAAGGACAATATAATGGCGGTAGAAGGGACAGTAATTCCTGTGGAATATACCAAAGACATGAGAGTGGAAATTGGCCCTTTTACCCTAAGTCATTCATTTACTATATGCCCCCAGTCTCTTCTTTCCCTTCTGGGAAGAGACGTACTATGCAAATTAGGGGCCAAGATTACTTTCAGCAAAGCTGGATTAACTCCAGATATCACGGCTAAGCGCTTACTGTTAGTAGTGGAAAATGCAAAGCAATTACATGAGGATCTCAGGACCTTACCATCCTCCCTATGGGGACGGGATAGCACAGAGGTAGGATTATTAAAAGGGGTAACATCAGTCACAATCCAAGTAAGAAAGGGAGTACCCCCATGTGTGCCACAATATAAAATTCCAGCTGAAGCAGTACAACCCATAAGAAAACTAATAAAGGCATACTTGGAGCAGGGGGTCCTTAGAAAATGCACATCCCCCTGCAACACCCCCATCTTTCCAGTAAAAAAAGGCAAAGGTAGATAGTGAAGGCAACCCCATTTTTCACTTTGTTCATAATCTATGCCTCGTCAACGATCATGTGATCCCACGTGCCTCTATACTGCCAAATCCAGCAACCATAATAACTGAAGTCCCGGCTTCTGCTACGTTTTTTTCAGTCATAGATCTATGCTCAGCTTTTTTAAGCATCCCAGTAGACAGGGCATCTCAATATCTTTTTGCTTTTACTTGGGAAGATCAACAATACACATGGACTCGATTGCCTCAAGGCAATACCAAATCCCCCACTTTATTTTCTCAAATTTTAAAGGCCGATATCAGCTTCCGTTGGAACACGATAAAACTTCACCAATAAACTACTTTACTCACATTCTGTTTGTGGCAAGACTTGTTTATTGTGGTCTGTTTCCTCCAACAATCAGCAACAAATGGTAATTCCCGAGCAAAGCCAGCACTGAGAGCATCTGCCTCTCAGCACTGTTTATAGTCCTTTTCCCTTAATTATCTAACATCCGCCCCTGGAAATGCTTAATTATCCAACATCTGCCCCAGCCACCTTGCACGCCACCACCCCGCAAAACTATCTCCAAGCGAAGCCCCGTGCCAAGCCCCATCCCACCCCGCCGTTGGTGCTGCCAATCCCGGGGTAACTCCAAAAGCTGCCAGTGTGAAATGCCTCCTGCCTGGTGGCACTGAAAAGAGGGAGGAACGCCCACCACCCAACAGCTGACAGGTCCGTTCAAGAGTGGGCGGTGTGCACGAAGGAACGCCCACTGCCAAACAGCTGACGAGTCCATGCAAAGCTCCCCAGCTGGTTGCGCTGACACGAGGCAAGGCGGGATCATCAAGACCATTCAGGTTCATTTGTCGGGTCCGTGTGAAGCTTCCCAGCTGGTGAGCATGAGGCAAGGCTTTGCGGCCGGGGCATCTGGACCCATGACCATCAGGAACCGCTAGGGTAATGTGTCAGGAGATATTGGCGGCATGGTTGAAGCCCGACATGTGGCCCCCTCTACCATGTGTCTCCCTGCAATAAATTCTAGGCAATTATTATCTTGTATATACGGTTTCCCCCTCCCCACCTGCTTTCATGGAGTATTTTTTATGGAACTGCCGCCACAATCGGGGAGTGGATACATCTGTGTATGGTATCCAGGATGCCTCTGATAGTGGATACCCCTTCCAGCTAACTAGGTATTGTAACAAGCCCCATTGACATGAGTCAAGTATTTCATTAATCTCATAATGATCGTCACTGATCGGTCCTGGGGAAGTTAATCTAGGTTCTTGTCTGATCATATCAGCTGGTTTTAGTAAATTGATGTGGAATATTGGATGAATTTTTTTAACCCGAGATGCTGGCTGGAGACCCACCGTGACTGGATTTATAATTCATAATATGCGGAATAGTCCAATATATTTCGGGCCCAATTTTTTCTTATTCAGACCCAAGCGTACGTATTTTGTTGACAGATAGACTCAATCTCCGACATTATATGGTTTCTGGTCAGACCGTTTTTTTATCGCTTTGGGTTTTATATGCTTCCTATGCCTTTTTTAATGCAATTCGAACCGAGTCCCATTGTCTTTTTATATTGGCTGTCCATGTAGTCGTATTGGATGTCTCTTGGGTTTGTTCAGCATGAGGCCATTCCAGTATAGGTACAAATTCTGTACCATGGACTATTTGAAAGGGAGAGTAACTGGTGCTACTATGCACCACATTTTTCTATGCAAGTTCAGCATATAGTGGTAAAGTCGTCCAATTGCTTTGTTGATAATCAACATAACATCTGAGATATTGCTCGATAGCTGCATTGGCTCATACGGCTGCTCCATTAGTAGCTGGATGATAAGCTGTACTCAATCCCTGGGTTGATCCAATCGCATATATAAATTCTTGCCAGTATTTTGACGTGAATTGCGGTCCTCTATCGGATATAATTCTTCTGGGCACTCCATGTAAATGATATATATGTTGGATAAATAACTGTGCTAATTTTCTAGCTGATGGTATTCCTTTGCAAGGCATAAAATGTGCCTGTTTTGAGAATAAATAATAGTCCATATAACTGTGTACCCATTATTATCGGGTAAATCAACTATGAAATCCATCCCATATCTTGCCAAGGTTTCGTTGGTTCAGAGACAGATTGTAATAAACCTGTTGGCTTTCCTATTTTTATTTATTATACACACTGGACATGATTTCACATAATTATCAATATCCGATCGCATACCAGACCACCAAAATTGTTGTTTTGCCAAATGTAATGTTTTCAAGAATCCATAATGTCCTGCCTGCTTCACATCATGGCATCGTTTTAACACCACTGATCGTAACACTTTCGGTACGTAGATTTTGGTTCCACACCAGGCAATATCATGTTTCATCTTTATTTGAGTTTTATTTTGTGTTAATCACTCATCTTCTGTTTACAAGACAGGCAGATCTGGTGCAAGAATTGTGGTTTTTTTTAAAAAAAAGATTTTATTAATTTTCTACAAACAAACAAAACATTAAAACCTCAACTCTCATATATACATCCAGTGTGTCAGTTGGTTCATCAGTTTTGTGCATTCATTTTATAGTCTCAATTACAATTATGTTACAGAACAATTCATATTGTCAATCCAAACTTATATATCCTAATATCACTAAAAAAAGAAATTTTTGACTATACTTTTAATCATTCATGCTTTATGAGATAACAATACTTTAACCAGTTTATTCTGTAACAAATCATATAATCATACCAAATCAATCCTAAAAAACCCTTTATAAATATAGTGTCAAATAACAAAGGCAAGTAAAACAAAATATATTCCTTACTGTCGAGCATTCTAAATATTCTATTATCGTATTTTATCATCTAACCATTGATAAAAAAGATCCCAAATTTCATAAAGTTGTTTCTCCTCTTGCTCTCTAATTTCAAATGTCAATCTACTCATCTCAGCACATTCCAATATTTTCTTAATAATTTCTTCCTGTAATGGTATTTTCTCATTCTTCCAATTTTTAGCAAATACAATCCTAGCCGCTGTAAAGACATTTACAATCAGGTATTTCAAATCTTTACGATATGTATCAGGTAAAATTCCCAATAAGAAGATCTCTGGTTTCAAGTCTATGTGTTTCTTTGTCATTTTTTGCAACCACATGCGAATTTTAGTCCAATATTTTCTCGTGTCCTCACAAGTCCACCACATATGGTAATACGAGCCGGGTATCTGATGACATTTCCAGCATTTTTCAGATTTGTTCTTAAACATTCTTGCTATTCTTGTCGGGGGAAAGTGCCACCTGTAAAACATCTTATACAAGTTTTCTTTATATGCTGTTGACATTGTCATTTTATAATTTTGAGACCACAATTTTTGCCATTTCTCTAGATCAATCCCATATCCAAAATTCTTCCCCCAAACAATCACAGTTTCTTTAATTTTTCTTCCTCTAATTTAATTCCCAGTAAATAACCATATAATTTTTTGATCACCTTCTCATCAGTACCCATCAAGATCTTATCTAAATCAGTCTGTTTGTCATAGAATCCCTCCGTTTTAGAATCTTCATCATATGAAAACCAATTCATCCTTATACCTTGTTCCTCTAAGTTTTGAATCGATTTAAGTTCACCCTTTTCATCCAATAGTTCCCCATATCTAACTGTTTGTTCCTTCTTTTAAATTATGGAATTGGAAAATGCTTCAATAGTCGATAACCAAACTGGAATTTTCAAATAACATTGTCTTTTTATCTTCTCCCAGTTTAACCACAAAGACTCCCACATATAATGTCTTCTAAAATAACCCTGTGTTTTAGTTCCCTTATACCATAAAAAAGCATGCCAGCCCAACAGCAAATCATGCCCTTCTAATGTCAACAACCTATGCTTTCTTAATGTTATCCATTCTTTGACCCACATCAAACTTGCAGCTTGATAACACAATTCCCAATTAGGCAGGCCAAAACCTCCTCTAATTCTAGCGTCTTGCAAAAGCTTTAGCTTTATTCTCGCTTTTTTACCTTGCCATATAAACTTCAACAGGATTTTATTTAAATCTTCAAAATAGTCTTTTCCAAGCTTAATTGGTATTGTTTGAAACAGAAATAAAATTCTGGGTAAAATATTCATCTTGATTGTTGAAATTCTCCTTATTAATGACAATTTCAAGTTTTCCCACTTCTTCAAATCTGTAGCTATCTGTTGCTTGAGTTTAACATCATTATTCTCTTTTAATGTGCAACATCTTGCTGTCAAATATATCCCCAGATACTTAACCTTATTTGTAACTTGGATTTTCAAAAGATCTGCTGGTTCTTCTCTCTGTCTCAATAGCATGTTCTTTGTCAAAATCTTCGTTTTATCTTGATTTATTTTCAAACCAGCCATCTCACCATATGTCTCTATCTTTTCCAATAACCTTGGAGCTGTTTCTGACGGGTCTTCCAGAATAAAACTAAATCATCAGCAAAAGCTTGTAGTTTAAATTCTTCCTTCTTAATTTTCATTCCTTTTATGCTTTTATCATCCCTAATATTTCTATTCAACACTTCCAAAGTCAACACAAATAGCAAAGGAGATAGGGGACACCCTTGTCTTGTGCCTTTTCTTTTATTAATAAAATCTGTAAGTTCCCCCTCCATCATTACCTTTGCTGTCTGTTTATTGTATATGGCTTCTATTGCTTGAATAATTTTTTTGGCAAAACCCATCTGTTCCAATAGTGATAACATAAATCTCCAGTTCACGTTATCAAATGCTTTTTGAGCATCTAGGAATATCAAAGCCATTTGCTTTTCAGGATGAGCCTCATAGTATTCCAAAGTATCCAAGATTACTCTCATATTGTCTCTGATTTGTCTCTTTGGCAGAAATCCATTTTGATCTGGGTGAATAAAATTATTTAAATATTTTTTAAGTCTTTCTGCTAAAATTGAGGCAAAGATTTTATAGTCTGCATTCAACAATGAAATAGGTCTATAGTTCTTCATTTGCAGTGGGTCAGCCTCTTCTTTTGGAATAAGTGTGATATAAGCCTCTGACCATGTTTTGGGTATCATCTTCTTTAACATAACTTCATTCATAACTTCTAACAATGGGATGCTCAATGATTCTTGAAATGTTTTATGGAATTCTGCCGGAAGCCCATCTGGACCCGGTGCTTTCCCATTATTTTGTCTCTTAAATGCTTCATTTAATTCCATCATTGTTATATTGCTTTCTAGCATTTCTTCAGTCTCTTTAGGTATCTTTGGTAAATTAGCTTCCTGTAAATACTGTTTGACTTTTTCCTCATCAATATTCTCTTGTTTATATAGTTGCCCATAAAAATCTCGAATAATTTCCTTTTTCTCCTTATTACCATAACAAACTTGGCCTTGATCATCTATTAGCTTCAATATTTTTCTTGATTCCTTCTCCTTTCTCAATTTATATGCTAGCCATCTGCCTGGTTTATTTGCATCTTCACAGTAATTCTGTTTCGAATTTCTAATTTTCTGTGACAGTTCTTCTTTCTCTATTAATTCCATTTTATGTTTAATTACATCCAGCTTCAATTTAATACCTTTTTCCTGTGGCATTTTCTGTAATTCTTTTTCAAGTCTTTTATACTCATCTTCCAAGGCCTTGGAAGCTTGCCTTTTCCTAATATTCTTTTTTCTTGTATAATCTATTATCAGACCTCTAGCATATGCCTTCATTGTATCCCAAACATTCTGCGTAGAAGTATCTTCTTTTTTATTTTCTCTGAAGAAAAAAGCCAATTCCTTCTCCATCCATTGTATAAAATCTTTCTCCTTAAAGATAGTATTACTTAATGTCCATCTGGATTTTTTTTTTTTGTCCCTTCCATTTAATTGTCATTGGGCTATGATCTGCCCAAGTACTTGTTTCAATATTTGTTTCTTGAATATTGGATATTAATTCTGTTGAGATTCAAATCATATCTAATCTGGACCATGATAAATGTCTATTTGAATAAAAAGTATATTGTTTAGCTTTAACATTTCTTTCTCTCCAAATATCTTTTAAAGTTAGTTCGTCTGTCATTTTAAAAAAAGATTTAGGGAGAGCCTTTCTATTTTGCTTTGTTGTTGTTGCTATGTAGTCCAATTTATTGTCCACAATTCTATTAAAGTCTCCCATCATAATTATATTAACATAGTCCAGTCCAATTATTTTCATGTGTAGCTTTTTATAAAACTCTTCTTGTTTATCATTCGGAGCATAAATTGCAATCAAGAGTATTTTTATATTATTGTCCATTATTTCCACCATTAGTACTCTTCCGTCTTCATCCGTGTAGATCAGTTTTGCTGGGATAGCCTCTTTAATGTATAGAACCACTCCTCTTTTCTTACATTGAGTCAAAGAAGTAAATATTTTCCCCAATTTTGGCTGTACTAACAATTGTTCATGTTGTTTTTTAATATGAACTTCTTGTAGACAAATTATATCAAATTTTAATTTCTCTAATTTATAAAAAGTTTTCCTTCTTTTAACAGCTGAGGCTTTCCCTTTATTATAAAAAGCAAAAATAAGAATATTACTAGAATTAAAATTTACAAAAAGGCTGGTGAGTAAGGATATCACAAGTAAATACATATATATATATAAACACACTGCACTTTATTTATTTATCCAAGGCTCTTATTTTGACTCTCTTCTCCAGCAGCTTCAAAGCCAAGCCTCAAGTGTTGCAATATTGATAAGAGTCCAGTAGAACACCTGTCATAATATTTTGCTGTGCTCTCCCTCTATCTTATCACATTGAAATGTCCTTGAGAAGGAGTCTTCTTACAGTTCTCTCCAATTCAAATAAAATATTTTCAAGCCTCTAGTTGGCAGTGTTGCAAAGTTTCTTAATGCTCTTTCCCCCCTCAGCCAGAAAAAAGAAATAATGTATTCCAAAAAAAGAAAAAAAAATAGCCAAAGGGAGCCTCTATCCTAAAAGAAAATTAAAAAATCAAAAGGAGCATAAAATATATATATAAGAGAAAATTCAATCCAGTTACCTACAAAGTCACACTAAAGTCCCCCCAAAAAAAGTAAGAAAAAGAAAAAAAATCCAAGCCTCAATTTGACATCACTTTAAAAAACGCTGCTCAAACAGTTTTGGTCAAAAAAAAATCTCACAGGTTTCTTCTCTCTTCAGGATGCCCTTACAAACCTCAGTGAATTTACAACACAAAAGAAGTTTCTCACCCAGCTGACACACTTTCTTTCCAGCCACTTTCTTTCTGGAGCTGTCCCGACTTCAGCAGCTATGGAGGCTGCCTCTCTGCTGCCAGCAAAAGGGCTTCTCCCGGATCAAACCAGAGATTTTGCGATATCTCTGGGATCCTGGGACAGTGCCCTTCACAATCCCCGTCTCTACGGGACGGTTTAGGTCCGTTGGGACCGACCAGGGGCGAAAATATTGGCTGCGATCTCAGAGCCCCACGATCACAGCTGTATCGCCAAAATGAAGCTCCGCCTTCTCTCAGTGGTTTTTAATGACTCAGTTCGATCAATGGTTGGTATAAGTGGTTGCATTGTGTTCTCATGTTGACTACAATATTGAGGAAGTCGAGATAAGGCATCCGCCATCAAATTCTTTCCTGATGAAACATATTTTAACGTGAACTTGAACCTTCTAAAAAATAGTGCCCAATGAACCTGCCTTGGTGATAAGTGATGTGGATTTTGAAGGGCTTCCAAATTTTTATGGTCAGGCCATACCTCAAAAGGTTGTGGACTGCCTTCCAATAAATGTCTCCAGTTCACTAATGCCCAATGAACCACAAAAGCCTCCTTCCCCCAAACTGCCCAATTGCGTTTGGATGGGCTAAATTTCCAGGAAGTGTAGGCATATGGTTGCAAGATGCCATCCACATTCTTTTGCAGTAGTACAGCTCCAACCGCCTCGTCACTGGCATCTGCCTGGACAACAAATGGTGAATTGAAGTCTGGATGTTTTTTTTTTTTTGTTTTTTTTGAAAGAAATTTTTATTAATTTTAAAGATAAAACAACACATCATTAACCATTAAATACATAAATACATAAAACCTCTTAACATTATAAATTTTTACAAGTCGAATAAAACATCATTTTTATACAACATAATTCTAATTTATCCCATTTCCATATGGACACATAAATATCTTTCAGCAAATTTCTCATTATTTCTCTTTACTCTTATTCAATTTCATTTCTTTTCTATATTTATCCATTTTATAGTCATCATATTCATTTCTTTCTGGCTTGTTTAAATTATTCTCATCTAACATTCCTCCAAGGTTTTATTGATTCTTTTTTTTTTATATATATATAAAAAACAAATTTTGTTAGTTTTACAAAAAACACAATACACAAACATACAAAACACAAAACATAAACAAAACTAAAAGATCTTTTCTGAAGGTTGTCTGTTCCCGGGTTAAAACTCTTCACACAGACACAAATTCAAACATCATATTCATCCCATATATCCTTCCATATCTTATTATCATCTTCTTTTTTATATATATATATAAAAACCATTTTTATCAGTTTTATAAAAACAATGCACAAAGAGTCAAGGCATAACAGCTTATAAATTCTTTTCTAGGAAAAAAATAATAATAAAAGACCAGTAAGACATAACATTTCCAAATTATAATATCAATACTTCATATAGTATTAACTTCATATCTTATCCCTACTTCTCCTTTCCATCCAAATTATTTCTTATTAATTAAAATTTTATTGCCTTTTATCAATATACAAAATCCAAAAAAAAAAAAGTATATATATCCTTCCATATCTTATTACCATTTTCAACAACATTCTTTGTCTGTTCTATTTCCAATTATCCATTCATCTTTTTTTTTCTTTTACTATACTTCTCCTGTACACCAATTGGAGTAACATCTATAACTCATTACCCTAACTTAAAAATACTACGTAAAGCAATTTTTCTTGGGATTCTGTTTAAAAGATTCTAAGATTACATAATGAATTTTATATTCTAAATACACATATCACAAACCTATGTACCCTCCAGAATCCCTCTTTTAATCTAAATTAAATTCACCCATTGTCTCTAAATAAACTTTTTTTCTTTAGGTCTTGCTTCCCCCCGTTAAGGCTTCTCCTCCCCCCCTTTCTCTCTTGCTTATTCTTCTCCTTGCCCTTTTTACCCCTTTGCTTTTTCTCCTCGCTTTTCTTGCTCCTTTTCCTTTGCTTTCTAACCTTGCCTCCACCTTTTCGCTCATTTTTCTCTCTTTTGGTTGTTTTTATAATTCTTAAAATCCCCTTTTTCTTATCCTTTTTCTCCTCCTCTCCGGAAGGGACCCATTGTTCATCAAAGATGGCTTCTTCTTCCTCTTCTTCCTTGTCCCAGTCCTTCTGCTGCGTAATCAACTTTTCATAAGTACATAACGCCATTTCTAAGAATTGAAACAGAGTGCCCAAAGTATCTTCTTTTTTATATTTTTGATATTCAATCTCTAGTTCATCCACAAACGATGCCATTATGAAAAGGGAAACTTTTTCCAAAACAACCACAAGTATTTTTAATCAAAAACAATCAAAAGCAATTAAAAAAAAAAGTTCCAAAAGTTAATACTTTTCTTCCTTCTTCTCTTTCTCTTTCTGGGGTTAATTTTTAATCAAAGAGGTCCAATTACCATATATCTTCCTTTGGGATTCTAGGCAATCTCCTCCTTTTTCAGCTTCTGCTCCAATTTTTTTTCTCCCTTCCCACTTGCAATGTCAATTTTAAATAATCAGAAATCCATACCTCCAACAAGGGTTTTCCAATTTCTTAAATTTTTCAATGTCCAAAAATCCTTTTGTCTCTTAGCTTCAACTCTCAAAGCAATCCACTTTCAATGTCCAATATATCCAAATATTCCTGCTGTTTCCATGGGGTGGGAGAGTAAAGAAAAAAAAAGTTCCCTTTAACAGCTTCTCCGCCGCTTTTCGCTCTTCTTAGGGATACAATGTATCCTCCAGCAATTCAAACAGCTCAATTCCAGGCAATTTAAAAGATGTTACTTGACCCGGCTCAGACAGAACTTTCACTCTTCACACTTCCTCCAGCACAATCTTACCCGGTTGCTGGCTTCTTCGTGGCGGCCATTGCTGACCGCCGCTCCACCGCCTTGGGAAAAAGGGTTTTTCCGGAGAAGGGGGGGGTCTGCGACACCCCCACCTCCCTATCCGACTCCCCTCTCTCTTCAGCTGTCCCTACAGGGCAGCCATATCCCCCTGACCCATCTGGATCGGGGGTACCTCGACGGCTAGCACAGCAGGAATCGCGAGCTGTCGCGAATTCCTGCTGCCCCGAAGCCACGCGAAACCAGAAGTCCTGAAGTCTGGATGTTTTAACATGGGTTCTTCTAAATTAAAATAGTGTCTAAATAAACTAAAACACCATTATATAAATGTTCATGTAACACTCCATTTATCAGCTGTATAAAAACCCAAATGGCATCACGTTATAATAACTGCCAAATGGACAATTAAACGTTGTCTTCCATTTATCTCCTTTCCGAATCCACACCCTATAATACGCTTCTCGCAAGTCCAGTTTTGTAAATATGCGGCCTTGTGCTAATGTGGTAAGCAGATCTTTGATCAGTGGTAACGGATATAAAGGTTCCACACAGATGGCATTCAAACCTCAATAATCTACACATGGACATAAGCTACCATCCTTTTTCTCACGAAATAACACAGGTGCTGCCATATGGGATTGACCTGGGGTAATAAAACCTCTCTTTAAATTTTTCTCAATATATTTCTGCATTTCTTGTAGTTCTTTTTTATTTATTTTTTATTAATTTTCTTTTTTTTTACTTCGTAAAACATCATAGTATCAACAACGTTCTTGTCATCTATACAAAATTTTGATTTAAATATCACAATACATTATATTGCGTTTATCCACTCTTAAATAATATCTTTAGCTATAATTTTTTCTGTAGTCTTTCTTTAATAATTCCTAATAGGAAGGATTCCGGTCTGAGCTCAATCTGACAGCCAGTAATCTCTTTTAACCAATTTTTAATTTGGATCCAGTATGTCCTGGCCTCGGGGCACATCCACCACATGTGATAAAATGTACCATCAACTTTTTTGCACTTCCAACATTTAGGACTCATATTGGAGTAGATTTTTGCCAATCTTGTTGGGGCTAAATACCATCTATAAAACATTTTATATATTTTTTCTTTGTATGTGGCAGATACCGTTAATTTATAATTTATATTCCATATTTTTCCCATTCCTCTAATTCTATAGTGTATCCAAAATTCTGTGCCCATGCAATCATTGTACTTTTGATTATTTCCTCTTCCATTTTAAAATCTAATAAATATTTATATATTTTAGTTATAAGTTTTTGTTCCGGTCCCATTAATATTTTATCTAGTTGGTTCTGCCCTTTGTCAAATCCAAAATCTTTTGAGTCTTTTTTATATTTATTTTCAATTTACAAATATGGCCACCAATCGATTATAATTCCATTTTCTTTCAGTTCTTGGTTTGATTTTAATTTCCCTTGACTATCTAATAGTTCTTCATAGCATACCATTTTCCGTAGGTCTGATCTATTTGGATGTATTATGGTCTCCATGGTTCACAGCCATCGTGGGACTTCTGTATAGTGTTTACCTTTGATTTTTTTCCAAATTGTAATCAATGAGTCTCTTAGTAGGTGTTGATTGAAATAGGTATGTATATTACTTTTATTTTCCCACAAAAATGCATGCCAACCTTTCAAGAGGTCATGTCCTTCTCATGTTAAGATTCTCTTGTCTCTTAATTTAATCCAATCCTTAATCCAACTCAACACCGCTGCCTGATAATAAAGCTCCCATTCTGGTAGTCCTAGACTGCCTCTGCTCCTATTATCTTGTAATAGTTTCATTTTAATACGTGGCCACTTGCCCAACTAGACAAACTTGGATGTCATTTTATTTAGTTCTATAAAAAAAGATTTCCCTAATTTAATTGGAATCATTTGGAATAGATATATTAATTTTGGTAAGGTATTCATTTTCAACGTTGCTATTCTTCCTTATATAGACAGTTTCAATTTGGCCCATAATTCCAATTCTTTTCTGATTTGCTTAATCAGTTTGACATAATTGTCCTCTTTTAATGATGAACATCTGGGTGATATCCAAATTCCCAGGTATTTCACCTTTTTTAGTATTTGCAGTCCTATTGTATTTTCTTTTTTTAAAAAACAAACAAACAAATGTTATTAATTTTACAATTAAAAAAAACATCTACAACATATACACAAATAACACGGCCGAGAAGGCCAGCAAGAAAGAAAGAAGGAAACACGAAAAGGAAGGAAAAAGAAAGAAAAAGAAAAAAGAGAAGAAGGTGAACAATTAAAAACTTCTTCATTTTTGACAGTTTGTAAGATCTTTTCTTCTTAAGTTATATCGTATATGCACATCTTATCGGTATCTATATTTGAATTACCCTTGACTAAGTTTATCTTATGCACAATCTATCTTTGATTCAACCAATTATACCAGGAATTCCAGTTATTGTAGTATATTGAGGACTCTGTTTTTTTAAGGCTAGAGTTAATTTATCCATTTCTGTGCAGTCTAAAATTTTCTGAATAATCATCTGTTCTGTGGGTGTATGGGGTAGTTTCCAGCACTGAGCAAACACTAGCCTGGCCGCTGTTAAGATATGTATCATTATGTATTTCATCTTTTTTGATAATTGTTTGTCAAAAATCCCTAAAAGGAAGGACTCTGGTTTATATTTGATTTGTTCTTTGGTTATCTCCTCCAGCCATTTCCTGATTCTTTGCCAATATTTCTGGGTTTCCTTACATGACCACCACATGTGGAAAAAAGTTCCACCTATGCTTTTGCATTTCCAGCATTTTGGACTCGTGTTGGGGTGCATCTTCACCAACCTTGAAGGGGGAAGGTGCCATCTATAAAACATTTTGTATGCATTTTTTTTTGTAGGCTGCCGATTTTGTGATCTTGTTATTTCTGTTCCAAATCCTTTCCCATTCTGTTAGTGTAATACTCCGTCCAATATTCTTGCTCCAGACCATCATGTTTCCTTTGACTATCTCTTGTTCTAGTTCTACTTCCAGTAAGTATTTGTAAAATTTGGTTGTATTCTTTTTGTTTGGTCCTAATAAAATTTTATCTAAATGCTGAGGTTTGTTATAAATTCCAAAGTCTTTATTGTCTTGTTTATATCTACTGTGTATTTGGAGATAAACCCACTGATCGATTTTAAATCCTCATTCTTGTCATTCTTGTCATTTCCTTGTGAATCTAATAAATCTTTATGTTTGAGCATTTTTGAGATATCCAAATTGTTGGGGTGAACCATTGCCTCCATTGTTGATAGCCAAATCGGTACTTTTAGATAGTGTTTTTTCCTTACTTTTTTCCAGTTAGTTAATAGAGAATCCCTAATAAGGTGTCTATGAAAATATGACTGTTTGGGTTTCCCCACCTCCCATAAGAAGGCGTGCCAACCTCTCTGCAAATCGTGACCCTCTAATAATAGTGTTCTTTTATTGAGTAAGTTCACCCAATCTTTTAGCCATACTAAGGTGGTTGCTGTATAATATAATTCCCAATTTGGAAGTGCAAATCCCCCTCTACTCTTCAGATCTTGTAATGCCTTTACATTAATTCTTGCTTTCTTTCCCTGCCAAATGAAATTGAGTGTTATCTTATTTAGTTCTTCAAAAAAAAATTTATGTAATTTCTTAAGCCTGGTTTCCCCAACCAGGGTTAGGGAGACAAGCTAAACAGAATGTGCAGCGTTAGTCAGATAGGCACACAGATAAATGAGTGAGCTAAGCTTGTATGTTTATTAACATACAGTAAAAAATAACAGATACGCTTGTGCTATCAAAAATATAGTTTATTCCATTATGAGTTCATAGCATAGTCAAAATAACAGTCCAATAGTCATGTATCATTTAGTCAGTCCATTCAGGGATATTCAGTTAGCAAAGTCCGTGTAGAATATCCTATGTCAGTTCACTTACAAGTCAGTCCTTTGTTTTCTCTCCCGTTCGAGCAATGCAGTCTTGAGTCCTTGCAGTAATCAGGGATCATCAAAGCCAGAGAGAGAGCAAGCTGCAGCCTTGCTTCTTTTAAAGTGCTTTCACAACCACTCCCTTAATTACTATCCCACAGTTAAAGTTGCAGACACTTTAACATACAAACTATGATTACATATTATTATTTACCTAAACCAGTTAGGGTAAAACAATGTTATCCCTAACATAATTTAATTGGGATTGTCTGAAATAGGTATAGGAATTTTGGTAGAATACTCATTTTAATCGAAGCAGTCCTGCCCAATAAAGAAAGCTGCAACTTGCTCCAGGATTCTAAATCTTTCTTTACTTGTTGGAGTAATTTGTCATAATTATTCTCTTTAAGTGATTTACATTGTGGTGTTAGCCATATTCCTAGGTATTTGACTTTCTTTGTTACCTGTATTCCCATCCTTGCCTCTAATTCTTTTTTCTGATCTTCTGTTAGGTTTTTGGTCATTAATTTTGTTTTTTTTTCTATTGATTTTAAGTCCTGCAACTGCGCCGAATCGTTCTAATTCTTTTATTAAATTGTGTCCTTTTTCTATTGGTTCTTCCAAAAAGAAGACCATGTTGTCAGCAAACACTTGTAATTTGTATTCTTCTGATTTAATCTTCAATCCTTTAATTTCAGAATTTTGCCTAATGCGTGTTAAAAGTGATTCTAGAGCGAATATGAAGAGAAGAGGTGAGAGAGGGCAGCCCTGTCTAACACCTTTTTCTATTTTTATTGGACCTGTTTGTTCCCTATTTATTAATATATTGGCCTGTTGTGTGTCGTAAATTGTTGTTATGATATTTTCAAATTTAGTGCCAAGATTCATGTTATAAATTTTTTGAATTAGAAAATGCCAATTTAAATTATCAAATGCTTTTTCTGCGTCTAAAAACATAAGTGCAAATTGTTTCTCCGGATGGGCTTCATAAAATTCTAAGACATCTAAAACTGTTCTTAAGTTATTCTTTATTTGGCGAGACGGGAGGAATCCATTTTGGTCTTCATGAATGTGTGGGTTTAAAACTTGTTTTAATCTATTAGCTATAATGGAGGAGAATAATTTATAATCAGCATTTAGGAGTGAGATTGGTCTGTAATTATTAATATATCTGTGGTCAGCATCCTCCTTCGGGATCAGCAAAATCAATGCTCCCCTCCACAAGTCTGGCATCTTAGCTGCTAGAAGTACCTCATTGAACACTTCCAACATCAGTGGTCCAATTAGTTCCATGGTTGCTTTATATAATTCTGCCAGAATCCCATCTGGTCCTGGAGATTTGTTATTACTTTGATTCTCTATTACTGACTTCAATTCGAACCATGTAATATCTTTATTTCATAATTCTATCCATTCCTCTCCAATTACTTTGTCATTCGTTTCCTCCAGAGAGTTTCTTATTTTATCCTTGTTAACTTCTTCCTTTTTTTATAATTTTTCAAAGTATTTGTGAGTAATATCTTTTTTCTTCTCCATCTTGTGTTGTAAATCGCCCTTCTCATCCATTAATTGGTGTATCAATCTCTTTTCTTTCCCTTTTTTAAGTTTGTGGGATAACCATCTTCCTGGTTTATCTGCATACTCAAAATAAATTTGTTTAGTCATTTTCAGGTTTATTTCCATTTTTTCTTGTTCAAATAGGTTCAATTTATGTTTAGACACAAAGGACAGCATAGAGCTAAAAGATTATTTTTTGTAGGATATGAATCAAATCACAGATCTTACAGATTCTGGGAACCAGGTACATCTAGAGTTTACTGCAGTGCTAGTGCAAAATTCCTAGAACATGTAGGATGGAATAGATTAGAGCAAGATTTAGATAATGATGTAATTATTGAACCCTACAAAAGGCAGAAAGACTTTGTTTACCCTTACTGGTTTAGGTAAAATAATAAATAAGTTATCATGGTTTGTTGGTTAAAGTGTGTGTAACTTTAACTACAAGAATGTAATTATGGGTGGGGAGAAGGCGGAGCTTCGTTCCGGCGATACAGCTGCGATCTCGGGGCTCTGAGATCGCAGCCGATATTTTCGCCCCTGGTCGGTCCTAACGGACCTAAACCGTCCCGTAGAGACGGTGATTGTGAAGAGCATTGTTCCAGGATCCCAGAGATATCGCAAAATCTCTGGTTTGATCCAGAAGAAGCCCTTTTGCTGGCGGCGGAGAGGCAGCCTCCATAGCTGCTGAAGTCGGGACAGCTCCGGAAAGAAAGTGATTGGAGTGAAGTGTGTCGGCTGGGTGAGAAAAACTCTTTTGTGCTGTAAATTCGCGAAGGTTGGAAAGTTCATCCGATATAAAGAAGAAAGCTGTGAGATTTTTTTTTTGACTGAAATTGTTTTGAGCGGCGTTTTTTTAAAGTGATGTCAAATTGAGGCTTGGTTTTTTTTTTCTTTTTTCTTTATACTTTTTGGGAAAGATTTTACTGTGACTTTGTAGATAACCGGATTGAATTTTCTCTTATATATATTTTTATGCTCCCTTTGATTTTATGCTTCCTTTGATTTTTTAACTTTCTTGAGGATAGAGGCTCCCTTTGGCTATTTTTTCTTTTTTTTCCGTATATATTATTCCTTTTTTCTGGCGGGCGGGGAGAAAGAGC
Source organism: Hydrophis major (assembly GCA_033807585.1). Lineage (NCBI taxonomy): Eukaryota > Metazoa > Chordata > Lepidosauria > Squamata > Elapidae > Hydrophis > Hydrophis major. Next base: position 2,862,265 of record JAUCBL010000017.1, read on the forward strand.
ATTAAGAAACTTTGTAACACTGCCAACTAGAGGCTTGAAAGTATCTTTATGTGAATTGGAGAGAATTGCAAAAAGACCTCATCTCAAGGACTTTTTAATGTGATAAGATAGAGGGAGAGCACAGCAAAATATTATTGCAGGTGCTTTCCTGGACTGTTATCAACAATACTTGAGGTTTGGCTTTGAAGCTGCTGGAGAAGAGAGTCATAACAAGAGCCTTGGATAAATAACAAAGTGCAGTGTGTTTTCTTATATATACCCCATTCGCTAGCCTTCTTCTAAATTTTAATTTTAGTAATATTTTTATTTTTGCCTTTTATTTTAAAGGGAAAGCCTCAGAGTTTTTTCTTCTTTATTTTTCTTTTCTTTTTTATTGGGACTTTTTTGCTTTTCATATTTATGTTTTTGGACTACTTTGTTGTTGAGGTTTTTTTTTTTTTTTTTTTTTTTTGGATTATTGAGACTTTTGAATTGGATTAAGGTGTGAAGAATCTGAAGGAACTTTTTGTTTTTTTTGTTTTTTCTCTTTTTGCTTTTTCTTTTTTCCTTTTTTTTTGCTCTTAATCAATATTATTATTTTTGGATGTGTTTGTTTTCTCCTTTCTATTTTTTCCTTTTTTATGGTGGACTATCTCGTAATTGGATTAGGGTCTAGAAGAACCTGAAGATCTTTCTTCTTCCTTTTTTCCTGTTTCTTCTTTGGTTTCGTGTTTTTTACTATTGGAGTTCTCCATTTTGGATTATAATTGGCTGCTCTACCAGTTGGATTAAAAGTTAAGAAGAATTTGAAGTTTTGGAAACATTGAAATGAGCAGGAAACCAATACCATCTGGCATTTCTGCTTCTACCTCTGCTTCCCCACTAGTTGGAGGACAACGTTTAATTCAGACAATGTTGAAGCAAGATAAGGAACAAGAAAAAATAACTTTACAGATGATTATGCAAGGAATCCAAGATCTCAAGACAAAATCAGATATCATTGAACAAAGAACAGGAAATATTGAACAAAGAACAGAAAATATTGAACAAAGAATAGAAAAGATTGAACAAAGAGCAGAAAATATTGAACAAAGAGCAGAAAATATTGAACAAAGAGCAGAAAATATTGAACAAAGAACAGAGAAGACTGATGAAAAAGTGGAAAATATTAAACAAATGATGGTTAAGTATGAGGAGAGATTCCAAAAAAATGAGGAAGAAGGAAAACAAAGAGAGAAGAAGATTGGAAATATTGACAGCAGACTAACAGCGGTTGAACAAGAAAAAGGTGGGATGTTGAGGTGGGAGATGGAAAGGTCAGAATTTTACCTCAGATTTCAAAATATAGAAGAGGAAAAAGGAGAAAATTTGGCAGCGGTAATGATAGAAATTTTGGCAGATGTTTTGGAAATTACAGAGGAAAAGATGATGGATGGAATAGATGAGATATATCGAGTCTATACAAGATATGCGATGAGAAATAAATTACCCAGGGAAGTCCATATTAGATTTACCAAAAAATCCATTAAAACGCAAATATTACAAGTAGTAAGAGAGAAAACACTGAAATACAAGGGTAAAGAGGTTGTGGTTTTAAAACAAATACCCAGAAGAGTGAGAGAGATGAGAAGAGAATATCGATTTCTGACCAAAATACTATTGGAAAATGAAGTGAATTATAGATGGCTGATTCCAGAAGGACTAGTGTTTGGGTGGCAAGAGCAAAGATATAGAATTGATTCAATTGAGAAAGCAGAACTTTTTCATGCAGAATTCTTTGGAGGAAGAAGAGAGGAAGCAGAGAAAGAGGCTTTATCAATTGAGTTTCAAGATGAACAACTGGAGACTGAAAAAGAGAAAGGAGCAGCAGGGGGACAGATGGATAATAAAGAACAGCGTGAAGTGAGATCCACGAGAGCTGTTAGACCTAAATATAAAGCATAATCATGGAGGAAAAAAAACTGATTACAATGAATATAAATGGACTTAATTCAGCTGTTAAAAGAAGGAAAACTTTTCATAAATTAGAGAAATTAAAATTTGATATAATTTGTTTACAAGAAGTTCACATTAAAAAACAACATGAACAATTGTTATTACAGCCAAAATTAGGGAAAATATTTACCTCTTTGACTCAATGTAAGAAAAGAGGTGTGGTTTTATACATTAAAGAGGCTATTCCAGCAAAATTGATTTACACGGATGAAGATGGAAGAGTATTAATGGTAGAAATAATGGACAATAATATAAAAATACTCTTGATTGCAATTTATGCTCCGAATGATAAACAAGAAGAGTTTTATAAAAAGCTACATATGAAGATAATTGGACTGGACTATGTTAATATAATTATGATGGGAGATTTTAATGGAATTGTGGACAATAAACTGGACTATATAGCAACAACAACAAAGCAAAATAGAAAGGCTCTTCCAAGGTCCTTTTTTAAAATGACAGATGAATTAACTTTAAAAGATATTTGGAGAGAAAGAAATGTTAAAGCTAAACAATATACTTTTTATTCAAATAGACATTTATCATGGTCCAGATTAGATATGATTTGGATCTCAACAGAACTAATATCTAATATTAAAGAAACAAATATTGAAACAAGTACCTGGGCAGATCATAGCCCAATGACAATTAAATGGAAGGGACAAAAAAAAAGATCGAGATGGACATTAAATAATACTATTTTAAAGGAGAAAGATTTTACACAATGGATGGAGAAGGAATTGGCTTTTTTCTTCAGAGAAAATAAAAAAGAAGATACTTCAACGCAAAATGTGTGGGACACAATGAAGGCATACGCTAGAGGTTTGATAATAGATTATACAAGAAAAAAGAATATTAGGAAAAGGCAAGCTTCTAAGGCCTTGGAAGATGAATATAAAATTCTTGAAAAAGAATTACAGAAAATGCCACAGAAAAAGGATATTAAATTGAAGCTGGATGTAATTAAACATAAAATGGAATTAATAGAGAAAGAAGAACTGGCACAGAAAATTAGAAACTCTAAACAGAATTATTTTGAAGATGCAAATAAACCAGGTAGATGGCTAGCATATAAATTGAGAAAAGAGAAGGAATCAAGAAAAATATTGAAGTTAATAGATGAACAAGGCCAAGTTTGTTATGGGAATAAGGAGAAAAAAGAAATTATTCGAGATTTTTATGGGCAATTATATAAACAGGAAAATATTGATGAAGAAAAAGTCAAACAGTATTTACAGGAAGCTAATTTACCAAAGATACCTAAAGAGACTGAAGAAATGCTAGAAAGCAATATAACAATGATGGAACTAAATGAAGCATTTAAGAGACAAAATAATGGGAAAGCTCCGGGTCCAGATGGGCTTCCAGTAGAATTTTATAAAACATTTCAAGAATTATTGAGCATCCCATTGTTAGAAGTTATGAATGAAGTTATGTTAAAAAAGATGATACCCAAAACATGGTCAGAGGCTTATATTACACTCATACCAAAGGAAGAGACTGACCCATTGCAAATTAAGAATTATAGACCTATTTCTTTATTGAATGCAGACTATAAAATCTTTGCTTCAATCTTAGCAGAAAGACTTAAAAAATATTTAAATAATTTTATTCACTCAGATCAAAATGGATTTCTGCCAAAGAGACAAATTAGAGACAATATGAGAGTAATCTTGGACACCTTGGAATACTATGAGGCTCATCCTGAAAAGCAAATGGCTTTGATATTCCTAGATGCTCAAAAAGCATTTGATAACGTGAACTGGAGATTTATGTTATTATTATTGGAGCAGATGGGTTTCGCTAAAAAATTTATTCAAGCAATAGAAGCTATATATAATAAACAGACAGCAAGGGTAATGATGGAGGGGGAACTTACAGATTTTATTAATATAAGGAAAGGCACAAGACAAGGATGCCCCCTATCTCCTTTGCTATTTGTGTTGACCTTGGAAGTGTTGAATAGAAATATTAGGGATGATAAAAGCATAAAAGGAATGAAAATTAAGAAGGAAGAATTTAAGCTACAAGCTTTTGCTGATGACTTAGCTTTTATTTTGGAAGATCCGCTAGAAACAGCTCCAAAGTTACTTGAAAGGATAGAGGCATATGGAGAGGTGGCTGGTTTGAAAATAAATAAAGACCATACAAAGATTTTGACAAAGAATATGCTATTGAGACAGAGAGAAGAATTGGCAGATCTTTTGAAAATTCAAGTTACAAATAAGGTTAAGTATCTGGGGATATATTTGACAACAAGATGTAGCACATTAAAGGAGAATAATTATATTAAACTTAAACAACAGATAACTACAGATTTGAAGAAGTGGGAAAACTTGCAATTGTCATTAATAGGGAGAATTTCAACAATTAAGATGAATATCTTACCTAGAATTTTATTTTTGTTTCAAACAATACCAATTAGGCTTGGAAAAGACTATTTTGAAGATTTAAATAAAATTATGTTGAAGTTTATATGGCAAGGTAAAAAAGCGAGAATAAAGCTAAAGCTTTTGCAAGATGCTAGAATTAGAGGAGGTTTTGGTCTGCCTAATTGGGAATTGTATTATCAAGCTGCAAGTTTGATGTGGGTCAAAGAATGGATAACATTAAGGAAACATAGGTTGTTGACATTAGAAGGGCATGACTTGCTGTTGGGTTGGCATGCTTTTTTATGGTATAAGGGAACTAAAACACAGGGTTATTTTAGAAGACATTATGTACGGGAGTCTTTGTGGTTAAATTGGGAGAAGATAAAAAGACAATGTTATTTGAAAATTCCAGTTTGGTTATCAACCATTGAAGCATTTTCCTATCCTATAATCTACAAGAAGGAACAAACAGTTAGATATGGGGAACTTTTGGATGAAAAGGGTGAACTTAAATCGATCCAAAACTTAGAGGAACAAGGTATAAGGATGAATTGGTTTTCATATGCACAAATACACTCAAGGTATGATGAAGATTCTAAAACGGAGGGATTTTATGATAAACAGACTGATTTAGATAAGATCTTGATGGGTACTGATGAGAAGGTGATTAAAAAAACTATATGGTTATTTACTGGGAATGAAATTAGAGGAAGAACAAGTCAAAGAAACTATGATTGTTTGGGGGAAGAATTTTGGATATGGGATTGATTTAGAGAAATGGCAGAAATTGTGGTCTCAAAATTATAAAATGACAATGTCAACAGCATATAAAGAAAACTTGTATAAGATGTTTTACAGGTGGCACTTTCCTCCGACAAGAATAGCAAGAATGTTTAAGAACAAATCTGAAAAATGCTGGAAATGTCATCAGATACCCGGCTCGTATTACCATATGTGGTGGACTTGTGAGGATGCTAGAAAATATTGGACTATAATTCGCATGTGGTTGGGAAAAAATGATAAAGAAACATATAGATTTGAAACCAGAGATCTTCTTACTGGGAATTTTACCTGATATATATAGTAAAGATTTGAAATACCTGATTGTAAATGTATTAACAGCGGCCAGGATTGTATTTGCTAAAAATTGGAAGAATGAGAAAATACCATTACAGGAAGAAATTATTAAGAAAATATTGGAATGTGCTGAGATGAGCAGATTGACATTTGAAATTAGAGAGCAAGAGGATAAACAATTTTACGAAATTTGGGATCTTTTTTATAAATGGCTAGATGATAAAATACGATAATAGAATATTTAGAATGCTAGATAGTAAGGAATATCTTTATTTTGCTATTATTTTGCTATTTGCTATTATATTTATAAAGGATTTTTTAGGATTGATTTGATATGACTAGATGATTTGTTATAGAGTAAACTGGTTTAAAGTATTGTTAGCTCATTAAGCATGAATGATTAAAAATATAGTCAAAAACTTATTTTTTTAGTGATATTAGGATATATAAGTTTGGATTGACAATATGAGTTGTTATGTAATATAATTGTAATTGAGACTACAGAATGAATGCACAAAAATGATGAACCAACTGACACACTGGATGTACACATAAGAGTTGATGTTTTTATGTTTTGTTTGTCTTGTTTGTTTGTAGAAAATTAATAAAAACTTTTTCAAAAAAAAAAAAGAATGTAATTATGGGTGTGGTTGTAAAAGCACCATAAAAGGAGCAAGACAAGGCAGCTTGCTCTCTGGTTTAATGATCCCTAATTACTGGATGGATTGATGACTGTGTTTTTTTTTTCTACTGGAACGGGAGAGAGAAAGGAGTGTTGATTTCTCAACGGTGAGAAGAGATAATACGGACTGATTTATTGTAAGTGAACTGACATTGAATATTCAACAGGGACTTTGCAAATTGAGTATCCCCGAATGGACTGATTGAAATGATACATGACTCATGGACTGTTTTTTGACTATGCTATAACTTAAATGGAATAAACTATATTTTGATAGCACAAGCATATCTGCTTTTTACTGAGTGTTAACTAACATACAAACTTATCTCACACATTTACCTGTTTGCCTAACTGACTAACGCTGCACATTCTGTTTAGCGTGTTTCCTTAACATTGGTTGGGGGACCAGGCTTAACTGATTTTGTATTCTTTGGTTTTTGGGGTTTTTTTGTAATTGAATTTCTAATTCCTTAATTTGTTGTTGTAATTTGTTTTGTTGGGCATATTTTCCTTTATTTCTCATGGCATTATAAGAGATTGTTATTCCTCTTATGATTGCCTTCATTGTATCCCAGATGTTTTGTTTCAAAGTTGCTTCATTATCATTTTCCTTTAGGAAATAATTTAATTCCTCTTTCAGCTTATTAATATACTCTTCTTCACTTATTAAATTTGTGTTTAGAGTCCATCTTTTCTTTGATTTTCTCCTGCCTCTCCAAATTATTTGAATTGGGTTATGGTCGGCCCATTCGTTTGGTAAAATTTCGATTTCTTTTATTTCATTTGCCAATTCCCCATTCATCCAGGCCATGTCTATTCTTGTCCATATTTTATGTGGGTTAGAGTAATATGTAAAATGTTTATCTTCTGGATTTAATTTTCTCCATAAATCTGCTAAATTTAATTCTTTCATCATTTCCTTACAAGTCTTGGGAAACTCTCTTTTCCCTTTTTTGTTCTTACTCGCATTACTATGGTCCTTTTGGTAATCAGCAATAGAGTTAATTAATTAATAGAGTTTATTTTATAACAGTTCACGTTATCACCCCAAATCTATCCTAAAATCATTTTGTAGATATCATAAAGAAGTACATCTTTATATATTTATTATTTTCTAAAAGTCTACATATTTCATTACTGTATTTTATTGTCTAACCATTGATAGAAAAGATCCCAAATTTTATAAAATTGTTTATCCTCTTGTTCTCTAATTTCAAATGTCAATCTACTCATTTCAGCACATTCCAATATTTTCTTAATGATTTCCTCCTGCGATGGTATTTTCTCATTTTTCCAGTTTTTAGCAAATACAATCCTAGCCACTGTTAATACATTTACAATCAGGTATTTCAATTCTTTACTACATATTTCAGGTAAAATTCCCAATAAAAATATCTCTGGTTTCAAGTCTATATGTTTTTTTTGTCATTTTTTCCAACCACATGTGGATTTTAGTCCAGTATTTTTTAGCATCTGCACAAGTCCACCACATATTGTAAAATGAGCCAGGTGTCTGATGACATTTCCAACATTTTTTGGATTTATTCTTGAATATTCTTGCAATTCTTGTCGGGGAAAATGCCACCTGTAAAACATCTCATACAAATTTTCTTTATATGCTGTTGACATTGTCATTTTATAATTTTGAGACCACAATTTTTGCCATTTCTCTAAATCAATCCCATATCCAAAATTCTTCCCCCAAGCAATCATAGTTTCTTTAACTTGTTCTTCTAGTTTAATTTCTAATAAATATCCATACAATTTTTTAATCACCTTTTCATCAGTACCTGTCAAAATCTTATCTAAATCAGTCAGTTTATCATAGAAACCTTCTGTTTTAGAGTCTTTATCATACCTTGAATGTATTCGCGCATATGAAAACCAATTCATTTTTATACCTTGTTCCTCTAATTTTTGCATCGATTTAAGTTCACACTTTTCATTCAATATTTCACCGTATCTAACTGTTTGTTCCTTTTTATATATTATAGGATAAGAAAATGCTTCGTCGATAACCAGAATGGAATTTTAAAATAACATTGTCTTTTAATCTTCTCCCAGTTTAACCACAGAGACTCCCGTATATAATGTCTTCTAAAATATCCCTGTGTTTTAGTTCCTTTATACCATAAAAAAGCATGCCACCCCAACAACAAATCATGTCCTTCTAATGTCAACAATCTAGTCTTTCTTAGTGTTATCCATTCCTTAACCCACATCAGATTTGTAGCTTGGTAGTACAACTCCCAATTAGGCAAACCAAATCCTCCTCTAGTTCTAGCATCTTGCAAAAGTTTTAACTTTATTCTCGCTTTCTTACCTTGCCATATATATTTCAACACAATTTTATTTAAATCTTCAAAATAATCTTTTCCAAGCCTAATTGGAATTGTTTGAAACAAATATAAAATTCTGAGTAATATATTCATCTTGATTGTTGAAATTCTCCCTATTAGTGACAGTTGTAAATTTTCCCATTTCGCCAAATCTAGCGCTATCTGCTGTTTAAATTTTATATAATTATTCTCTTTTAGTGTACTACATCTTGCTGTCAAATATATCCCCAAGTACTTGATCTTATTCGTGACCTGAATTTTCAATAGGTCTGCCAGTTCTTCCTTTTGTCTTAATAGCATATTCTTTGTCAAGATCTTTGTCTTATCTTTATTTATTTTCAAACCAGCCACCTTTCCATATGTCTCTATCTTTTCTATCAATTTTGATGCTGTTTCTAAAGGGTCTTCTAAGATGAAAACCAGATCATCCGCAAATGCTTGCAGCTTAAATTCTTCCTTTTTGATTTTCATTCCTTTTATATTCTTTTCATCTCTAATATTTCTGTTTAGCACTTCCAAAGTTAACACAAACAACAAAGGTGATAGTGGGCACCCTTGTCTTGTTCCTTTTCTTTTATTGATAGAGTCTGTCAGTTCTCCCTCTATCATTACCTTTGCCGTTTGCAAAGAAACAATAGCTTCTATTGCTTGAATAAATTTTCTAGCAAAACCCATCTGTTCCAACAGTAATAACATGAATCGCCAATTCACATTATCAAATGCCTTCTGTGCATCTAGAAATATCAGAGCCATTTGTTTTTCAGGATGTGCCTCGTAGTATTCCAAGGTGTCCAAGATTACTCTCATATTGTCTTTAATTTGTCTCTTTGGCAGAAATCCATTTTGATCAGGATGGATAAAATTATTCAAATATTTTTTAAGTCTTTCTGCCAATATTGAAGCAAATATTTTATAGTCTGAGTTTAGTAGAGAAATGGGTCTATAGTTCTTAATTTGTAGTGGGTCGGCCTCCTCTTTTGGAATAAGTGTAATACAGGCTTCTGACCATGATTTCGGTATCTTCTTCTTTAACATAACTTCATAACTCCTAGCAATGGAAGATTCAATTATTCTTGTAATGTTTTATAAAATTCTGCCGGAAGTCCATCTGGGCCTGGTGTCTTTCCATTATTTTGCTTCTTGAGTTAACTCCATCATCGTTATATTGCTTTCTAACATTGTTTCAGTCTCTTTAGGTATCTGAGGTAAATTAGCATTCTGTAAGTACTGTTTAACTCTTTCCTCATCAATATTCTCTTGCATACATAATTTTCCATAGAAGTCTCGAATAATTTCCTTCTTCTCTTTGCTACCATGGCAAACTTGGCCTTGGTCATCTATTAATTGCAATATTTTCCTTGATTCTTTCTCCTTTCTCAATTTGTATGCTAACCATCTACCTGGTTTATTTGCATCTTCAAAGTAGTTCTGTTTCGCACCTCTAATTTTCTGTGCTAATTCTTCTTTTTCTATTTGACCCATTTTGTGTTTAATTATATCCATTTTTAGCTTGATGTCTTTTTTCTGTGGAATTTTCTGTAGCTCTTTTTCAAGTCTTTTATGCTCATCCTCTAGGGCCTTAGAGGCTAGTCTTTTCATAGTATTCCTTTTCCTTGTATACCTTAATCCAATCAATAGATGAAGAAAAAGACAAGAAAAAAAAAAAAAAGGAAATGGAAAAATTATTCAGGTTCTTCAACACCTTAATCCAATTGAAAGGTCTCAAATAGAAAAAAAGTGCATAAGAATAAACCAGAAAGGTAGATGGAAAAAACAAAAATACCAGGAAAGGGGAAAAAAAGGCTTTTAAGGCTTTCCCTTTAAAATAAAAAGCAAACGTAGAGATTGGACTTCCAAAGAAAAAAAGAAAAACAAAGATAAGCTCCAACAAAGCCAAAAACCCATATAGTTAATACAAAAAAAAGATAAAAAGAAATACAATAAACCTGGTGAGGAGGGATAGCACAACTTAGGAAAAGTAAAAAAGGGCACACTGCACTTTGTTTGATTATCCAAGGCTCTTATTATAACTCTCTTCTCCAAAAACTTATCACCTTTCCCCCCCCTACGTTTCAACACCAGACTCCAGCTGTTGATAGAAACCCAGAAGAGAACCTGCAATAATACTCTCCCATGCTCTTCCCTCTATCTTATCAAATAGCAATGTCCTTGAAAAAGAGTCTCAGTTCTTTCTTTCTCAGCTTTGTCTGGTCACAGGGAAATAGAATATTTTCAAGCCTCTAGTTGGCAGTGTTACATAGTGTCAGCCTTCAAGATCTTTTCTACTGCTTTGGTCCTAAGTATGTAGGTCCTTTCACAATTGAACAAATTGTAAATCCTGTGACGGTCCAATTGACACTACCAAAAGCTCTTAGACAAATTCACCCGGTTTTCCGTGTCAGTTTGTTGAAACCTGAACACACTTCTGGTTTGAGACCCTCCCAAACTGATCCTCCCATACCATTGCTGATTGAGGGTGAACAACACTTTGAAGTTAAAGAGATTTTGGACTCTCGTAAATGGAAGGGTCGTCTCCAATACCTCGTTGCTTGGAAACATTTCCCACCTTCCCAAGCTGAATGGGTCAATGAGAAGGATATTAGGGCCCCTAAGCTAATCAGAGACTTTCGCACAAAGTATCCTGATAAACCCTAGAAATGTATATGACTGTTAACCAGTGTTTTTATGTTGTTCTCTCTTACAGGACTAACGTCTTTTTTCTAGGAGGGCCGAATGTCAGCCTTCAAGATCTTTTCTACTGCTTTGCATCTTTTGGCTGCCATAAGTAACGGCGGGAGGGGTAATGTCTGGGAAGAGAGCTGGAGGTGTTACATTCTTGTCCTGTATAAATGAGGAGTGGGGGGGAGAGTATACATTCCTGCTCTTAAGTTTCTATTCCTTGCTTAGCCCTCTTTTCTCTGTGCAACTGCAAATCTTTATCAAAATATGTCAAGGTCAACGGACAGAGGCCTCATCACCACCTGAAGATGTCCATGTCCAGAACTTTTGATTGGAACAATCTTTTGAACTTTGGGGGGTGGGAACAATTCCATCCCTTTGTATATGTGATCTGCGCGCCTAATTTCTTAAGATTCAGAATTTTACCTGAAGCTACCACTTCAAATTTCAGAAAAAGATTTCTTTCCTCTAATCTATGGAGTCTAAGTATTTCTTTCTTGGATTTTGAATGGAGCACAGACTGACACAAAGTTTCTTTGCTCTCACTTTCCCCCTCCTTTTCTGAGCAGGATATAATAAGAATTAATAAAAAAAGAAAAAGATATTTTTTTAAAAATGAAATAACTAAAGGGAGCCTTTTGCCTAAAATATTACAAAATCAAAAAGGAGAAGAAAAAAATAGATATAAACAAAAAAACCAGTCCAGTTTCAAAATACAAGATCATATATCGAAAATCCAGCAATGAGAATAAAAACAACATTACTTTGACATTCCTGTTTAAAATCACCGCTTAATCACTTCTGTCAAAACTTTTACAGATTCTTTCTTTTCCTTAGGGTGTCCTTTCATATCTTAGAATAAAAAAAAAGTTCTCATCAAACCGGCACACTCTTTCTGCTCTCTTCTGTTCCGGAGCTGTCCCAACTTCAGCAGCTTTAATAGCTGCCTCTTTGCCGCTGGCAAGAAGAGCTTCTCCTGGGTCTACCAGGGATTTTGCGGTATCCCTGGGATCGACAGGATGTGCTCTTCACTTTCACCATATCTTTGGGATGGTTTAGATCTGATAGGACAGTCCAGGAGCAAAGATATCGGCAGCAAACTCAGACCTCCAAGATCGCATGCTGTATCGTCACAACACCAGCTCCGCCTACTGCAAACTTCTTTTGATGGAAATCCCGATCATATAGCTTTATTTCTCAGCCAAGTAGTAAATCATTTGGAATTATATGCAACATATTAACCCTCCCAATGGTCAATGATGGTAGCAATTACCCAGGGTGTTAACCGGAGATGCAGCAGACTGGGTGACAGAATTGCATAGTGCCCATGCTAGAGAATTGATTGATGGAGGCTTATTCTTAGATTCACTTCGTAATCAATTCGAGGATAAGTCTAGAGTACACCAGACTGAGGAAGCAATAATGACATTAAAACAGAATGGAAGACCAGCTATTGAATATGTCAGGGAGTTCAAACAATTGGCTGGGAAACAGAACTTGGCCAGAATGTCTGTTGATTAGGGAATTCAGGGCCGGTTTAGATAGAGGATTACGACAGGCTTGTCCCCACAGGGGTGTGCCCCAACGAATAACAGACTGGTATAAAACTGTTGTTGAACTAGACGTAGGGTTGAAGGAATTTAGAGAGAAATCTGAAGGTCCACGAAGAACTGGTCCAGTTGGGCCTAATGTGGGAATAGGAAGAGGTGTACAAGGAATTGTGGCCAACAACACCAGGGGTCGTTTAAATCTTAGGTGTTTTCGTTGTAATATATTGGGACATAGGGCATTTGAATGTCCTACGATAGATACAGGACGTATGAAGCAAGCAGTGAGGGGTCCTTCCGGAAATGTTTCACAAATTGGATATAGTGGCAGGGGAGTTAGTAGTCATGAAAAATCACAGGGTGTCACACAACAAGAACCATTAATAGCTCCGGCCACACAAGAGATGAAGCAATACAGTGAACAGTGGCAGCCGAGAGTTGTGTCGCGACTGTATGACAGTGGTGATGACAGCCAAGAAGACACCATGGTAAGCTCTCCTGTTAGGCCATTTATAATACCTATAGTATTAGATAATGTAGGGCTTAGAGGCCGATATGGAGCATTGATAGATACCAGATGTACCAGATGTCTGATTAGTCAATGTGTGGTGGATGAACTACATGTGCCATTAGAACCCCTTCCTACCACCATGAAGTTCGAGCAGGTTGATGGGTCATTGTTAGGGGGAGTACCAGCTATGATGATGATCGTTCCTATTCGATTAGAAATTGGAACCCATTGGGAACGATTAAGATTCATTGTAGTATCGGAAATGTGAGAGGCAGTTATTTTAGGTTTAGTATGGTTGGATCGTTGGAAACCCACCATTTGGTGGGAAGGCGGTTTTAGACGGTTGAGGCTTACTATAGGACCAGAACCGCCACAGCAAGAACCAGAAGTACAACAACAGAGTTTAAGGGTGGAGCCCATTAGTTTGCTAGGTGAACATAGTAGTTCCTCTTTTCCATCAGTGTATCAGGATTTAGCGGAAGTATTTAGTGAGACAAAGTGTGAGATTCTACCACCACACCACCCAGCAGACTGTGCTATTGAACTGATTCCAGGAGCAAAATTACCAAAACCCCGGATGTATGCAATGACACTGAAAGAAATGACAGAAATGTAGAACTTTCTAGACAAGAATTTAGCTCAGGGATTCATTAAAGCCGGATGATCGACATAGCTGCCCCTGTATTATTCCAAGAAAAAAAAGATGGTGGTTTACGTTTATGTGTTGATTTTAGAGGACTTAACGTGGTCTGCGTCAATAACCTGTACCTGTTACCATTAATTAGTGAGTTGTTGGCTACCTTATCAACTGGACATTTCTTTACTAAATTAGACTTGCGCAAGGCATATTATCGGGTGAGAGTAAGACCTGAGGATGAATGAAAGACAACATTCAATTGTTCCCTCAGAAGCTATCAATATCGAGTAATGCCTTTGGGATTACAAGGGGCCCCCGCGGTGTTCATGAAACTTATTAATGGTGTACTACAAGAACATTTATACCATGGGGTGCTAGTATATTTGGGTGATATACTTATTTACACAAAAACTATGGAAGAACACGTCCAATTGGTGAGGAGTGTGTAAACTAAATTATTAAATGCCAAATTATATATCAAATTATCTAAGTGTGAGTTCCATTGTACGAAACTGGACTACCTGGGATACTGAATCTCTAATGCAGGATTGGATTTGGATCCAATGAAGGTAAAAGCTGTAATGGAATGGAAAATCCCCCAAACAAGAAAACAGGTACAAAGTTTTTTGGGCTTTGCAAACTTTTATCGACAATTTATACCTAAATTTTCCCACATTGCACTGCCATTAACCGAGTTGCTAAAAACAAAGAAACAAATAGAAAAACCAAAGCCAACCCAACCAGTTAAATGGTCGGAACAATGTCATCAAGCCTTTGAAACATTGAAATTGTTATTCTCTCAAGCACCCATTTTACAGCATCCTGATCCAATGAAGAAGTACATTGTGCAGGCGGACACGAGTGATGTGGCCATAGGGGCTGTCCTGTTACAAGAGAATGAAACCAGAGCACTACAGCCATGTGCATATACATCACGGAAATTTACTACTACAGAGAGAGGCTGGGCGATATGGGAGAAGGAGGCCTTCCCCATAAAATGGGCACTAAGTACTTGGAGGCATTTCCTGGAAGGGGCACAGGAGGTTTTTGAAGTGTGGACAGATCACTGAAATTTAGAAACATTACAAAAACCAAGACCATTGTCTCCTAAGCAGGTCAGGTGGGCCCTGTACTTTAATCAATTTAATTTCAAATTAAAGTATGTACCGAAAGGACAGAATTTCATGGTGGATGCCTTGTCCGGGTTGCCCCAATATCAATCAACACGAGATATTATTATTCAACCCCTAATTGTTGATAACTCATCCAAAAGTGTTGGTCAAGTGACTCGTCTAAAGGAAACAACCCATGACACAATACAAAATGCTACTGCACAGGATGATTGGCTGAAAAAAAATTCCCATTTGTGTTCATTTAAAGATGGCATGGCTTGGAGAGGAAATAAAGTGTACGTGCCAGCCAAGTGTTGGGACGAAATACTTACAAATTGTCATGATGTAAAACAGGCAAGACATTTCGGATTTTTAAAGACATTACATCTAACCCGCCATCAGTTTTGGTGGCCCAAAATGAGGGTTGATGTCGAACACGATGTAAAGACATGCCATGTATGCGCAACATCTAAGCCTAGAGTAGGCAAACCAATGGGACTATTACAAACAGTATCAGAGCCAACACATCCATAGCAAGATATAGTCATGGATTTTATTCTTGAATTGCCAAACAGCAAGGGATACACTGTAATATAGACCATAATTGACTTATTTTTGAAACAGATGCACTTTGTCCTCTGTAAAGGCCAACCATCGGCAGGACGATTGGCAGACATGTTTGTGACACAAGTGTATAGATTACATGGGGCACCCAGAAGAATAATATCTGACAGGGGGGTGCAGTTCACGGTGCGATTTTGGAGGGCGTTCCTCGTTTTGATGGGGTCTTCTCAGGGACTCAGCTCGGCATACCACCCGAGTACAAATGGAGCTGCAGAAAGAGCAAATGCCATGGTCAAACGATATTTAAGATCGTTTATCTCACATCAACAAAGAGAATGGGTAGATTTATTACCGTTCACTGAAATTGCTTACAATAACGCACAGCATAGCAGCACCGGGTACAGTCTGTTTTATATAGTACATGGTATGGAATTCGGCCCAAGTTCGGAATTCATCTGTCAAGAAGAAGACCCACCTGGTGTTAAAGAATGGGCAGAAAAAATACAAGGATTTTGGAATAATGTACAAAAAGCATTAGAAAAAGCTTCCAGAGAATATAAAATTCAAACAAACAAAAAACAACAGGATATTAAACCCTTCCAGGTGGGAGATAAAGTGTATCTTTCTACCAAATATATCAAATTAAAACTGAACAGCCGGAAACTGGGTCCAAAATATTTATGCCCTGTTGATATAGTAAGAGTAATCAACCCCGTGACAGTTAAACTCAAATTACCATCATGGCTAGGGTGGATTCATCCCATTTTTCATACAAATTTACTTCAAACAAATGTCACCAGAAATGACGAGATACCAATGAAACCAGTACGTGGAGAACCAGAACAATTTGAAATAGATAGAATACTAGATTCTAGAATACGAAGACATACTATTCAATACCTAGTACGATGGAAAAGTTATCTCGAATCAGAGGCATCCTGGGTGAATGAGTCAGGTATGTGTGCAGATATACTGAGGAAAAAATTCCACTACTGTCATCCCGATAGGCCAGGGGCCATTGTATAACCTCTATACACCATTATCTGTTATGTCTCCCCTTTAATTGCAGGTGAGCAAAACAAAAAGCAGCCGTTTCAGAATTAATTCAAATCAAAAACAAACCCCCACAAGAGAACGGCTGTAGTAATTCCAATACACAGCAATAAATCCACACTCTGTCTGGCAATTCGGGCGTAGCAGTAATTCACAAGCCTCAGAGAGTTTACTGCATGTCTTCACTCCATTTAGACACTTTGCTTCTGGCGAATTCTGTCAGCCCAGCCGTGTCCTTTTATCCACTTATGGATCGTGTTAATTTCCCTAATTAGTTACTGGCTCTACGCCTTCTCCCTAATTGAGATTGGCGTCTGAGCCTCCTCCTATTTTTGACGTCACGCCATACGTTCTCCAAATTATCATCTCCACTGGAAAACTCTTGCATGCCTTCCTTGTTAGCCATTCCCGGCTGCTGTTCAGATAAAGAAACAGAGGAGGTCAAAGGTTCTGACAACTCTATTAAATCAGGTTTATCTCCCCTTGTTACATCCATCTCCTCATCCTGGCTACTATCCAAGGCACTAAGCAATGCCGGCTCATATTTTGCTGCCATATCCTCATCGCTTGAACTCATCTCTGCCACAGGAGCAGATTCCAAACCCGGAGCCACAACAATTATTCCTTTGTCTAATGTGTTCTTGTATTCTAGGCAGAATCTTGGTAGAGGGGGCCACCCTGTCACGACTCCAATAAAGAATGGACTGGAGCCGAAAAAGCCAGGATGTGATATGACCATAGTCTTTTACTTGCCTTACATTGATTGTGTTACCACATTGATGTTAGGATGAATATTCTTCAAGTGACTGACATCGACTTCCTGACAAGGAGTGGTGCAATAATAATGATTCATGGCTGGATGTCAAGGGGGTGGTGTTGTAATAATGGTAAGAGGCAAATGGGGGTACATGGACTCATCGAGCAGGGGAAAGGTGCAGTTACCATGTTTCTTTAAGGATGCCGGATGTTAGGCAGTGAAGGCGGCCAGAAGGTGGTTATGGTAATTATGTTGTTATCCAAAGTATAACATGTATAAATACAGCTCTGGGTTGCAACGAAACCCAGAGCTGACTTTAAACGTAATTTGATCACTGTAACCTGTTGTTGTGGTGTGGGAGATGAATAAAAACTTCACTGAAGCTACACGAGTGAGTTGATATCTGATCGTTCACCCCCTCAATATCGGATGAACAACTGACAACTGGAACATACTGGTAGAAGGATACAAACTTTTTAAAAAAAACAGACCCCATAAAAGAGGAGGTAGAGTTGCACTGTATGCAAAGGGCCACTATATTGCTACAGAAATGCATGAAACCAAAGATGAAAACCTCCTAGAATGCATATGGGTCAATATTAAAGAAAAAAAGAATGACATGACCATAGGTGTATATTATAGGCCACCCAATCAAGCAGAAAAAATAGATGTCTTTTTTGCCAGCCAACTAACAAACATATGCAGGAAATACACAACAATGGCAATGGGAGACTTCAAATATCCTGATATCAATTGGAAAACTAATTCTGCACCAAGTGAGAAATCAAATAAGTTCCTAAACAACCTAGCTGACAACTTTGTTGTCCAAAACCGAGAGGGTGAAACTAGAGGGACAGTCATACTGGACTTAATTCTTACAAACAGAGAAGAAGTGATAGAGGGACTTGAAACTGCAGGAACCTTGGGTGAGAGTGACCATGTCATATTAGAATTCAACATAACACAAACAATAGAACATAATGATACCAGAGTCTTGGATTTTAAAAGAGGTGATTTTGATAAACTCAGAGAGAACTAGGGAAAGATTCCATGGGTGAAAATCCTAAAAGGGAAAACAACTCAAAAATCTTGGAAATTCTGAAAACTATGATCATAGAAGCCCAGACCAGCACAATACCACTGAGAAAGAACAACAAGAAATTCAAGAATAAACCAGCATGGCTGCACAAAGATCTCTCTGGCAAATTGAAAGAAAAAAAAAGTACAAAAAGTGGAAAGAAGGACGTACAACTAAGACAGAATATCAGCAGATAGCGAGAATCTGCAAAGACGAAGTCAGGATAGCAAAGGCTCAGAATGAAAAAAGACTTGCAACAAAAGTCAAAGACAATAAAAAAAGTTTCTTCCAACATATACAGGTGAAACTCGAAAAATTAGAATATTGTGCAAAAGTTCATTTATTTCAGTAATGCAACTTAAAAGGTGAAGCTAATATATGAGAGAGACTCATTACATGCAAAGCAAGACAGTTCAAGCCGTGATTTGTCATAATTGAGATGATTATGGCTTACAGCTCATGAAAACCCCAAATCCACAATCTCAGAAAATTAGAATATTTCATGCAATCAATAAAACAAGGATTGTACATAGAACAATATTGGACCTCTGAAAAGTATAAGCATGCATATGTACTCAGTACTTGGTTTGGGCCCCTTTTGCAGTAATTACTGCCTCAATGTGGCATGGCATGGAAGCTATCAGCCTGTGGCACTGCTGAGGTGTTATGGAAGACCAGGATGCTTCAGTAGCAGCCTTCAGCTCTTCTGCATTGTTCGGTCTTATGTCTCTCATCTTTCTCTTGGCAATGCCTCATAGATTCTTTGTGGGGTTCAGGTCAGGCGAGTTTGCTGGCCAATCAAGCACAGTAATCCCACGGTCATTGAACCAGGGTTTGGTGCTTTTGGCAGTGTGAGCAGGTGCCAAGTCCTGCTGGAAAATGAAGTCAGCATCCCCATAAAGCTCGTCTGCAGAAGGAAGCATGAAGTGCTCCAAAATCTCCTGGAAGACGGCTGCGTTGACCCTGGACTTAATGAAGAACAGTGGACCAACACCAGCAGATGACATGGATCCCCAAATCAACACAGACTGTGGAAACTTCACACTGGACTTCAAGCATCTTGCAGTGTGTGCCTTTCCATTCTTCCTCCAGACTCTGGGTCCTTGGTTTCCAAATGAGATGCAAAAGTTGCTCTCATGAGAAAAGAGGACTTTGGATCACTGAGCAACAGACCAGTTCTGTTTTTCTTTTGCCCAGGTAAGACGCTTCTGACGTTTGTTGTTCAGGAGTGGCTTGACAAGAGGAATACGACATTTGAAGCCCATGTCCAGGATCAGTCTGTGTGTGGTGGCTCTTGATGCACTGACTCCAGCCTTAGTCCACTCCTTGTGAAAGTCCTCAACACTTTCCAATGGCCTTTTCCTGACAATCATCTCCAGGCTGCAGTCATCCCTGCTGCTTGTGCACCTTTTTCTTCCACACTTTTCCCCTCCACATAACTTTCTATTAATGTGCTTTGATACAGCACTTTGGGAACATCCAACTTCTTTTGCAATTACCTTTTGAGGCTTTCCCTCCTTATGGAGGGTGTCAATGATGGTTTTCTGCACAACTGTCAGGTCAGCAGTCTTTCCCATGATTGTGATTCCTACTGAAACAGACTGAGAGACCATTTAAAGGCTCAGGAATGCTTTGCAGGTGTAATGGCTTAATTAGCTGATTAGAGTGGGACACTTTGAGCCTAGAATATTGAACCTTTTCACAACATTCTAATTTTTTGAGATTGTGGATTTGGGGTTTTCATGAGCTGTAAGCCAAAATCATCACAATTATGACCCATCATGGCTTGAACTATCTTACTTTTCATGTAATGAGTCTATCTCAGATATTAGTTTCACCTTTTAAGTTGCATTACTGAAATAAATGAACTTTTGCACAATGTTCTAATTTTTCGAGTTTTACCTGTAAATAAAAAGAAAAAATCAAGGAAACAGTTGGTTCACTAAAGAGAGAAGATGGCAAGGAAGTCACAGGCAACAGAGAGAAAGCAGAACTGCTTAACTCATTGTTTGCATCAGTCTTCACACAAAAAGAAACTATAGCTCAACCCACCAAAAACAACTGTAAAAGACAGACCAGAAATAAAAGTTAAAATAAGCAAAAAAAAAATAGTAAGAAAACACCTGTCTGATCTTGATAAACACAAATCACCAGGGCCTGATGGATTACATCCCAGAGTTTGTTTTTTTTTTAAACAAATTTTATTAATTTTACAGAGAACACAATAAAACATAAACAAAACTAAAAGATCTTTTCTGAAGGTTGTCTGATCCCGGGTTGAAACTCTTCACACAGACACAAATTCAAACATCATATTCACTTTATATATCCTTCCATATCTTATTATCATTTTCTTTTTTATATATATATATAAACCATTTTTATCAATTTTATATAAACAATGCACAAGGCATAACAGCTTATAAGTTCTTTTCTAAGAAAAAATAATAAAAGAAGAAAACCAATAGAACATAACAATTCCAAATTATAGTATCAATACTTTGTCTATTTAACTTCATATCTTATCCCAACTTCTCCTTTTCATCCAAATTATTTCTTATTAATTAAATTTTTTTTTGCCTTTTTTCAATATACAACATCCAAAAAAAAAAAAACATAACAAAACCTTTATATATCCTTTCATATCTTATTACCATTTTCAATAATATTCTTTGTCTGTTCTATTTCCAACTATCCATTCAACTTTTTTCTTTTATTGTACTTCTCCTATACACCAATTGAAGTAACGTCTATAACTCATTACCCTAACTTAAAAGTACTTCATATAACAATTTTTCTTGGGATTCTGTTTCATAGGTTCTAAAATTACACAATGAATTTTATACTCTAAATACACATATAAAAACCACAATCTTATGTACCCTCCAGAATCCCTCTTTTATCCTAAATTAAATTCACCCATTGTCTCTGAATAAACTTTTTTTCTTTGGATCTTGCTTCCCCCCATTGAGGCTTCTCCTCCCCCCCTTTCTCTCTTGCTTATTCTTCTCCTTGCCCTTTTTACCCCTTTGTCTTTCCTCCTCCCTTTTCTTACTCCCTTTCCTTTGCTTTCTAACCTTGCCTCCACCTTTCCGCTCATTTTTCTCTTCTTTGGTTGTTTTTATAATTCTTAAAATCCCCTTTTTCTTATCCTTTTTCTCCTCCTCCCCGGAAAGAACCCCTTGTTCATCAAAGATGGCTTCTTTTTCCTCTTCTTCTTTGTCCCAGTCCTTCTGCTGCGTAGTCAACTTTTCATAAGTACATAACGCCATTTCTAAGAATTGAAACAAAGTGCCCAAAGTATCTTCTTTTTTATATTTTTGATATTCAGTCTTTAGTTCATCCACAAGCGATGCCATTATGAAAAAAGAAACTTTTCCCAAAACAACCACAAATATTTTTAATCAAAAATAATTCAAAAAAAAAATTCCAAAAATTAATACTTTTCTTCCTTCTTTCTCTTTCTGGGGTTAATGTTTAATCAAAGAGGTCCAATTACCATATACCTTTCTTTGGGATTCTAGGCAATCTCCTCCTTTTTCAGCTTCTGCTCCAATTTTTTTTCCTCTCCCTTCCCACTTGCAATATCAATTTTAAATAATCAGAAATCCATACCTCCAACAAGGGTTTTCCAACTTCTTAAATTTTTCAATGTCCAAAAATCCTTTTGTCCCTTAGCTTCAACTCTCAAAACAATTCACTTTCAATGTCCAATATATCCAAACATTATCTGCTGTTTCCATGGGGTGGGAGAGTGAAGAAAAAAAAAGAGTTCCCTTTAACAGCTTCTCCGCCGCTTTCGCTCTTCTTAGGGATACAATGTATCCTCCAGCAATTCAAACAGCTCAGTTCCAACCAATTTGAAAGATGTTACTTGACCCGGCTCAGACAGCACTTTCACTCTTCTTACTTCCTCCAGCGCAATCTTACCCGGTTGCAGGCTTCTTCGTGGCGGCCATTGCTGACCGCCGCTCCACTGCCTTGGGAAAAAGGGGTTTTTCCGGAGGAGGAGGGGGTCTGTGACACCCCCAACCCCCTGTCCGACTCCCCTCTCTCTTCAGCTGTCCCTACAGGGCAGCCATATCCCCCTGACCCATCTGGATCGGGGGTACCTCAGCAGCTAGCACAGCAGGAATCGCGAGCTGTCGCGAATTCCTGCTGCCCCGAAGCCACGCGAAACCGGAAAACCCTACATCCCAGAGTTTTAAAGGAGCTGCCAGAGGTCATCTCAGAACCACTGCACCATATCTTTCAAAAATCCTGCAGCACTGGGGAACTACCAGAGGACTGGAAAAGAGCTGATGTGGTTCCCATCTTCAAAAAAGGAAAAAAAACAGACCCAGGAAACTATAGACCAATCAGCCTAACATCAATACCCAGGAAGATACTGGAAAAGCTAACAATAAAAAAACAGATCTGCCAACATCTAGAAACAAGTAAAGTAATAACTAGCAGTCAGCACGGGTTTGTTAAGAACAGATCACGCCAAACCAATCTTATTTCATTCTTCAACACAGTGACTAAATTAGTAGACCAGCAAAATACTGTGGACGTAATATACATTTAGATTTCAGCAAGGCATTCAACAAAGTAGACCACACCCTACTTCTTAGTAAGCTAGAAAAAAGTGAAATAGATAGCACCACTGCTAGATGGACTCGCAACTGACTGACAAACTGTACTCAACGAGTAGTCCTTAATGGGTCTAAGTCTACATGGAGGGAAGTAAGCAGTGGGGTGCCACAAGGTTCTGTCTTAGGCCCAGTACTCTTCAATATCTTCATTAATGACTTAGATGAGGGACTAGAAGGGGAACTTCTTAGGGATAACATTGGTTACCTAACTTAGTTTGGGTAAAATAATAAATATAAACTATGTTCGTGAGTTTAAGTGTGTGTATCACTTTAACTGTTAAAAACATGTATTTTGGGTGCGGTTGTAAAATCACCATAAGAGGGAGCAAGAGAGATCACTGTTTGCTGGCTTTTACTGGATTGCTGACAATGATGGATTGATGGTGATTACTGCGTGTTTTTCCCTGCTATTGCTGAGAGAAGAAAAGAGGTTTGATTTTCTTCATATCTCTAACTGCAAAAGAGATATATTACTGGACTGATTATTTGTAAGTTTACTGACCTCTTTTTCGACACTGGACTTTGCAACTGATTAATCCCCAGACAGACTGAACTAGTGTATGACATATGGACTGTTTGACTATGCTATAACTCTTGCTGGAATAAAAAACTATTGAACTGGCACAGTGTATCTATTTTACTGAGTGTAAGCTACAACAACGTTTATCTCACATATTTGCCTGCCTGCTAGACTGCCGTTGCACGTTCTGCTAGGGTATGTATCCCGAACAGAACTTTCCAAATTTGCAGATGATACTAAGTTGGCAGAAATAGCTAACACCCAAGAAGATAGGCTTAAGATCCAGATGGATCTTGACAGACTAGAACACTGGGCTGTATCTAACAAAATGAAATTCAATATAGAGAAAAGTAAAGTCCTACACTTGGGCAAGAAAAACCAAAAGTACACATATAGACTGGGTGAAACCAGGCTCAATAGAAGTAACTGTGAGAAGAATCTTGGAGTCTTAGTGACAACCAACTAAATAGGAGCCAGCAGTGTGCAGCAGCAGTCAAAAAAGCTAATGCAATTCTAAATTGTATTAACAGAGGGATACAATCAAGATCAAGGGAGGTACTAATACCACTCTATAAAGCCTTAGTAAGACCTCACCTAGAGTACTGCACGCAGTTTTGTTCACCACATTACAAAAAAGATGTTGAGACTCTAGAAAGAGTACAGAGAAGAGCAACCAGGATGATTAGGGGACTGGAGACTAAAACATACGAAGAACGGTTACAGGAACTGGGCTAGGCTAGTCTAGTGAAGAGAAGGACCAGGGGAGACATGATAGCAGTCTTCCAATATCTGAGGGGCTGCCACAGAGAGGAAGGGGTCAAGCTATTTTCTAAAGCAGCTGTAGGCCAGACAAGGAATAATGAATGGAAACTGTACAAGGAGAGATTTAACCTGGAAACAAGGAGAACCTTTCTGACAGTGAGAACAATCAACCAATGGAACAGTTTGCCCTCGGAAGTTGTGGGAGCACCATCACTTGAGACTTTCAAGAAGAGATTGGACTACCATTTGTCAGAAATGGTGTAGGGTCTCCCGCTTGGGCGGGGGTTGGACTAGATGACCTACAAGGTCCCTTCCAACTCTGATTATCTGTGAAATCTGTTAAAGTTCAATCTGCTCAGTCATAATTTCCTTCAACCATTTTTTAGTTTTCAGCCAATATCTTTGGGTTTCTGTACATGACCACCATGTGTGGTAGAATGTTCCCTCTTTCTTTTTGCACTTCCAGCATTTCGGGCTCATGTTGGGAAACATCTTCACTTATCTCGAAGGGGGTAGATGCCATCTGTAAAACATTTTATAGGCATTTTCTTTGTATCATGCCGATTTTGTAATTTTGTTATTTCTGTTCCAGATCTTTTCCCATTCTGTTAAGGTAATGCTGCGGCCTGTATTCCTACTCTAAGCTATCATATTACCTTTAACTATTTCTTCCTCTAGTTCTATCTAAAATAAATGGTTATAAAATTTAGTTATATATTTTTTTATCTGGGCCTAATAGAATTTTATCTAATTGTTGTGGTTTAATATACTGTAGATTCCAAAAACTTTCATATCCTGTCTATATCTATTCTGCACTTGAAGATATGCCCACCAGTCAACTCATAACCCTTGTTCCTGAAGATCTTGCCATGATTTCAAATTTCATTGTATATCCAATAAATCTTTATACTTTAACATTTTAGTGATATCCAAATTGTTCGGGTGAATCATTGCCTCCATTGTTGAGAGCCAAATCAGAACTTTTAAATAGTGTTTTTTCCTTATTTTATTCCAATTGGCCAATAAAGGGTCTCTAATTAAATGTCTATGGAAATATTTTTGTTTGGTTTTTCCCATATCCCATAGAAAGGCGTGCCACCCCCTCTGTAAATCATGGCCTTCTAAAACTAATATTCTTTTGTTGGATAAATTCACCCATTCTTTCAGCCATACTAAGGAAGATGCACTATGATATAATTCCCAGTTTGGGAGGGCCATACCTCCCCTGCTCTTCATATCTTCATTGCTTTTAGGTTTATTCTTGGTTTTTTCCCTTGCCAAATAAATTTTGCAATTATCCTATTGAGTTTCACAAAGTAGTTTTTATGTTATTTTAATTGGTATTGTCTGAAATAGGTAAGATGAATTTTTGGGAGAATAAACATTTTCATAGTAGCAATCCTCCCTAATAAGGAGACTTGCAGTTTAATCCATATCCCCAGATCTTTCTTTACCTGTTGCAATAATTTATCGTAATTATTTTCCATTAACACCTTGCATTGTGCCGTCAACCATATTTCTAAGTATTTGATTTTCTTTGCCACTTGCAGTCCCATCGCCTCTTCTAATTCTAATTTCTGTTTTTCTGTTAAACTTTTGGTTATTAATTTCATTTTCTTTCTATTAATATTAAGTCCTGCAACTATTCCAAATTGTTCTAACTCATTCATCAGTTTCTGTCCTTTTTCTATTGGGTCCTCAATAAAAAAGACCATGTCATCCGCAAATGATTGTAATTTATACTCTTCTTTCTTAATCTTTAACCCAGGGGGTGGGAGTCTCCCGGTTTGGGCCGGTTCGGGAGAACTGAATGTTAATTTTACATCCAGTTTGGCGAACCAGTAGTTCTGAAAACCAGCTGGCCCTGCCCACCCTGCCCCACCACTCCCAGAAGTCGCCATGCACCTGGTTCTGGCTCCCAGGTAAGTGGAGGCTTAAAGCCAAAAACGGGGTGGGGAGGGGGAGTGGATGGGTGTGTGTGGGGGGGCCACAGGGTGCTCCCCACCCCTTCCCCCTGCGCTGTTTTGGGTCTTCTAAGGCTCCAGGGAGAGGGAAACTAATCACCTAATTGAACAGCCCATTTTTAGCATAGCAAGCCTCCCTGGAGCCTCAGGAGACCCAAAATGGCGCTCAGGGGGAGGGTGCACTGGGGAGGAGGGCACCCACCCCTCGCCTTCCCCCCTCCACGTGCTGTTTTGGGTCTCCTGAGGCTCCAGGGAAGCTTGCTATGCTAAAAACTGCCTTTTTTTTTTTTGCTTTGGGGGGGTTCAGGAGGAGTGCTGCCTGTCACACACCCCTGGCCACGCCAACCCAGCCGGTGATTCGGGCAGAGAACGGGCTGCTCAATTAGATGATTAGTTTGCCTCTCTCACCTGAGGGCTGCCTGCTCTCCCTCCCACCGGCCGGCATGTAAGGGCTTCATTCAGTTTGTTCCTGCCCTCAAACAGTAAAGGGTCTCCGGCAGCTGGGCTTGCAACTGGCTTGAAACAACTGAGTTCCAGGTCCTTCCTCCTCCTGCTCCTTTCTGCTTCTGCCTCCTCCTCTTCCTCCTTATTTCTCCTGCTACCTCTTCCTCCTTCTTCCTCCCCACTTTCCTCCTCTCCTTCTCCCAGCATTGCAACTGGGCTTGAGTTCCCTTCCAGCACCTCTCCCAGTTTGCAAGACAAACACGCAGCAGCCCAACTTGCAACCAAGTGCTTTCCCAAAGCCTTGTTGGAGGGAAACAAGGTGTGTGTGTGTATGTGTGTGTGTGTAAATGTCACCCTAAGTGGTAGGTCTCCAAGGGAATCCCTCTTTTGTTTGCACTGTGGAAAGGGAACTTCATGAGGACAGTGGTGACACCCAAGCAGGAAAAGCTCAAAGGGAACATCAGGCCAGCCATAAAACAAACTTGCATAGGAAAAGAGATTTAATAAAAGGTATTGAAAGAAGCCCCCTAGACAAAAGCCAAGTAATTAAGAAAGCTAGGGAAACAAGAAAAAGAAATTCCTTATAAACAACAGGTCATGCCAGACAAAAGACACAAAATAAATCCCATAGCAGACAGGAGATTGCCACAAAACAAATATAAGAAAACATTAGGACGAAACTGATAATCCAATCAAACCACCCCGCGGAGTTTACCCTCCGGTGGAAATGAAGACAACCCTTGACAGGATTTAAAACATTAAGAAATACAAACACAAGCACTCACACACAAAAGGAGAAAAAAAGTATAAAAATCAGGGGTTTATCATACAAAGCTAGCTAGCCCCAGGAACGCAGACTTCTTGCTATCTCTCACCTTCCTGAAAAATAAAAAGAACCAGCTTCCAAGCAGTTGTCTGTATCCTTGCACCAGAGTTCTCCCAGCGGGAAAATTGAATCCTCAGAAGAAAGGCATTTTAAGCAGCCTTTCAACAATTGGAGACCATGAAGGTTTTCCAGCCAACCCTGCCACCAGACCGGGCCCGTGGATCCAAACCCAGCCGGCATGGACCTTCTTTGTCCAGGGACAACATCCACGGACCCAGCCCGGTAGGCATAAGGGTAGTAAAGGGAGTCCTTGGGCTTTTCTGCTCAACAGCTGCTTGAAAGCATGTGAGTACCGCTTTAAATTTATAATCTTACTAGGGAGGGGAGTGGAAGCATGAGTGTACCAGTTGTGTGATTGTGGGTTTTCTCTGCAGAAACAGTGGGACCTCACCTCCTCCGTGATTGCCAGCCATACCCCAGCCAGATGCTAGCTCCAACAAGCCGTGACCGGCTGGATTTGGGAACGCAAGGGGTGATCACAGAGTGTGAGTCCTTCTGAAGGATGTAAGAAAAACCGAGTGGGCTGAGAAAGGAACTGGTGTTGGGAAATAAATAGAAAGCAGAATAAATAGTCCTGGTGCATCTCGCAAGCAAAGCCCTGTGCAGTTAGAAGGGGCCCGTACCGGCTGCTGGCAAACAAAATTGGAAATAGTTTGCCTTACATAGCAGAGCAGGTCCTTCCAGATCCCCACCTTTAAGGGAGATCTGAAAATTGACAGCGGAGTGTGAGGAGGGGCCCGTACCGGTGCTGCTAGGGGGCAGACAGTCCTCCAAGATCCCCATTTTTAGGGGGGGTCTTCAAAACTGACAGCGGAATTTCCCTATGAGAAAGGGGCCCGTACTCCATGTGTAGGGAAACCGGAGTCCTTTCCAGACCTTTTTTGTCTGAAAACTGACGGCAGTAGCCCGGCTAAACCAAAGTAATCCCACATCAGGTAGGGAATATGGGAAGTTGTAGCTCGAGGGCAATGGAAGATACCCCCTTGGATAAATTACTTGAGGCTTGGGATGAAAGGCAAGTGCCTGTCCTAACTGGAATGAATAAAAAGGAAGCGAAAAGAATTTGCAAATAGTGGGCTTTATTGCGAGATGACACGGGTAGACAAATTTGGCCTGATAGCGGTACTTTAGATTATAAAACCCTGAAAGCACTTAGAACATGCATTAAGCCCAGCCAAATACCCTATTGGTACTGCTGGGCTGAAATTGTTAGGACCAAAGACCTGACCGAGAAAAATAAAAAATAAAAATAAGGAAAAGCCTGAAACCCATTTCAGGGAAGGGAATACTGAGGCACGGATTATGGCTCCCCTTTTAAGCAAGCCAGTGCCAGGCAGAAATAGGGGACAATTAGAATATGTTTTTACCCACACCCCCTTCTCTGCCTCTGACCTAGTCATCTGGAAAAAGGATACCCCAGCTTTCAGGGCTGATCCTCAAACAGTTATTAAAACCCTGAAATCTATCATAGACAGCCATAATCCATCCTGGGGTGACATGACCCAGCTGTTACAAGTCTTTCTAACAAAAGACGAATTATTAAAACTGTTTGAAAAAAAAAAAAACCAGACCAAATAGCCAAACTACCAACTATCCCTGGTCAGGCAGCCCCAGCCCACATCGCATGGCCAGTACATCTCCCTGACCGGGACTATAATGATACCAATCAATGGGACGAATACACTAGAGCAAAAGATAATTTACTAGAAGCTCTAGAGGAAATAAGAAAGAAAAAAAAAAACCTTTAAACTAGTCTGAATTTCCAAAAAAAACAACACAAAGGGAAAAGGAAAACCCTGATGCCTTTTGGGTCCACCTGTCAGAAGCAGCTACTGCATATGCCCACCTAGACCTTAGTTGCCTGAAGGACCAAAGGATTTTAGCTTCAGCCTTTGTGGATCAGTCCACCTTAGATATTAAAGAACATTTCCACCGCTTCGTCTCGAACTGGCTAACCTTAGACACAGCAGAGTTGCGCAGGATCGCTAACTTTGTCTATGACCAAGGAGACAAGTTGAAAGAGGAAGAGAAAGATAGAGACGAATAGAAAGACAGGAAGACCTGAAAATGTTTACTGTAATGCATTAAGCCCAGCCCTATAATTCAAAGAAATGCTGGCATTGCGATAAAGCAGGATGGTCACAAGGCAAATGTCAGGATTGTTATAGGTGCAGACAGGAAGGTCATTTCAGCAGGCAATGTAGGCAACACCCCTCCTGCAACCAGTATCACCCACCACCTAGGAACATGAGGCCAGCCAATAATCCAGTCCATTACACTGAGCAACAAAGTTTCAGTCACCAGGCACCACCCAGCGCTCCCTTTCCTCCAATAAATAATAACAATAGACATCAATGGGAGCAAAGAAGAGAACATGATTTACTCCTTTCTTGACCAGAGCATGACAATGGAAGCACTGAATTCATGGCTACCTTTAATGGACTGGCTATCCCCCTAGAAAATGGCACAATCCATGCACAAGCATCGTAGGTCTTACCACCGTCCGCATAAATGGTCACGCCCTCAACTGGCTGCTTAGCAATAATTGAATTAAGATTTACAGATACGTTTCAAAGCAACTGGAAACGGGGGTCACTGGGGGAATGGCAAGAAATCTTCCCTGGCCAATTTTCAAGAGCAATCTGCAATTCAATGGATTGACTATACCAAGTTTCCCACAAAGTGAGGGAGATAGGTAAAAATAACTGAACTAGATCTATGCCGTATAAATGCATACTGCGATTCCAGCCTTTGATGATTAACTCACTATAAAGCATAGCCATAGTAGAAACTGTTTTTCTGGGAGTATTTTGCAAATGCAACCATTCAATTATATAAACCTGTGCCTCATGTAATTGAAATAAAGCTGCTGTAGGCAAGGCTGGAGTTTGTAAAATTGCCAAAGCAAATGGGGTGTTGGGAATGCATCGATTAACCCAACGCTGCGTTAAAGTCGCATTTACATGTGCCAGTACCTCCCTTTGTTCTGCTGATAAGGTTGTAGCAGAATCTGGCCTCGTGGAGCCCTTTAGGGCCAAGAACAAGGGCTGGAGTACTGCTGTAGTTAACCCCAGGTAGGGCCTAACCCAGTTAATTGTTCCTAGTATTTGTTGTAATTTTACTAGAGAAATCTTTTCCTCAATTTTGATTTCTGGAATGACCGGATGATCATAGGTTGCAAGGACCTTATGCCCTAGGTAGGCATGTGGCATTTGACTTTGAATTTTTTCTGGGGCAATATGAAGTCCAAATCGCAATAATACCTCTTTAAGGCAAGGTAACGCTGCCTTAACTGTTCCTGGTGGGCCAGGAGCTGCTATTAAAATATCATCCATGTAATGGTAAACCTTCCACCCAGGATGGGAGGTTCTGAACGGAGCCAGAGCCATTCGAACATATGACTGGCAGATCATTGGACTGTTTAGCATTCCTTGTGGCAAAACCTTCCATTGGTAACGAAAGGTAGGTGCATTGTTATTCAACTCAGGTACAGTAAAGGCAAATAATTGCTTGTCATCTGCATGCAAAGGGATAGAAAAGAAGCAATCCCATAAATCTACTACAACTAGATCCCAATTGCGCGGGATCAGGTTCGGATTAGGCAAGCCACATTGTAACGCTCCCATTGGTTGAAGGATGGTGTTGACAGCTCTCAAATCATGTAAAAATCTCAATTTTCCATTTTTTTTTTTTTGATAACAAACACCGGAGTGTTATACAGACTAGAAGTTGGCTCAATGTGGCCTAATTGTAGCTGCTCAGCTACCAATTGATGTAAAGCTATAAGCTTTTCCTGTGGAAGTGGCCATTGGTCAATCCAAACTGGCTGAGAGGTTAACAATTGTAACTTTTCCATTATCCAATAACAATTTTTGTGCAGAACTGTGACAGTAAATCTCTACCCCACAAGTTTATATGCAGGGGCAACACAAGAGGTTGAATCTTTGCGGTCTCGCCAGTTGCTCTATGCAATGCCATCAACCAATGTACACTACTTCTTGCAAACTGCATACCACCTACTCCACGAACAGCCGGAGAGTCCACAAGCGCCCATTCATTTGGCCATTCCTTTTGGCGTATCACAGAGACATCTGCTCCAGAATCTATAAGGCCAGAAAATGATTTTCCCTGAATTTCAATTGTCATTTTAGGTTGGTCTGTAGTCAACTTTTTTGTCAGCGCTGGCAATTCTGCAGCAACTGGAGAACTTGCCATTTCAGTGGACCCAAAACCGCCAGTTCATGGGATCCCAATTAAAGGATTCATAGGAATGTATGGAAGCAATAATAACTGGGCAATTGAGTCACCGGCCATTAATGATGCAGGAGTATCAGTGTACAATTGTATCTTAATAACCCATTTATAATCTTGATCAATAACCCCTGGAATAACAAAGAATCCTTTTTTTGATGCAGAAGACCTGGGAAGTACCAATCCCACTGTTTTTTCTGGCAGTGGCCCATGCAAATGAGTGTCCTCAATGTACACTTGATTAGGAAAGGTCACATCAATTGAGTTCAACATTTTTAAACCCAAACCTGCACTCTCTGTAGTTGCAGGAGATGCCTTTGTGACAGCCTTGGGAGCAGGGCTAGCTGCACACCCCAAATTTAGTTTCCCAAATTTGGGTTCTGATCAGAGCGACATTGATTTGCCCAATGAAACCCTTTTTTGCATTTTGGACAGACCGACGTCGGGCGGACATCCTTATTTTTGTTTTTGTTAAACGCCATTCCCCCCCCCCCAGGAGCTCGGCACTGGGCTTTAAAATGGCCAGGCTTCCCACAATTAAAACAGTTCTCCGTAGGTTTCATCCCTTTTTGTAATGCCATAGCCAAAGTCTCCATGTTGTAAGCCTGAGAACCCACCACTGCACATGCCTTTAACAGATCAGCCAGAGTAACCTCACCTCTAGCCACCAAAGGCTGTAAGATACACTTGCAATCAGCGTTTGCATTTTCGACTGCCAATTTCAGCAAAAGTTCCTTTGCCGCTTCCTCATTAGAGATTTGCCGGGTAATAGCCAATTGTAGCCTTTCCACAAAATCGTTATAGGACTCAGATGCTGTTTGCTTAATTTGAGAAAAAGACCGTGCCGGGGTTCCCACATCCTGGATGCGGGACAACGCCCCAAGGACAGCCGCCATAACTGTTAGTGATACACCCTAGCAGAATCTGCACGGCAGTCAGGCAGGCAGGCAAATATGTGAGATAAACGTTTTTGTAGCTTACACTCAGTAAAACAGATACACTGTGCTAGTTAAATAGTTTATTCCAGTAAGATTTTTAGCATAGTCAAAACAGTCCATATATCATTCACTAGTTCAGTCCGTCCAGGGATTATTCAGTTGCAAATTCCAGTGTCGAAAAAGAGGTCAGTAAACTTACAAATATCAGTCCAGTAATATATCTCTTCACAGTAGAGATATAAAGAAGTCAAACCTCCTTTCCTCCTTTGACAGCAGGGAACACACAGTTATCAAACCATCAATCAATCATCCTCAGCAATCCAGCAGGTTCTCTTGCTCCCTCTTATGACAGTTTTACAACCGCACCCAAAATTACATGCTTTGCAGTTTAAAGTGACACACACTTAAATTCACTATCATAGTTTATATATTTTTTTTTACCCAAACTACGTTTGGTAACCTTGTTATTCCTAACATACTCCCCTTTTGGGTAATATAATAATATATATATCTATTTACAACCTGAAACCATAGTCATCACAACTTTCTTTGTGTTTGACTGAACCTTGGGCTTTTGTAAACTGATCAGCAATATTTTCTTCAGTCATACAATATTCCAATCTTATTAAACCATTTTTTACAGATTGCCTTAAATTCAGAAATCTAAGATCTGTATGCTTAGATCTCGTTTTCACAGCAATATTTGTAGCCAACCATATGGCTGCTTGGTTGTCCTCATATACTACAATGGAATCATTAACAGTTATTCCCATATCCAATAACAACTGTTTATACAGAATTAAATCAGTACATAATAAAGATAGACATGAAAATTCTGCTTCCATTGTGGACATACTTATGTGTTGCTGTCTAATTGACCTCCAACCAATCAGTGCTTTTCCTAACAGTATAGCCGTACCTGAAGTTGATTTCCTAGTGTTTATGTCCGTTGCAAAACTTGCATCAGCATATGCACTTAAAATCAGATCATCCTTTGGCTCCAAATACAATGCATAGTGCATTGTCCTTTTAAGATATCTTACGCTTTGTCGCTTGCCAGTGTCGTTCAGTGGGTTCAGCATTGAATCTTGCCAATTGATTAATGCTGTAGGCAATGTCTGGCCTTGACCAATTACTAATGTATGATAAACTACCAATTAATGATTGATAAATAGTCTTATCGAATTTTGGACTTTGAGCATCAGTGTGGCCAAATTCCTTACTCATTGGAGTTTTTGCCGGCTTACAAAGTTCCATCTTGTATGTTTTTAGTAATTGATAAATCTTATCTTCTTGAGATATCTTATAGCCACCTTTGGTTTTATTTATTGTTAATCCTAGATACTGTTTTATCTCTCCTAATTGCTTTAATTTTATCCTCTTACCTAATAATGAAATTATTTCAGTAGCTTCATTATTAGTTTTTGTAATTAAGGCAATATCATCTGTAAACAACAATAATAATGACACTGTTCCATTTGTCTCTTTCTTAAATACACATGGATCAGCTGAACCTGCTTTAAATCCTATATTGTTTAAATCCTTAACAATATATTTGTTCCATTCGTAACCAGATTGTTTTAATCCATAGAGACTCTTTTTAAGCTTCCAACAGTCATTATTTGTTTTATCATCCTTAATTCCTACAGGTTTCTTTAGGGATATAGTGTGCTGCAATTTCAAAATATTGAGGAAGAAAAAGGACAAAACTTGGCGGCAGTAATGATAGAAATTTTGGCTGGAGTCTTGGAAATACCAGAGGAAAAGATGATGGATGGAGTAGATGAGATATATCGAGTCTTCACAAGATATGCGATGAGGAATCAACTACCAAGAGAGGTCCATGTTAGATTTACTAAAAAAACTATTAAAAACCAAATATTACAAGTGGTAAGAGAGAAGGGGTTGAAATATAAAGGCAAAGAGATTTTGGTCTTAAAACAAGTACCTAGAAAAATGAGAGAGATTAGAAGAGAGTATCGATTTTTGACTAAAATGCTGTTGAAAAAAGAGGTGAACTATAGATGGCTGATTCCAGAAGGATTAATGTTTATATGGCAAGAACAGAGATACAGAATTGATTCAATTGCGAAAGCAGAAATGTTTTACAAGGAATTTTTTGAAAGAAGAGAAATGGAGATGGAAAAAGAAAAGATTTTAATTGAACTTGAAGAGGGCCAAATGGAGATGGAAAAAGAAGAAGGCACAATAGGTGGACAAATGGAGACTAAAGAACAACGTGAAATAAGATCCACAAGAGCTGTTAGACCTAAATATAAAACATAACTATGGGGGAGAAAAAACTGATTTCTATGAATATAAATGGACTGAACTCAGCTATCAAAAGAAGGAAAACTTTTTATAAATTAGAGAAGCTAAAATTTGATATAATTTGCTTACAAGAAGTACACATTAAAAAACAACATGAACAATTATTGATACGACCAAAGTTAGGGAAAATATTTACTTCTCTGACCCATTGTAAGAAAAGAGGAGTGGTTTTGTATGTTAAAGAAACCACTCCAGCCAAATTGATTTATACGGATGAAGAT
Source organism: Hydrophis major (assembly GCA_033807585.1). Taxonomy (NCBI): domain Eukaryota; kingdom Metazoa; phylum Chordata; class Lepidosauria; order Squamata; family Elapidae; genus Hydrophis; species Hydrophis major. Next base: position 2,897,598 of record JAUCBL010000017.1, read on the forward strand.
GGAAGAGTATTAATAGTTGAAATAGTGGATAATAATATAAAAACACTCTTGGTTGCAATTTATGCCCCAAATGACAAGCAAGAAGAATTTTATAAAAAATTACATATGAAAATGATTGAACTGGACTATGTTAATATACTTATGATGGGGGACTTTAATGGAATTGTAGACAATAAACTGGACTATACAGCAAAAACAACACGACAAAATAGGAAAACTCTCCCTAAATCCTTTTTTAAAATGACAGATATAATTAAATTTAAAAGATATATGGAGAGAAAGAAATATTAAAACTCAACAATATACTTTTTATTCAAACAGGCATTTATCGTGGTCCAGAATAGATATGATTTGGACATCAACAGAATTATTATCTAATATTCAAGAAATAAATTTTGAAACAAGTACGTGGGCAGACCATAATCCAATGACAATTAAATGGAAAGGACAAAAAAGAAGATCTAGATGGACATTAAATAATACTATTCTAAAGGAAAAAGATTTTACACAATGGATGGAAAAAGAATTGGCTTTCTTCTTCAATGAAAACAAAAAAGAAGATACTTCAATACAGAATGTTTGGGATACAATGAAGGCATATGCAAGAGGATTAATAATTGACTATACAAAGAAAAAGAACATTAGGAAGAGGCAAATGATTAAAGCTCGAGAAGATGACCATAAAAAACTGGAAAAAGAATTACAGAAGATGCCACAGAAAAAAGATATTAAACTTAAAATGGACATAATTAAACACAAAATGGATCAAGCAGAGAAAGAAGAATTGGCACAAAAAATTAGAAGTGCTAAACAGAACAATTTTGAAGATGCAAATAGGCCAGGTAGATGGTTAGCATATAAGCTGAGAAAAGAGAAAGAATCAAGGAAAATATCACAGTTAATAGATGATCATGGTCAAATTTGTTATGGTAATAAGGAGAAAAAGGCAATTATTCAAGATTTTTATGGACAATTATACAAACAAGAGGATCTTGATGAGGGAAAAATTAAACAGTATTTACAAAATGCTAACCTACCTAAGATACCTGATGAAACTCCGAAAATGTTAGAAAGTGCTATAACAATGATGGAATTAACTGAAGCACTTAACAGACAGAACAATGGGAAAGCACCAGGACCAGATGGTTTCCCGGCAGAATTTTATAAAACACTACAAGAATCGTTGAGCATTCCACTGCTAGAAGTCATGAATGAAGTTATGATAAATAAGAAAATACCTGAAACATGGTCAGAAGCTTATATTACACTTATTCCAAAAGAAGGGGTTGACCCATTACAAATTAAGAAGTATAGACCTATTTCTTTATTGAATGCAGACTATAAAATCTTTGCTTCAATCTTGGCAGAGAGGCTTAAAAAATACCTAAATAATTTTATTCACTCTGATCAGAATGGATTTTTACCAAAGAGACAGATTAAAGACAATATGAGGGTAATCCTGGATACATTGGAATATTATGAGGCGCATTCGGAAAAACAAATGGCTTTGATATTCTTAGATGCCCAAAAGGCATTTGATAATGTGAACTGGAGATTTATGTTATTATTATTGGAACAGATGGGCTTTGCTAGAAAATTTATACAAGCAATAGAAGCCGTATATTATAAGCAAACGGCAAAAGTAATGATAGATGGAGAATTCACAGACTCTATTAATATTAAAAAAGGTACAAGACAAGGATGCTCATTATCTCCTTTGTTATTTGTATTGACCTTGGAAGTATTAAATAGAAATATTAGAGAGGATATAAACATAAAAGGAATGAAAGTCAAAAAAGAGGAATTCAAATTGCAAGCCTTTGCGGATGACTTGGTCTTTATTTTGGAAGATACTTTTGAGACAGCTTTAAAACTATTGGAAAAGATAGAGACGTATGGTGAGTTGGCTGGTTTAAAAATAAATAAAGACAAAACAAAGATTTTGACAAAGAACATGTTATTAAGGCAAAGAGAAGAGCTGGCAGATTTATTGAAAATTCAAGTTACGAATAAAATTAAATATTTGGGGATATATTTGACGTCAAGGTGTACTTCATTGAAAGAGAATAATTATATTAAGCTTAAACAGCAGATAGCATCTGACCTGAAAAAATGGGAAAACCTACAATTGTCATTGATAGGTAGAATTTCAACAATCAAGATGAATATTTTACCCAGAATTTTATATTTGTTTCAAACAATACCAATTAGGTTAAGTAAGGATTATTTCGAAGAACTAAATAAAATTGTGTTGAAGTATATATGGCAAGGCAAGAAAGCGAGAATAAAATTAAAACTTTTACAGGATGCTAGAATTAGAGGATAATAGAATATTTAGAAATCTAGGAAATAATGAATATATAATTTTTCTTGGTTTTGATAATTCTTAAGAATACTTTATTGTGATAGATTTGATATGATTTCATGATTTGTTATAAAATAATTTAACCTAATTATAGTTCTCGCTTAAGTATGATTTCGTAAAATTATAGTCAAATGATTGTTGAAAAATGATATTGGGATATTTTATTGATGATTGATAATGTGAGTTATTATGTAATATAATTATTTTGATGACTATGAAATGGATGCACAAAAGGGAGTGGTAAACCAACCGATACACTGTAAATTTATGAAGAATGATTAAGTTTTTTTTATTTTTATTTTTTTTATTTTTTTTTATGTTATGTGTTGTTTTTTGTCTGTTGTTAAAATCAATAAAACTTTTACAAAAAAAAAAAAGAAAACATTAAGACGAAACTTGTTCTGTATTGTTCATTAGCATTCTTGTAGATAACCGTTCTGATTGGCTAAGACGCATGGCTACCCGATTGGCCGAGCAAGCGGCATGGATTGGCCCATTGCAAATCCCCCGCGATTGGAGGAAACCGATCGTGGGAGATTCAAAGCAGTGTCATTGGCTGCGGCTTGGCCGGGAAGTTCTATATAAGCCGCTGCGTACCCTAGCCGAACCGAGTCGATTTCGGGACCAATAAAGAGCTGAAAACTAGTCACTGACTCCTGAGCCTTCTTCCGGCACCTACACAACACTGGTGATGAAGGTGGGATCGCGGAACTGATATCCACTGAACACGTGGCACCAAGATGAGCAAACCAACGAGATGGCCAGCATTGCGCCACCCACACCCTTTAACCAGGCTACTGAAGATTGGGAATCGTACATTGACCAGTTCCTGATGTTCTTGGAGAGTAGCAACCTCAAAGACGCAAATGGGCAGAAAAAAAGGGCCGTCTTCCTGACACACTGTGGGCGCACAGTGTTTAAGATGGCAAAAGCCCTCGCAAAACCCAAAGATGTAAAGGCGATGGACTGGGCTGACCTCAAGCCTCTGTTGCGAAGCCACTATGCCCCCGCTGTGCCCACCCTCATTAGACGGCACGATTTTTACCGGCGTGACCAGCGAGAGGGTGAGAGCATCAGCTATTTCGTCGCTGACCTGCGGAATCTAGGGGGCATGTGCGGCTTCACAGATATGGACAAGGCGCTACGAGATCACGTCATCCTCGGTCTCAGGGACCCTGTCTTACAAAGCCAACTGATGGCAAAAGGAGACATCTCCCTCACCGATGCCCTCGTGGAAGCGACCGCAGCCGAGGCAACCTGGAAATCAGTGGCCCGAATCCGGAGACCAGACGCAGGGGACTGAGCCACAACCGCCGAGATGACCACAGCAGCCGAGATGCAAACAGAAGCAAGCCGACGAGCAACCACCACCACCCACCATGGCGACATTGGCTACCCCTCCGTCACCTCGGACGAGGAGGAAGACATCCACCGGCTCCAAACAGAATGAGACCGGCGCGAATGGCGGAGTCATTAGTCGGGGCTGCAATGCGCTGGGTGCGGGGGTGACCATCCTCGATCAGAATGCCGGTTTTTCGATGCGATCTGCCACCAATGCGACAAGAGAGGCCACATCGCCCGAGTCTGCCAACTCAGAAGAACCTACAACCCCTGATGACGAGACGGCAGCAGCCGACGACGAAACGGCACCCCCCCAGAATGAGGGATCGCCAAGCCGAGGACCGCTGGAACCGGGACAGATGAGGCCGACGGAACGGCGAGAGCCAACAGAGAGAGGAGACCCACCAGACGGTCATCATCGGCCATTCATCTAGCTGGGATGCCCACAAGGTACACGTGGAAGTGGGAATCAAGGGAAAGCCATGCAAGATGGAGGTGGAGTCCGGGTCCTACCTCTCCATGGTTGTGTGGCGGGAAATCAAGCGCCTGGTACCCACCATCCACAAAAGGGGCCTGGAAAGCCAGAAGCTAATTCTAAAGGACTACCAAGGGAACCGCATCCCCATAGTCGGAACTGGGCATTTCGAAATCACATCAAGGGGTGCACAGCAAGACTCCCCCTGACTATTGTAGACAGAGACTGACCCAGCCTTTTGGGACTACAGTGGTTCGCGCCACTCGGGATCGAGGTAACCGGTATCGACCACGTCACAGAAGTAGACTGGGAGGAACAACTCATGAGGGACTTCCAGGAAGTGTTCGACGGCACCCTAGGCAAGTACCGAGGGCCCCCTATTTCCTTCAGTCTAGACCCCAGCATTCCCCCGATTCACCTCAAACCGCGACGAGTACCTTTTGCACTCAGACCCAAGATCGATGAGCAAATAGACAAGCTCATCAAGCAGGGAGTCCTAGAGCCATCAGATCATGCCCGGTGGGAGACCCCCATAGTTACCCCAGTCAAGCCCGATGGGTCAGTGAGAATCTGTGGGGACTATAAGGCCACCCTAAACTGTGCGTTACAACAAAGCGCGTACCCCGCCCCAGTAGTGCAGCACCATCTGCACTCACTGGGGGGAGGGCAAGGTTTTCACAAAGCTCGACCTGGCACAAGCCTACCAACAGTTGCCGGTCGACATGGAAACCGCTGAGGCACAGACCATAGTAACCCACCTGGGGGCTTTTTGCTGTAAGAGACTCCAGTTCGGAGTCAGCGTGGCACCTGGAATTTTCCAGAGCCTCATGGAGAGGCTCCTCCAAGGGATCAAGGGAGTGGTGCCCTATTTTGACGATGTGCTGGTGTCCGGGGCCAACCAAAAACAACTGGAAGGTCACCTGAGGGAGGTGCCACAAAAATTCAGAGACACAGGGCTAAAAGTCAAAAAAGAAAAATGCCAATTGCACACCGAGAGGGTCGAATTTTTAGGGTACCTCCTAGACCAGCACAGAATTCACCCAACCGAAAAAAAAATCAGAGCCATCAAGGAAGCCCCCAGGCGGAAAAATAAAACAGAGCTGCAGGCATTTCTAGGACTGTTTAACTTCTATAATGTCTTCCTGCCCCAGAAAGCGACTGCAGTGGAGCCATTGCATAGACTCCTGGACAAGGCAGCCACCTGGAATTGGGGGAAACGTGAGGAAGCCGCATTCAACAGAACCAAGGACCTACTCACTTCAGATGCCGTCCTCATCCAGTACAACGAGACACTACCATTAGCAGTCACATGTGACGCATCACCCTTTGGCGTCGGAGCCGTCCTCAGCCACACCCTCCCCGACGGAAAAGAAGCACCCGTCGCCTTCTTTTCAAGAACCCTCTCGAAACTGGAAAGAAATTACAGTCAGCTAGACAAAGAGGCCCTGGCAATCGTCACAGCAGTAAAGAGGTTCCATGAGTACCTCTATGGAAGGACATTTACCATCAAATCAGCTGTTGCTGGGAATCCTGGTGGGGAACAGGGCCACTCCAAACATTTTATCCCCAAGAATGACAAGGTGGTCCGAATTCTTCGCCGCCTACAGCTACTGACTAACTCACCGACCTGGGAAAACAATTACCCACGCAGATGCCCTGAGCCGCACGCCGCTGCCCGACCTGGACGCCGACCCAGCACCGACAACGTCCACCCTTAGCATAGAGACCCTACCCGATCTACCCATAACCGCGTCAGACATTGCCCACGAAACCAATAAAGACAAACGTCTGGTGCGGGTTTTACATTGGGTAGAGAAAGGTTGGCCGGAAAAAGATGACGACGAGAAATTTAGGACATTTCAGAACCGGCAAACAGAACTGTCTTTACAAAAGGGTTGTTTACTATGGGGGGATAGGGTTGTCATCCCAGAAAAATTACAAAAAAAGGTACTGGAATTATTACATGAGGGACACCTGGGCATCGTCAGGACAAAAGCCTTAGCCAGGAGTTACACCTGGTGGCCAGGGATGGACAGACAAATCGAGGCTTGGGTGGCAGCATGCAGGCCATGACAAGCATCCAGACCAAGCCCCCCCTCCGCCCCAGGGGACCATGATCCAGGATTCATATAGACTTCGCCGGACCTACGAAGGGGCACACCTTCCTCATTACGGTAGACACTTACTCCAACTGGCTGGAGGTAAGCAACATGAGAACTACCACCATGGAGGCCGTTACCAAAGAACTCAACAGACTATTCACAACCCACGGCCTCCCAGACGTTATTGTATCAGATAATGGGCCCCAATTTACCTCACTGGAATTCGAGAAATTCCGAGCAGAAAGGGGAATACGACATGCACTGACAGTGCCAGCACATCTGGCGGCAAATGGGAGGGCAGAACGAATGGTCCAATTTATGAAAAAAACAATCCAAAAAATAGAAACCGGGGAAATACAAGAGAAAATAAATAAAATGCTATTCATACAACACATAACTCCAAACACGACAACCAACAAAAGCCCGGCAGAACTATTAATGGGAAGAAAATTAAGGTCCCCACTCGACAGACTGCACCCCACATACAACCCAGAAAAACCTCCCAATTCATCAAGTAAACACCGAACATTCATACTGGGCGATGCAGTATACGCCAAAAACCTCACAGGGGACCCACTCTGGGTACCAGCAACCATAACTCAGGTGACAGGTCCCCGCTCGCACCGGCTACAGACAACCAATGGACGAGCATGGAAAAGACATATCGATCAATTAAGATCGAGAATCAACACAGGAAATACAACTGACACGCAAGCACACACAGAAAAAGAAACCACAGAAGGGAGGGGAAGCCCCAATACCAGCCAAGAGGGGAGGGAAAACCCCAGAAACCAAAACAACCAAACCCCACAAAAAAGAAACCAAGAATACTTACCAACCGAAACAGGAACAGATGAACAACTCGAAGCCTCGCCTGGGAGAAACAGCCAAGCCAGCTCAACCAGCCCGGAGCGGCCGGGCGGGAGCGACAAAGCCAGCAGTTCAACCGACCCGGGCAGACCAGGAGGGAACTACGGCGAAAGGCCCGGCTCACCCTTCCAGGCAGTTCCACCGATGAGGCCAGGAGTGACACAGAACCCGACCGAGCCGCTCGAAGAGCAGACACCAACTACCCTGCGCAGGTCCAGTAGACAAGTGCAGAGCCCCGCCTACTTATGGGACTATGTCACGTAGGACCATACCAAGAGGGGAGGGGTGTTCTGTATTGTTCATTAGCATTCTTGTAGATAACCGTTCTGATTGGCTAAGACGCACGGCTACCCGATTGGCCGAGCAAGCGGCATGGATTGGCCTGTTGCGAATCCCCCGCGATTGGAGGAAACATTGGCCGCGGCTTGGCCGGGAAGTTCTACATAAGCCGCCGCATACCCTTACCAAACTGAGTCGATCTCGGGACCAAAAAAGAGCTGAAAACTAGTCACTGACTCCCGAGCCTTCTTCCGGCGCCTACACAACAAAACTGATAATCCAATAAAACCACCCCACGGAGTTTACCCTCCAGCGGAAATGAAGACAACCCCTGACAGGATTTAAAACATTAAGAAATACAAACACAAGCACTCACACACAAAAGGAGAAAAAAAGTATAAAAATCAGGGTACAAAGCTAGCTAGCCCCAGGAACGCAGACTTCTTGCTATCTCTCGGTTTCCTGAAAAATAAAAAGAACCAGCTTCCAAGCAGTTGTCTGTATCCTTGCACCGGAGTTCTCCCAGCGGGAAAATTGAATCCTCAGAAGAAAGGCATTTTAAGCAGCCTTTCAACAGCACCAAGACTGCTGAGTCCTGACCGAGTATCTCTGTCCCTGTCTCTGCCTCTCCCCCTCCCCCTCCATCTCTCTTTTGAATGGCTTTGTCTGCACTTCCTCAACGTGCTGGATCTTTGGTTTATTTTGCTGGAAGGGTGAGTAAGAATTGTCTCTTCTCTCCCCCCCCCCCACACTCTTAGAAGAAAGTCACAGGTCTAATCTGAAAGAGAATCACTGTGCTGAACCATTGAAAAGTGTAGGTGGTGATCATTTACCCTCTTTCCTGCTTCCCTGGGTCTTTGATTGGGGGTTTCCTCTGGAGCAAAAGCAGAGAGCCTCTTCCAGTGAAGATTTCTTTCTCTGTGTCTTCTAATTTTCTTCCAGAGCAGAACAAAAAAGCCTCTTCCTATGAAGGCTTTCCCAGTTCTTTATTCTGATTTTCTCCAGGAGCAAAATAAAGCCCTTTCTAGTGAAGTCTTCCCTGTGTGTTTATTCTGATTTTCTTCTGGACTGGAGCAAAATCATCTGGTGGCAGGCTTTAAGTAACAATCCCACACTTATTTTACTCCATGCATGGCCCACCCACTATTTAATTTATACTTCTGTTTGTGCTTCTTTCCCAAACTGTGTACTTTTCTCCCCCCCCTCTCTCTCACACACAGAGGTCCATGGTAAAATTGTCTTCCATGAAACCAGTCCCTGGTGCCAGAAAGGTTGGGGACTTCTGAATTAGACCATGCAGGGTCCCTACAGGAGAGCCCTTTTAAGGATTATGTATTAATAGAAAAGCAACTAACTTAGCTCTGATCCTAAACCAGGGGTCCCCAAACTTGGCAACTTTAAGACTTCTGGACTTCAATTCCCAGAATTCCTCAGCCAGCAGAGCTGGGAAAGGTATCAGAATAACACTTAGAAGGGACCTTGGGGGGAACCCTGTACCATTTAAGAGAAATGGCTGTCCAGTCTTTTCTTAAAAACTTCCAGTGTTGGAGCACCCAGAACTTCTGGAGACAAGCAGGTCCACTGGTTAATTGTTCTCATGGTCAGGAAGTTTCTTCTTAGTTTTACGTTGCTTCTCTCTTTGTTCAGTTTCCATCCATTGCTTCTTGTTTTGCCTTCTGCTTCTTTGGAAAATACATTGCCCTCCACTTTTCTGGCAGCCCCTTAAAAGCCTGTTGCCTATCACACTCTTGGGCAAAGCATGTGAGCCATTTCCTCCTTTCAGTGGTCCATGAAAGTATATCTATAGCATGTAGATAACAAAGTCAAAAAAAGGTGAACAACATTTTTACAGAATTGTAGATAAGTTGAGGCTGGGTGTGACAAGGAATGACTGGGAAGGGAAGGGCCAGGCAAGGCACCCCTTGATGTGAGTGACATTGAGTTGGTCATGCCCAGCCAGTCGTGATCACCAAGCCATGCCCACCCAGTCACATGACCACCAAGCCATGCCCACAAATTAAGCCACGCCCACAGAACCGGTTGTTAAGAAATTATATAATTATATATTATTATATATAATATCCCCGAGCTTTCTTCCTGCAAATTGTACATGAACTTCTTTTGGACATTTGTGACATCTTGTATAATTTGTACTTACTCTCTAGACTTCATCCAACTCTTTCAAAATATCATTGTTATATTTTTCCAATACTTCCACCAATATTTCCGCCATCACCTGTTCTAGATCTTCTTCTTTTGATTCCACTATATTTCAGAATCTTAAATATGCTGCAGCCTTGTCCATCTCTAGGAAGACCAAAGGGTCTTGTTAGGAATAATAGTCACCTAGGGGGAAGTGCGTTGAGCCTCCTCACTGACGGACCATAGATTGTGACTCTCTGCGGCTATGGTCCGTGCTCTTTCACTGGAGAGCCCCGATTATTATGATTAGGGGCTGAAGCTGCCTTGGAGGGGCGGTGGAGTTAGGGGAAGCTGCAAGCCAGCTTGAGGGGAGCCGCATCTCCCCCCCTGGGCTTGGTCTTTTTCCCCCTGAAGATGACTGCAGCGGTGGTTTAAAATGGCCACCCCGAAGAGGACTCGGCTGGATTAAGATTTCTGCAGGAGGGAAGAAAGAGGTGGATAACATCTGAACCAGGACAACTGGGCAATACAACCAAACAAAAGTACCCCAGGATTAAGGTAATATGGAATTTTTAAGAAAAGAAAAGTGAGCGGCGAAACTACAAAGGGACAGGGGGAAAAAAAGAAAATACTTTTGACAGCTAAGTGGGGCTTTAAACCAGGAAAGGAAGAAGGCGGAACTAAAGATTTAACTAAATTGGACTAAAATATTTTGGGAATAAACAGGCATAAAATAAAGCTGGATTTAAGATTGTCAAAAAATAATAATAATTAAGTTTACAAATTGGAGAGTGGACTGTGCTGGAATATTGAGGTTCAAAAAACCCTAAATAAAAAGGGGGAAAAGGTGAAGACTTTGTATAATGGAGAGTGCCACCTTTTGACAAAAACTTGAGCTCAAACAAAAGGGATAGCATCCTGTTTCTGAAAGAACTTGTGTGGATATAACATTAAAGAAATATTGAAACAAAGTAAGAATCTTAGAAAGTGAAAGCAGAACCAGAATTAAAAAAAAAAAGCAAGGAAAGACTGACTGTGGGATTGATTGATGTTTTTGGTATAGACCCTCGGCTGGAATAACAGAACTTTAGAAAATTGAAAGAAGAAGGAAGGAAAGTAAAAGTGTTTTTTTTTTTTTTTGGACTTTAACGATCATAAAATATAAGAGTGTGTCATGATATCTCTTCGGGAATTAAAAATGGAACTTAAAAATATGAGAGAATTACTACAGGAAAGAGGCGAATCACTTTGCTCTGTTAGAAAAAATGGAAATGGCAATTGAAGAACAAGAAGAAAGAGCTTCAGAGGAGGAGTCTACTCAAAGAGAAGACATTTTAAACAGACAATTAACACAAAGAACACTACAAAGAAGTGGGGAAAGAAGGAAGGTTAAAAAGTTGAAATTTAAGAAGGCAATCAAAAGGGGGAATACCAGTGAAGTCAGGAAAGTCAGAAAGACCCAGCAGAAAAGGGGAAAGGAAGATATTAAGAAAGAGAGGGATATAAATTGGAATGAGAAAAGATATGGGGAAAAGAGGGGGAGGAGAAGCAGTAAGAAACAGGTGCATGAAATAAAGAAATACGGAAATAGTAAAATGTTGAAAAGAAATTGTTTTTTCAGAGATAATGGTTGATGAATTAAAAAGGGGATTCTGCAGGGTGACAAGGGGTAATAAGAATATTTCTGCAATTAAAAATATTTAGAAAATAGGGTAATATAGCAAGAGAACTTGATTGATTGCTGACTTACTGAATTGCTTGCTGACCATGATGGATTGTTACCTGTGTGTTCCCTGCTGCTGTTGCTGAAGGAAGAAAGGAGGTTTGACTTCTTTATATCTCAACTGCAAGAAGATATATTACTGGACTGATATTTGTAAGTTTACTGACCTCTTTTTCAACACTGGACTTTGCAACTGAATAATCCCCGGACGGACTGAACTAGTGAATGATATATGGACTGTTTTGACTGTGCTAAAACTCTTACTGGAATAAACTATTTAACTAGCACAGTGTATCTGTTTTACTGAGTGTAAGCTACAAAAACGTTTATCTCACATATTTGCCTGCCTGCCTGACTGCCGTGCAGATTCTGCTAGGGTGTATCCCTAACAGAATCCATCAACTCACACGTAAGAAACTCATTCCAGTTCATCGAGATCATAAAGAAACAAAACTTACAACCCAGTGACCTACTAGTGAGCTTCAATGTCATATCCCTCTTCACCCAAGTGCCAATAAAAGAAGCCTTGACAGCCATCCAAAACAAATACAACCCCCCCAAGCACATCCTAGATCTGACCAACCACTGCCTATCCAATACATACTTCACCTACAATGGACAAAAATACAAACAAATAGAAGGAGCACCCATGGGATCACCCCTCTCACCTGTCATCACTAACCTCTACATGGAACACTTTGAAACACAAGCTCTAGAAAAATATGACCACAAACCCAAACTCTGGCTCAGATACGTAGATGAAACCTTCATAATCTGGCCACACGGGAAAGAAAAACTGAACAACTTCCTCACACAGCTCAGCAGCCTACACCCCAAAATACAATTCACCATGGAAACAGAAGCGAACAACCAACTTCCCTTCCTAGATTTCTTGGTATACAAAAAATCCAGTGGCTCCCTAGGACACACCATCTACCAGAAGAAAACACATACAAACCGCTATCTACATGCACTCTCACACCACCACCCAGCACAGATCAATTCCGTAGCCGAGACATTCATCTCCAGAACAAAATGCTTAGCCGACGAACAACACCTAGAGACCGAACTACACACTCTCACCGGCGTGCTGACAGCCAATGGATTCCAAAGAAAGAAGATCACCCACCTAATCCAAAAAGAAACCCCAACCAAAATCCAAGACAGAGAACAAGAGAACGGCAAAGCCCTCCTCCCATATATAAAAGGCACTACAGACAAAATCAGTAAGATCCTCCAAAAACACAACATTAAGACAGCATTCTGCACAAACAGAAAGATATCCACCATCCTAAGAAACCCTAAGGACAAAATCGAGTTAGAAAATCAAGGAGTATACGAAATCCCTTGCACTGCCTTCCCCACCACATACATTGGACAAACTAACAGAAGAATAAGTGCACGCATTGAAGAACATAAGAACTCAATCAAAAAGGAAGAACCGACCTCTTCCCTGGTCCAACACCTCAAAGCCACAGGACATGAGATTGACTTTAAAAATACCAGAACTATCGCCAAAACCCAACACTTCAGCAGCAGAATAATCAGAGAAACCATAGAGATAGAAAAACACCCACACAGCATGAATAAATGAGATGACACCTGCCGCCTACCAGCCATTTGGAAACCCGCCCTCATGAACAGACAAGTACCTAACATGAAGAATGACACCAGACCCACACCCATGAGAGCCACACAAGATGCCACCACCACACTTCCATGTAGAAAGCAGACTCACACCCACACAGAAGATGAGACACGACCACGGACCAGAAGCCGCACTGCAGCTGCATCACTACCCACTTCAAACCCCTCTGAGCCGTACATGAAGCGAACTGACCCCCACCATGAAGATGCAGCATGACCACGAACTCGAAGCCAAACAGCAGGATCACAGCTCACCAGCTCAAACCCTCCAGCAACTAAGACTAACCTGAGCACAACCAAGCCCCCACCTGAACAGAACACGCCTCCAGCCAATCAGAACACGGTCAACCCCCCAACCAATCAGAACTCAGCCAAACCCCCAACCAATGAGAACACACCCCCACCCAATCAGAACACAGACAAGCCCCCACCCAATCAAGTCACACCCCCACTAGCAGTTAAAAGGAAGAAGCAGCTGCAAGCTCACATCACTCTGAGAAGCACAGAGCTGAAGACACAAGGTGATGAATGAGACTTCATCGAAATGTTGCCTAGATACTTCCAATCTTACGCAGGAGAAAACCCGAATAACCAAAGATCCACATACAAATACCTGCGAGAACCTCAGAAAACAAATACACACACACACACACACATATATTTAGACAGTATTATAAAAATTCATCAGTGTAAATAGAAATAAATTGACCTCCATATAAATCAGATAATTATTTAAAGTGATCAACAAAGTATAATCAGTTACTAATAAATGAATAATTATGGTTATTAAATAGTTAATGCTTATTATTATTCCCTTTGTCTTTTCCCTTTATATCAAGAGAAATCTAAATAATAATATGACTAATATCACTACTAAGTAAACTAAATCAGGCAAGTTACATCACAATTGCAAGCATTGATTATCTTTTCTTATATAAAAGTAAAAAGGAAGTTGATAAGACGAAAAATAACTAGTCACAACATTAAAAGGTAAGAAGAAAGAAAAGTCTTAAAGTAACTATTCAACTCTCCATCTCTGAAATTGTGAGGTTCCACCTCCAGCCGTCCCGGATGTGGAGATTTGCTGAGTAATGTCTATGGCTTCCTGGTATCTCAGCACACTCAGCTGTGACCACTCCTCTTTCCGTCTTAAGGTTCTTAAAGTCAATTCTTCCAGATTTCCTCACCTAAAACAATCTCCCCAGTTAACACACTACACCTCCAAATCGATGATCAACAGGGCTAAAATCAACTGCTAAATATCGTCTATAGTAAAACATTGTCTGCTTACTTCATAGCCTCCAATCATCTTCTCATCTCAGAGTTAATAAGCCCAGTCTTCCCGGGTGAAGACAATCCAAATCGCCCACACCCTCCGTCTGTTAAACTGTTTTTCCCCAGTTGGTAGTGATAAGACAAACCTCTCCGACCTTCCCAATCTTCTCTATTTACTCATTACTGTCGTTATCCTCTTCCACCTCTCGAGCCCTTTCACTTTCGCTCGGTCTCACGTCCGCTTCTTCGCCGCTTCTTTTGTGCTCCAATCAGATTCTTGTTTTCATCAGCGGATCTTCTTCAACACTCAGTGTTCAATCACAATCACAAATTCCTCACACAAACTTCTCCATCAACCATCACAATCTGTCATTTACTCGCTTCCTCTCATAGATGGCAGTTCGGACTTCGGGACCGACATTACTAGCTGATGGTCTCTTGATTGTTGGCCTCTGCTGGGTCTCTCTTCGCTGTGATGGGGGTTGCCCTCCCCTCACCGCAGCTTGAATCTCCCCACACTGGCACATTTCTCTGCAGGACTCGTGCACCCCAATGGATCGCACCAACAGCAAGAAAACGCGAAGAAGAACTGAAGACAGGCTTCAGCACCTCTGTTCGTCCTTACATCACCACCGGAAGTCTCCCTTTCTGATTCCTATGATAGCATCTTCCACTGGGGTTACTTTTCAAGGACAAAGGACCGCACCATGTATACACTACACATTGCTGCAGTTACTGCCTCTGAACAGTGCTTTAATCTTACAGGATGTAGGCCACCAAGAGTCACAGAATGTATTAGCTTAAGCAATACAAATCTACAATGCAATCACACAGAGACTATCCCATTTTCTTACAGTTACCTGAAGCTTCCACCAGGGTGGTTCTTCTTCTGTGGTTTAAAAGCCTTTTCATATCTTCCTGCAAATGCCACAGGTGGTCCTTGTACCTTACGAAGATTGACATTGCTGATGCCTTCCTTACAGAGATGACACAGAAGAGCTTTCCAAGCTTCAGACTCAAAATTGTGACTCCAAAGTCTCCCTACTCACAGAAGCTGAATATGTCTCAGTGGCAGTATCACTAATGGGAGTGCCAGGACTGGCAGTACAAAATTCCAGGAATTTGAATAACCTAGCACCATGAGGGCAAACCTATGGCATGTGTGCTGGAAGTGGCATGCAGAGCCATTTCTCCAGGCACGTGGAGGCATCACCCGTTGCTCTTCCAGGTTCCGGCCCGCTGGCCAGCTGGACTTCATGTGTGTAGACAAGAGAGCTTCACGAACCCGGGATCTTCTTTCTGATGAATCAGAAGTTGCAGATGAATGATGGGTAGCTCTCTGCAAGCCTTCTGAGATGCCCTTCCTGATTGCCTGCAAATTAATAGGGACATCCGAATCAGAAGGATCAGTAGGTCTGGCTGCAGGGGCAGTAGAGGGAAAGGAGGGTTCCCCCCTGTTTACTTTGCCCACGCTCCTGCCAAGGTGCTGCTTCTCCATGAAGATCCTCAGCTTGACTGTAGCCTTCAGAAGGAATGGGAGAAGCGCCTCTTCTGGAAACATCAGGGGACCAAGTTTGGACCCCAGGTCTGGAAGAAGGCCCAGGCTTCTCCAAATCCACTTCATTGATGAGTGATGCTGGAGACGGGGTGTGTGCAGACATTGAGCGAGAAGAGGCCTGATGCACCTTGGCTATTTGCTTCTCGATGGCCTGATGGCGCCTGGAAGCATCCTTCTTCTCTGCCCTTGAGGTCTTTTTCACAGGCTGCTTCCCTATGGTAAAAGCAGCAGGAGCCACCTTTTGAGGCTTGGCTGCTTTAGAAGCTCTGGTTTCCCTTGGGGCTTCAACCATCTTGGAGCAGCAAGTCCAAATGTGGACTAGAAGTCCTGTGTCGGGAGGAGAGCACTCGAAGGGATTTACGAAATCATCTTCAGGGGAAATCTTCTCTATCCCCACACCACCACCACTTTCTTCTGCCCAAAAGCACATCAGTAGAAAGACTTTTCTTCCTACTGGGACTCAAACCCTCCTGGGCTTGTTAGGGCAATATAGATAGACCAGACCCTGCTGGGAGCCCAAGGGTCCTGGTGTTGTGCTTCAGCAACGCCGCCAACACCATCCGATGGAATGAAGCCCGACACATTACACTGGTTGGGGGTGAGATTCCTGAAGATCCCAGGTCCTGACGCTCCACGTGCAACGCCTCTCCCCGTGCTGGCATGACCAGCTGAGAGGCATTTTGAACAATCTTGTCAGCTGTTTGGTGGGGTGCGTATGTTTCCCCGTGTACGACGCTCCCAGAACAATGCCGTGTTGGCGTGACCAGCCGGGAGACATTTCAAACGGACTTGCCAGCTGTTTGGCAGTGTGCACTTTCCCGGGCACAATGCCTCTCCCTCCTTCCGGTGCGACCAGACGGGAGGTGTTTTGGGCTGGTGTCTCAACATACAAATAGGGGCTTTTGGTTTTGCTGAACTGGGACTGGCAGCACGAACTATGAGGTGGGATGACACTGAGGGAGGTGTTGGTTGGGGACCTGCACGTGGAGAGGATTTATAATATTGCGGGATGGGGGCACACAGGGTTGCTAGGAGCAGATGTTAGGTGTTTACTAGGGGAGGATGTTAAGTAATTAGTGGAAAGGGATTATAAAAAGCACTGAGGCAGATGCTCTCAGCACTGGCTTTGCTTGGAATTGCTGTTTGTTGCTGTTGTTGGAGGAAACAGATCATAATAAACACATCTTGCCACAACACAACTATGAGTAAAGTAGTTTATTGCTAAAGTTTCATCATACTCCAATGGAAGCTGACAGAAAGCCAGCACTCACCAGCATCTTATCCCTTTGTGAGGCTGTTACGTGAGGCATTATGGCAGAAGGTAAAGACCCAGAATGGTTGGCGACAGAGGGGTCTGAGGAGGCTGAAGAGAGTGAAGGGAAGAAACATGAACATGAAGGTTTGGGGGAAATGAGGGATTCTATACCTGTGGCAGCACAGCAGCCAGCAGTGAGACCAAAAACAACCAGAGAAGTGCGATTGAGTGATTGGAGTTATGTTCCTAAAGGGGATAGGCCTCAACATATGGAACGAACGTTTGACTGGAAAGTTAAATGGTGGCCTGGAATGGAAGACAGCTGATGGGTGGTGCCACAAAGTGATACAATGGAACTTTTACATCATCAGTTTGGGGAGATGACATTGAGAGGGCCGATGGATAGCGGCTCATCAAATTGTAAACAAGCATTGGTTTCTGACAGTTCTCTAAACACATCTAGCTCACTGGGGTTTCAAGAATTTGACATTGGGAGAGGGTTGGAACGGTCGGATTTGCATTCTAGGGGCTTGGAAGAGAAAAGTGTAGGGGCTGAGAGTTATTCCATGAGATCTAGTACAATGGAAGGACGAGATATGGAATATGGGCCTCGTTGGGAGGGGCAAACACAAGCAAGGTGGGGACCACCTCCTCTGGCAGCTACTTTTGATGGTTCTGCGTGTTAAGTCTAGAGCATGGGAGCGAATAATGGAGACGAGCCGGTAGAAACAGTGAACTTCAAACTCTTTATTTACATGGTGTGACAGCTCAAACTGGAGGGCTGCTATAGCCTTCCTTATATAGGCAACTTATTAACTATTCAACCAATAGCAATCCTGGAGCGCTAGCTCTGTTAACCAATGAGAATGGCCTGTTAATGGCCAATCAGATGCTCCTGAATGGACCAATCCGATCTTGCCATTAACAGCCAATCAGAAGTGCAGGGCCAGAACCCTGCACTTGACTTCAAGCTCAAGATAACTTTATTGGCATTATTCATTCACAACACTGCGCATAAAGTAGCTGTGTTTCTGGGTCAAATCCTGAACCATTTCGAATTATACAGCCAATGTTATCCATCCAATTGGTCTATGATTATTGCTGTTACTGGTTTGTTGGTGGGGGAAGCCTACGAATGGGCAGCTGATTTATTTCGCACCAGAGCAGAAGAGTTGAGGGATATAGGACAATTTTTAGCTGCCTTAAGAACTCGATTTGAGGATACCACTGCAGACAAACAAGCAGAAGATGATTTGCTGGCTATGAAGCAAAAAGGAAGAACGGCCAGGGAACATGTTAATGAATTCCAATGGGTGGTCAGTAAACTTCCTTTATTACCAGAAAGTTTGGTGATACATCTTTTCAAAGAGGGTTTGGACCCTAAATTACATCAGGCTTGCCTTTATAGGGGTTCGCATGTTCATCTCACGGATTGGTATTGAGTATCCATAGAATTAGATGATGGACTTCGGCGTTTAAAACCAAAACTCGAAGGTGCTGTCCAAGTGCATAAGACTATGGATCCGGTTATAAAACCCCACGCCAGAGGGGTCTTAATGCCAGGTGGTAGGGGCATACTGAAATTTTTCCGGTGTGATAGACTGGGACACAGAGCTGTGGCATGTCCTATATCACCTTTGACACTGGAAAGAACACCTCGCATGGGTACCGAGAGTAGCCAAACCAGATCAGGCAGAAGTGAGTGGCGTGGACAAGAGAAAGTGAGGGGTGTAAAAGGCAAATCACCAGATGACCACATCGAAGAAGATAGTTCCAGTATGCCAACTACGGTTTTCATTGATAATGAATTCGAAGGTGAGACGCCTGATGATCCAATGGTGAGTAAACCCATTCATCCTTTTATTTTGCCCGTTTCGTTATGGAACAAATGGACTGAACAAGGAATCAAGGTGTGGGCACTAATTGATTCTGGGTGCACAAGGTGTTTGATAACTAAAGCAGTGGTGGAGAAGTTAGATTTGAAAGTCATCAAACTGGGGGTTCCCATTAAATTCGAACAGGTGGATGGGTCTATATTAGGTGGGGTTCCGGCAACCTACAGAACTGAACATGTTAAAATGGTAATGGGTGAGCACTGGGAGTGGATTTCTTTTGTGGTGGTTCCTCATATGAGTGAAGCAGTAATTCTGGGTCTAGCCTGGCTTGATAAATGGGAGCCGACTATAAAATGGGAAGGAGGGTATCGTAAGCTAAAACTGGTAGTTGGTCCTCATCCACCAAGTCATAATGAAGTACAGCAAGCATCTCAACATGCATTGAAAGAGGAATCACCAGTACGATCCTATCCAGTTGAATATGAAGATTTGGCTGATGTATTTAAGGAAGAGGGAACTGATTGTTTACCGCCATATCGCACAACAGATTGTGCCATAGAACTGATTCCAGGAGCACCTTTGCCTAAGCTACGAATGTACTCTATGACCCAAAAAGAATTAGAAGAAATGGTTTCTGGTTCCGCGTGGCTTTGATGGCAGCAGGAATTCGCGACCGTTCGCGATTCCTGCTGCGCTTGCCGCTGAGGTACCCCTGATCCAAATGGGTCAGGGGGATATGGCTGCCCTGTAGGGACAGCCGAAGAGAGAGGGGAGCCGGACAGGGGGTTGGGGGTGTCGCAGACCCCCTCCTTGTCCGGAAAAAACCCTTTTTCCCAAGGTGGTGGAGCGGCGGTCAGCAATGGCCGCCACAAAGAAGCCTGCAACCGGGTAAGATTGTGCTGGAGGAAGCAAGAAAAGTGAAAGTGCTGGCTGAGCCGGGTCAATCAGCATCTTTTAAATTCGCTGGAACTGAGCTGTCTGAATTGCTGGAGGATACATTGTATCCCTAAGAAGATCGAAAGCGGCGGAGAAGCTGTTAAAGGGAACTTTTTTTTTCTTCACTCTCCCACCCCATAGAAACAGCAGATGAAGATTTGAAATTTGTTTGGGCACTGAAGGTGAACTACTCTGAAAGTTGAAGTTAAGGGACAAAAGAGTTCTTGGACATTGGACTTAAAAATTTAAGAAATTGGAAAACCTTTATTAGAGGTATGGATTTCTGATCATTTAAAAATTGATGTTGCAAGTGGGAAGGGAGAAGAAAAAAATTGGAGCAGAAGTGGAAAAAGGAGGAGATTGCCAAGAATCTCAAAGAAAGATATATGGTAATTGGACCTCTTTGATTAAACAGTAACCCCAGAAAGAGAAATAGAAGAAGGAAGAAAAGTATTAACTTTTGGAACTTTTTTTGAATTATTTTTGATTAAAAATACTTGGGTGGTTGTTTTGGGGAAAGTTTCTCTTTTCAGGATGGCATCGCTTGTGGATGAATTAAAGACTGAATATCAAAGATATAAAAAGGAAGAACAAGATGGAAAAGATACTTTGGGCACCTTATTTCAATTTTTAGAAATGGCGTTATGTACTTATGAAAAGTTGATAACGCAGCAGAATGACTGGGACAAAGAAGAAGAGGAACAAGAAGCCATCTTTGATGAACAATGGGTTTTTTTCTGGGGAGGAGGAGAAAGAGGATAAGAAAAAGGGGATTTTAAGGTTTGAAAAAACAACCAAAAAAGAGAAAAATGAGAGGAAAGGTGGATGCAAGGTTAGAAAGCAAAGGAAAGGGAGTAAGAAAAGGGAGGAGGAGAGACAAAGGGGTAAAAAGGGCAAGGAGAAGAATAAGCAAGAGAGAAAGGGGGGGAGGAGAAGCCTCAATGGTGGGAAGCAAGATCTAAAGAAAAAAAGTTTATTTAGAGACAATGGGTGAACCTTATTAAGGATAAAAGGGGGATTCTGGAAGGTACATAAGATTGTGTTTTTATATGTGTATTTCGAGTATAAAATTTATTGTGTAATTTTAGAATCTACTAAACAGAATCCCAAGATAAATTAAGTGTTATATGAAGTACTTTTAAGTTAGGGTAATGAGTTAAAGGCGTCACTCCAATTAGTGTATAGGAGAAGTATAATAAAAGAAAAAAGATGAATGGATAGTTGGAAATAGAACAGACAAAAAAATGTTATTGAAAATGGTAATAAGATATGGAAGGATATATAAAGGTTTTGTTATGTTTTTTTGGGTTTTGTATGTTGATAAAAGGCAATAAAATTTTAATTAACAAGAAATAATTTGGATGAAAAGGAGAAGTTGGGATAAGATATGAATTTAAATAGATTAAGTAAATGTTGATATTATAATTGGGAATCATTATGTTCTATTGGTTTTCTTCTTTAATTATTACTATTTTTTTTAGAAAAGAATTTATAAGATGTTATGCCTTGATTGTGCACTGTTTTTGTAAAATTAATAAAATTGGTTTATAAAAAAAAAAAGAAAATGATAATAAGATATGGAAGGATATATAAAGTGAATATGATGTTTGAATTTGTGTCTGTGAGAAGAGTTTCAACCCGGGATCAGGCAGCCTTCAGAAAAGATGTTTTAGTTTTGTTTTTTTTTCTATGTTCTGTGTTTTGTATGTTTATGAAAGGCAATAAAATTTTAATAAGCAAGAAATATAATTTGGATAAAAGGAGAAGTCTGGATAAGATATGAAGTTAAATAGATAATGTAAACATTGAAATAAAATTTGGAATTATTTTGTATGTTCTATTGGCTCTCTTCTTTAATTATTATTATTTTTTTTTAGAAAAGATTTTTCAAGTTGTTATGCCTGGATTGTGTATTGTTTTTGTAAAATTAATAAAATTTGTTATAAAAAAAAAAAGAATTAGAAGAAATGAGGAAATATATTGCAAAAAATTTATAGAGGGGCTTTATTGCCCCAAGTAGGTCCCATATGGCAGCACCTGTGTTATTCCATGAAAAAAAAGATGATGGATTGCATCTATGTGTGGACTATCGAGGGTTGAATGCTATTTGTCAGGAACCATTATATCCATTACCTCTAATGAAAGACTTGCTTACTACATTAGCACAAGGCAGCATATTTACAAAATTTGATCTAAGAGAAGCGTATTATAGAGTATGAATTCAAGAAGGAGACGAATGGAAGATGACTTTTAATTGTCCACTTGGTAGTTATTATAACACGATGCCATTTGGATTGCAAGGAGCTCCAGCTGTATTCATGCAGCTAATAAATGAAGTGTTATATGAACATTTGTATAGAGGTGCTTTGGTTTATTTAGACGATATTTTGATTTATTCCAAGTCTGAACAAGAACACATTCAATTGGTAAGGCAAGTGCTCGAAAAACTATTAAGCGCTCAACTTTACGTGAAACTCTCGAAATGTGAGTTTCATACTCAACAATTGGATTATCTGGGTTGTCGTATTTCTGAACGAGGTATTGAGATGGACCCCAAGAAAGTGGAAACTGTTAAAGTGGCAAGCCCCTACCACCAAGAAACAGTTGCAAAGTTTCTTGGGGTTTGCAAATTTTTATCGACATTTCATCCCCGATATTGCCTTACCTTTAACAGATTTATTAAAAACCAGATCTATTGGAATTAAAAATCCAAAATTGGGTGCTAAGTTACCATGGACAGATATATGTCAAAAGGCATTTAACAACCTAAAGGATTTGTTTGCAAGAGAACCCATGTTGAAACATCCATATGTAAAATTACCATTTGTTATCCAAGCAGACTCCAGTGACATAGCAGTGGGAGCTGTATTACTGCAAAAGAATGCAAGAGAGTGCAAAAGAATGCAAAAGAGTGTTTTACAACCGTGTGCATGCACTTCTCGGAAATTCAGTCCAGCTGAACATAATTGGGCAATTTGGGAGGAGGAGGCTTTTGTGGTTCGTTGGTCATTATTGACCTGGAGACATTTATTGGAGGGCAGTCCAAAACCATTTGAGGTATGGATGGACCATAAAAGTTTGGAAGCCCTCCAGAATCCACATCGCTTATCACCGAAGCAAGTTCGCTGGGTGTTGTTTTTTAGGAGGTTTCAGCTGGTGATACTTGTTCAGCCAGTCTTGATTCCAAAAAGAAGAAATTAGAGTAGCAAAGAGCACTTGGCCCAGCTGTGGCTTTGAGAGAGAGACAGAGAGACACAAAGAGAGACAGAGACAGAGTGGGGGAGAGAGAGGAGAAGATAGGGAGAGGGGCAGAGAGAAAGATACAGGGGAGAGAGCCATAGAGAGAGAGACACAGGGAGGGAAAGAGAGAGAAAAAGAGGGAATGAGAGAGGAAGGGAGAGAGACAAGAAAGAAAAGAGAAAGGAAGCGAAAGGAGGAAAAGGGATAGACAAAGAAAGGGAGAGATGGAAGGAAGGAACAAAGAAAGAAAAAGAGGGAGGGAGGGAGGGAGGGAGGAGAAAGTGAACGAGATATATGAATGGATAGATAAATACATGGAAGGAGGGAGGGAGGGAGAGATAAAAAAAGGGAGAGGAAGGACACAAACCCTGGCTTCAGAAGACTCTTTGAAGCAGCACAGCAATCTAGGGCTGGCCTGCAAGGGATCTCAGAGGTCATCTAGTCCAACCCCCTCTTCCAGCAGGAGATCTTTACAGAATCATAGAATAGCAGGGTTAGAAGTGTGTGTGCATGTGTGTGTGTGTGTCTGTCAAAACTCCAAAAACAGGTCAAGTAGCTCTGGGGAGATCAGTCATAAATTAGAACACTTGCTAAGCAACCGGCCATTAAGCAAGGACCACTTGTATTTGGTTTGCCAGCCACATGGTCACCTGGCCACGCCCACCCAGTCACATGGCCACAAAGCCATGCCCACCCAGTCACACGACCACCAAGCCACACCCACAAATTAAGCCACACCCACAGAACCAGTAGTAAAAAAAAATTGAATCCCACCACTGGTTTGCAACACTAAGTTCTATACCTGTAATAAATTTGTCTTCTTTTTGTGTTGTACAGGTCACCTTCAGGAAGTGAGGGGAGCTGAATGTCAACTAAAAAGATACTCCTTTGTCTTTTTAGCTGCCAGAAAAAGGGAGTGGGGGAAAACAAGGCATTCTTGAAATGCCTAGATAATTAACTCAGCAGCCCAAAGTTGTCGGAGCATAAGAAGGTTATTGGAGAGCGTGATGGATGACTCTTGGAGACTGATGTGTCCTGTTGGAGAAGTCACATCCAGGGGGTGGGGGAAAGACCAGGGTCAAGGGGGAAATGTATGATGTGATTTAGTACCGGCTGCACCCAGTCACGCACCAACATGGCAATTTCTAATAAACCAACTGACTTTTTCTGAGATGCGGCTGGAGACTTTTGCTTTGAATGAGGGGGATTTGTTGGAGCCCTGACACTAACTGCACTACTAACGTGGGCAGCTTCCTGCCTGCACCCAGTGGTGGGATTCAAACTTTTTTACTACCGGTTCTGTGGGTGTGGCTTGGTAGGCATGGCTAGGTGGTCATGTGACTGGGTGGGCGTGGCCAACTCAACATCACTCACCATACCTGGTCCCGCCTTCTCAACATACCTAAAACACCTCTAATTGTACTGCAAATCTCTCTTCCATGGCCTCTGTCATCACCACGAAATCTGAAGTGCCTCATTTGATTCACACTTATGACCGGTCCTCGCATTTATGCCTGAATTCTTAATTGTGTCACTCATTTTGCAAATGCAGTGCTTCACTTCACCACAGTGACAAGATAAGTCATAAAACATAAAATGTGAGGACCAGTCATAAGTGCAAGGACCAGTCATAAGTGCAAGGACCAGTCATAATTCACTTTTTCCAGCCCTCTGAGTAGTCCATATGTACATAGGGACTATGGGGACTACAAAGAGGGCTGAAAAAAGTGAATTATGACTGGTCCTTGCACTTACAACTGGTCCTTGCATTTATGCCTGTTGCAGCATCCTCATGCTCACATGATCAAAATTTGGCTGTTTGGCAATTGGCATGTATTTATGACCATTGTGTTGCAGGAAATTACAAGACTCAGACCTTGGAATCCAAAAATAAGTTTTATTTGTGCAAAGGTTCAGAGCATTTTAGCTGAAGCAACATCTGAACCACTTCCTATAGATTTAACACTCACGTATATTCACTTTCAAAAGTAGTAAACCACAGAAATGTAACTTGTCATTCATCCATTGGTTACTTGAAACACAGCCCCTTGTTGCTAGGCTACAGTAGCTAGATGTTACAAATTCTTTGCTAACCCATCTTGCTAAACCCTCTAGCTTTTTGTACCTCTGTTTGTGGTTTTGTTGCATGCGAGACAAGGTTTCCTGCTTGACAAATATGAGTGAGTGACTGGCAGATGATTTTGTGGTTTGGTATTTCACATTTCTGTGTTCTTTCTCTTGCTAATACACTTATTTCACTATCTATAAAACTTATATCATTATTTCTCTAAAATTAATATATTTCTTCTTTTATGTTCTGCCTCATTTGCACTGTCCTGGGGTCATGTGATTGCCATTTGTGACTGTCCCAGCAGGCTTTCGACAAGGGTGGGGTGGGGGTTGATCAGGATTCCTTTGGCCTAAATTTATGCATGAGCCTTTTCCTATCTACTTGCAAATGATCCATTATTGATCTGACTTGGAATTTGGTGGAAGTCACAAAAGCAGAAGGACAAAGTAGAACTTGAGTTCTATCTAGTTATTTTCAACCAAGTCCTCTTCAATCTTCCCTTAAGGCTTTGCTAAATGAATAAACCCTACCAACTTCCTGCCTGCCTTCTCTGTGCAAACAAACCAGGTTGTTGCTCTTTGCTCTGCAGCAAAGCAAGGATTCTGGAGCTTGATGTCTATGGATATTCTCAGTCATCCAGGTCATGGTTGTCCTAAAGGTGCTCTTTTTCAAGAGGCAACTGGACTTTCTGGTTTTTCTTTGAAGATGTTTTGCTTCCCATCCAAGGAGCTTCTTCAAAGAAAAATCTGAAAGTCCAGTTGCCTCTTGAAAAAACACCTTTGGGATTCTGAAGTGTGATGAGATGACCAATTAAATAAAGTTTCATTTTACAAAGTCATTGTGGGCACATTGTTTGCATTGGTGTAATTAAGAAAGCACCAACATTTGCTTGGTGAATTATTTGATGAGATCATTGCATGGTACCCAGGGATTCCCAATATGGAAAGTGAGAATGGGAACATTTTAACCGATCTATACGTTCTTGGGTTATAATTTTCACAAGTGAACCATGGGGTTGGAAAGTGAAACGTAGACAATGGAGTCCAAATCCCCTTCCTCAACAGATTGGAAGCAAAGAATAACTCCAGCAAAGTATAGCCCTTTACCTCTTTGGGAAATCGTTTTCATTCTTGCTCTATGTTAGTTTGCATCAAGCCTTGCTCTATGTTAGTTTGGGCTCAGCAGGGTGATTTCTCCCCACTGGCGCTTTCCCGCCTCAGAGTACTAAGAGGCCAAATTTTGTGATGCGCTCCAGGCCTCTGCGGTGGGAAATGCAATGTAGAGGCTGGCACAAGGGAAATACAAGGAGCAGGGGAAAAGGAAAAGCCTCCTTACCTCGCACCGGCTGCTCCATTGCCCATTTTGTCATTGCAGCCCCATGCCAGGGAGATTTCCCCACCCACCACCACCCAGATGCCCTCACTTTCCCCAAATTCCCCAAGCATTTCTTTGCCTACCTGATGTCCAGCTCCATCGTATTTCTCCTTCTCGCCATCGTGTGCAGGGAAATGAAAGTTTGTGTGGGGCTAAAAAAAAATTCATTCCATCAATTCCAACTTTGCATGATCTTTTTCTTTCGCGAGAAGTTGGAATTGATTGAACTTTTTTTTTAGCCCCAAACCAACTTTCGTTTCCCTGAACACGATGGCAAGAAAGGCAGTGGAGCTGGACATCAGGTAGGCAAAGAAATGTTTGGGGAATTTGAGGAAAGCGAGGGCATCTGGGCGGTGGTGGGTGGGGAAAATTATTCTGCCCACAAAGAGACGAAGAGAAGGAGGAAGAGAAGAGATGGCTGGAGGAGCTCCATCTTGCTCCACACACCCCAATGAAAGGCAGTGGCAGCTCAGCTGCTTCCCTTCCCTGCAAAGTGTAGGAATGGAACATAAAGATGATGCATAAAACCATAAGGAAAACATTAATAAAATACATTAGGAATAGCCAGGAAAAACACAGACCACAGTCAAGAGCTATTTAATCACAAGAAGCTGCAGCTCCAAACATATTGAGATCAGGAAGTTATGTCAGAGCCAGCACAAACACTTTAGAATGAGAAACATCGAAACCTCTTATAGAAACTAATATTTCCCCAGAAGGGAATCGAAACTCAGAAGCAGAAACTCACCTCAGAAGTAGAAGCTCACCCCCCACCTTTGTTAATGGGTGGGCCATTAAGGCCTGGGCCAGAATACTTTACATAACAAAGATTTCCAGATAAAGCTATAGCAATTGCCAAAAGCCCTTGTTAGGGATAACATTGTTTACCCTAACTGGTTTAGGTAAAATAAAAACTAAGTAATCATAGTTTGTATGTTAAAGTGTCTGCAACTTTAACTGTGGGATAGTAATTAAGGGAGTGGTTGTAAAAGCACTTCAAAAGAAGCAAGGCTGCAGCTTGCTCTCTCTCTGGCTTTGATGATCCCTGATTACTGCAAGGACTCAAGACTGCATTGCTGGAACGGGAGAGAAAACAAAGGACTGACTTGTAAGTGAACTGACATAGGATATTCTACACGGACTTTGCTAACTGAATATCCCTGAATGGACTGACTAAATGATACATGACTATTGGACTGTTATTTTGACTATGCTATGAACTCATAATGGAATAAACTATATTTTTGATAGCACAAGCGTATCTGTTATTTTTACTGTATGTTAATAAACATACAAACTTAGCTCACTCATTTATCTGTGTGCCTATCTGACTAACGCTGCACATTCTGTTTAGCTTGTCTCCCTAACCCTGGTTGGGGAAACCAGGCTTAACAGCCCTTTTCAGTGCATCATCATCCAGCAAGGCTCAACCAAGCCTGGAACTCAGGACAGCCTACAAAGTTTCCCCTGCATGGCCTCATGGGAGTCTGACAACCAATCAGAATACAAGCTCCAATTCAAATCCCAACAAAGGTTATAAAACCCAGGCACTCTCAGCACCTCAGCCCTTTCTTGATCTCTTCCTTCATTTTGAAGCATGTGATCATCCTTCCTTTTCACTCTGGAGCTCCAGGCCATGTGGTCCTGTCAACCATTAAACCTTCCAAACAGCCTCCATGTTTCCAGTGTCTTTTTCCCCACTTGGAACTGAACCCAGAAGGATATTTCTTCCAACAATATTGGCGACCATGAAGGGACTCCAAGCTAACCTAACCAATGGACCAGGCCCAGGTAAGATTCCCTTGCCGGCAAATAGACCCACTGAGTCTGTGGGTTTGTTTTCCTGGACCTTGACCATTTGGGAAAAAGGTTTTAAAGGGGTTTTGAGTGTTGAGCTCAAAGGCTGTTTGGAAGGAAGGTGAGTACCTCTAAATTCTAAATTTAAAGCATGGGAAATGTGTGTATGCTTGCATGTGTGTGAGGGCCCTTCTCCCAAACACAATTGGATCTTGCTTCCTCTGTACATTTCCTAACCACAGAAAGACCAAAAGTCTGGAGAGCATGGGGTTTTTGCCAGAGCACAGGACCTTTTGTTAGGGAAGGAGGAAGAGCATGTGTGTGAGTGGCTTCACCCTTGGACAGCAGCTGGATCTCATTTCTTTGTTTGGCCTCTAGCCGCCCTCTTGCCTGTTGCTAGCTCTACAGCCATGATCATCAGGACAGGAAAAGCAAGGGGGGGGGTCATCAGAGTGTGGGACCTTCTGTATATAAGAGGGAAAGCCGAGCGGGCTATGATTGAAGGGAGGGAAGTGTTATGGACTAAGCCATCGCATCAGTAACAACCCTAAATAGCTTTACTTTGCAGCAGGCTCATAATCCTGCACTTCTCATTGGCCCGCGAATAGCGAGTCATGATTGGTCATTTCTGGCCAGTCCGATTGGCTGTTAACAGGCCTCTCTGATTGGACGCTTGTTAGAGCGGTAAACTCAAATCATTGGTAGTTTTGACAGCAGCCAGCTCTATAAAAGAGCTGCTGCTGCCCAAGTATTTGCTCTGTTCTTATTTCACAATAAAGAGTTGAAGTCACCGTTCGATGTCTTGTCTCTGTTCCTTGCGCCCATGCTCAGGACTTAACAGGAAGAAATTTTTGTTGGTTTTTTTGTCCAGTGTATCCCAAAAGCATACCCCAGGATTTTAGGTAATTGTGTAATTAGGAAGTTGAAATTAGGAGTGCCAGTACTTGCCTGCATAAGAGCAGCAAGTTTTCACGGATTTGAGCTCTTCCAAATATGCTAAACGTAGGCCTGAAGTTAAAGAGGCGGAGTACTAGTACTTATCTGTGTGGGGGCAGAAAGTCTCACAGACTGTCTTTTTTGGGGGAGAGGGAAGAAGTCTGCACAGGCAGCTTACCCCCAGTCCGAAAACCATGGTGAAAAGAGAGAAAGAGTTTTTTTGTTTCTTTTTAAGGGGAGTGCACATACTTTGTGGAAGGAACCAAAGTCTCCCTCAGACACCTTTTTTTTCTTGCTCTTGAATTTCTTGTGTCTGAAAACTGGGTTGCTGACTGACCCAACTAAGCCAAAGTGTGAAACCCCACATCAGAAGGGGAAACATGGGAAGCAGTAGTTCGAGGGTGTTAGGGATACACACCCTAGCAGAACGTGCAACGGCAGTCTAGCAGGCAGGCAAATGATGTGAGATAAATGTTGTTGTAGTTTACACTCAGCAAGACAGATACACTGTGCCAGTTAAATAGTTTTTTTATTCCAGCAAGAGTTATAGCATAGTCAAAACAGTCCATATGTCATACATTAGTTCAGTCCATCCGGGGATTAATCAGTTGCAAAGTCCAGTGTCGAAAATAGAGGTCAGTAAACTTACAAATAATCAGTCCAGCAATATATCTCTTTTGCAGTCAGAGATATGAAGAAAATCAAACCCCTTTTCTTCGTTTCAGCAACAGCAGGGAAACACACGCAGTTATCACCATCAATCCATCATTTGTCAGCTATCCAGTAAAAGCCAGCAAACAGTGATCTCTCTTGCTCCCTCTTATGGTGATTTTACAACCGCACCTAAAATACATGTTTTGCAGTTAAAGTGATACACACACTTAAACTCACAAACATAGTTTATATATTATTTTTACCCAAACTAAGTTAGGTAACCAATGTTATCCCTAACAGAGGGTCCTGAGTGGAACCCCCCTGGGAGAGCTGTTGGAGGCTTGGGATGAGCGGCAGATGCCGACCCTAGCCAGCATGAGCAAGAAAAAGGCAAAATGTATATGTAGAGAATGGGCTTTGCTGAGGGATACAGGAAGACCAATTTGGCTAAATAAAGGTACTTAAAAGGGCAATATATAAAACAGGATCACATGGGGGTTTTTTTTGTTTCTTTCTGTGTCTCTTTGTCTTCTATGCAATCACGTGGTTTGTTCCTTAAGATTTGTGCCTTCCCCAATATAACTGAGATATTTGTCAGTGTGTGTGTAAACCTCAGAGTTTTGTTTTCCTCTTTGTGTCTTTGTGTGTGTGTGTGTGTGTGTGTGTGTGTGTGCGTGTGCATGTGTGTGTCTAAGTCTTTGTGTGTTCTTGAGGTAACTGTTGCAACTGTTAAGTGTCTCTGATCCCTTCAGATATGAATTTTAAATTGTTAAGAATTAAAAACACTGAGAGAAAATGTCTTCTCCCGGTCTGGTCTGGCCAACTAGACTGGATGAGGAACAGAGTTCAATTTTCTTTCCTCTCTGTGCTTTTAAGAAAAACCCAAGGTTATTAATGAATGTTTTAAGTTCATTTACAATAAAAGTTTCATCCTTGCATTTACTGTGTGTTTAAATGATTTTACCTCATCACCTTTTCCTGAAGCATGTGAATCCAGTTTTTTCCTTTCTCATCTGTTGTGTCTCCATTTTGTTGAAATTGACTTATTTGTTTAGTAACTGCAATACTGATGTGTTATGTCTCACCTGTAACCACAAATGAGAGTCCAAATGTCCCACAGCAACAAACACGAACAAATGAATTTCAGACACCACAGAGTTAACTCCTCTCTGTAAACGTCGTTGGCAGCTCTCCCAGAAACTGTCTTTGCACCAAGATAATGAGTCACTGGATGATTCAGAGCCAAAAGGGCAGAAGACTTCTTCCACGCTGTGAGGTAATTAACAAGTTGATCCAGACAAGGGCCGTTAACTAACACGCCTCCTTATATTTCTTGAAGGGGTGTGTCAGTCTCTCTAATTAGTCTCTGACTTGATGTTTCTTTTCAAATTGTGCTTGATGTCTCAACCTGCGTCTAGTCCTTGCATCAACCCAACATTCGCCATCACTCAAGGACTCTGGTAAATTCTGTGGATCAGCTGCTGACACCTGAGGCATGATTGATGTGGAAGGTTCAGGAGAAGATGGTGTTTCCGACTCTCCCTCATCCTCCTGGTTCACGTCTGCATCTCTCATTAGAGCAGGCTCCAATTCCAATGCCAAACCTTCCTCATCACTCAAACCTGTGTCTTCTGATACATCAGACTCAAAACTCACAGCAGGCTCAAACCTTCCAGTCACAACACTAATGTGTTATTTTTCTTCATCCTCAGGAGGAGTGACTAGGAGGGGCATGGGTGGGTGGGGCCAGGCATAATTATCGCTACCGGTTTGCCCAAACTGAGTAGAACTGGCTGAATCCCACCATTGTCCGCACCCCCTTATGTTTCTTGGTGACCTCAATTTGCCTCTTACTAATTGGACCCTAAACAAATGTACAACCGAACCTATACATGCAACCCTGTACAATGCTGTTATGACTCTGGAGCTGGAGCAGTTGGTAACGAACAACACTAGGCTCAACAATTGCTTAGATTTCATCTTCTGTAATGGCTTAAACTCAAATTATTTTATTTATTTATTTGATTTGTCAACCGTTTACAGGAGAATGGACTGGACTAGACTAGACTAGACTAGACTAGACTAGACTAGACTAGACTAGACTAGACTAGACTAGAATAGAATAGAATAGAATAGAATAGAATAGAAGACTAGACTAGACTAGACTAGACTAGACTAGACTAGACTAGACTAGACTAGACTAGACTAGACTAGAATAGAATAGAATAGAATAGAATAGAATAGAATAGAATAGAATTCTTTATTGGCCACGTGTGATTGGACACACAAGCTGGGGTGGGATGCTACTGGTTCTGCCCGGCTCGAAAGAACCGGTAGCTCTATTGAGCAGCAGACACTGAACTGGTTCTATATTTGCTGCTGTTTGGCCCACCCACCCACCTGGGTTCTTACCTGTCCTTTATTTCCTGCTTTTTCAACCTCAGCTGCTTTGCGCGGCCCAGCTGAGGTTGAAAAAGCAGGAAAAAAGAGGCTTTTCAAATGCGCATACTTGCGCAGTGCTTTTCAGCTGTCTGGGCGGCACAGCTTTTTTTTTTTTACACATGCGTACATTGCGCACCAGGTGTAAAGTAGTCGCAAAACATAGTCACCGAACTGGTAGCAACACCAGTTGAATCCCACCCCTGCACACAAGGAATTTGTCTTGGTTCAAATGCTCTCGGTGTACATAAAAGAAAAGATACATTCATCAAGAGTCAAGAATCATAAGGTACAACACTTAATAGTCATAGGGTACAATAAGCAATCAAATCATACTAGGAAACAGTCAATAAGGATACAAGCAACAAAGTTACAGTCATAAAGTCACAAGTGGGAGAGGATGGGTGATAAGGAGTGATGAGATTAATAGTAATAGTAGTGCAGTAGTTGGACAGTGTCGAGGGAATTATTTGTTTAGCAGAGTGATGGCGTTCAGGAAAAAAATGTTCTTGTGTCTAGTTGTTCTGGTGTGCAGCGCTCTATAGCATCATTTTGAGGGTAGGAGTTGAAACAGTTTTATGTCCAGGATGTGAGGGGTCTGTAAATATTTTCACAGCCCTCTTTCTGACTCGTGCAGTATACAGGTCCTTGATTGAAGGCAGGTTGGTAGTAATTGTTTTTTCTGCAGTCCTAATTACTCTCTGAAGTCTGTGTCTGTCCTGTTGGGTTGCAGAACCAAACCAGAGCGTTATAGAGGTGCAGATGACAGACTCAATAATTCCTCTGTAGAACTGTATCAGCAGCTCCTTGGGCAGTTTGAGCTTTCTGAGTTGACGCAAAAAGAACATTGTTGTGCTTTTTTGATGATGTTTTTGATGTTAGGTGTCCATTTTAGGTTTTATGATATGATAGAACCTAGAAATTTGAAGGTCTCTGTTAGGAATATAAGTCACCTAACAGCTATCTGGGTTGGAAATATATAAACCAGGATAGACATTTTAATACTGTATCTTTAAGAAAATGCAAAAGTGTAATTGGGTGTGATTTCTCAAACGGCCATAAGATGGAGCCAGAAACCTGGGTTGTCTTAGTCTTCCTTTCAGAAGAAGTCTCAGTGAGTCTGTTTCCTTCTGTTGGAGAATATTGCCCTTCCTGTATTGACTGTTATTCTTGGATTTGATGTAAGTCTGATACTGAACTGTTTATGACACTGGACTTTGTTATTTGGATTATCCCTGGACTGAAAACTGACTGATCTTACCTGTGAATGACTTTGGACTGCTTGTTTTGAACTTTGCTTAAACCTTTCTGGAAGTAAAAACCTACATTTACTGTACAGTGTATCTGTGTGCTGTGTGTGTATTATTCAAACACTGATCTCAAATATGTCTCCCTGTATGCTCTCATTCTCCTAACGGGGAATTACCTCAACACTGGTTATGGGCCCAGGCCATACCAGGCTCAGATAACTGAGAGTTAATGTGAATACACAGTACTGTATACAGACAGCTGTTTACTGTTTAATTGTGGGTTACTATCCTGTAAAAGATGGCACAAGTCACTTCAACAAGTCTATCACTGATAACCCGGTTGGATGGAACAAACTTATGTTTCCTGGTCTATCAAGTGCAGTCTACTTCTGCATAAAGAAGGTTTATGAAATGTAGTTCAAGACCCACTGGATGTAAATGCTTGGGATCTAAATAATGAGGATGATGCCAAGAAACTTGCTGACTTTAAACAGAACAACGAACGAGCTCTTTGTATAATTGGACTAACACTGAGTGACCAGCAGCTAGTCCATATTCATGGAGAAGAGTCTGCTGCTAGGTGTTGGGAGAATTTGAAGAGGATTTATGTCCGTGACAGCATAGGTGCACACATACATCTTACACGTAAACTGTTTAGAGCATGTCTTCTGAAAGGTGGAGATATGTTCGCTCATTTAAACTTCATGAAAAGAACTTTTCAAGAGCTACATGAAAAGGAACTAATGTTTTCAGAGCTGCATCAAGTTTACATCATTCTTTCCTCATTGGATAAAAGTTATGATGATTATGTATCTTCACTGGAAGTCCTGCCCAGAGATAAACTGACATAGACTGACATAACTGGAAGATTGTTAGAAGAAGCAAGAAGACGGCTGGATAGGGACCAACTGAGGAAGGAACAACCACAAGAAGAGGTTTTATCTTCAACTGCCTATACTGTTAGGAAATGTTTTTCTTGTGGGGCTAGGGGACATACAGCTAGATTCTGTAAGGAGGGAAAAAGACAGAATACTGGAAATCACCAGAAGGCCAAGAAGAATGTTAGTTTAGCTATCTCTAGCAATTCAATGGTAAACCATGATTTGTGGGCTGTTGATAGTGGAGCATTGCAATGCATTACTAAAGATAAGGAAAGGTTTGTAAAGATGTCCACGAGTAAACAACATGTATCATTGGCAAATGGATGGAAGATTAAAGCATCAGGTGAAGGTACTGCATATTGTTCTTGTATAAACGAACATTTAACTATGTTATATGTACCTAAACTGAAATTTAATTTGTTATCAGTAAGGGCTTCAGTTAATCTTGGTTATGTAGTAACCTTTAGGGGAGAGAACTGTATAATAGAGAAAGAGGGTAAAAGGGTTCCTGCTACTTTAGAGAATGATTTATATGTGATACATGATGATCAGTTGAAGATGGCTAACTCGGTTTATAACAATGTTAAGCCACATGATGAATGTATACATTTACTGCATAGATGTCTGGGGCACATTAATTTCAAAATGCTCAAACTTGAATTGTCAGAGGGAGTAAAATTGAAACCCTGTAGCAAGTATTTAAATTGTAATGCTTGTAGCCAAGAGAAGAGTAAGGTTCTTCCAGAGAACAGACTAAATGGGTTTAAGACCAAAGAACCTTTAGAGGTTGTTTTTGCTGACATAATTGGTCCTAAGAAACCTAGTTTAGGAGGTGCCTGCTATATTTTGAGTATTATGGACCATTACTCATGATATGGTTTCTGCTATCTTATGAAAAACAAAACAGAAACATTCCAGCATTTCTTCAACTGGCTAAGGTTTGCTGAGAGAAAAATGAGGAGTAAAGTAAATACTTTAGTTACTGATAACGGGACTGAGTTTGTTAACAAAAGATTCCAAACTATGTTGAAATTGGCTGATGTTGAGCATAAACGTTCTGCACCTGACAGAACACAACATAACTTGTTTGTAGAACAAAGAGGGCAAACATTACAAGCCATGGCTTGCACTATGTTATCTGATTCAGGTTTGCCTGAAACACTGTGGGGTGAGGCCATAATGTGTAGCAATCATGTTTTAAACAATGTAGTTAACACAACAACTGGAGAATTGCCATTCACTCGTTGGCATGGCAGAAAACCAAATTTAAGTTACCTACACACATTTGGAGCTCCAGCATGGGTGCATATTCCCTCACAAGACTGAAAGGGCAACATAGAGCGAAGAAGTTATTTTTTGTGGGTTATGAGGCCAACCATAAATCGTTTAGATTCTGGGATCAAGGCACAGCTCATGTTTATTGTAGTGCTAATGCAAAATTTCTTGAGCACGTTGGGTGGGATAAACTGGAACAGGAACCCAGCAATGATATTATTATTGACACCCAAATAGTCCCTAAAGATAAAATCAGTAAACCACGAATAGCCATTAAAGAGGAAGCACAGGAGGAAGTAAGAGAACAGGCACAGGAGGAAGTAGAAGAACAGGAGCAGGTGGCACAGGAAAGTCCACCAGTTAGCCTTGTATTACCAAGATGTTCAACCCGAGTAACACAACCACCTGATAGATATCAGGCTAGTGTTGTATGCCAAGTGAATACAGTTCCAAGTAATTATAGTGAACTAAAACTGTATCCTGCTAAGGATCAGGCTGCTTGGCAGAAAGCAATGGATAAGGAACTGGAATCATTAAAAAAACTGAAGGTGTACAAAAATGTTAAGTTACCACCAGGTAAACATGCCATAGGATGTAAATGGATTTTTCAGCTAAAGACAGGTGTCGATGGGACTGTTACCCATAAAGCCAGGTTAGTAGCACAAGGGTTTAATCAGACAGCAAATGACTACGATAAAATGACTACAATGAGGTGAAGGCTACTACATTAAGGGCAGCAAAATGCTTTATATGCTCTTTTTCCACTGCTTCATTCCCCCCTTTGAAACTTCACCTTAATCTACTGATTACTGTGCAGTTTCACACAGAGGGACAAGTTCCTCATAGGTATTGACCTGATCATTTACCCAGAGGGCCATAGCCTTCTCAGTGGACCTTTTCTCCACTAGCAAGGAGAGACTATTGGAGATTGTCCTTACAAAGATAGGGAGGATACATGGTAAGATCACACATCTGGCAACAATAAGACCAACAAGTGCAACAATTGCTTGAAGGCCAGGCAAATTAGGGAACCAGGTCCCAAATATTTCACCAAGATTAAATCCATTCCATTTCTGGACAGGTGCATGAGTGAGATTTTCTATTTGTCTGGCCCGTTGCTCAATGATCTCGCCTACATCATCAAAATCTCGGCAACAATTAGTGAAATTAAATTTACCACATACACCACCTTCAGCTGCCAAGAGGTAGTCTTGGGCTAGACAATTCTGGTAGATTGCATCTCAAAATTTCTTGTTGGGCTGCTCAAGTACGTAAGGATTGAGCTGTTTTGTTGGCGATTAGTTCTACAACCGCTTGAAGCCTAATAATGCGGTTTAACATGTATATTGGGGTACAGTACCCCCAAGAACCATCAGCCGCCCACATAGCCAGCCCATAATATTGAATTATTTGTTCTGGGGGCCACTCATCATCCTTCCAATCCCCTATTTTGTAATCTGCTTTCAGCCTTCTACTCTGCCATTGATCCGCATTCAATACTTGAGGTATGTTCAAAGGCAACATAAAAAAGAAGGGTTAATAATTCCCAAGGTACATGCTCCTCTCCAATTGGGGGGGAGGGAGCTATAAGCGACATCCCCACATATCCAATGCACCCCAGGAGGGGCTTCAGTAACATCATTCAGGGAATATTCAGACCAGAATGTGTTTGTTTTATTAGGCCAGTACTCCCATGATTTGGTAGAACGGTTCCATTCATGAACCTCCATACATTGTTTCCCCCACAGAGGGTCCCGTCTCTTGCGTGTTAACTAGGCACCAATGGGCGACGATAGGGTTAGTTAACTCCCATCTGGAAAGGGGTTGGTGTTTTGGCATTGCTGTGAGGTTGTAAGCAATTGAGTAGTTCCATTCCTGTGCTGCCCACGGCCATGGGTCTCCTATTTTTGTACCCCCACAGATATAACAGTTGCTTACATTGAGTGTATGGGCTATAGTGGACGCTAATTCAAGGAAGAGATTGCGTGTCTCATTTGATGGTTGGAACTCAGTATCTACCTCTTGCCAGAATTCAGAATAATATCTGTAATTCGTTTTAACAGGATGTTGCTTAGTTTCAATGGACAAGTGGAGGATACCTCCAGGATCAACACCCTTGGCATATAACCTAATACCCATTGTGGAGCCATACTTTGAAATCCAATTCTGGGGGTTCGGTATAGTAATGTTGACCCAGGTACAGTCATAGAGCTTCATATATTGTCCCGATTGCTTTAATCTTAATATCTGGAGTTCCTTCCCTTTTCCCTTATCTCAGTGGAAAGTGGCCCACTTCACACAATCCCAATAGTAACAGTAAGGGCTTCCTTGGGGGCTCAGGCAATCGGCAGTCAGGTAGTTATTGTAGTAATCCCCCCCCCCCCGGATGGCGATAGGGGCAGACATAAATGTCATTTTGTGCATAGGTTTTATGCCAGAACAGAGAAGTACCACAGGAATTGCCAACCTGCTAGGCCAGTTTGCATATATCAAACGAGATGGTCCCTGGACTTGTGGGTGACAATATTTGTGTCTGAGAGATGACAGGTCCATTTGAAGTACCTTCACTTCTGGCAATTAACCAGGTTTGGGCTGGATTAACATTGGGATCATAACATTCATTCTTCTGGGGACAAATAGAATACCAAATTCCTTTATAGCAGCAAGGAGTTGCCCTTTTCTGGCAGCTATACTGGGTATGGTATACCAAAGTAGTACTTATTGTTCTTCCTTTTAGCAGTTTTAAGACATACCGTACAATTGTCTGGGCATAAGGGATCCTTGGCAACTGGGACCTTTGGTTTTACTGGTGGTGTTCTTATGTTCGTATTAGGGACAGGAACCTGTGGCTTTCCAGGTTGTACCGCTTCACTCTTCAGATCCATTTTATACGGTGGGGGATCAGTGGGGGCTCTCCATCTAGGATTATTCCAATAATTAGTTGGCAGGGCTATGTCGTCCACATAACATGATATACCTTCTGTTAGGGATAACATTGTTTACCCTAACTGGTTTAGGTAAAATAATAAATATGTTATCATGGTTTATTAGTTAAAGTGTCTGCAACTTTAACTGTAGAATTGTAATTAAGGGAGTGGTTGTGAAAGCAACATAAAAGAAGCAAGGAACGTCAGCTTGCACTCTCTGGCTTGATGATCCCTAATTACTGGATGAAGACTGCGTTTTTCCTTACTCGAACAGGAGAGAGAAAAGACTGATTTGTAAGTGAACTGACATTGGATATTCTACACGGACTTTGCTAACTGAATATCCTTGAATGGACTGACTAAAATGATACATGACTAATGGACTGTTATTTTGACTATGCTATAAACTCTAAATGGAATAAACTATATTTTGATAGCACAAGCGTATCTCTTATTTTTACTGTATGTTAACAAACATACAAGCTTATCTCACTCATTTTTCTGTGTGCCTATCTGACTAATGCTGCACATTCTGTTCAGCTTGTCTCCTTAACCCTGGTTGGGGAACACAGGCTTAACACTGGTTATGGGCCCAGAGGCTGCAAAGTCAGTTTAACTAGGATAAAACAGATTTATGTAAAAAGTGAGAGTTTGTGTTGTTACACATTACAGTAAACAGACAGCTGTGTTTTATTAATTATAGTTTTATATCCATATAAGAAAACATGGCACAAGTCAATCTACAAAGTTTGTCCCTTATATCCAAGTTGGATGGAACAAACTATGTATCATGGTCTATGAAATGTAGTCTACTTCTACGACGAGAAGGTCTGTGGAACATAATTGAAAACCCACCAAACGTAGAGGAATGGGATCCAGAGATTGAGGAAGACTAAAGATAAAAGATTTTATGCAGAAAAATGAATAAGCTATTTGCATAATAGGACTAACACAAACTGACCAGCAACTTGTTCATATCCACGGAGAACAAACGGCTGTTGGGTGTTGGCAGAAGCTGAAGAGGATTTATGTTCGAGATAATGTTGGTGCTCACATAAATCTTACACGGAAGCTTTTCAGGACGCATCTCCAGACAAATGGTGATATGCTGAGTCATTTGAATTCTATAAAAAGCATTTTTCAAGAACTGCACGAGAAAGAGCTTATTTTCTCTGAACTACACCAAGTCTACATAATTCTATCTTCACTAGATGAAAGTTATGACAACTACGTCACTTCCCTTGAAATTTTGCCGAAGGAAAGTTTAACTTTAACTGATATAACTGGCAGATTGATTGAAGAGGCAAGAAGAAGACTTGAAAGAGATCAGTTAAGGAGGGAGCAACCTCAAAAAGAAGATAATGAATCTCCTACTGCATACGCAATTAAAAAGTGTTTTAATTGTGGAGGAAGAGGACATTTGGCAAGATTTTGTAAAAAAGCAAAGCGCCAGAACGCTGGCCAGAATACTAAAAGTCATCAAAAGAAAAATAAAAATTTAGAGTTAGCCATGGATATTAATGGAGCTGTAAAAAATAATTTATGGGTGGTTGACAGTGGAGCATCCCACTGTATAACAAATGATAACAAAAATTTTATTAAAATGTCCAAGAGTACACAGCAGATATCGTTAGCCAATGGCTGGAAACTGAAAGGTAAAGGTCAAGGGATAGCATATTGTTCTTTCATAAAAGAGAATGTAAAACTGTTATATGTACCACAACTTAAGTTTAATTTAATTTCAGTTAGAACTTTGGTTAAACTTGGATATGTAGTTACCTTTAAAGGAGATAACTGCATAATTGAAAAAGAAGATAAGAAAATTACTGCATCTTTAAGAGGTGAATTATATGTGTTAAATGATGATGGTTTAAAGGTGGCTAACACGGTTTATGATAATAAGACACCTCATGATGAATGTATTCACTTGTTACACCGAAGGTTAGAGCATTTAAATTTTAAAATGCTCAAGAAAACTGTTGAATTATCTAAAGGAACAAGTTTGAAACCTTGTAATAAGTATTTGCAATGCTTTGCGTGTAATCAAAGCAAAAGCAGGGTCATACCGGCTAACAGAGTTGATGGATTTACTACCAAAGAGCCTTTAGAAGTAGTATTTGCCGATTTAATAGGTCCAAAAAAACCAAGTGTAGGAGGTGCTCAATACATATTAAGTATAATGGACCACTATTCTAGATATGGGTTTTGCTATTTAATGAAGAGCAAAACTGAAACGTATCTAAATCTCTTTAATTGGATAAAATTTGCAGAAAGAAAAACTAAAAAGAAAATAGTAACTCTTATAACAGATGATGGTACGGAATTTACAAATAATAAATTCCAGAATAGACTTAGAATGTTAGGTATTCAACATAAAAAGTCTGCACCATATAGGCCACAACATAATGCCTTTATAGAGAGACGAGGCCAAACACGACAGTCAATGGCACGTGCTATGTTGTCTGATTCAGGATTACCTGACAATTTGTGGGGAGAAGCAATAATGTGTGGGAATCATATATTAAATAATGTTGTTAATTCAACAACAGGTGAATTACCATTCACACTGTGGCATGGTACAAAACCTGATTTAAGTTACATGCACACATTTGGAGCACCAGCATGGGTGCATATCCCCACACAACTCAGACAAAAAGGACAGCATAGAGCTAAAAGATTATATTTTGTAGGATATACATCTAATCATAGATCTTATAGATTCTGGGAACCAGGTACATCTAGAGTTTACACCAGTGCTAGTGCAAAATTCCTAGAACATGTAGGATGGAATAGATTAGAGCAAGACTTAAATAATGAAGTAATTATTAAACCCTGCAAAAGGCAGAAAGAACAGACTAGTTATAAGAAGAGTCCAATTAAAGAAGAAGTCCATGAAGAGCAAATAGGACCAGAACAAGAGGAAACAGTTGATCAGGAAGAGTTAGATAATCAAGAAGAGTTAATAAATGAAAGTCCACATGTAAGTCCTGCAATACCTAGACGTACTACACGTGTAACTAGACCACCTGATAGGTATCAAGCAACTATAGTTTGCCAAGTAACTAAAGTTCCAACTAGTGCAGATGAACTTAAGATGTATCCTGCTAAGGATCAGGAGAATTGGCAAAAGGCAATGGAAAAAGAACTAAATTCATTAAAGGTAATGAAAGTATACGAAGATGCCAAATTACCTCCAGGAGAAAAATCCATTGGGTGCAAATGGATATTTAAAGTAAAAACTGGAAATGATGGGACTGTTACTCATAAGGCTAGGTTGGTAGCTCAAGGATTTAAACAAACTGCATCTGATTACGATGAAATTTTTGCACCAAGTCTTAAGGCAACATCTTTAAGAGCAGCATTAGTGTGGGCAGCTAAGAAAAACTATGTCATAAACCATTTAGATGTAGAAACTGCTTATTTGCATGCACCATTGCAGCACACTATATATTTGAAAAAGCCAGTTATTATAAAAGACAATAAAGTAAATAGTAATGATTGTTGGAAACTCAAAAAGAGTCTTTACGTGTTGAAACAATCTGGCTTTGAATGGAACCAATATATTGTGAAAGAGTTAAACAATATAGGTTTTAAATCTGGTTTAGCAGATCCATGTGTGTTTTAAAGAGAAAATAATGGAACGGTGTCATTATTGTTTTTATTTACAGATGATATTGCTTTGATAACTAAGACTAATAATGAAGCTAATGAGATTATATCATTATAAGCCAAAAAGAT
The DNA here is from genome assembly GCA_033807585.1 of Hydrophis major. NCBI lineage: Eukaryota > Metazoa > Chordata > Lepidosauria > Squamata > Elapidae > Hydrophis > Hydrophis major. The sequence continues at coordinate 2,939,983 of JAUCBL010000017.1, forward strand.
AAAATTAAAGCATTTAGGTGAAATTAAAAAGTATCTAGGATTGACAATTAACAAAACAAAAAATGGATTTAAGATATCTCAAGAAGATAAAATTTGCCAATTAATTAAAACATATAAAATGGAACTTTGTAAAACGGCAAAGACTCCAATGAGTCAGGAAGTTTGCCAAACTAATGATCAAAGTCCCAAATTTGATAAGTCTATATATCAATCTTTGATTGGTAGCTTATCATATATAAGCAATTGGTCTAGGCCTGATATAGCTTATAGTGTTAATCAGCTGGCATGTTTTAATTCGGATCCACATCAATGTCATTGGCAATCATTAAAGAGAATTTTAAGATATCTTAAAGGAACAATGAACCATGCATTGTATATAGAACCAAAGGGTGATTTGAGTCTTATTGCCTATGCAGATGCAAGTTTTGCAACTGATATAAACACTAGAAAATCAACATCTGGAATGGCTATATTATTTGGTAAGACACTAATAGGGTGGAGGTCAATCAGACAACAGCATATTAGCTTGTCCACGATGGAAGCGGAATTTTCATCTCTGTCATTACTATGCACTGACTTAATTTTGTACAAACAGTTATTATTAGACATGGGTATAACTGTTAAAGATTCCATTATTGTGTACGAGGACAACCAGGCAGCCATAAAGTTGGCTACTAGTATTGCTGTAAAAACTAGATCAAAGCATACTGATTTAAAATACTAAAATGTTAGAGAATCTGTAAAGAATGGGCTAATTAAATTGGAATACTGCATGACGGAAGAAAACATTGCAGACCAGTTTACAAAAGCTCAAGGAGTAATTAAGTTTAAAGACAGTTGTAACAAATATGATTTAAAGATGTAAATAGTTATATTTATTATTATTTCCTAAAAGGGGAGAATGTTAGGGATAACATTGTTTACCCTAACTGGTTTAGGTAAAATAATAAATTTCTAATTATAGTTTGTTAGTTAAAGTGTCTGTAACTTTAACTGTCGGACTGTAATTAAGGGAGTGGTTGTGAAAGCACTTTAAAAGAAGTAAGACGACAGCTTGCTCTCTCTCTGGCTTTGATGATCCCTAATTACTTCATGGACTCAAGACTGCGTTACTCGAACGGGAGAGAGACAAAGGACTGATTTGTAAGTGAACTGACATAGGATATTCTACACGGACTTTGCTAATTGAATATCCTTGAATGGACTGACTCAATGATACATGACTAATGGACTGTTATTTCGACTATGCTATAAACTCTAAATGGAATAAACTATATTTTTGATAGCACAAGCGTATCTGTTATTTTTACTGTATGTTAATAAACATACAAGCTTAGCTCACTCATTTATCTGTGTGCCTATCTGACTAATGCTGCACATTCTGTTTAGCTTGTCTCCTTAACCCTGGTTGGGGAACCCAGGCTTAACAGGAACTATCCTTCATGAAGAGCCATGGGCAACAGCTGAAATTTTGATATATTGGAAGGTTGTTATGACTGCTTTAGAGACCCAGCAACAATCTCTTTTAAAAACTTTAGTAGAACCTCCTCCTTATAAAGGAATTGTATTGCACCCTCCTACCCCAAACCTGGAGTGTGCTTTATCATTTCCAACAACGCCTATGCCTGTGGATGATAAAATCCAACCAAAAATGGGAAAAGTTCAAGCAATGATGCATCAGGCTTTCAATGAGGGGAAATTAGAGCCTGATGAGATTCCCCAGATGAATTTGTTTCCAGTCAATAGGCAAGTGGATGCTCAAGGCAATCTGCAGACTGAATGAGTTCCGATTCCTTTAGCAGTTCTTAGGGAAATTAAAAAAGCAGTTAAAGATTATGGTATTCAAAGTCCTTTTACAAAGGGGCTCCTGACAAGTTTGGCTACCTCACGCATGATTCCTAGTGACTGGAAAGATTTAATGAGAATGATATTGAGCTCTATTCATTATGTGGTTTTTGACTCAGAATACCAAAGGGAAGCTATCACGAGGGGAAGGAATTTGGGGGGGCTGTATACGCCAGACCAAATCTATGGGGCAGGCTTGTTTGAATCCACTGCTGATCAAGCTGCTAATTTGCCTGATCACGTATTTCCAGTGGTAATGGCAGCTGTCCTTGGGGCGTTGTCCCGCATCCAGGATGTGGGAACTCCAGCACGGTCTTTTTCTCAAATTAAGCAAAAAGCATCTGAGTCTTATAATGATTTTGTGGAAAGGCTACAGTTGGCTATTACCAGGCAAATCTCAAATGAGGAAGCTGCAAAAGAACTTTTGCTGAAATTGGCAGTTGAAAATGCAAACGCTGACTGCAAGTGTATCTTACAGCCTTTGGTGGCTAGAGGTGAGGTTACTCTGGCTGATCTGTTAAAGGCATGTGCAGTGGTGGGTTCTCAGGCTTACAACATGGAGACTTTGGCTATGGCATTGCAAAAAGGGATGAAACCTACATGGAATTGTTTTAATTGTGGAAAGCCTGGCCATTTTAAAGCCCAGTGCCGTGCCCCTGGGGTGGGGATGGCATTTAACAAAAACAAAATTAAGGACGTCCGTCCAAAATCGGTCTGTCCAAAATGCAAAAAAGGGTTTCATTGGGCAAATCAATGTCGCTCTGATCAGAACCAAAATCTGGGAAACTAAATTTGGGGCGTGCAGCTAGCCCCGCTCCCAAGGCTGTCACAAAAGCATCGTCTGCAATTACTGGGAGTGCAGGTTTGGGTTTAAAAATGTTGAACTCAATTAATGTGACCTTTCCTAATCAAGTGTACATTGAGGACACTCATTTGCATGGGCCACTGCCAGAAAAAACAGTGGGATTAGTACTTCCCATGTCTTCTGCATCAGAAAAAGGGTTTTTTGTTATTCCAGGAGTTATTGATCAAGATTATAAATGGGTTATTAAGATACAATTGTACATTGATACTCCTGCATCATTAATGGCCGGTGACTCTATTGCCCAGTTATGATTGCTTCCATACATCCCTATAAATCCTTTAATTGGGATCCCATGAACTGGTGGTTTTGGGTCCACTGAAATGGCAAGTTCTCCAGTTGCTGCAGAATTGCTAGCGCTGACAAAAAAATTGACTACAGACCAACCAAAAATGACAATTGAAATTCAGGGAAAATCATTTTCTGGCCTTATAGATTCCGGAGCAGATGTCTCTGTGATACGCCAAAAGGAATGCCCAAATGAATGGGCACTTGAGGACTCTCCGGCTGTTCATGGAGTGGGTGGTATGCAGTTTGCAAGAAGTAGTGTACGTTGGTTGAAGGCATTGCATAGAGAAACTGGTGAGACTGCAAGGATTCAACCTCTTGTGTTGCCCCTGCATATAAACTTGTGGGGTAGAGATTTGCTGTCACAATTTCGCACAAAAATTGTTATTGGATAATGGAAAAATTACAATTGTAAACCTCTCAGCCATTCTGGATTGACCAATGGCCACTTCCAAAAGAAAAGCTTACAGCTTTACATCAATTGGTAGCTGAGTAGCTACAATTAAGACACATGATTTGAGAGCTGTCAACTCCATCCTTCAACCAATGGGAGCGTTACAATTTGGCTTGCCTTACATACAAAACATTCTTAATATTACCTTATACACTTTAAATTGTTTAAACATGACAGGATCTCCCACTGCTGTTAGGGATAACATTGTTTACCCTAACTGGTTTAGGTAAAATAATAAATATGTTATCATGGTTTATTAGTTAAAGTGTCTGCAACTTTAAATATGGGAATGTAATTAAGGGAGTGGTTGTGAAAGCAACATAAAAGAAGCAAGGAACGTCAGCTTGCTCTCTCTGGCTTTATGATCCCTAATTACTGGATGGATTCAAGACTGCGTTTTTCCTTACTCGAACGGGAGAGAGAAAGGACTGTTGATTTATTGTAAGTGAACTGACATTGGATATTCTACACGGACTTTGCTAACTGAATATCCTTGAATGGACTGACTAAAATGATACATGACTAATGGACTGTTATTTTGACCATGCTATAAACTCTAAATGGAATAAACTATATTTTTGATAGCACAAGCGTATCTGTTATTTTTACTGTATGTTAATAAACATACAAGCTTATCTCACTCATTTATTTGTGTGCCTATCTGACTAACGCTGCACATTCTGTTTAGCTTGTCTCCTTAACCCTGGTTGGGGAACACAGGCTTAACAGCTGCTACGGCAGCCAGTAGGCATTTTGCTTCCTCCCCTTCTGCAGGTACGCCAAGACCGAAAGTTCGGTATAAGAGACTGCCAGATCCAACATGGAAAGGACCTGTCCCGCTGATAAATTGGGGCCGAGGATACGCTGCTGTTGAAGATGAGGGGACAGTTGTTTGGGTTCCTGCTCGTTGTGTGCGTCCTTATCATCAGCCAAAGGGGCAAGGGGATGGATTTGGAGGAATGGAAAAGAAACACGATGATCCAGGACATGGGGAAGCTAGCAAACCTTCATAATAAAACTGATTGTTGGATATGTATGCACATGCCAACTCACAAAACATCAGGGCTTCCAATGTTTGCAGTACCTCTGGCCGAAGGTGACTGGTATAAGGGACAATGCTATGGTTGTTCAGGGATGTGGTCTAATGGTTGGACTCCAAGTAACATGAATATATTGCATCTTGGAAGCCGAATCCAAGAGGTGGTGGGTATCTGCTGGACCCACAATGAGACAGTAGAGAATATGACTTACTTGGGAACATATCCATTTTGTAACAAAACAATTATTATTGGCAATGGAAGTCGGGTTTATCCGGATGACATGAAAACTAAAAATCTCACTTACTTTGTACATAATATTTCTAAATTTGATATCATATCTTTGATCAATGAAAATGGGTGTCCATTTATCCCTGCCACATGTTGTCCCACCACGAGAGAAAACCAGCTGCCCAAATGTGCAAATGGGAAATACGCACCACCGCCCACTTATTTGGCTATGTTAATGGAATCCTTTGCACAATTAATTTATGCTGTACCAAATACGGTTGGTCATCTCCTGGAAGCAAATCTATGGTTGCTGTGTGGACGGATGGCCTATGATCACATGCCAGCACGATGGAAAGGAGTCTGCACCTTTGGGAAAGTAATCCCATCTCATGTCATTTTAAAATCTTTGGGGACTGCTCATATCCACAATGTGCGTTCCGCAACGGAAGTAAACTCTGTTTTGAATCATGACTACTGGACACAGATATCAAGGGGAGTTATTCCTCCTTTAGGAGTCATGATGAACTATAGAGATTTGCATCGTTTAAACAATTGGACAGTTACTATGTTTAAAGACACCATTAAAACTCTAAAGCTGCTTGAAGAAGAGCAAGGAAAAATCCTTGACTTTGTCCTGCAAACCAGATATGCGGTGGACACTATTTTGGCTGCGCAAGGGGGAGTTTGCGCTGTGATTCATACACATTGTTGCATGTATATCTCTGATTATTCTCCAAACATTACAGCTACTATACAGCATATGGAAGAAACCCTGAATGAGAATCCATTACAATCGGAGGAAGAAGGACTGGACGTGTGGTCTGCACTTTGGTCCTGGTTGCCAGATGGTTCATGGATTCGTCACCTAATTGTTGGAGTGATATTGTTTTTTATACTTTCTCTTTGTGTATGCTGTTATATCCAATGTCTCCCTGGACTTTTAGGAATGTGTCAGGTGAAGCCTACGGAAGGAGAACTGTTGTTGCGGATGGCGAAAAGCTACCGAGGCATCCGCGATCATCAAAAAACTAAAACAGGGGAGATGTGGGAATAAACTTTGACTTCAGTATTGGGTAATGATAAGTCTAAGACCTTATACATACATGTCTGCCTAAGGGTCACTGAGATAAAGCAAGAAAATTAAAAGCAAACACCAGAAACATTTAAGCAGCTCGGACATCTGTAAACAATTCTGTGTACTATATGTAATTATTTTAATCCACAATGTGAATGCTTACTATGTACAAAATTCTCAATAAAAGGGAGCACTAGAATTTGCTCTGGACTCCCATCCCGAGTACACCAGTCTGTGTCTCATTCTTTCCATGGGAGACCACCACACACGCAGAATTTTTTGGAAGGAGAGAAGAAGAGGCAGAGAAAGAGGTTTCATTAATTGAGTTTCAAGAGGAACAACTGGAGATTGAAAAAGAGGAAGGCGCAGTAGGTGGACAGGTGGATAGTAAAGAACAGCGTGAAGTAAGATCTACGAGAGCTGTTAGACCTAAATATAAAGCATAATCATGGAAGAAAAAAAGTTGATTACAATGAATATAAATGGACTCAATTCAGCTGTTAAAAGAAGGAAAACCTTTCATAAATTAGAAAAATTAAAATTTGATATAATTTGTCTGCAAGAAGTACATATTAAAAAACAACATGAACAATTGATAGTACAGCCAAAATTAGGGAAAATATTTACTTCTTTGACTCAATGTAAGAAAAGAGGAGTGGTTCTATACATTAAAGAGGCCATCCCAGCAAAATTGATTTATACTGATGAAGATGGAAGAGTATTAATGGTGGAAATAATGGATAATAATATAAAAATATTTTTGATTGCAATTTACGCTCCGAATGATAAACAAGAAGAATTCTATAAAAAAATTACACATGAAAATAACTGGACTGGACTATGTTTATATAATTATGATGGGAGACTTCAATGGAATTGTGGACAATAAACTAGACTATATAGCAACAACAACAAAACAAAATAGAAAGATTCTCCCTAAATCTTTTTTTTAAATGACAGACGAATTAACTTTAAAAGACATTTGGAGAGAAAGAAATGTTAAAACTAAACAATACACTTTCTACTCAAAAAGACATTTATCATGGTCCAGATTGGATATGATTTGGATCTCAACAGAATTAATATCTAATATTCAAGAAACAAATGTTGAAATAAGTACTTGGGCAGATCATAGCCCAATGACAATTAAATGGAAGGGACAAAAAAATAGATCGAGATGGACATTAAACAATACTATTTTAAAGGAAAAAGATTTTACACAATGGATGGAGAAAGAATTGGCTTTCTTCTTTAGAGAAAATAAAAAAGAAGATACTTCAACACAGAATGCTTGGGATACAATGAAGGCATATGCTAGAGGTTTGATAATAGAATACATAAGAAAAAAGAACACTAGGAAAAGGCAAGCCACTAAGGCCTTGGAAGATGAGTATAAAAGACTTGAAAAAGAATTGCAGAAAACACCACAGAAAAAGGATATTAAATTGAAGTTGGATATAACTAAACATAAAATGGAATTAATAGAGAAAGAAGAATTGGCACAGAAAATCAGAAATTCTAAACAGAATTACTTTGAAGATGCAAATAAACCAGGTAGATGGCTAGCATATAAATTGAGAAAGGAGAAAGAATCAAGAAAAATATTGAGGCCAGTCCAAGATTTAAGGGTCGTAAATTTAGCCACAGTGACCATCCACCTGGTGGTCCCAAATCCATGTTATACTGGGCCTTATTCCCCTAGCTGCCACATGGTTCTCAGTTATTGATCTAAAAGACGCCTTTTTCACAATACCAATACATGAGAATAGTCAACATTTATTTGCTTTTGAATGGGAGAACCCCACCACTGGTCGAAAGCAGCAGTATACCTGGACCAGGTTGCCCCAAGGGTTTAAAAACTCACCAACCCTTTTTGGTGCTGCTTTGGCTAAAGATTTAGAGGCATTAAGCACACCACTCCCTGATGTGGTGCTGCAGTACGTAGATGACTTATTAGTTACTGGACACACTGAAGACGCTTGCTGGAACAACACACATGAGTTGTCCCTTTTACAGTATTTAGGATATAAGGCCTCTAGGAAAAAGGCTCAGCATCACAAAAGGTTTGATATTTGGGTTATGATATAGAACAAGGAAAATGCACCTTTGGCCATGAGCGTAAGGAAGCCATATGCCAAATCCCCACACCTACAAACAGGAGGGATCTAAGAGGATTCTTGGGGGCTGCTGGGTTTTGTCGTATATGAATTCCCAATTTTAGTCTTATAGGAAAACCCCTATATGAGGCTACAAAAGGGGCGGATTGGGTGCTGTTACAATGGGGAAAGCAGGAAGAAGCTAGCTTCCGATAACTCAAGCAGGCTTTATTGCAAGCCCCTAGTTTAGGCCTCCCAGATTTGGAAAAACCATTTCAGTTGTTTGTGGATACCAAACAAAATGTGGTGGTGGGTGTCCTCACCCAAACCATAGGGACATGGCACCGCCCTGTGGCATATCTTTCCAAACAACTTGATAATGTTGCAAAGGGGTGGCCTGCTTGTCTCAAGGCAGTGGCTGGTACAGCCAATTTGACACAGGAAGCTAGTAAATTAACATTTGGACAACACTTAGACATTTACACCCCCCATGCCCTTAAATCAGTACTGGAAACAAAGGGCCACTAACCCTCGAATGTTGAAATACGAAGGGCTAATCACTCATAACCCTCTGATTAACATCATTCAATCTACCACATTAAACCCTGCCACACTACTGCCTCAACCTAACACCGAACTCACTCATGATTGTATCCATACAATAGAGGAAACATATGCTAATCACCCAGACATGACAGATATACCTCTCCCTACTCCAGATTATACCCTATTTACCAATGGCACTAGCTACATACAGGAGGGAATGAGAAGGGCAGGGTATGCAGTGGTCACTCTAGATGATGTTTGGGAAGCAGAGCCCCTTCCCTCGGGCACAAGTGCACAGTTGGCAGAGTTACATGCATTAATGAGAGCTCTAGAGATGGCCAAAGGGCTAACAGTAAACATTTATACAGACTCAAAGTATGCTTTTCTCATGGTTCAAGTCCATGGGGCTCTATATAAGGAAAGAGGACTTATCACCGCTGGAGGCAGGGATATTAAGTATGGTCCCCAAATATTACGCCTCCTAGAAAGTGTATGGGCTCCACAGAAGGTAGCAGTCATGCATTGCCGAGGGCATCAGAAGGTGGTCACAGATATACAAAAAGGGAATGAGAAGGCAGATAAGCTAACACGTGAAGCTTCCCAAAAGGTACTCACCTCCACAGAAAAATACCTCACTATTTGGGAGCCATCCGATCACCACCGACCTCACTACTCCAAGGATGACCTGGCTCAAATTGAGGCACTAGAGGCACACCTAGAAGGAGATTGGTGGATCCTACCAGATAATAGGGTTTTTATACCAGCACATATGGCATGGAACATCGTGCGACAGGTACACCAACAGCTGCACTTAGGAAAAACGGCTTTGACAAAGGCGCTGAAAAGAGAGCTGTACATAAACAAAATAAGCAGTATAGCGGCTAATGTTTGTGCTAGGTGCGAGGTTTGTGCGGCTAATAATCCCAGACAGGGGCCACAACCACCCCCAGGTCACCAACTGAGAGGCTGTTACCCATATGATTCCTGAATGATTGATTTCACTGATATGCCCCGCTGTGGTCCCTTCAACGCACTATTGGTCATTGTGTGCACATATACAGGATGGCCCAAGTGCATTCCAACACGCACTAAGAAGGCTACCAAAGTTGCCAGGGCATTACTCCACATTATAATTCCCAGGTATAGGCTACCCTCTAGAATCTTGTCAGATAATGGCCCTGAGTTTATTCATAAGGCTACTTAACAATTAGCCAAAGTATTAGGTATCACTTGGAAACTTCATTGTAGTTTTCACGCCCCTTCTGGAGGCAGGGTAGAAAGGGTTAATAGAACTGTTAAAGAAAAGCTTGCAAAAATATGCCAAGAAACTCATCTTAAATGGACAGATGTCCTGAGCTTGGCCCTACTCACTATTAGGTGTGCCCCTCAAAAGGATATATCGCTCTCCCCATTTGAGTTGTTATATGGTCGAGTCCCCAATCTAGTTCATTTAAATATTCAAAATAATGTACAAATCTCTGATACTATTAGGTTGCAACAACTCCAGACCCTTAATGACATAGTCCATAAATTACAACGATATGTATTAACCTGTAAACCCCATGTCTTGATAACCTCTCCGCATAATATACACCCTGGTCAAGAGGTCTGGGTTAAAGATTGGAAACGGGAAACTTTGAGTCCGAAGTGGAAAGGGCCCTACACTGTCATTATGTGTTCTCCCCTTGCCGTTAAGGTGGCGGAAATAAAATCGTGGATTCACTGGTCCCAAGTTAAATTAGCGGCCCCTACCAGTTGGAAAGTAGAATCCCACCAAAATAACCCATTAAAAGTAACCCTGCAAAGGGTGAAGAGGAATATCTCCCCTTGTGGTGACACACCGGAGGCTGTCCCTCTACCAATGGGAGATGAAGAGGAAGCTGACTCCCCTTGTGGTGATGCTCCGGAAGCCATCCCTCTACCAACGTGAGTCAGGAAGGAAAGGGCCCCTGCAGGCATTACTCCAGAAGCTAACGCCCACCGCACGGGCCTCCCTTGGAAACTCAGGTCGCAAGTTAGGAAAAACTAGGGTCCAACAATCTTCGGAAAGAGGAAATTGGTGATAGTATGGAGGCTAACCAGAGGCTGAGAGAAACTGCATGCATCCACAGAGGCCTTATGCCTTCCATCTGGATTGTAACTATCTTACTGGTAGTTAGTGTTGCCATTAACTCTCTATACCTATATGAAGTACTAATGCATAAGAACAATATGAATAAGGAAATGCCCCTGGATGAGGATGCAGTCAATGAATGGTACTCACCAGATCCGTCCAAGGACATGGAATCCCTACCTACAGATGATGGAAGGGAGATTAGGCCATGCGACATGTGCTTTATGGTATTACCTACAGGGAGACACTTTACTTATAGTGTAACTAGGTTTCCTAATTGTTCCATGACCAATCTTCCTCAGTGTGAACATGAAGGGACGTGGTATTGGCAATGTATATATAACAATACCATAAGATGCCATCTCTTGTGTACCCCCTGGGTACCAGTCAGACATGCTCGCATCCCCTGGAATACAAAACACTCCATACATTCAGTACAGGTGGGGCCCAACGATGATCAGTGCCATCAATGCAAAGATAGTAAAGGAGCCCTCAAGTACAAAATCGGTACACCATCCTCCTGTACGCTATTTAACCTGACCTCATGTCAACACGTGTCATGGGGACAACCTACTTCCTGTAATATTACAACATGTCGGGATAAGAACTGCCCGTCGACATGTGGCCAGAAATGTACGGGCATACTCAAAGTGACAACAATTGTTAAATGGTGTAAAGGAGGGGAAGGTGTTAAGCCTGTGTTCCCCAACCAGGGTTAAGGAGACAAGCTAAACAGAATGTGCAGCCTTAGTCAGATAGGCACACAGATAAATGAGTGAGATAAGCTTGTATGTTTGTTAACATACAGTAAAAATAACAGATACGCTTGTGCTATCAAAAATATAGTTTATTCCATTTAGAGTTTATAGCACAGTCAAAATAACAGACCATTAGTCATGTATCATTTTAGTCAGTCCATTCAAGGATATTCAGTTAGCAAAGTCCATGTAGAATATCCAATGTCAATTCGCTTACAAATCAGTCCTTTCTCTCTCCCGTTCGAGTAAGGAAAAACGCAGTCTTCATCCAGTAATTAGGGATCATCAAGCCAGAGAGAGCAAGCTGACGTTCCTTGCTTCTTTTATGTTGCTTTCACAACCACTCCCTTAATTACAATCCTACAGTTAAAGTTGCAGACACTTTAACTAATAAACCATGATAACATATTTATTATTTTACCTAAACCAGTTAGGGTAAACAATGTTATCCCTAACATTCTCCCCTTTTAGGAAATAATAATAATACTATAACTATTTACATCTTTAAATCATTTTTGTTACAACTTTCTTTAAACTTAATTACTCCTTGAGCTTTTGTAAATTGGTCTGCAATGTTTTCTTCCGTCATGCAGTATTCCAATTTAATTAGCCCATTCTTTACAGATTCTCTAACATTTAAGTATCTTAAATCAGTATGCTTTGATCTAGTTTTTACAGCAATACTAGTAGCTAACTTTATGGCTGCTTGGTTGTCCTCGTACACAATAATGGAATCTTTTACAGTTATACCCATGTCTAATAATAACTGTTTGTACAGAATTAAGTCAGTACATAGCAATGACAGACATGAAAATTCCACTTCCATCGTGGACAAGCTAATATGCTGTTGTCTGATTGACCTCCACCCTATTAGTGTCTTACCAAATAATATAGCCATCCCAGATGTAGATTTTCTAGTGTTTATGTCAGTTGCAAAACTTGCATCTGCATAGGCACTAAGACTCAAATCACCCTTTGGTTCTATATACAATGCATGGTTCATTGTTCCTTTAAGATATCTTAAAATTCTCTTTAATGATTGCCAATGACATTGATGTGGATCCGAATTAAAACGTGCCAGCTGATTAACACTATAAGCTATATCAGGCCTAGACCAATTGCTTATATATGATAAGCTACGAATCAAAGATTGATATATAGACTTATCAAATTTGGGACTTTGATCATTAGTTTGGCAAACTTCCTGACTCATTGGAGTCTTTGCCGTTTTACAAAGTTCCATTTTATATGTTTTAATTAATTGGCAAATTTTATCTTCTTGAGATATCTTAAATCCATTTTTTGTTTTGTTAATTGTCAATCCTAGATACTTTTTAATTTCACCTAAATACTTCAATTTTATCTTTTTAGCTAATAATGATATAATCTCATTAGCTTCATTATTAGTCTTAGTTATCAAAGCAATATCATCTGTAAATAAAAACAATAATGACACCGTTCCATTATTTTCTCTTTTAAACACACATGGATCTGCTAAACCAGATTTAAAACCTATATTGTTTAACTCTTTCACAATATATTGGTTCCATTCAAAGCCAGATTGTTTCAACACGTAAAGACTCTTTTTGAGTTTCCAACAATCATTACTATTTACTTTATTGTCTTTTATAATAACTGGCTTTTTCAAATATATAGTGTGCTGCAATGGTGCATGCAGATAAGCAGTTTCTACATCTAAATGGTTAATGACATAGTTTTTCTTAGCTGCCCACACTAAAGCTGCTCTTAAAGATGTTGCTTTAAGACTTGGTGCAAAAATTTCATCGTAATCAGAGGCAGTTTGTTTAAATCCTTGAGCTACCGACCTAGCCTTATGGGTAACAGTCCCATCATTTCCAGTTTTTACTTTAAATATCCATTTGCACCCAATGGATTTTTCTCCTGGAGGTAATTTGGCATCTTCGTAAACTTTCATTACCTTTAATGAATTTAGTTCTTTTTCCATTGCCTTTTGCCAATTCTCCTGATCCTTAGCAGGATACATCTTAAGTTCATCTACACTAGTTGGAACTTTAGTTACTTGGCAAACTATACTTGCTTGATACCTATCAGGTGGTCTAGTTATACGTGTAGTACGTCTAGGTATTACAGGACTTACAGGTGGACTTTCATTTATTAACTGTTCTTGATTATCTAACTCTTCCTGATCAACTGTTTCCTCTTGTTCTGGTCCTATTTGCTCTTTGTAGACTTCTTTAATTGGACTCTTCTTATAACTAGTCTGATCTTCCTGCCTTTTGTAGGGTTCAATAATTACTTCGTTATTTAAATCTTGCTCTAATCTATTCCATCCGACATGTTCTAGGAATTTAGCACTAGCAATGGTGTAAACTCTAGATGTACCTGGTTCCCAGAATCTATAAGATCTATGATTAGATTTATATCCTACAAAAAATAATCTTTTAGCTCTATGCTGTCCTTTTTGTCTGAGTTGTGTGGGGATATGCACCCATGCTGGTGCTCCAAATGTGTGCATGTAACTTAAATCAGGTTTTGTACCATGCCACAGTGTGAATGGTAATTCACCTGTTGTTGAATTAACAACATTATTTAATATATGATTACCACACATTATTGCTTCTCCCCACAAATTGTCAGGTAATCCTGAATCAGACATCATAGTACATGTCATTGATTGTAATGTTTGGCCTCGTCTCTCTATAAAGGCATTATGTTGTGGCCTATATGGTGCAGACATTTTATGTTGAATACCTAACATTCTAAGTCTATTCTGGAATTTATTATTTGTAAATTCCGTACCATTATCTGTTATAAGAGTTACTAATTTCTTTTTAGTTTTCCTTTCAGCAAATTTTATCCAATTAAAGAGATTTAGATACGTTTCAGTTTTGCTTTTCATTAAATAGCAAAACCCATATCTAGAAAAGTGGTCCATTATACTTAGTATGTATCGAGCTCCTCCTACACTTGGTTTTTTCGGACCTATTAAATCAGCAAATACTACTTCTAAAGGCTCTTTGGTAGTAAATCCATCAACTCTATTAGACGGTTTGACCTTGCTCTTGCTTTGATTGCAAGCATTACATTGCAAATACTTATTACAAGGTTTTAAACTTATTCCCTTAGATAATTCAACAGTTTTCTTAAGCATTTTAAAATTTAAATGCCCTAGCCTTCGGTGTAACAAGTGAATACATTCATCATGAGGTTTCTTATTATCATAAACCGTGTTAGCCACTTCTAAACCATTATCATTTAACACATATAATTCACCTCTTAAAGATGCAGTAATTTTCTTATCTTCTTTCTCAATGATGCAGTTTTCTCCTTTAAAAGTAACTACATATCCTAGTTTAACCAAAATTCTAACTGAAATTAAATTAAACTTAAGTTGTGGTACATATAACATTTTTACATTCTCTTTTATGAAAGAACAATATGCTATACCTTGACCTTTAGCTTTCAGTTTCCAGCCATTGGCTAACGATATCTGCTGTGTACTCTTGGACATTTTAATAAAATTTTTGTTATCATTTGTTATACAGTGGGATGCTCCACTGTCAACCACTCATAAATTATTTTTTACAGCTCCGTTACTATACATGGCTAACTCTAAATTTTTATTTATCTTTTGATGACTTTTAGTATTCTGGCCAGCGTTCTGGCGCTTTGCTTTTTTACAAAATCTTGCCAAATGTCCTCTTCCTCCACAATTAAAACACTTTTTAATTGCGTATGCAGTAGGAGATTCATTATCTTCTTTTTGAGGTTGCTCCCTCCTTAACTGATCTCTCTCAAGTCTTCTTCTTGCCTCTTCAATCAATCTGCCAGTTATATCAGTTAAAGTTAAACTTTCCTTTGGCAAAATTTCAAGGGAAGTGACGTAGTTGTCATAACTTTCATCTAGTGAAGATAGAATTATGTAGACTTGGTGTTGTTCAGAGAAAATAAGCTCTTTTTCGTGCAGTTCTTGAAAAATGCTTTGCATAGTTTTCAAATGTCTCAGCATATCACCATTCGTCTGGAGATGCGTCCTGAAAAGCTTCCGTGTTAGATTTATGTGAGCACCAACATTATCTCGGACATAAATCCTCTTCAGCTTCTGCCAACACCCAACAGCTGTTTGCTCTCCGTGGATATGAACAAGTTGCTGGTCAGACAGTGTTAAACCTATTATGCAAATAGCATGTTCATTTTTATGCATAAATTCTTCTATTTTTAGTCTATCTTCATCATCCTCTGGATCCCATTCTTCTAAGTTTGGTGGATTTTCAATTATGTTCCACAGACCTTTTCTTCGTAGAAGCAGACTACATTTCATAGACCATGATACATAGTTTGTTCCATCCAACTTGGAAATAAGGGATAAACTTTGTAAATTGACTTGTGCCATGTTTTCCTATATGGATATAAAACTATAATTAATAAAACACAGCTGTCTGTTTACTGTAATGTATAACAACACAAACTCTCACTTTTTACATAAATCTGTTTTATCACAGTTAAACTGACTTTGCAGCCTCTGGGCCCATAACCAGTGTTAAGCCTGGGTTCCCCAACCAGGGTTAAGGAGACAAGCTAAACAGAATGTGCAGCGTTAGTCAGATAGGCACACAGATAAATGAGTGAGATAAGTTTGTATGTTTATTAACATACAGTAAAAATAAGAGATACGCTTGTGCTATCAAAAATATAGTTTATTCCATTATGAGTTTATAGCATAGTCAAAATAACAGTCCAATAGTCATGTATCATTTAGTCAGTCCATTCACGGATATTCAGTTAGCAAAGTCCGTGTAGAATATCCTATGTCAGTTCACTTACAAATCAGTCCTTTGTCTCTCTCCCGTTCGAATAACGCAGTCTTGAGTCCATGCAGTAATTAGGGATCATCAAAGCCAGAGAGAGAGCAAGCTGTCGTCTTGCTTCTTTTAAAGTGCTTTCACAACCACTCCCTTAATTACAGTCCTACAGTTAAAGTTGCAGACACTTTAACTAACAAAATATGATTACATATTTATTATTTTACCTAAGCCAGTTAGGGTGAACAATGTTATCCCTAACAGTTCCAATTCTCCTCCATGTGTTTAACTTTAAAGAGCCTTTCTCTGGATACCAGGGACATTGCCGCCAGATCTCTTGCAGCAGCTCTCTCACATTATCTTTTGAAAGAACCATTTGCTCCCCCCCAGAGGGTTTAAAGAAGTTTGTGCTGACTAACTTCAGCAGCTCACTTACATGCCGTTCCTGTGGCTGAGAGAGTTTCCCCCCCAATGTTCCCTGAAAAAATCCTATTGTCCAGCAATAGTTAAGTACGTACTTTACCTATTCCAGGCGAGGAAACACGGAGGTCCGGACACGTACCACCTGCAGTGGATCACGTCGGGGTCACCACTTGTGGTGGTCTCCCATGGAAAGAATGAGACACAGGCTGGTGTACTCGGGATGGGAGTCCAGAGCAAATTCTAGTGCTCCCTTTTATTGAGAATTTTGTACATAGTAAGCATTCACATTGTGGATTAAAATAATTACATATAGTACACAGAATTGTTTACAGTCGTCTGAGCTGCTTAAATGTTTCTGGTGTTTGCTTTTAATTTCCTTGCTTTATCTCAGTGACCCTTAGGCAGACATGTATGTATAAGGTCTTAGACTAATCATTACCCAATGCTGAAGTCAAAGTTTATTCCCACATGTGTGGAAAAGTTCTGCTTTCTCAATTGAATCAATTCTATGACTCTGTTCTTGCCACGTAAACATTAATCCTTCTTGGATCAGCCATCTATAATTCACTTCCTTTTTCAATAGCATTTTGGTCAGAAATCGATATTCTCTTCTCATCTCTCTCACTCTTTTGGGTATTTGTTTTAAAACCACAATCTCTTTACCTTTGTATTTCAACGTCTTCTCTCTTTCAGCTTGTAATATTTGTGTTTTAATGGATTTTTTGGTAAATCTGATATGGACTTCCCTTGGTAAGTTATTTCTCATTGCATATCTTGTATAAACTCGGTATACCTCGTCTACTCCATCCATCATCTTTTCCTCTGTGATTTCCAAAGCATCCGCCAACAATTCTATCATTATTGCAGCCAAGTTTTGTCCTTTTTCTTCTTCTATATTTTGAAATCTGAGATAGAATTCTGACCTCTCCATCTCCCACCTCAACATCCCACTTTTATCTTGTTCAACCACTGTTAATCTGCTGTCAATATTTCCAAATCTTCTCCACTCTTTGTTTACCTTCTTCCTCAATTTTTTGGAATCTCTCATCATACTTCACCATCATTTGTTGAATATTTTCTACTTTTTCATCAGTCTTCTCTGTTCTTTGTTCAATAGTATCTGTTTTTATCTTGAGATCTTGGATTCCTTGCATAATCAATCTGTAAAGTCACCTTTTCTTGTTCTTTGTCTTGCTTCAACATTGTCTGAATTAAACGTTGTCCTCCCGCTGGTGGGGAGGCAGAGGTAGAGGTAGAAACGCCAGAAGATATGGGTTTCCTGCTCATTTTAAATGCTTCAAGATCTTCAAATTCTTTTTAACTTTTAATCTAACTGGTAGAATAGCCAATTATAATCCAAAATGGGAAAATCCAATAGTAAAAGGCCCGATGGCAAAAAAGAAAAAGAACAAAAAGAAGAAAGAGAAGAAGAAAAATCTTCAGGTTCTTCTAAACCCTAATCCAATTGTGAAATAATCCACAATAAAAAATGAAAAATAAAAAGAAGAAAAAAGCCCAAAAATAATAAGAATAGTTTAGAAGAAGAGGAACAAAAATAAGAAAAAAAAATCCTTCAGGTTCTTCACACCTTAATCCAATTGGAAAATCTCAATAATAAAAAGGAAAAGGCAGAATGGTCCAAAAACATGGATGGAAAAAGCAAAAAATCCCAGTAAAAAGAAGGAGAGGAAAAGAAAAATAAAGAAAAAATTCTGAGGCTTTCCCTTTAAAATAAAAAGCAAAAATAAGAATATTACTAAAATTAAAATTTACAGAGAGGCTGGTAAGGAGGGGTACCACAACTGAAAAAAAATAAGAAAACACTGCATTTTGTTTAGTTGTCCAAGGCTCTTATTATGACTCTCTTCTCCACAAGCTTCAAAGCCAAGCCTCAAGTGTTAAAATGTTGATAAGAGTCCAGGAAAGCACCTGTAATAATATTCTGCTGCGCTCTTCCCTCTATCTTATCAAATTGAAATGTCCTTGAGAAGGAGTCTTTTCACAGTTCTCTCCAAATCAAATAAAATATTTTCAAGCCTCTAGTTGGCAGTGTTACAAAGTTTCTTAATGCACCTCCCCCCCAGCCAGAAAAACTGAGTTTGAGTTAAGAAAAAAGAAAAGATATATATATATATATATATATATATATATATATATATATATATATATATATATATATATATATATATATAAAGAGAGAGAGCAGCCAAAGGGAGCCTCTATCCTAAAAGAAAATTAAAAAATCAAAAAGGAGCATAAGAATATATATGAGGGAAAATTCAGTCTGGTTAACTACAAAATCACACTAAAGTCCAAAGAAAAAGTAAGAGAAAGAAAGAAAAAGATCCAAGCCTCAATTTGACGTCCCTTTAAAATACGCCGCTCATACAGTTTTGTCAAAAAAAATCTCACAGGTTTCTTCTCATATTCAGAGTGTCCTTTCAAATCTCAGCAAATTAACAAAAAAGAAAGAAATTTCTCACCCAGCCGACACACTTTCACTTTCAGCCTCTTCCGTTCCAGAGCTGTCCCAACTTCAGCAGCTATGGAGGCTGCCTCTCCACCGCCAGCAAAAGGACTTCTCCTGGATCAAACCAGGGACTTTGCGATGTCCCTGGGATCCAGAGAGTGTGCCCTTCACGGTCACCATCTCTACGGGACGGTTTAGTTCCGTTGGGACCGACCAGGGGCGAAAATATCAGCTGCGATCTCGGAGCCCCGAGATCGCAGCTGTATCGCCGAAACGAAGCTCCGCCTTCTCCCCAAGTTTGTTATGGTAATAAGGAGAAAAAAGAAATTATTCGAGACTTCTATGGGCAATTATATAAACAAGAGAATATTGATGAGGAAAAAGTCAAACAGTATTTACAGAATGCTAACCTACCGAAGATATCTAAAGAGACTGAAGAAATGCTAGAAAGCAATATAACAATGATGGAATTAACTGAAGCACTTAAGAAACAAAATAATGGGAAAGCACCAGGTCCAGATGGGCTTCCGGCAGAATTTTATAAAACATTACAAGAATCATTAAGTATTCCATTGCTAGAAGTTATGAATGAAGTTATGTTAAAGAAGATGATACCCAAAACATGGTCAGAGGCTTATATTACACTTATTCCAAAAGAAGAGGCTGACCCACTGCAAATTAAGAACTATAGACCTATTTCTTTATTGAATGCAGACTATAAAATCTTTGCTTCAATTTTAGCAGAAAGTCTTAAAAAATACTTAAATAATTTCATTCACCCAGATCAAAATGGATTTCTGCCAGAGACAAATTAGAGACAATATGAGAGTAATCTTGGATACTTTGGAATATTATGAGGCACACCCTGAAAAGCAAATGGCTTTGATATTCCTAGATGCTCAAAAGGCATTCAACAATGTGAACTGGAGATTTATGTTATTACTATTGGAACAGATGGGTTTTGCCAGAAAATTTATCCAAGCAATAGAAGCCATATACAATAAGCAGACAGCAAAGGTAATGATGGAGGGAGAACTTACAGACTTTATCAATATAAGAAAAGGCACAAGACAAGGATGTCCCCTATCTCCTTTGCTATTTGTATTGACTTTGGAAGTGTTGAATAGAAATATTAGAGATGATAAAAGCATAAAAGGAATGAAAATTAAAAAGGAATAATTTAAACTGCAAGCCTTTGCTGATGACCTAGCCTTTATTTTGGAAGATCTGTTAGAAACAGCTCCAAAGTTATTGGAAAAGAAAGAGATATATGGTGAGGTGGCTGGTTTGAAAATAAATAAAGACAAAACAAAGATTTTGACAAAGAACATGCTCCTGAGACAGAGAGAAGAACTGGCAGATCTGTTGAAAATTCAAGTTACGAATAATGTCAAGTATCTGGGGATATGCTTGACAGAAAGATGTAGCACATTAAAAGAGAATAATTATATTAAACTTAAACAACAGATAGCTTTAGAAATGGGAAAACTTACAATTGTCATTAATAGGGAGAATTTCAACAATCAAGATGAATATTTTACCCAGAATTCTATTTCTGTTTCAAACAATACCAATTAGGCTTGGAAAAGACTATTTTGAAGATTTAAATAAAATTATGCTGAAGTATATATGGCAAGGTAAGAAAGCGAGAATAAAGCTAAAGCTTTTGCAAGACGCTAGAATTAGAGGAGGTTTTGGCCTGCCCAATTGGGAATTGTACTACCAAGCTGCAAATTTGATGTGGGTCAAGGAATGGATAACATTAAGAAAGACTAGATTGTTGACACTGGAAGGTCATGATTTGCTGTTGGGTTGGCACGCTTTTTTATGGTATAAGGGAACTAAAACACAGGGTTATTTTAGAAGACATTATATACGGGAGTCTTTGTGGTTAAATTGGGAGAAGATAAAAAGACAATGTTGTTAGGGATAACATTGTTTACCCTAACTGGTTTAGGTAAATAATAATATGTTATCATGGTTTATAAGTTAAAGTGTCTGCAACTTTAAATATGGGAATGTAATTAGGGGAGTGGTTGTGAAAGCACTTTAAAAGAAGCAAGACGACAGCTTGCTCTCTCTCTGGCTTTGATGATCCCTGATTACTGCTTGGAATCAAGACTGCATTGCTCGAATGGGAGAGAAACAAAGGACTGATTTGTAAGTGAACTGACATAGGATATTCTGCACGGACTTTGCTAACTGAATATCCGTGAATGGACTGACTAAATGATACATGACTATTGGACTGTTATTTTGACTATGCTATGAACTCATAATGGAATAAACTATATTTTTGATAGCACAAGCGTATCTGCTATTTTTACTGTATGTTAATAAATATACAAACTTAGCTCACTCATTTATCTGTGTGCCTATCTGACTAACGCTGCACATTCTGTTTAGCTTGTCTCCTTAACCCTGGTTGGGGAACCCAGGCTTAACACTGGTTATGGGCCCAGAGGCTGCAAAGTCAGTTTAACTAGGATAAAACAGATTTATGTAAAAGTGAGAGTTTGTGTTGTTATACATTACAGTAAACAGACAGCTGTGTTTTATTAATTATAGTTTTATATCCATATAGGAAAACATGGCACAAGTCAATTTACAAAGTTTGTCCCTTATATCCAAGCTGGATGGAACAAACTATGTATCATGGTCAATGAAATGTAGTCTGCTTCTACGAAGAGAAGGTTTGTGGAACATAATTGAAAATCCACCAAACGTAGAGGAATGGGATCCAGAGGATGATGAAGATAGACTAAAAATAGAAGAATTTATGCATAAAAATCAACAAGCTATTTGCATAATTGGGTTAACCTTAACTGACCAACAGCTTGTTCATATCCATGGAGAACAAACGGCTGTTGGGTGTTGGCAGAAGCTGAAGAGGATTTATGTTTGAGATAATGTTGGTGCTCACATAAATCTAACACGGAAGCTTTTCAGTACGCATCTCCAGAAGAATGGTGATATGCTGAGTCATTTGAAAACTATGCAAAGCATTTTTCAAGAACTGCACGAGAAAGAGCTTATTTTCTCTGAACAACACCAAGTCTACATAATTCTATCTTCCCTTGATGAAAGTTATGATAACTACGTAACTTCACTTGAAATTTTGCCAAAGGAAAGTCTAACTTTAACTGATATAACTGGCAGATTGATTGAAGAGGCCAGAAGAAGGCTTGAAAGAGACGAGTTAAGGAGGGAACAACCTCAAAAAGAAGATAATGAATCTCCTACTGCATATGCAAATAAAAAGTGTTTTAATTGTGGAGGAAGAGGACATTTGGCAAGATTTTGTAAAAAAGCAAAGCGCCAGAACGCTTGCCAGAATACTAAAAGTTATCAAAAGAAAAAGAAAAATTTAGAGTTAGCCATGTATAGTAACGGAGCTGTAAAAAATAATTTATGGGTGGTTGACAGTGAAGCATCCCACTGTATAACAAATGATAACAAAAATTTTATTAAAATGTCCAAGAGTACACAGCAGATATCGTTAGCCAATGGCTGGAAACTGAAAGCTAAAGGTCAAGGTATGGCATATTGTTCTTTTACAAAAGAGAATGTAAAAATGTTATATGTACCACAGCTTAAGTTTAATTTAATTTCAGTTAGAATTTTGGTTAAACTAGGATATGTAGTTACTTTTAAAGGAGATATCTGCATAATTGAAAAAGAAGATAAGAGAATTACTGCATCTTTAAGAGCTGAATTATATGTGTTAAATGATGATGGTTTAAAAGTGGCTAACATGGTTTATGAAAATAAGAAACCTCATGATGAATGTATTCACTTGTTACACCGAAGGCTAGGGCATTTAAATTTTAAAATGCTTAAGAAAACTGTTGAATTATCTAAGGGAATAAGTTTGAAACCTTGTAATAAGTATTTGCAATGTAATGCCTGTAATCAAAGTAAGAGCGGGGTCAAACCGGTAAATAGAGTTGATGGATTTACTACCAAAGAGCCTTTAGAAGTAGTATTTGCTGATTTAATAGGTCCGAAAAAACCAAGTGTAGGAGGAGCTCGATACATACTAAGTATAATGGACCACTTTTCTAGATATGGGTTTTGCTATTTAATGAAGAGCAAAACTGAAACGTATCAAAATCTCTTTAATTGGATAAAATTTGCTGAAAGGAAAACTAAAAAGAAATTAGTAACTCTTATAACAGATAATGGTACAGAATTTACAAATAATAAATTCCAGAACAGACTAAGAATGTTAGGTATTCAACATAAAATAGACCACCTGATAGGTATCAAGCAAGTATAGTTTGCCAAGTAACTAAAGTTCCAACTAGTGTAGATGAACTTAAAATGTATCCTGCTAAGGATCAGGAGAATTGGCAAAAGGCAATGGAAAAAGAACTAAATTCATTAAAGGTAATGAAAGTATATGAAGATGCCATATGACCTCCAGGAGAAAAATCCATTGGGTGCAAATGGATTTTTAAAGTAAAAACTGGAAATGATGGGACTGTTACCCATAAGGCTAGGTTAGTAGCTCAAGGATTTAATCAAACTGCATCTGATTACGATGAAGTTTTTGCACCAAGTCTTAAAGCAACATCTTTGAGAGCAGCTTTAGTGTGGGCAGCTAAGAAAAACTATGTCATTAACCATTTAGATGTAGAAACTGCTTATTTGCATGCACCATTGCAGCACACTATATATTTAAGAAAACCAGTAGGTATAAAAGACAATAAAGTAAATAGTAATGATTGTTGGAAACTCAAAAAGAGTCTTTATGGGTTGAAACAATCTGGTTTGAGTGGAACCAATATATTGTGAAAGAGTTAAACAATATAGGTTTTAAATCTGGTTTAGCAGATCCATGTGTGTTTAAAAGAGAAAATAATGGAACTGTGTCATTATTGTTATTATTTACAGATGATATTGCTTTGATAACTAAGACTAATAATGAAGCTAATGAGATTATATCATTATTAGCCAAAAAGATAAAATTAAAGCATTTAGGTGAAATTAAAAAGTATCTAGGATTGACAATTAACAAAACTAAAAATAGTTTTAAGATATCTCAAGAAGATAAGATTTGTCAATTAATTAAAACATATAAAATGGAACTTTGTAAACTGGCAAAGACTCCAATGAGTCAGGAAGTTTGCCAAACTAATGATCAAAGTCCCAAATTTGATAAGTCTATATATCAATCTTTGATTGGCAGCTTATCATATATAAGCAATTGGTCTAGACCAGATATAGCTTATAGTGTAAATCAGCTGGCACGTTTTAATTCAGATCCACATCAATGTCATTGGCAATCATTAAAGAGAATTTTAAGATATCTTAAAGGAACAATGAACCATGCATTGTATATAGAACCAAAGGGTGATTTGAGTCTTAGTGCCTGTGCAGATGCAAGTTTTGCAACTGATATAAACACTAGAAAATCAACATCTGGGATGGCTATATTATTTGGTAAGACACTAATAGGGTGGAGGTCAATCAGACAACAGCATATCAGCTTGTCTACGATGGAAGCGGAATTTTCATGGCTGTCATTACTATGCACTGACTTAATTATGTACAAACAGTTATTATTAGACATGGGTATAACTGTTAAAGATTCCATTATTGTGTACGAGGACAACCAGGCAGCCATAAAATTAACTACTAGTATTGCTGTAAAAACTAGATCAAAACATACTGATTTAAGAGACTTCCGGTTTGCGTGGCTTCGGGGCAGCAGGAATTCGCGACAGCTCGCGATTCCTGCTGTGCTAGCCGTCGAGGTACCCCCGATCCAGATGGGTCAGGGGGATATGGCTGCCCTGTAGGGACAGCTGAAGAGAGAGGGGAGTCGGATAGGGAGGTGGGGGTATCGCAGACCCCCCCCTTCTCCGGGAAAACCCCTTTTTCCCAAGGCGGTGGAGCGGCGGTCAGCAATGGCCGCCACGAAGACGCCAGCAACCGGGTAAGAACTGTGCTGGAGGAAGTGTGAAGAGTGAAAGTTCTGTCTGAGCCGGGTCAAGTAACACCTTTTAAATTGCCTGGAATTGAGCTGCTTGAATTGCTGGAGGATACATTGTATCCCTAAGAAGAGCGAAAAGCGGCGGAGAAGCTGTTAAAGGGATTTTTTTTTTTTTTTTACTCTCCCACCCCACGGAAAAAGCAGAAATATTTGGATATATTAGACATTGAAAGTGGATTGCCTTGAAAGCTGAAGCTAAGAGACAAAGGGATTTTTGGACATTGAAAAATTTAAGAAATTGGAAAATCTCTGCTGGAGGTATGGATTTTTGATTATTTAAAATTGTCATTGCAAGTGGGAAGGGAGAAAAAAAAATTGGAGCAGAAGCTGAAAAAGGAGGAGATTGTCTAGAACGTCTTTGTGGATCCCAAATGAAGATATATGGTAATTGGAGCTCTTTGATTAAAAATTAATTCAGAAAGAGAAAGAGAAGAAGGAAGAAAAGTATTAACTTTTGGAACTTTTTTTTTTTTAATTGCTTTTGATTGTCTTTGATTAAAAATACTTGTGGTTGTTTTGGAAAAAGTTTCCCTTTTCATAATGGCATCGTCTGTGGATGAACTAGAGATTGAATATCAAAAATATAAAAAAAAAGATACTTTGGGCGCTTTGTTTCAATTCTTAGAAATGGCGTTATGTTCTTTTGAAAAGTTGATTACGCAGCAGAAGGACTGGGACAAGGAAGAAGAGGAAGAAGAAGCCTTCTTTGATGAACAATGGGTCCCTTCCGGAGAGGAGGAGAAAAAGGATAAGAAAAAGGGGATTTTAAGAATTATAAAAACAACCAAAAGAGAGAAAAATGAGCGAAAAGATGGAGGCAAGGTTAGAAAGCAAAGGAAAAGGAGCAAGAAAAGCGAAGAGAAAAAGCAAAGGGGTAGAAAGGGCAAGGAGAAGAATAAGCAAGAGAGAAAGGGGGGGAGGAGAAGCCTTAATGGGGGGAAGCAAGACCTAAAGAAAAAAAGTTTATTTAGAGACAATGGGTGAATTTAATTTAGATTAAAAGAGGGATTCTGGAGGGTATATAAGAGTGTGTTTTTATATGTATATTTAGAATATAAAATTTATTATGTAATTTTAGAATCTTTTAAACAGAATCCCAAGAAAGATTGCTATATGTAGTATTTCTAAGTTAGGGTAATGAGTTATAGATGTTACTCCAATTGGTGTACAGGAGAAGTATAGTAAAAGAAAAAAAAGATGAATGGATAATTGGAAATAGAACAGACAAAGAATGTTGTTGAAAATGGTAATAAGATATGGAAGGATATATATGCTTTTTTTTTTTGGATTTTGTATATTGATAAAAGGCAATAAAATTTTAATTAATAAATAATTTGGATGGAAAAGAGAAGTAGGGACAAGATATGAAGTTAATATTATATGAAATATTGATATTATAATCTGGAAATGTTATGCCTTATTGGTCTTTTATTATTATTTTTTCTTAGAAAAGAATTTATAAGCTGCTATGCCTTAATTCTTTGTGCATTGTTTTTATAAAACTGATAAAAATGGTTTTTATATATATATATAAAAAAGAAAATGATAATAAGATATGGAAGGAGATATGGGTTGAATATGATGTTTGAATTTGTGTCTGTGTAAAGAGTTTTAACCCGGGAACAGACAACCTTCAGAAAAGATCTTTTAGTTTTGTTTATGTTTTGTGTTTGTATGTTTGTGTATTGTGTTTATGGTAAAACTAACAAAATTTGTTTTTTATAAAAAAAAAAAGGAAAAAAGAATCAATAAAACCTTGGAGGAATGTTAGACGAGAATAATTTAAACAAGCCAGAAAGAAAAGAATATGATGACTATAAAATGGATAAATATGGAAGAGAAATGAAATTGAATAGGAGTAAAGAGAAATAATGAGAAATTTGCTGAAAGATATTTGTGTGTCCATATGGAGATGGGATAAATTGGAATTATGCTGTATAAAAATAATGTTTTGTTTGACTTGTAAGGATTTACAATGTTAAGAGGTTTTATGTGTTTATGTATTTAATGGTTAATGATGTGTTGTTTTATCTTTAAAATTAATAAAAATTTGTTTCAAAAAAAAAAACATACTGATTTAAGATACTTAAATGTTAGAGAATCTGTAAAGAATGGGCTAATTAAATTGGAATACTGCATGACAGAAGAAAACATTGCAGACCAATTTACAAAAGCTCAAGGAGTAAGCAAGTTTAAAGAGAGTTGTAACAAATATGATTTAAAGATGTAAATAGTTATATTTATTATTATTTCCTAAAAGGGGAGAATGTTAGGGATAACATTGTTTACCCTAACTGGTTTAGGTAAATAATAATATGTTATCATGGTTTATAAGTTAAAGTGTCTGCAACTTTAAATATGGGAATGTAATTAGGGGAGTGGTTGTGAAAGCACTTTAAAAGAAGCAAGACGACAGCTTGCTCTCTCTCTGGCTTTGATGATCCCTGATTACTGCTTGGAATCAAGACTGCATTGCTCGAACGGGAGAGAAACAAAGGACTGATTTGTAAGTGAACTGACATAGGATATTCTGCACGGACTTTGCTAACTGAATATCCCTGAATGGACTGACTAAATGATACATGACTATTGGACTGTTATTTTGACTATGCTATGAACTCATAATGGAATAAACTATATTTTTGATAGCACAAGCGTAT
Organism: Hydrophis major; assembly: GCA_033807585.1. Lineage (NCBI taxonomy): Eukaryota > Metazoa > Chordata > Lepidosauria > Squamata > Elapidae > Hydrophis > Hydrophis major. The sequence goes on from JAUCBL010000017.1 coordinate 2,967,623, forward strand.
CTGTTATTTTTACTGTATGTTAATAAACATACAAGCTTAGCTCACTCATTTATCTGTGTGCCTATCTGACTAACGCTGCACATTCTGTTTAGCTTGTCTCCCTAACCCTGGTTGGGGAACCCAGGCTTATTTGAAAATTCCAGTTTGGTTATCGACTATTGAAGCATTTTCCTATCCTATAATTTATAAGAAGGAACAAACAGTTAGATATGGGGAACTATTGGATGAAAAGGGTGAACTTAAATCGATACAAAAGTTAGAGGAACAAGGTATAAAGATGAATTGGTTTTCATATTCGCAAATACATTCAAGGTATGATGAAGATTCTAAAACAGAGGGATTTTATGATAAACAGACTGATTTAGATAAGATCTTGATGGGTACTGATGAGAAGGCGATTAAAAAATTATATGGTTATTTACTGGGAATTAAATTAGAGGAAGAACAAGTTAAAGAAACTATGATTGTTTGGGGGAAGAATTTTGGATATGGGATTGATTTAGAGAAATGGCAAAAACTGTGGTCTCAAAATTATAAAATGACAATGTCAACAGCATATAAAGAAAATTTGTATAAGATGTTTTAAAGGTGGCACTTTCCCCCGACGAGAATAGCAAGAATGTTCAAGAATAAATCTGAAAAATGCTGGAAATGTCATCAGATACCTGGCTCATATTACCATATGTGGTGGACTTGTGAGGACGCTAGAAAATATTGGACTAAAATTCACATGTGGTTGGAAAAAAATGATAAAGAAACGTATAGATTTGAAACCGGAGTTCTTTTTATTGGGAATCTTACCAGATACATACAATAAAGACTTGAAATATTTGATTGTAAATGTATTAACAGCGGCTAGGATTGTATTTGCTAAAAATTGGAAGAATGAGAAAATACCATCGCAGGAAGAAATTATAAAGAAAATATTGGAATGTGCTGAGATGAGTAGATTGACGTTGGAAATTAGAGAGCAAGAGGATAAACAATTTTATGAAATTTGGGATCTTTTCTATCAATGGTAAAATGACAAAATACAATAATAGAATATTTAGAATGTTAGACAGCAAGGAATATCTTTATTTTTTCTTTTTCTTTTGTTATTTGATTTGTTTTAGAATAAACTGTTTAAAGTATTGTTATCTCATAAAGCATGAATGATTAAAAGTATAGTCAAATGATTTTTTAAGAGCGATATTAGGATATATAAGTTTGGATTGACAATATGAGTTGTTATGTAACATAATTGTAATTGAGACTACAAAATGAATGCACAAAACGGAAGAACCAACTGACACACTGTATGTACATAAGAGAGCTGATGTTTTTATGTCTTGTTTGTTTTGTTTGTTTGTAGAAAATCAATAAAATTGTTTTCAAAAAAAATAATAATCTTAGACTGGCCTGAAGCGGCCTTCCCCCTTTGGGATGGGTAATATTGGGGTATTCCATTGTGACTCGGTAGGCACCAAACTATGATGTTTCAAATATAGGTTAATAATTTCCTGGATTGCTTGCATAATATGTCTGGGATATGCCCTTTGTCTGATTCTCACAGGCACCTTCATTGGTGCTTCTTCCACTATAATAGGAGGATGGTGGGCAGCAAAACTGAGGGGGGGGGTTGTCTTCCGCCCACAACTGAGGAACATTAAACTGCTTCCATTTATCCTCATCCCCCTGTCCTATGTCCCTGGAGACCATAAGTCTCCATCCCTCTTCTAGGGGTACGGACAAGTTCACTTTTCCATACCCCAATTTCATTGTCCCATCCTCCTCAAAAGAGATCTGTGCTCGGAGTTTGCACAGCAGATCTCTCCCCAATAACGGGATAGGGCAGTCAGGCATGTACATAAACTGATGTATTATGGCCTGTCCCTTCATCGTGCATACAAGGGGTTCTAGAAAGGGACGCTGCAATATACTTCCTGTTGCACCCTGGATATTAATAGTATGATGGGATGCCTGAGCCAAGGGCTGAGTTAGAACTGACCGGGTAGCTCCAGTATCTACTAGAAAAGTTACAGGTTTGCCTCCAACATTTAGCCTGACCATAGGTTCTGGGAGGCTTTCTGAACCCGGTCGGCCTCAATCCCACTCTTCTACCTCTGCCAAGCCTATTAAGGGAGTTCTCCCTAGACCCCTTCTTTTATCTTGCCTTCCCCGGCCCCTTTCCAGGGGTCTTCTGAGACCATTCTCCACTACAAAGCTGAGATTCCTCGGAGAAGGTGCACCTCTGCATTCTGGCCTTTCTTCCTTGTTCCTTTCAGGACACTCCCCTTTCCAGTGTCCTTGCTTCTTACAGAAGGTGCACTGATTGCGTCCTAGCCCTGACCTGCCGCCCCTCGGCAGGCCAGTTCCCCTGCCCCTTGGGGTCCACATCATGGCTGCCACCATTAGCTCAGCTTTTCGTTGCATTTTTTGGTCCTTCTTTCTTTCCTCCTCCTTATCCCTATTCACAAAGACTTTCCTTGCCACCTCCATGAGTTCACTCCTGGGTTTTCCTGGAGCCCCCTCAAGTCTTTGCAACTTACGTCTTATGTCTAGTGCACTCTGGGGGATAAATGCCATAGTCAGCATTTGAGCGTTTTCTGGGTCTGTGGGATCAATGGGGGTATACATACGATAGGCATCAATAAGACGAGTATAAAATGCTTCTGGGCTCTCAGTGGGTTCTTGCAACACTAGAGAGGGTTTGGACATATCGACTGTGGGTTTTCCTGCCAGGTGAACAGCCCGCACTACCAATGACTGATAATTCCACAGCTTTTCCTTATCCTTGTCCTTGTAAAGATCCCATCCTGGATCACTAGACGGGTACTTAGTTTCAACAAGGTATGTAAGACTGTTATATATCATAACATCAGGCTTTAGTATTTCGGTTACTGTGATTTTAATTTTCTCCCTTTCCTCTGGATTAAACAGGGTCTCCAGAAGCTGCTGGATGTTTAGCCAGTTGGGATTGTGTGCATCCACTATCATCTTTACTAAGTCAGCTATTTCCATGGGTTTCTCACTGAATGGACCATAATGTAGCTTTCAATTCAGTAAGTGTGAGGTAGTGAAGGGTACGTGTTGAAACAGTGAAAGAGTGACTGATTCAGTGGGGTTCTTGGGGTTAATTGCTACTTGGTCAACTCGCCTAAGAGGAGCAACAAGGGAAGCCTGCTCTGTTTTTGCCCTAGTTATGGCGGCTACCGATTCGGTCTCAGGTTGAGGGCCCGGGAGAGGGTCAGGCCATGACTCTACCGGGGTGGATGTCCCCCGAGGAGATGGGAGAGGGTCAGGCCATGACTCTACCAGGGTGGATGTCCCTGGGGGAGATTGGTCACCTTGAGCTGATTGATCGTGTGTCTCTGGTGGATTCCTAGGGCTTCTCACAAAGGGGGATAATTGATCTAATCGGGCCATAAACCCTGATACCCCTGATGATTCTTCACCCTCAGATGTGCTATCGAAACCCCCTGGAGGCACATAAGGGGTGGTGGGGTTTGATACTTCCTCTGGAAAGCTAGGCAGGACCTGTACTGTTTTCTGTAACTTCTTAAGAGTCACGTTTCGTGATAGTAAGGCCTTACAACGTCACATTTTAAGCTTTTTAAGCCATGGAGGAGGGCGATTCAACAGATCAAGCCAGACATCTATGTATGGGGCCTGATCAGGATGTCCTAGAGTGGGGTGAAATACTAACCGATGTACCTGCACTGCTATAGGGATATCTAGTGTGCCTATAGGGGGCCACCCAAACCCAAATGTTGGCCATTCCACCTCACAAAGTTTCTGTAGTTTGAGCCTACTCCACGTATAACCATAATCCTGGGACTGATATGCTTCCTTAAAATGTTTCAGCATAACTTCTAGCGGGGTCACGGGCTTACTTTCTCCACCACCCATGAGCCACCCAATTAACCAGATGAGACAAATGAGGAAAGGGATTGGAGAGGAGGGTATGTGGTCCCTCCTTTTCCAAACACACCAGGGATTTACACACATCCACGCCCGACCCAGGGAGCTGGATATGCACAGTCTCCGATGGGAACTGCAGACGCCACTCGCTTTCTACTTGCCCATGGTGCTGGACACTCACAGTCACCAATGGGAACCACAGTAGCCTCTCACCTCAGTCGTCCTTGACAATTCCACCCACCTTACCTTAAGAGAGGGTGATCAGTCCTCTCCTCCGTCCCTGCTTACACGGAGGGATTATTTCCCAAATCCAATACTTGCCTGCAGGCGTCTTCCTTCTCCACAGCTGGCGAGAAGATGTCCTGGTCTCCTCATCTTTCACCTGTGGTTCTTGGAAGTGTCAATCGCCGCCGCCAGAGAACAGCAGTCTCAGGAAGTCCCTCGGATTCAACAGACTGATGGCGCCTGGGATGTTCCCTTTAACTCACTGATACACTGGCAGTCGGGATGGACCCTCCAGAGGGCCTCAGGGCCCCTTGTGTCCCGTCTGGGTTGCCATAAATGTTGCAGCAAATCTTGCTTCCAAATCAGGACACAAGACCACAAAAGGTTGGAGAATACAGGTTTTATTTGCGCAAAGTGTTCAGAGCATTAACATGGCAAATTCTGAACCCCCAGCTCTTCCTGAGACAATAGTTTTATACCCAATATGACATCAGCGGGGACTTGGGCGTTATACTTATCGCTTTTACCAAATAAGGACAAAATTGCATACATTTCTAAAGGAAATATAAAGAGGAAATAACAAGTATATTTTTGATCACTCAGCTATCTTACACCATCAGTTATTTTCCATGTTCACCCTTGTTTACAATAACATGGTTAGTTCAAGTTCCTGAGTTCAGCAATCTTGTGGGTTACACAATGTTATGTTAAGCATAGTGACAGGAAGAGACCTTTGCTAAATATGACTTGTTGACCTGTATAAAATGTGCTTAATATGCTTTATGTGAAAAATGCTTTATATGCTCTTTTTCCACCGCTTCAAAACAATATCTTGGTTTAAAGATAGATAGAACTAGGAGAGGATACAAGATCTCACAAGCAGATAAAAGTAACCAATTACTAAAAAGTTATAAAATGGAACTTTGTAAGCCGGCTAAAACACCAATGAGCCAGGAGTTTAGCCATAGTGATGTTCAAAGTCCTATTTTTGATAAGAACATTTATCAGTCTTTCATTGGTAGTTTATCTTATCTCAGTAGTTGGTTGAGGCGAGATATCACATGCAGTGTTAATCAATTAGCAAGATTTAATGCTGAGCCAAGCTGCTCAACGTGTGTTAAGATATCTGAAACAAACAATGCATTATGCATTGTATTTGGAGCCTAAAGATGAACTGAGTTTAACTGCATATGCTGATGCAAGTTTTGCTACAGCCATAAATACACGAAAATCTACATCAGGTACTGTAGTATTATTGGGAAAGGCATTGATTGGATGGAGGTCTATAAGACAGAAACATTTAAGTTTGTCAACAATGGAGGCTGAATTCTCATGTTTGTCTTTACTATGTACAGATTTAGTTTTGTATGAGCAATTACTAATTGACATGGGAATTGATGTAACAGATTCTATTGTTGTTTACGAAGATCACCAATCAGCAATACAGATGGCTTCAAATATTGCTGTTAAGACAAGAACGAAACACACAGATTTAAGATATTTAAATGTGAGACAATGTGTGCAAAGTAAGTTGATCAAGCTGGAATACTGTATGTCAGAAAACAATATAGCAGTTCATTTTACAAAGGCCCAAGGCTCTATAAAGCATAAGGTGGACTGTGAAGATTATGGACTTAGAATGTAAGGTTGTATATATTGTCCTACCCAAAAGGGGAGAATGTTAGGAATATAAGTCACCTAACAGCTATTTGGGTTGGACAACATTTAAACCAGGATAGACATTTTAATACTGTCTCTTTAAGAGAATCCTAAAAGTGTAATTGGGTGTGGTTTCTCAAATGGCCATAAGATGGAGCCAGAAACCTGGGTTGTCTTAGTCTCAGAAGAAGTCTCAGTGAGTCTCTGTTTCCTTCTGTTGGAGAGTTTTGCTGTTCCTGTATTGACTGTTATTCTTGGATTTGATGTAAGTCTGATACTGAACTGTTTTTGACACTGGACTTTGTTATTTGGATTATCCCTGGACTGAAAACTGACTGATCTTACCTGTGAATGACTTTGGACTGCTTGTTTTGAACTGTGCTTAAACATTTCTGGAAGTAAAAACCTACATTTACTGTACAGTGTATCTGTGTGCTGTGTTGCTGTGTGTATTATTCAAACACTTCTCTCAAATATGTCTCCCTGTATGCTCTCATTCTCCTAATGGGGAATTACCTCAACAGTCTCTACTGTTGATACTGTGTTGTCTAGTATTGTAAGAGGTGGTAGTATGGGAGGGTTTCTTCTAAAGTCTACCACCATATCCATGTTTTTTTAAAAAAATGATTTTTATTATATTTTCCACCAATACAAGTCATATTCATATCTATGACAGTATTCTGACATTGACAAATATAGTCATCTTATAAATCATCTTATATTTTATATGCATCAACCAATAACTATTATTTCTATCCATAATTGTCTCTATCTTATATATTTGTATATTTTATATATCTATCATATCATTCTCTTAAGGTCTCTTATATTAATTACACTAATCTATTCTTATTTCTTCTGTCTATTCTCTAACCATTCATACCATTTATGCCAAATTGAGCAATATTCGGAACTTTCCTTCTCTTTCATTTCTAGTGTAAGCATATCCATTTCCACACATTCCAGTATTTTATGTAGAATTAAGTCCTCTGGAGGGGTGTTAGGCCCTTTCCACATTTGTGCAAAAGCTATCCTGGCTGCCGTTAGAATGTGTAAAATAATATATTTTAGCTCTCTTGGGCATTGAACCTTGATTATTCCTAATAGGAAGAGTTCTGGTTTAGGTTCAATTTGATATCCAGTAATTTTCTGCATCCAATTTTTAATTTTAATCCAATAGTTCTTGGTCTCAGGACAAAGCCACCAAATATGATAGAAGGTACCATCTGTTTGTTGACATTTCCAACATTTTGGGCTTGTGTTGGGATATATCTTAGCCAATCTCGTTGGTGCCAAATGCTACTGGTAAAACATTTTCTTTATATGCCGTGGATGTCGTTAATTTGTAATTTGTACTGCATAGTTTCTCCCATTCTTCTAAGTCGATGTTATATCCAAAGTTCTGAGCCCATGCTATTATGGTGCTCTTCACAATTTCTTCTTCCATTTTAAATTCCAATAAGTACCTATATGCTTTAAGATATAAATTTTTGTTCTCGTCCAACTAGAATTTTGTTTGAGTTTGCCCTTTGTCAAATCCAGATTCTTCTTGATCTTTTTATATCTATTTTGAATTTGTAAGTATGGCCACCAATCAATTATGATTCCTTGTTCTCTAAGTTCTTGATTCAACTTTAATTTCCATGATTATCTAATAATTCATTATAATTTACTATTTTTCTTATATCTAATCTGTTCGGTTTGGCTCTACGTGGCCGTCCCGGACCTAGAACCTAGCCTCCCTCTGCAGCCCGGTTCTTCCGACCGAGCCCTGCACTTGCTTGCTTGCTTGCTTACTTAGTTTCCAAGCGATCGTTCCCTCCACCTCCGCCAGTCTGGGCTGCTTCTGCACGCCTTCCTCCTCCTGGGCGGAGCATAAAGATGGGTGAAACGCTTCACTGAAGTTGGGAGTCTCTGAGCATGTGCAGAGTACCTCCCCTTGCTTGGCCCGATGGAAGTGGACCTTGGGTTGAAGCAAAGAGGGTGAGGTTGGCTGCATCACTGCCCCAGGGAGGTTGGCACTGCAAAATTGGATGCCAAAGGGGGCTGGAGAAGGGGCAGAAGGGCAGCTGCAGGGGGCTGCAGAAGGGGCAGAGGGGCAGCTGCATTAAGGAGCAGGAAGATCGTAGCCATGGTTTATTCATTGACTAAGCCGGAATCACACAGCATGCTAAACTCTAAACCAGAATGGCTGGGTTGATATATTCAGCCCAATTTATCTCAACCTTGGCAACTTGTGTGGACTTAAATTCCCACTCTGGCTTTGCTCTACTAACTTTCTCAGAGTGCCACTGCTGTCGCATTCTTTCTTTCTGTCTGTCCATACATACATACATACATACATACATACATACAAAAGTTCTGCCTGCCTGTCTGCCTGCCTTTCTGTCTGTCTGTCTACCTATCTACCAATATAGATCTATCTATCTATCTATCTATCTATCTATCTATCTATCTATCTATCTATCTATCCATCCATCCATCCATCCATCCATCCATCCATCCATCCATCCATCTATCCAAAATGTCTGTCTGTCTGCCTGCCTTCCTGCCTGCCTACCTACTTATCTACCAATATAGATCTACCTACCTACTTACCTATCAATCTACTTACCTACCTACCTACCTATCCATACATTCATCCAAAAGGTGAATCAACCTACCTACCTACCTGTCTCTGTCTGTCTGTCTCTCTCTCTCCATCCATCCATGTTTGAAGCGCCAGCCCCGCAGACACATTGGGAAAGTAGAGCAAAGCCAGTCTGGGAAGGAGGGAGGGGGAGAGAGAGAGAGAGACAGAGACAGAGACAGAGACCTAGAGAGACCTGATGCATCAGATTGAAATGAGGCCTAGTTTAGACTGAGGCCCTTTTCCACATTGAAACATCTTTGGCTTCTATTAAAGGTTTTGTGGATGAAACATGGTCAAGACTATCAGGAAGCTCTCACATTTTGTTGAGGCTTTAAACAGGATCCATTGGACCAGATCTCCATTCTAAAAATTATTTTTCCCCAATGTATTAATTACAGTGCCAATTCTGAAGAAGGCAAAACCAAAATGTACTGGTAAATTACATCTCTGTCTCTCTCTTCTTTCTCTTTCTTTCCCTCTCTCAGGCTCACACCATTGACTTGACTTGCTTGGGCAGGTCCCTCCAGTGCAGTGGGCTCAATGGAGTAGACCTGTGGGGCCGGCACCTAGAACACAGCAGTGTCAGCATGTTTGAAAAGTAGAGCAAAGCCAGAGTGTAGAGTTGTAATTGCAGGAATGTTCCAATCTCAGATGGCAAGCCTCAGATAAAGAATGTTTCCAAGCAAATACAATTCAGGTAAACAAAGTCACTAATCTAAAGGAGGATTAGAGAGAGGAAGTAAACATATGTTAGACTTTAACTAGAGATAATTAATTGTATGGATTACTGTGCTAAACAGTAACTAAAGTTAAGCAGTAACCAAAGTTAACCAGTGATGGAGGATAACTAAAAATGTGTATAAATGCAAGACTAGACTCCAATAAAGATGATCATGATTCAGTTGTTCATGATCAAACAACTCGACTGCCTCGTCATTACAACAAGTGGCGCATGAACAGGGACCCTCTTCATCTGGCAAGGATTTGGTGCACCTTCAACCCTTTGGGGTTTCTTCAACCTTTCGGTTTCTGTAAGTAAGGAGTCTTCGCTTTCTGAGGAACAAAGGAAGCATGTAGATGAATTAGGCTATTTGTTGAAGAAAAATAATACCGAGGTACCACAGAGAAATCTCTTAAGGCTGGTCCAGGAGATTGCAGCTCAGTGCCTATGGTACCCAGAAAAGGGGTCTTTAAAATTAACTGATTGGGAACATATAGGGAAAACATTGCATACTGAACCTCGAGCAAAAATAGAAGTTTTGCAGGTGTGGCATTTATGTAGGCATGCAATTGAAAAATTTGGTCACAATGAACTTTCTCTTTTAACACCTCCACCTTCATGTTATACTAATGCTGTCATTTGTCCCCCTTCTTCACCTGAATATATGTCTTCAATTCCCTCAGCTCCTGCAGATACAGGGCAAAAGCCTCCTGACTCTATTGTTCAGTCTTCTTTTCAGAAAATGGTAGAGACTTGTAAAAGGGATGCCTCGGTCTCAGGAACAGAACTTGCAGAATTACTGTCTGTTTGTCCAGTACAGTATCATCCTGGTCAGGGGCCACAGCTTGGACTAAAAGTAGCAGAATGGGAGGGTCTGCCTTATCAGATTTTAGGAGAGTTTAAAAAGGTAGGTACAGACTATGGGATTAGTGGAAATTTTACAAGAGGACTTGTAGAAGGAATTAAAAATGATTATACAATGATCCCTGAAGATTGGAAGCAAATATTTCACATGATTTTAACATACATGCAATATGTGGTTTGGGAGAGTGAATATATGAGACATGCTCAAGCTGCTGCTTTAGGAGGGGGAGGAGCATATACAGTTGAGCAACTATTTGGTTCTGGACCGTTTGGTACAATTCCTACTCAAGTTGTTCTTCCTCCAGCTACGTTAACTATTGTTTCTGAATGTGCCTTTCGTGCTTTTCTTAAGGTACCCCAAGCTGGAGAACCTAGAGCAAATTTTTCAAACATTCAACAGAATGCCAATGAGCCTTATGCTGACTTTGTTGAGCATCTGTCCAAAGCAATTAGACAGCAGTTTGATCATCAGGAAGCTGCTGGTAAACTTATTCGCCAGTTAGCTATTGAAAATGCTAATGCAGATTGTAAAAGAGCTTTACAGCCATTAAAGGCTACTGCTCATTACACTCTGGCAGATATGCTGCGAGTCTGCCTGGATATTGGATCACAAACTTATAAAATGCATATGTTAGCAGCTGCTATTCAGAAAGGACAGCGACCAATTGGTAACTGTTTTAAGTGTAAGAAGCCTGGCCACTTTCAGAAGGACTGTCGTTCTACACCTTCTATGCCTCAGAATCGTTCTTCTAAGAAGTGCCCGATTTGTAAAAAGGGATTTCATTGGGCCAATCAATGCCGGTTTCGGTCGGGAAACTTGCCAATGGGTGTGGCGCCCACCCATAATCCAAAGCGTGCCTTTCCCATCACTCTGACTCCTCCAGCAGTCTCTCTCACTCCTCCCCAGCCACAGCCGGTAGCACTGGGATCCATTTAATCACTCAAGAGGAAATTGAGTTTAAATTTCCCATGGAAGTAAAAATAGTTCCATCTCAATTTAAAGGTCATCTTCCTTTGGGATTAGTTGGCTTAATTTTGCCTCGTTCTTCTGCACACGAAAAGGGCTGTTTTGTTGTGCCTGGGGCAATAGATTTAGATTACACTGGTATCCTCATGATTCAGATTTGGGTGAATCTTCCTCAAGTTCTTCCTTGTAATTCTTCTGTTGCTCAACTGCTTCTTCTTCCATATGAAAATCCATCTCCTGGTATCGGTAATCATGGGGATGCAGGATTTGGATCAACTTCTTTATCTGTAGGCTTACTTCATCAGCTGAACTCCTCTCGTCCTTTGTTAACACTCTTCCTTAATAAACAACCATTTCAAGGGTTATTGGATACTGGAGCCGATGTTACTGTCATCTCCTCTTTACAGTGGCCAGTACAGTGGCCAAAAACAACAGTTTCTTCATTGTGGGGAATAGGAGGTTCTACAGCTGCTTGGCAGAGTGTTCAAGAAATTAATGTTATAACATCTGCTGGTAAGTCCTTTTTCCTAGAACCATACATTCTAGATATTCATACCAATATTTGGGGCCGTGATATCCTTTCTCAATGCCCACTTGATTCTTGATGATGGCTCTTCCTCTTAAATGTCTCTGTTCTACGCTGGTTTGGGTGGAACAATGGCCATTATCAAGGGAAAAACTCGCTGCTTTACAACAATTGGTTCAAGAACAATTGGCTGCTGGTCATATAGAACCTTCTACTAGTCCTTGGAATACTCCTGTTTTTGTTATAAAAAAGAAAAATGGGAAACAATGTTGCACAATTCCTCCATTCCAATTCTTTCTGAATTACAAGTACAGAAATCATATACATTAGTACAATGGCAAAAATTACTTGGCATTATTAATTGGGCACACCCATTCTTCTACATTAAAACTGGTGATATGTTGCTCTTATTTCAGTCTTTGAAGGGAGCACAATCACCAGGAGATCTTGTTGTATTAACTGATCTTCAAAGAACATGCCTTCAAGAAATATTGAATAAGTTTAAGCATCGATATGTGGACAGGATAACATCCTTAACAACAGGACATTGCTTAGCTATTCTTCCCACTACACCCTTACCCACGGGATGTCTTTATTCTAATGTGTCCCCGCAAGCGGTCAACATTCATGAATGGATTAATTTGTCAGCTACTCCGCCTAGAAACATTTATCCTTATCAATCAGCATTAGAGGATTTGATTATTAAAGGTCGTAAACGAGCCTTACATCTTACAGGACAGGATCTCATTAGCATAGCTTTCACTCGCACAAAAATTGAACATGAGCATTTGATGATGATTTCAGAATCATATCAGATAGCCTTTTCTCAATATGTGGGAAACAACTTGTTGTATTCTTTACCCAAGGATCCTAGAATAGTGGTTACTACTACTTTAAATCTGACCTTTTCTTCCATTTTTGTGTGAAATCCTATTTCTAAAGCTCTTACAGTCTTTTCTGATGGATCACCTACAAGGGGTGTGGTTGTCTGGCAGATTCAACAATGGTATTCTAAATTTACTGCCACACAGACTTCAGCTCAATGTGCTGAGCTGTCTGCTGTGATTTTGGCTTTACAATTGTTCAATGACCAACCTATTAACTTGATAATTGATACTCAATATGTGCATTTAGCTATGCAATCTCTTCCCTTTTCTTATTGTGCTCTCTCTTTGGATAAGAATTTGTTATCCTTGTTTTTATCTTTAAAGAATAGTTTAGAAACTCGCCTGTATTCTTTGTATGTAGAACCCATTCGAAGTCATACTCCCTTTACTAATGCCTTGACTGAAGGAAATCAGAAGGCAGATGAATCCTTAAAGGATGTTGCGTGCTTGTTTGCTGATCCTGTTGCTGGTCATTCTTATTTTCATCAAAATGCCAAATCGCTTGCAAAGCAATTTAAAATTTCATTATCTCAAGCCCAGGATATTGTCTGTGCTTGTCCAGCTTGTCAGCAACTGGCAGTTCCCTTTCCAGTGGGTGTCAACCCATGAGGAACCCAAGCTAATCAAATTTGGCAAATGGATGTAACTCAATTTTCAACCTTTAAGCCATACTGTTATCTTCATACGTCTATTGACACTCATTCACACTTCCTTTGGGTTACTGCTTCAAAACATGAACGTACTTCAGATGTTATTTCTCATTGCCTATCCTCTTTTGCTGTAATGGGTTGGCCTTCTCAGTTTAAAACTGACAATTGCCCCACTTATATTAGTAAGGAACTTCAAAACTTTTGTCAGAAATGGAATATTACTTTAGTGCACGGAATTCCTTACAACTCTCAGGGTCAAGCTATAGTTGAGCGACCTCATCATACTTTTAAGGCATTGCTTCAGAAACAATTACAAACTGAGTCTGGCCCTTACCATCTGCGAAAGATTCAAAATCTCATTGCTGTAGTATTATATACTTGGAATTATTTAACCTTTTTAGATTCTCTTGCAGACTCACCTGTTAATTTGCATTTTCGAACTACTGAATCTTTAGCAAGGCCTTTGGTAAAGTATCGCCAAGCTCCAGATCCAACCTGGAAAGGCCCTACACCGCTGATCACCTGGGGTCGTGGTTACGCTGCCATGGAAGATCCTTCTACTGGACAAGCAGTGTGGGTTCCAGCGCGCTGTGTTTGTCCGTATCATGGCATGGCATCAGGGCCTTCACAACCCGATTCCGGATTTCAATCTTCATCTGAACACAGAAGTCCATCTTCCAAGGTCGACGCGCCCGCAACCCATCACTTGGGGCCAGGTTAAATCTACTACATATCAAGCTCAACAACAACTGCAACAGGCCTCATTACACCTCAGACTCCTGAAAATCTTGTTGCTGCTGTTTTTGCTATTATTACTGCTAACTCTGTTACAATTTTACTTTGTATTTTCTTGTTTATAGTTAATGGTGTTTCTGCTCAAAATGACACTTCTGTGGTTCGTCTTAACCCTAATTTGTGGGTTCATCATGCCCAATACATGTTTATGACCCATGGCACAAATATTACTTTATACTATGAGCGCCCAATGGCATTTGGTCAAATTTCTTTTACCCCTAACTTGATCATGTCTTCCACATTTATTGTCTCACAACTACAATCTATTTCACACTCCTGGCTATTTTCTACACCCCCTATGCAATTGAATTCTGTCCGTTGGTGTTACTTGAAAGTTAGTCAATTTACAAGGGGTCTGTGCTTCTTTTTTTTTTTTAATATAAGTTTTATTAATTTTTTACAACAAACACAAACACATAAAACATAGGACATAACATAAAAACATCATCATTCTTCATAAATTTACAAGCAGTGTATCGGTTGGTTTACCACTCCTTTTTGTGCATCCATTTCATAGTCATCATAATAATTATGTCACATAATAACTCATATCGTCAATCAACAACCATATATCCCAATATCACTATTGAACAATCATTTGACTGTAATTTAACTAATTCATACTTAAGCGAGATAACTATAGTTTAACTAATTTATTTTATAACAGATCATAAAATCAAACCAAATCTATCTTAATAAAATATTCTTAAAATATTGGGGCTTCCGGTTTCGCGTGGCTTCGGGGCAGCAGGAATTCGCGACAGCTCGCGATTCCTGCTGTGCTAGCCGTCGAGGTACCCCCGATCCAGATGGGTCAGGGGGATATGGCTGCCCTGTAGGGACAGCTGAAGAGAGAGGGGAGTCGGATAGGGAGGTGGGGGTGTCGCAGACCCCCCCCTTCTCCGGGAAAACCCCTTTTTCCCAAGGCGGTGGAGCGGCGGTCAGCAATGGCCGCCACGAAGAAGCCAGCAACCGGGTAAGAACTGTGCTGGAGGAAGTGTGAAGAGTGAAAGTTCTGTCTGAGCCGGGTCAAGTAACACCTTTTAAATTGCCTGGAATTGAGCTGCTTGAATTGCTGGAGGATACATTGTATCCCTAAGAAGAGCGAAAAGCGGCGGAGAAGCTGTTAAAGGGAACTTTTTTTTTTTTTTTTTTTACTCTCCCACCCCACGGAAATAGCAGAAATATTTGGATATATTAGACATTGAAAGTGGATTGCTTTGAAAGTTGAAGCTAAGAGACAAAGGGATTTTTGGACATTGAAAAATTTAAGAAATTGGAAAATCTTTGCTGGAGGTATGGATTCCTGATTATTTAAAATTGTCATTGCAAGTGGGAAGGGAGAAAAAAAATTGGAGCAGAAGCTGAAAAAGGAGGAGATTGTCTAGAACGTCTTTGTGGATCCCAAAGGAAGATATATGGTAATTGGACCTCTTTGATTAAAAATTAATCCAGAAAGAGAAAGAGAAGAAGGAAGAAAAGTATTAACTTTTGGAACTTTTTTTTTTTAATTGCTTTTGATTGTCTTTGATTAAAAATACTTGTGGTTGTTTTGGAAAAAGTTTCCCTTTTTATAATGGCATCGTTTGTGGATGAACTAGAGATTGAATATCAAAAATATAAAAAAGAAGATACTTTGGGCGCTTTGTTTCAATTCTTAGAAATGGCGTTATGTTCTGTTGAAAAGTTGATTACGCAGCAGAAGGACTGGGACAAGGAAGAAGAGGAAGAAGAAGCCATCTTTGATGAACAATGGGTCCCTTCCGGAGAGGAGGAGAAAAAGGATAAGAAAAAGGGGATTTTAAGAATTATAAAAACTGTTAGGGATAACATTGTTTTACCCTAACTGGTTTAGGTTAATAATAATATGTAATCATAGTTTGTAAGTTAAAGTGTCTGCAACTTTAACTGTGGGACAGTAATTAAGGGAGTGGTTGTGAAAGCACTTTAAAAGAAGCAAGACGGCAGCTTGCTATCTCTCTGGCTTTGAAGTTCCTGATTACTGCAAGGACACAACACTGCATTGCTCGAACGGGAGAGAAAACAAAGGACAGACTTGTAAGTGTATTGACATAGGGTATTCAACACGGACTTTGCTAACTGAATATCCCTGAATGGACTGACTAAATGATACATGACTATTGGACTGTTATTTTGACTATGCTATGAACTCATAATGGAATAAACTATATATTTGATAGCACAAGCGTATCTGTCATTTTTACTGTATGTTAATAAACATACAAGCTTAGCTCACTCATTTATCTGTGTGCCTATCTGACAAAGCTGCACATTCTGTTTAGTTTGTCTCCCTAACCCTGGTTGGGGAAACCAGGCTTATGGTTTTTTTATAATGGCATCGTTTGTGGATGAACTAGAGATTGAATATCAAAAATATAAAAAAGAAGATACTTTGGGCGCTTTGTTTCAATTCTTAGAAATG
The DNA here is from genome assembly GCA_033807585.1 of Hydrophis major. Classification (NCBI taxonomy): domain Eukaryota; kingdom Metazoa; phylum Chordata; class Lepidosauria; order Squamata; family Elapidae; genus Hydrophis; species Hydrophis major. The sequence continues at coordinate 2,983,895 of JAUCBL010000017.1, forward strand.
GCGTTATGTTCTGTTGAAAAGTTGATTACGCAGCAGAAGGACTGGGACAAGGAAGAAGAGGAAGAAGAAGCCATCTTTGATGAACAATGGGTCCCTTCCAGAGAGGAGGAGAAAAAGGATAAGAAAAAGGGGATTTTAAGAATTATAAAAACAACCAAAAGAGAGAAAAATGAGCGAAAAGATGGAGGCAAGGTTAGAAAGCAAAGGAAAAGGAGTAAGAAAAGCGAAGGGAAAAAGCAAAGGGGTAGAAAGGGCAAGGAGAAGAATAAGCAAGAGAGAAAGGGGGGGAGGAGAAGCCTTAATGGGGGGAAGCAAGACCTAAAGAAAAAAAGTTTATTTAGAGACAATGGGTGAATTTAATTTAGATTAAAAGAGGGATTCTGGAGGGTATATAAGAGTGTGTTTTTATATGTATATTTAGAATATAAAATTTATTATGTAATTTTAGAATCTTTTAAACAGAATCCCAAGAAAGATTGCTATATGTAGTATTTCTAAGTTAGGGTAATGAGTTATAGATGTTACTCCAATTGGTGTACAGGAGAAGTATAGTAAAAGAAAAAAAAAGATGAATGGATAATTGGAAATAGAACAGACAAAGAATGTTGTTGAAAATGGTAATAAGATATGGAAGGATATATATGCTTTTTTTTTTTTTGGATTTTGTATATTGATAAAAGGCAATAAAATTTTAATTAATAAATAATTTGGATGGAAAGGAGAAGTAGGGACAAGATATGAAGTTAATATTATATGAAATATTGATATTATAATCTGGAAATGTTATGCCTTATTGGTCTTTTATTATTATTTTTTCTTAGAAAAGAATTTATAAGCTGCTATGCCTTGATTCTTTGTGCATTGTTTTTATAAAACTGATAAAAATGGTTTTTATATATATATATAAAAAAGAAAATGATAATAAGATATGGAAGGAGATATGGGTTGAATATGATGTTTGAATTTGTGTCTGTGTGAAGAGTTTTAACCCGGGAACAGACAACCTTCAGAAAAGATCTTTTAGTTTTGTTTATGTTTTGTGTTTGTATGTTTGTGTATTGTGTTTATGGTAAAACTAACAAAATTTGTTTTTTATAAAAAAAAGGAAAAAAGAATCAATAAAACCTTGGAGGAATGTTAGATGAGAATAATTTAAACAAGCCAGAAAGAAAAGAATATGATGACTATAAAATGGATAAATATGGAAGAGAAATGAAATTGAATAGGAGTAAAGAGAAATAATGAGAAATTTGCTGAAAGATATTTGTGTGTCCATATGGAGATGGGATAAATTGGAATTATGCTGTATAAAAATAATGTTTTGTTTGACTTGTAAGGATTTACAATGTTAAGAGGTTTTATGTGTTTATGTATTTAATGGTTAATGATGTGTTGTTTTATCTTTAAAATTAATAAAAATTTGTTTCAAAAAAAAAAATATTCTTAAAATATTATCAAAACCAAAAAGGAAAAAAAATGCATATTCGTTATATCCTAGGTTTCTAAATATTCTATTATTATATTGTATAATCTAACCATTGATAAAAAAGATCCCAAACTTCATAAAATTGTTTATCTTCTTGTTCTCAAATTTCAAATGTCAATCTGCTCATTTCAGCACATTCCAATATTTTCTTAATGATTTCTTCCTCTAATGGTATTCTCTCACTTTTCCAATTTTTAGCAAATACAATCCTAGCCGCTGTTAATACATTTACAATCAAATATTTTACATTTTTATTATATATATCAGGTAAGATTCCCAATTAAAAAATCTCCGGTTTCAAGTCTATATGTTTCTTTGTCATTTTTTCCAACCATATGCGAATTCTAGTCCAGTATTTCCTGGCCTCCTCACAAGTCCACCACATATGGTAATATGAACCAGGAATCTGATGACATTTCCAGCATTTTTCAGATTTGTTCTTAAACATTCTTGCAATTCTTGTCGGGGGAAAGTGCCACCTATAAAACATCTTATAAAAATTTTCTTTAGATGCTGTTGACATTGTCATTTTATAATTTTGAGACCACAACTTTTGACATTTCTCTAAATCAATCCCATATCCAAAATTCTTCCCCCAAGCAATCATTGTTTCTTTAACTTGTTCTTCCTCCAATTTAATTTCCAACAAATAATTATATAATTTTTTGATCACTTTTTCATCAGTACCTGTCAATATCCTATCTAAGTCAGTCAATTTATCATAGAATCCTTCCATTTTAGAATCTTTAAGATACCTTGAATGTATTTGTGCATATGAAAACCAATTCATCTTTATACCTTGTTCTTCTAAATTTTGCATTGTTTGAAGTTCACCCTTTTCATCTCGTAATTCCCCATATCTAACTGTTTGTTCCTTCTTATAAGTTATAGGATAAGAAAAAGCTTCAATAGTTGATAACCAAACTGGGATTTTCAAATAACATTGTTTCTTAATTTTCTCCCAATTCAACCATAACGATTCCCGTATATAATGCCTTCTAAAATAACCCTGCGATTTAGTTCCCTTATACCATAGAAAAGCATGCCAACCCAATAATAAATCATGTCCTTCTAATGCCAACAATCTTGTCTTTCTTAACGTTATCCACTCTTTAGCCCACATTAAATTTGCAGCTTGATAATACAACTCCCAATTAGGAAGGCCAAATCCTCCTCTAATTCTAGCATCCTGTAAGAGTTTTAATTTTATTCTTGCTTTCTTACCTTGCCATATATACTTCAACATAATTTTATTTAATTCTTCAAAATAGTCCTTTCCTAACCTAATTGATATTGTTTGAAACAAATATAAAATTCTTGGTAAAATATTCATCTTAATTGTTGAAATTCTACCTAAGAATGACAATTGTAAATTTTCCCATTTTTTCAGGTCAGATGCTTTCTGCTGTTTAAGTTTAATATAGTTATTCTCTTTCAGTGTAGCACATCTTGACGTCAAATATATCCCCAAATATTTGACTTTATTCATAACTTGAATTTTCAATAGGTCTGTCAGCTCTTCTCTTTGTCTTAATAGCATGTTCTTTGTCAAAATCTTCGTTTTGTCTTTATTTATTTTCAAGCCAGCCATCTCACCGTACATCTCTATCTTTCCCAATAGTTTTAAAGCTGTCTCAAGAGGAACTTCCAAAATAAAGACCAGGTCGTCTGCAAAGGCTTGCAATTTGAATTCCTCCTTTTTAACTTTCATTCCTTTTATATTTGTATCCTCTCTAATATTTCTATTTAACACTTCCAAAGTTAATACAAATAACAAAGGAGATCATGGACATCCTTGTCTTGGACCTTTTTTAATATTAATAGAGTCTGTGAATTCTCCATCTATCATTACTTTTGCCGTTTGCTTATAATATATGGCTTCTATTGCTTGAATAAATTTTCTAGCAAAGCCCATCTGTTCCAATAATAACAGCATAAATCTCCAATTCACATTATCAAATGCCTTTTGGGCATCTCGGAGTATCAAAGCCATTTGTTTTTCAGGGTGCACCTCGAAATATTCCAATGTATCCAGGATTACCCTCATATTGTCTTTAATTTGTCTCTTTGGTAAAAATCCATTCTGATCAGAGTGAATAAAATTTTTTAAATATTTTTTTAGCCTCTCTGCCAAGATTGAAGCAAAGATTTTATTGTCTGCATTCAATAAGGAAATAGGTCTATAGTTCTTAATTTGTGATGGGTCAACCCCTTCTTTTGGGATGAGTGTAATATAAGCTTCTGACCATGTTTTAGGTATTTTCTTATTTGTCATAACTTCATTCATGACTTCTAATAGTGAAGTGCTCAACGGTTCTTGTAGTGTTCTATAAAATTCTGCCGGGAGACAATCTGGTCCTGGGTTTTTGCATTGTTCTGTCTATGAAGTGCTTCAGTTAATTCCATCATTGTTAAAGCACTTTCTAGCATTTCCCCAGTTTCATCAGATATCTTAGGTAGGTAAGCATTTTGTAAATACTGTTTAATTTTTTCCTCATCAAGATCCTCCTGTTTATATAATTGTCCATAAAAGTCTCGAATAATTGCCTTTTTCTCTTTATTACCATGGCAAATTTGACCTTGATTGTCTATTAACTGTAATATTTACCTTGATTCTTTTTCTTTTCTCAATTTATATGCCAACCATCTTCCTGGCCTATTTGCATCTTCAAAATAGTTCTGTTTAGCACTTCTAATTTTTTGTGCCAGTTCTTCTTTCTCTGCTTGATCCATTTTATGTTTAATTATATCCATTTTAAGTTTAATATCTTTTTTTCTGTGGAGTTTTTTGTAATTCCTTTTCCAGTTTTTTATGATCATCTTCTAAAGCTTTTATCATTTGCCTCTTCCTTATGTTCTTTTTCTTTGTATAGTCAATTATTAATCCTCTTGCATATGCCTTCATTGTATCCCAAACATTCTGTATTGAAGTATCTTCTTTTTTGTTTTCATTAAAGAAGAAGGCCAATTCTTTTTCCATCCATTGTGTAAAGTTTTTTTCCTTTAAAATAGTGTTATTTAATGTCCATCTTGATCTTTTTTGTCCTTTCCATTTAATTATCATTGGATTGTGGTCTGCCTGTGTACTTGTTTCAATATTTATTTCTTGAATATTGGATAATAATTCTGTTGATGTCCAAATCATATCTATTCTGGACCACGATAAATGTCTTTTGGAATAAAAAGTATATTGTTGAGTTTTAGCATTTCTTTCTCTCCATGTATCTTTTAGATTTAATTCATCTGTCATTTTAAAAAAGGATTTAGGGAGGGTCTTCCTATTTTGTTGTGTTGCTTTTGCTGTATAGTCCAGTTTATTGTCTACAATTCCATTGAAATCTCCCATCATTTTTTATAAAATTCTTCTTGTTTATCATTCAAGGCATAAATTGCAACCAAGAGTGTTTTTGTATTATTATCCACTATTTCAACCATTAATACTCTTCCTTCTTCATCAGTATAAATCAATTTGGCTGGAGTGGTTTCTTTAACGTACAAAACCACTCCTCTTTTCTTACAATGAGTCAGAGAAGTAAATATTTTCTCTAACTTTGGTCGTATCAATAATTGTTCATGTTGTTTTTTAATGTGTACTTCTTGTAAGCAAATTATATCAAATTTTAGCTTCTCTAATTTATAAAAAGTTTTCCTTCTTTTGATAGCTGAGTTCAGTCCATTTATATTCATGGAAATCAGTTTTTTTTCCCCCATGGTTATGCTTTATATTTAGGTCTAACAGCTCTCGTGGATCTTATTTCACGTTGTTCTTTGATCTCCATTGGTCCACCTATTGCGCCTTCTTCTTTTTCCATCTCCATTTGGTCCTCTTCAAATTCAGTTAAAATCTTTTCTTTTTCTCTCTCCATTTCTCTTCTTTGGAAAAATTCCTTATAAAACATTTCTGCTTTTGCAATTGAATCAATTCTGTGTCTCTGGTCTTTCCATGTAAACATTAATCCTTCTGGAATCAGCCATCTATAGTTCACCTCTTTTTTCAATAGCATTTTAGTCAAAAATCGATACTCTCTTCTAATCTCTCTCACTTTTCTAGGTACTTGTTTTAAGACCAAAATCTCTTTGCCTTTATATTTCAACCCCTTCTCTCTTACCACTTGTAATATTTGGTTTTTAATAGTTTTTTTAGTGAATCTAACATGGACCTCTCTTGGTAATTGGTTCCTCGTCGCATATCTTGTGAAGACTCGATATATCTCATCTACTCCATCCATCATCTTTTCCTCTGCTATTTCCAAGACTCCAGCCAGAATTTCAATCATTACTGCCGCCAAGTTTTGTCCTTTTTCTTCCTCGATATTTTGGAATCTAAGATAAAATTCTGACCTGTCCATCTCCCACTTCAACATCCCACTTTTTTCTTGTTCAATCGTTGCTAATCTACTATCAATATTTCCAATTATGTCATCTCTTTGTTTGTCTTTCTCTTCTATTTTTTGGATTCTCTCATTGTGATTCACCATCCTTTGTTGAACATTTTCAAATTTTTCATCAATCTTCCCAATTCTTTTGTCAATACTCTCCATTCTTTGTTCCATACTCATTTTAAGATCTTGTATCCCTTGCATAACCATCGTTAAATCCACTTGTGCTTTATCTTGCTTCGCCATTGTTGAAAGTCGTCCTCCATATGATGGGGAGACAGGAGCAGAAGTTGAAATGCCCAAAGGTAAAATTCTCTTACTCATTCCGTAGCTCAGAGTCTTCCGGTTCTTTTAATCCAATTAATAAGGTGACCAACTGTAATCCAATTAGAAAGAAGGAAAACACCAGAAAAAAAAAAAGAGTCAATAAAAAGTAAAAGGCCCAAAATTGAAAAAGAAAAAATTCTTCAGGTTCTTCAAGACCCTAATCCAATTGTGAAATACTCAATTATACTTCAAAAGTGAAAATTAAAAATGGAGAGAGAAAAAAAGACAAAATAAAGCCCAACAATATTTTAAAAAAGAAAAAAATAATAAGCAAAGAAAAAGGAAAGAAAAAAGAGTTCTTCAGGTTCTTCCCACCTTAATCCAATTGAGAGACCTCAAAAATAGAAAATAGCCATAAAAATAAGTCAAAAGTAGGAATAAAAAGGTAAATATCCCAATAAGAAAAAATAAAAAGGAAAAAATAAATATTCTGAGGCTTCCCCTTTAAAAATAAATAAATAAATAATAAAAATAAATAAATATACCAATGTTACAAAATGCTATGGGGTTGGAGGGGAGGGATAGAACAGTTAATAAAAAATAAAAAGTAAAAAGCACCCACTGCCTTTTATTTATCCAAGGCTCTTATTTGGCTTCTCCACACATTTCAAAGCCAAGCTTCAAATATTCAATTGATAATAGAAGTCCCAAAGGGCACCTGTATAAACATCCTCCAGTGCTCTTCCCTCTATCTTATCGCTTCCAGTGGCCTTGAGAAAAAAAAAATTTTCCCAGGTCCCAACTTCAAATATTTTCAAGCCTCTAGTTGGCAGTATTGCAAAATTTCCTAAAACCACTCCCCCTTCTTCCCCCCTAGAAAACCTAAAAAGAAAGAAAAAGTATATATATATATATATATGTATTTAATTTAAAAAAAAAATTACTAAAGGGGGCCTCTATTTTATAAAATATAAACAGTCAAAAAGGAGAAGGGGAAAAAAGAAGAAAAGAAGTAAGTTTAAAAGAAAAAACCAGTCTGATTAACTAGATCACCATAGAAGTTCAATAGAAAGAAAGAAAAAAAAGTAAAAGTAAAAAGCCAAGCCTCACTTTGACATTTCTCTTTAAAAATCGCCGCTAAGTCAGTTTAGTCAAAAATCTTACAGATTTCTTCTCATTCTTAGGGTGTCCTTTAGACAAATATTAATAATAAAAAAAAAGTCCTCACCAAACCGATACACTTTCCCTTCCAATCTCTTCCTTTCGGAGCTGTCCCACCTTTAGCAGCTTAATGGCTGCCTCTCCGCCGATGATAAAAGGGCTTCTTCTGGATCAACCAGGGACTTGCGATGTCCCTGGGATCTACAGAATGCACCCCTTACTGTCACCGTCTCTACGGGATGGTTTAGGTCCGTTAGGACCGACCAGGGGCGAAGATATCAGCTGCAATCTCAGATCCCCGAGATCACAGCTGTAATGCAGTGACGAAGCTCCGCCTTCCTAGGGGTCTGTGCTTCTGTTGTCACGCTAAACACACTTGGCTTCATAATTGGTCTGATTATGATGCTGCTCAGCACATATTAAAAGAGCTAGGGAATTATAGTTATTGTTCTGACTACAATTGGTTGTCAGGTACCTTTAATTCTTCTTTGCATGGAATTAATATAGCTCCTGATATGTATCCTGACAATTTTCCTATTTTTAATGCCTCTGATCAATCTAATACAGGATCGATATGCACTGGTTGGCAGCTTAAGGATCCTAATATGTGGTTCTTTTTTGATAAATATGCTACTAATGTTCATCCTCATAATTATCAATGTGCAACTATAGGTTATTTTACTCTACCTGTTCAAATAGGTACACTCCCATCAACTCGACAGCAGTGTTCCTCTCTGGGGCCTACAGGTAATGATGAAGTCATTATTGACACACAATTGTCTTCTGGTTCTACATTTGGCTGTGCATTGGCAGGGGCCATTACAGAAGTCCTTACTCTAGGCTCTTATCCTTGCATAATTGCTCAAGAAAACAGACGATCTATTCTTGGTCTCACCTGCAGACTTGAAAAATCCATCAATGCTACCACTGCTATTATTCGTGATTTGCAGCATGAAATAGAAGACTTAAATCAAGATGTCTTACAGCAGCGTTTTGCCATAGACTATCTTTCAGCCCATCAGGGAGGGTTCTGTACGTTAGTTGGACACCATGGATGTGCTGTGCATTTTCATTCTTTGAATAAAACTATTGAGGATGAGCTTGCCAATTTACAATCATACATTCAAAATAATATCCATGCTCAGTACTCACCTTTTGAGTGGCTAACCAATTGGCTCCCTGATTGATCTTGGCTCAGACAGTTTTTCTTTTATGCTATAATTATTATTGTACTAATTGTAACCTGTTGTTTTATTCAATGTATTCCAAATTTATTTGCATTGTTTCATCCTGCTTCCCCCTCTCTTAATCCTCTACAATTGCGATACAATCATAAATCTTTGAATCCTCCATTTAAAATAAAAAACGAGGATATGTAGAGTTGTAATTGCAGGAATGTTCCAATCTCGGATGGCACACCTCAGATAAAGAATGTTTCCAAGCAAATACAACTCAGGTAAACAAAGTCACTAATCTAAAGGAGGATTAGAGAGAGGAAGTAAACATATGTTAGACTTTAACTAGAGATAATTAATTGTATGGATTACTGTGCTAAACAGTAACTAAAGTTAAGCAGTAACCAAAGTTAACCAGTGATGGAGGATAACTAAAAATGTGTATAAATGCAAGACTAGACTCCAATAAAGATGATCATGATTCAATTGTTCATGATCAAACAACTCGACTGCCTCATCATTACAACACCAGAAGTCGGTAATTTTTGCTGCAAAGAATCACAAAAGCTTCTGGGTTGTGCACAAGAAGGGACACACGTCAATGCAATTCAGCAACATAAAATAAAGAGATACAAATAAAACAAATCAACAAGAATCAGCAAAGCACCTCTGGTTAGATTTTTTTCACTTCTAGAATCTAATCAGAGATGCTTTGCCAATTCTAGTGCAATGACCTGCTCCAGCAGGGTTAGAAGGGAGTGTGTGTGTATGTGTGTGCATGGCTGTCAAAACTCCAAAAATAGGTCGAAAGAAAACAGACCAAAGATGCAAATATAATTATTTAATTGAGATGGAATAAATAAAATAGAATTAAAAGAATGAGTAGGAGAGCGAAAATATATGGAAAATAGAGAATGTTAAATAAGATATGAGATAGTATATTGAGTATACATTTTGATTGATGTCTGTATAAAAAGAGTTAACTCGGGGTAAGCCGCCTTCCAAAAAGAAGTTTTATATATTTATGTTTTGTGTAATGTTTGTTTAAGTCTGACAGGATGTGGAAGAATACTAATGAAAATATATTCAATGAGTATATATTTTTAAGACAGAAGAAATATGATTAAATAGAACGAAAGGGAGTCATAAAGAAAAGTTTTGAAAAGATATGAAGTTGATAAGATAAGATAAAAATATATATAGAAGTGTGATAATTTGGAATTATCTTCTTTTTAAATAAGATGGTTTATTTGTTTCTTCTAGAAAAGATATTTTATGTTTCTACATCCTATGTTTTGTTTGTGTGTGTTAAAAAAAATAATAAAGTTTGTTTAACTTTATTTATGATCAACTGATATGTGGTTCTTTTTTGATAAATATGCTACTAATGTTCATCCTCAGAATTTTTCATTCTTTGAATAAAACTATTGAGGATGAGCTTGCCAATTTACAATCATACATTCAAAATAATATCCATGCTCAGTACTCACCTTTTGAGTGGCTAACCAATTGGCTCCCTGATTGGTCTTGGCTCAGACAGTTTTTCTTTTATGTTATAATTATTATTATTGTACTAATTGTAACCTGTTGTTTTATTCAATGTATTCCAAATTTATTTGCATTGTTTCATCCTCCTTTCCTCTCTTAATCCTCTATAATTGAGATACATTCATAAATCTTTGAATCCTCCATTTAAAATAAAAAACGAGGATATGTAGAGTTGTAATTGCAGGAACACTCTTATCTTGATGGCAAACCTCAGATTAAGAAGGTTCCAAAGCAAATACAACTCAGGCAAACAAAATCACTAATGCAAAGAAGGATTAGAGAGAGGAAGTAAACATGTGTTAGACTTTAACTAGAGATAATTGTGTTAATTACTATGCTAGACAGTAACAAAGGTTGAGCAACAACCAAAGTTAACCAATGTTAGAGGATTACTAAAAATGTGTATAAATACAAGACTAGACTCCAATAAAGTCATCATGATTCATGTGATCATGATTAAACACCTCGACTGCCTCATCATTACAACAACATAGTTCATGTGCTAGCACTTGATACCTTGTAAAACAATATTACAAACTATCACACATCTTGCCTTTGTTATGTCACATGCACATGGTCAGCTATAAGCTTTCACATTGACACCCTAACAGGAGAAATTTCATGCATATTATGACATGGGCTTTATTCAATAATTAAAAAAAAAATAAGAAAATTGATCTTTGATATTCGGACATTGAAATTCATCCATCCAAATTTATCCTTGCTTTTTAATAGATTACAAAGATGCCAAACCTAGATTCCAGTGGACAAAAATGCTTCTAAGGTCCTGTGTTAAAGTTCCTAGTATTCATTGATGGCAATATTTCTTCAAGCTATTAAGCACAGTCTGGAGGTGGGGGAATCAGGATCCTGGTCAGAGAAACATCTTTTATTAAAAAGCAAAAACTTCCTTGAGCTACAAGTCATTTCATCAGCTTGATGGCACCTTTTCCAACTACAGGTAGCCCACAACTTACAACCATTATTTAGCAACCAAATCCTATAACAGCACTAAAAAAAACCTACTTACAATCGGTCCAGCACCCCCACAGTCTAATGATAAAAATTTGGGCTTTTGGCAACTGGCATGTATTCATGAATCATGACAGTGTTCCTGGGGTCATTTGATTGTCATTTGAGATCTTCCCAGGCAGCCTCTGATAAGTAAAATCAATGAGGGAAGCTGGATTTATGTAACAAGTGGGGGTGAATTGGCCCCCTATTTAAAATTTTTGAGGACCTGTGCACTAAATGCAAAAACTGCACTCGCAAGGGGGAAATGAGCTGCAGCATCACACCAGGGTAGTCCTAAGATGAGGCAACCATTGCCAAGCTGTACGCTTCATTATTGTTTTGACCATTACAACAGTTACCCTGCTCCAATGATACCAATTCTCATCCGATCGTTTTATTTATTTCTCAGATGCTCTTTTTAGGGAAGTTTGACTTAAACTGTATTTTCTTTGACTGCAATATTTAATGGCATCAAATAATTTGATTTTGACAACTATCATTTCTTGTTTGGTTTTAGTTTCGAATGGTTTCCATGATGAGTGAAAAAAAGCAAAGGAATATTTTGAATTTCTTTAGCAATACAAAAGATAATTTTACTAACTATAATAGTAACAACAATATGTGTACTTCACTTAACCGTGAGCTGATAAACGAATCAGCCTCCACAGTCTTTGTCAGGCACCATTAGGAAGAACATTCAAACTGGAGGCGGAAAGCAGAAAAAACTCAAAGTATCAAGAAAATATGATTCAGACTTCTTGAAATTTGGATTTATTCAAAAACCTGGTAGTGAGCTGGATCCACAGCCACTTTGTGTTGTGTGTTCTGAGAGTTTATCCAATGAAGGCATGAAACCTTCGAAAGTCAGAAGACACTTTCAATCAAAACACCCAGAATTAGCTAACAAATCACTTGAATATTTTCAAAGAATGTGAGAAAATATGCAAAACCAAGCAACTGCTTTAACAAAAATGACTGTTGAAGATAAGTCCTTATTAAAGGCTTCTTTTGTGATAGCACTTCAGGTTGCAAAAAATAAGAAGCCGTATACGATTGGAGAAGATTGAAATAAGCCTGTGAAGAGGTTTTGGGAAAGCAGGCTGCCCAGAAACTGAAAGCAATTCCTATGTCCGCTAACACTGTCAAGTGCAGAATTGAAGACATGGCTGAAGATACTGAAAATCGAGTTATAAAAATGGTGAAAAATGCACCATTTTATGCAAATCAACTTGATGAATCAACAGACATAAGTAACAAGGCACTTCTCCTTTGTTTTGTGAGGATTGAGTGTGAAGGAGAGTTACAGGAAGAACTACTTTGCTTGCTCAACTTGCCAGGTAGAACAACTAGCTCTGAGATTTTTGAAGCACTGAACAGTTATTTCCTCAAACACGGAATTGAATGGGAAAAATGCATTGGGATATGTACAGATGGTGCTGCAAACATGACTGGACATCTTTAAGGAACTGTTGCAAAGGTGAAAAAAATTGGTCACCCAGACATTTTGTCTACGTACTGCATTATACATTGTGAGCAACGTGCAGTGAAAAAAATGTCCCCAGAACTACACAAAGTGTTATCAGATGTTATCAAAATTGTAAATGAAATTTGACACAAAGGACTCAATTCTCTAATGTTTGAGGCATTTTGTGAAGAAATGGGTTCCGAGTACACTCATCTTCTTCTTCACGCTGAGGTGAGATGGCTGTCAAGGGGCAATATACTAACCCGACTGTTCGCCCTGCGCAAAGAAGTCAAAGTATTTTTCTACCAGCAAAATAATCCAAAATTTCAAGAACTCTTGACCAATGATGAGTGGGTAGCCAAGCTTGCATACCTGGTGTTAGGAATGTAAGTCACCTAACAGTTGGGTTGGAAATACATAAACCAGGATAGACATTTTAATACTGTCTCTTTAAGGGAATGCTAAAATTGTAATTGGGTGTGGTTCCTCAAACGGCCCAGAGTGTTGCTAGTTGCTAGTTGGTCGATGTTCTGATGTTCACTGTTTTTGGTTCCTGCATTTCCTTATTGACTGTTGCTGATCATCGTTATTCTTGGATTGATGTGAGTCTATTACTGTTAGGGATACACCCTAGCAGAATGTGCACAGCAGTCAGGCAGGCAGGCAAAATATTTGAGATAAATGTTTTTGTAGCTTACACTCAGTAAAACAGATACACTGTGCTAGTTAAATAGTTTATTCCAGTAATAGTTTTTAGCATAGTCAAAACAGTCCATATATCATTCACTAGTTCAGTCCATCCGGGGATTATTCAGTTGCAAAGTCCAGTGTTGAAAAAGAGGTCAGTAAACTTACAAATATCAGTCCAGTAATAAATCTCCTCGCAGTTGAGATACAAAGAAGCCAAACCTCCTTTCTTCCTTCAGCAGCAGGAAACACGCAGTTAACAATCCATCAAAGTCAGCAAACAATTCAGTAAGCCAGCAATACAGTAAGCTCTCTTGCTCCCTCTTATGGCGGTTTTACAGCCGCACCCAAAATTACATGCTTTGCTGTTTAAAGTGATACACACACTTACACTCACTAACATAGTTTATATATATTATTTTACCCAAACTAAGTTAGGTAACCTATGTTATTCCTAACATTCTCCCTTTTTGGGTAATATAATAATATATATATATATTTACAACTTTAACTCATAATTTTCACAACTTTCCTTGTGCTTGACTGAACCTTGGGCTTTTGTAAACTGATCAGCAATATTTTCTTCAGTCATGCAATATTCCAATCTTATTAAACCATTTTTTACAGATTGTCTTACATTCAGATATCTAAGATCAGTATGCTTAGATCTCGTTTTTACAGCAATATTTGTAGCCAACTGTATGGCTGCTTGATTGTCCTCATATACAACAATGGAATCATTAACAGTTATTCCCATATCCAACAACAACTGTTTATACAGAATTAAATCAGTACATAATAAAGATAGACATGAAAATTCTGCTTCCATTGTGGACATACTTATGTGCTGCTGTCTAATTGACCTCCAACAAATCAGTGATTTTCCGAACAGTATAGCCGTACCTGAAGTTGATTTCCTAGTGTTTATGTCTGTTGCACAACTTGCATCAGCATATGCACTTAAAATCAGATCATCTTTTGGCTCCAAATACAATGCACAGTGCATTGTCCTTTTAAGATATCTTAAGATACATTTTGTTGCTTGCCAGTGTTGTTCAGTGGGTTCAGCATTGAATCTTGCCAATTGATGAATGCTATAGCCAATATCTGGCCTTGACCAATTACTAATATACGATAAACTACCAATTAATGATTGATAGATATTCTTATCAAATTTTGGACTTTGAGCATCAGTGTGGCCAAATTCCTTACTCATTGGAGTTTTAGCCGGTTTACAAAGTTCCATCTTGTATGTTTTTAGTAATTGATAAATCTTATCCTCTTGTGATATCTAAAAGCCACTTTTGGTTTTATTTATTGTTAATCCTAGATACTGTTGTATTTCTCCTAACTGCTTTAATTTTATCCTCTTACCTAATAATGATATTATTTCAGTAGCTTCATTATTAGTTTTTGTAATTAAGGCAATATCATCTGTAAACAACAATAATAATGACACTATTCCATTTTTCTCTTTCTTAAATAAACATGGATCAGCTAAACCTGCTTTGAACCCTATATTGTTTAACTCCTTAACAATATATTGGTTCCATTCATAACCAGATTGTTTTAATCCATAGAGACTCTTTTTAAGCTTCCAACAGTCATTATTTGTTTTATCATCCTTAATTCCTACAGGTTTCTTTAGGTATATTGTGTGCTGCAATGGTGCATGCAGACAGGCAGTTTCTACATCTAAATGATTTATGATATAGTTCTTCTTAGCTGCCCACACTAAAGCTGCTCTCAAGGTTGTTGCCTTTAGACTCGGTGCAAATACTTCATCATAATCACATGCAGTTTGATTAAATCCTTGAGCTACCAACCTAGCCTTATAGGTAACAGTCCCATTTTTACCTGTTTTTAATTTAAATATCCATTTACAGCCAATGGACTTTTCACCTGGAGGTAATTTAACATTTTCATGAACTTCCATTTGTTTCAATGAATTCAATTCCTTCTCCATCGCTCTATGCCAATTTTCTTGATCCTTTGCAGGATACATTCTAAGTTCTTCAACAGTAGTTGGAACTTTACTAACTTGGCAAACTACACTTGCTTGGTACCTGTCAGGTGGTCTGGTTTCACGTGTTGTACATCTAGGTATTACAGGGCTTACAGGTGGACTTTCATGTACTACCTGTTCCTGGTTATCTATTTCTTCCTGTTCTGGTCCTATATGCTCTTCCTGTACTTCCTCTTTAATTGTACTCTTCTTATTACTGATATGTTGTTTTGGTCTTTTGTAGGTTTCTATGATTACATCCTTACTTGAATCTTGCTTCAGTTTTTCCCATCCTACATGTTCTAGGAATTGGGCACTAGCACTACAGTAAACTCTAGATGTACCTTTTTCCCAGAATCTGTATGATTTGTGATTAGATTCATAACCTACAAAGAATAACTTTTTAGCCCTATGCTGCCCCTTATATCTCAGTTGTGCAGGAATATGCACCCATGCTGGTGCTCCAAATGTGTGCATGTAGCTTAGGTCAAGTTTTCTACCATGCCACCGTGTGAATGGTAATTCACCTGTTGTTGAGTTAACAACATTATTCAATATATGATTACCACACATTATTGCTTCTCCCCACAAAGTTTCAGGTAATCCTGAATCCGACAACATAGTACGAGCCATTGCCTGTATTGTTTGGCCTCATCTTTCTATAAAGGCATTATGTTGTGGCCTATATGGTGCAGACTTTTTATGTTCAACACCTGCCATCTTCAGTCTATTTTGGAATTTATTATTTATAAATTCCGTACCATTATCAGTTACAAGAGTTATTAGTTTCCTTTTAGATTTTCTTTCTGCAAACTTCAACCAATTAAAGAAATTCTGATATGTTTCCGTTTTACTCTTCATTAAATAACAGAAACCATATCTAGAATAATGATCCATTATACTTAATATATAACGAGCACCTCCCACACTTGGTTTTTTAGGACCTATAATATCAGCAAATACTACCTCTAGAGGCTCTTTAGTTTTAAATCCATTAATTCTATTTGCTGGTATTACCTTGCTTTTTTCTTGACTGCAAGCATTGCAGTGCAAATACTTACTGCAAGGCTTCAGTTTTATACCTTCAGACAGTTCAACTGTTTGTTTAAGCATTTTAAAATTTATATGCCCTAAACGTCTGTGTAACAAATGTGTGCATTCATCATGAGTTTTAATGTTATTATACACTGAGTTACTTCCTCTAACTGATTATCATTTAAGACATACAATTCACCTTTTAAAGTTGCAGTCACTTTTTTACCTTCTTTTTCTGTTATGCAGTTTTCTCCTCTAAAGGTAACTACATAACCTAGTTTAATCAAAACTCTAACTGAAAGCAAATTAAACTTAAGTTGTGGTACATATAACATTTTTACATTTTCTTTTATGCAAGAACAATGTGCAATACCTTCACCTTTTGCTTTCGTTTTCCAGCCATTAGCTAATGATATCTGCTGTAAACTCGTGGACATCTTAATGAATCTTTTCTTATCTTTCGTTATGCAGTGCGATGCTCCACTATCTACAACCCATAAATTATTATTCAAAGTTTTGTTGCACTGCTTGGCTAACTCTAAACATTCTTTATCCTTTTGATGCCTTTTAGAATCCTGGCTGGCATTGTGGCGTTTTCCTTTCTTGCAGAATCTAGCCAAATGTTCTTTTCCTCTACAATTAAAACATTTTCTAATTGTACAGGCTGTCGAAGATTCTTTATCTTCTTCTGGTTGTTCCCTTCTTAGTTGATCTCTTTCAAGCCTTCTCCTGGCTTCTTCAATTAATCTGCCAGTAATGTCAGTTAATGTGAGGTTATCTTTTGGCAGTACTTCCAGTGAAGTTACATCGTCATAGTTCTCATCTAACAAAGACAAAATTATATAAACCTGATGTAGTTCTGTGAAGATAAGTTCTTTTTCATGCAGTTCCTGAAAAATTCTCTTCATAGTGTTTAAATGAGTCAGCATGTCTCCATTCTTTTGAAGATGGGGATACCTTGTAGCCCAGTGTCTTTGGCTGAAAAGACAGGAATAACGACTCTGACTTCCTGATGGACTGTGTATGATAGATGTAGATACGAAGTGCCCTTCACACATCGAGAGTGTGCCACTGCCTTTCCCTTTCTCGAGAAGGCTTGGGACAAAAATTAGGCAGGACCAATTCCTGAGCTCTGTGAAATGCCGAATTGATTTTAGGCATAAAGGCGGGGTCTCGTCTCAGAACCACCCGATCAGTGTGAAAAATACACAAGTCCTTTCTCACGGATAGAGCTGCAATTTCAGATATCCTTCTTGCCGATGTTATCACCACAAGGAACACCACTTTAAATGTGAGAAACTGAAGTGGCGCCTCCCTGAGAGGCTCGAAGGGAGGTTTGGTTAATGCCATAAGAATCTTATTAAGATCCCAGGTTGGGTATCTGTGAATCACTGGAGGGTGCAGACTGGAAGCCCCTCTAAGGAAAGCCCTTATGCGAGGATGGTGGGAAAGTGAATCAGAAGAGCTGCCAGTGACCACTGTTGACAGGGCTGCAAGCTGCCTTCTCAGGGTGTTGGGGGAGAGGCCCCATCTAGCCTGTCTTGTAGGAAGGTCAGGATCTGTGCAATTGAAGGAGAGAGCAGATCGACGGACGACTTATGGCACCACCTGCAAAAGATGTTCCAGGTTGCGTTATAAATGCGGGTAGTTGAAGGCCGTCTTGCTGCCAGGATGGTATTGATGACCTGGACCAACAGACCTTCATCTTTTAGCCTTTCCTGCTCAACCTCCAGACGGCTAACTGAAGCCACTGTGGGTCTGGATGTTGAAGAGGTCCCTGGGACAGAGAGATCCTGTCTAGGAGGATCCTCCATGGAGGGGCCACTGACAGATTGCAAAGATCCGCAAACCACAGTCTCCTGGGCCAATATGGGGCTACCAGCAGGACCTCCGCTCTTTAGAGGATCACTTTCTGAATCACCTTGGGGATCAACAGAAGGGGGGGAAAGGCGTACAGAAGCCCGGTGGGCCAGGGGCAGCGCAGGGCATCGTGGTTCTCTGCCCTGTCGGCAGGGTAATGTGGGAAAAATCTCGGTGTCTGGGCGTTGAGTGGGGATGTGAACAGGTCCACCAAGGGCTGACCGAATATTGCTGCTGCCTCCCTGAACAAAGAGGGATGTAGGCGCCATTCCGACTGGTCCAGCATGGCCCTGCTCAGCCAATCTGCCTGAACATTCGAAACCCCTGAAATGTGTTCCGCCCTGATGGATAAGAGATGCCCCTCTGCCCATCGACAAAGCCGCTCAGCCTCCCTCATGAGGTGGATGGAATGAGTGCCCCCTTGACGGTTGATGTGGGCTTTGGTAGTAGTGTTGTCTGTTAAGACCAGTATGTGACACCCTCACACCTGAGGGAGGAAGGCGCGCAGGGCTAGGTAAACTGCGTGAAGCTCCAGCCAGTTGATGCTGCAGCACCGCTTGGTTGCTGACCAAGTTCCCTGGGCTGAAAGTGACTGCATGTTGGCCCCCCATCCAAAAAGGCTGGCATCTGTTGTGAGAGTGACCCTTTGGGGCTCCTTGAAGAGATGACCACTGTTGGTAGAGGGTCTTCTCCACCAGAGGAGGGAGGCGAGAACCTTTGGAGGAACCTTCACCACGAGGCCTGAGTTGCTCCTTCCGGAACGTTGGTAAGGCAGGAGGAACCACTGCAAGGATCTGGAATGTAAGCGTGCCCAGGGGATAATTGATATGCAAGAAACTAACTTCCCAAGCAACTTGGACAAGTCCAGCAATGAGGACTTTCTACTCCGTCTAATAGTCCTGATAGCTTTTTGGATACTGCTGAACCTCTCGTGGGAAAGGAAAACCCTCCCTTCCACCAAATCAATCACAGCTCCTAAGTGAGCTATACGGGTGGAAGGGTTAAGCTGGCTCTTCTCCCAATTTATGAGGAAGCCGTGAGCCTGAAGCACCGAGAGGGTGGTCTTAGTGTCACTCTCGGCCTGATGCCGGGTAGGGGATAGAATAAGAATGTTGTCAAGGCCACAGTGAATGCA
Organism: Hydrophis major; assembly: GCA_033807585.1. Taxonomy (NCBI): domain Eukaryota; kingdom Metazoa; phylum Chordata; class Lepidosauria; order Squamata; family Elapidae; genus Hydrophis; species Hydrophis major. Next base: position 3,003,112 of record JAUCBL010000017.1, read on the forward strand.
GATAGGGAAGTGTCTGAGGTGAGCTGCTAGAGCTGCCAACAACTTGGTGAAAGTCCTCGGGGCCGAAACGAGACCAAAGGGAAGGGCTACGTACTGGAAATGCTGATTGTTGTAACAAAATCTCAAATATTTGGCACACGAGGGGCGAATGGGTATATGGAGATATGCCTCGGAGAGGTCAATGGATGTAAGCCAGTCTCCCTTCCTGGTGCCCTGTAAGATCGACTGAAGTGTATGCATTTTGAACTTGTGGTGAACGATATAGCGATTTAGCCTTTTCAGATCTAAAATGGGCCTCCAACCCCTGGAATGCTTAGGGACCAAGAAGAAGAGGGAATAGAACCCCTCTCCCCGCTGTGAAGGTGGCACGGGCTGGATGGCCTTGATATCAGAAAGATGTTTGATAGCAGCTGCCATGAGAGCCCGCTTAGTCGGGTCTCTGGAAAGGGGAGAAACCATGAAGTGCTCTGGAGGAGCAGATTGAAACTGAAGAGAGAGGCCAAACCTTACAGTGTCCCTAACCCAGGCATCCAAGGTGGATGATTCCCACTGGTCGGCAAAATACTTAAGTCGACCGCCAATGGGATAAGAGGCTGAAAGACTACCTGGGATGGCGGGGCGGCTTATTCCCTGCACCCCGGAAGGGCCTCCTATAGCTGCCTCCCCTTCTGTTTCTGTCTCCCGAGTCGCTCCGGTCCTGATAGGCCGACCGGAACGTCGGGGAACTCTGATACCTAGGGGTGAAGGAGGGTTGGAAGGAGGTGTGAAATGAGCCCCTCCGAAAGGGCTGGGACCCTCTGGACTCTTGCCTGCGAAAAAGTGATGGGAGGAACTTCTTATTCCGGGTCTCCATCAGCAACGGCTCAAGAGTCGGGCCAAACAATTTTCCCCCCGCTATAGGAGCTGAGGCCAACTTAATTTTATTCTTAACGTTGGCCTGCCAGTGCCTAAGCCAAAGTAACCTTCGGGCAGTAACGTGCGAGGAGATGGCCCAAGAAAATTTTACAGAATGAAAGGTGGCATCGGCCGCAAACTCCGCTGCGGCCGTGAGTTTGGCAATGTTTTGATGGGCCCTAGTGTTTGACAAAGGGACATGTTGTTTCAACTGTCTGAGCCACCTGATAGAAGATCGAGTGAAAAATGACGTGGCCGTGGCCGACCGGATGGCCCAAGCATCCGACTGGTGAACTTGCCTCAGTGCCATCTCTGCTCGCTTATCCTCTGGCTTCAGCGCTTTCAGAGCGTCAGTGGGATTGGATGATGATGCTAGTCTCACTATGGGGTCATCTACCTCAGGAGTGTCTAGCATGGTAGAAAATTCTGGGTCGAGATTAAACAATCTCTTGTCTTGGCTGGAAGGAGCGGGACCCGCAGAGGCCAATTGCCTCGCGACCAAATCGGAAAAGATTGGGGGGGTTGGAATAACCTCGGTTTCGACGACCGGTTGTCTGAATATTAAATCCTCTGGTCCCCCCGTGGTCGCTGGAGATGGTTCAGAGGAAGACTGGGAAGTCAGGTCTGAGACATTCTTTGCCTTGAATAGCAAGGACTTAAACAAATGAGGCTTAAACAGGCCTACAAATGCTGGTTGGTCAGGAGAAATGTCCTCGTCCTCTGACATCTCCCCTTCCATGGGGTCTACTTCAAAAAAGGGTTCTGAATATTGAAGAGACCCCCTATCTGAACCTTCCTCTTCCCTGAAGGGTTCAAACCCCATTTCGTCCTCTTCCTGGGCCTCCTCCCCTTCCGGGAAAGGGGCTTCCACTTGGGAAGGTACCTGACCGTGTTGTGATGCCGGTCTGGAGAGGGATCTTCTGGACATAGAATCGACCTCGGGCGCCATCATTTGGGAGCCTGGTCTGGATAGCTGCTGGATGCCCTCTGCTATTCCTTGCCTGATGGCCAGTTGCATCCACTCTCTAATGCTGTCCGGAATAATGGCTGAGAACGGGTCTTCTGGACGTAGACCCACTGCAGTTGGCGTGAAGGTCGCTTCAGGCATGCGAGAGGCCTGGTGACTTCGGACGGGTGAGCACCTGGAAGGAGAAGGTTGACCTGAAAGGGGAGGGGGTTGAGTAGAGGTAGAGGACGGGGCAGGGTTTACAGAATGTGAGTCTTTAGATCATTTGTCAAACTCCCTCTCCAAGGCCTTATGACGCCTTAAGGCATCCATTTGAGAGGCCTTGGAGGAGTCCTTGTCCCTTTTGCGCAAATAGTGCATCTTTGACTTCGCCTTCAAAGAAGGACCGCTGGGATTGCCTTCTGCCATGACACCAAAAGGATATTAGACAAGAAAAAAAGGGCCGTTGGCATGCCTGGGAGTTCGACCTACAACGTAGGCCGGCTTTCCTATAGTTGGGCCGTGTCCCCCTTTTGGATAAAATTTTTTTTATTATATTTTATTTTATTTTTTATTTATTTTTTTGTGGGTGGAGCCCAAAAAAACCAATCAAGTCCAAACAAAATTTTTTATAATAATCTGCTTTCAACTTATTGATTACCATGAAGAAAGAAAATAATTTTAGAGTTAGACCCGAACCATCCAATACACCAAATGAACGCAGAGGCCAGAAAAGGAAGAAAATAACCAACAAGGAAGAAAAAAGGGGCCTCCTGAGGCAGCCTCCCAACAACATGGGAAGTAAGTGCCTGCGTCTCTGAGCGAGCTGCGGAAAAGACAAAAAGCCAACTAGCACTAGAATGAAAGGGCAACCGGGCACTGAACCACACTACCCTTAAAATCCAGGCTCCACACGGCCTGCCGGTCCCGCTATGGATCTTTAGAAACTTTGCAGCCCTATCGGAATGAGATAACCAAAATTCAAAATGGCAGCCGGCCACGAGGTGCACCCAAAATGGCCACCGGCCCCGGCGCGATTACCTCAGAGACGCACAAACCCTCTAAAGCACACAAACGGCTGGAAAAAAAACAGGAAAGGACATGAGGGCTGTAAGGAGCTTTCCTTCTTCTAGGCGTTCGTGGGGGGAAGGCGCAACGTAGCACTATCTAAAGCGCAATCTCAAGCCACTGCTCAGCTGTAGCACAGCTAGAAAAGCGGCAGAGGAAGAGGAGGGGGGGTGGGGGGGCAAAGGGCTCCAAATCCCCCTATTTCCCCCCTTGAGGGGCGAAAAAACGCTCCTAAACTAAATTTGGGACGAAAACTAAATGCGCAGGGAACAAGGAGAAAGGAGAGATCAAACCTGATTTGAAAAGAAGAGAGAAAAAACCTAGATCAGCCAAGGAGTAAACGAACAAGCTGCCTGTCTCTAGCGAGGCTGAGCTAAAACTGGGGAACGCGTGGAGGAGTCACGTGGAGGAGGAGGAGTGTTCCTCAATTATAGCTCAGCCTGTTAGAGTGAAGACTGGAGCACCTCCCACTCTGGATGCTCGCAGCAGCTCTATGGAGAAAAGGTCTGCACCATATAGGCCACAACATAATTCCTCTATAGAAAGACGAGGCCAAACAATACAGGCAATGGCTCGTACTATGTTGTCGGATTCAGGATTACCTGAAACTTTGTGGGGAGAAGCAATAATGTGTGGTAATCATATATTGAATAATGTTGTTAACTCAACAACAGGTGAATTACCATTCACACGGTGGCATGGTAGAAAACTTGACCTAAGCCACATGCACACATTTGGAGCACCAGCATGGGTGCATATTCCTACACAACTGAGACATAAGGGGCAGCATAGGGCTAAAAGGTTATTCTTTGTAGGTTATGAATCTAATCACAAATCATACAGATTCTGGGAAAAAGGTACATCTAGCGTTTACTGTAGTGCTAGTGCCAAATTCCTTGAACATGTAGGATGGGAAAAACTGGAGCAAGATTCAAGTAAGGATGTAATCACAGAAACCTACAAAAGACCAAAACAACATATCAGTAATAAGAAGAGTACAATTAAAGAGGAAGTACAGGAAGAGCACATAGGACCAGAACAGGAAGAAATAGATAACCAGGAACAGGTAGTACATGAAAGTCCACCTGTAAGCCCTGTAATACCTAGATGTACAACACGTGAAACCAGACCACCTGACAGGTACCAAGCAAGTGTAGTTTGCCAAGTTAGTAAAGTTCCAACTACTGTTGAAGAACTTAGAATGTATCCTGCAAAGGATCAAGAAAATTGGCATAGAGCGATGGAGAAGGAATTGAATTCATTGAAACAAATGGAAGTTCATGAAAATGTTAAATTACCTCCAGGTGAAAAGTCCATTGGCTGTAAATGGATATTTAAATTAAAAACAGGTAAAAATGGGACTGTTACCTATAAGGCTAGGTTGGTAGCTCAAGGATTTAATCAAACTGCATGTGATTATGATGAAGTATTTGCACCGAGTCTAAAGGCAACAACCTTGAGAGCAGCTTTAGTGTGGGCAGCTAAGAAGAACTATATCATAAATCACTTAGATGTAGAAACTGCTTATCTGCATGCACCATTGCAGCACACAATATACCTAAAGAAACCTGTAGGAATTAAGGATGATAAATCAAATAATGACTGTTGGAAGCTTAAAAAAAGTCTCTATGGATTAAAACAATCTGGTTACGAATGGAACCAATATATAGTTAAAGAGTTAAACAATATAGGGTTTAAAGCAGGTTTAGCTGATCCATGTGTATTTAAGAAAGAGAAAAATGGAATAGTGTCATTATTATTGTTGTTTACAGATGATATTGCCTTAATTACAAAAACTAATAATGAAGCTACTGAAATAATATCATTATTAGGTAAGAGGATAAAATTAAAGCAATTAGGAGAAATACAACAGTATCTAGGATTAACAATAAATAAAACCAAAAGTGGCTATAAGATATCACAAGAGGATAAGATTTATCAATTACTAAAAACATACAAGATGGAACTTTGTAAACCGGCTAAAACTCCAATGAGTAAGGAATTTGGCCACACTGATGCTCAAAGTCCAAAATTCGATAAGAATATCTATCAATCGTTAATTGGTAGTTTATCGTATATTAGTAATTGGTCAAGGCCAGATATTGCCAATAGCATTAATCAATTGGCAAGATTCAATGCTGAACCCACTGAACGACACTGGCAAGCGACAAAATGTATCTTAAGATATCTTAAAAGGACAATGCACTATGCATTGTATTTGGAGCCAAAAGATGATCTGATTTTAAGTGCATATGCTGATCCAAGTTGTGCAACAGACATAAACACTAGAAAATCAACTTCAGGTACGGCTATACTGTTCGGAAAAGCACTGATTGGTTGGAGGTCAATTAGACAGCAACACATAAGTATGTCCACAATGGAAGCAGAATTTTCATGTCTATCTCTATTATGTACTGATTTAATTCTGTATAAACAGTTGTTATTGGACATGGGAATAACTGTAAATGATTCCATTGTAGTATATGAGGACAATCAAGCAGCCATACGGTTGGCTACAAATATTGCTGTGAAAACGAGATCTAAGCATACTGATCTTAGATATCTGAATGTAAGACAATCTGTAAAAAATGGTTTAATAAGATTGGAATATTGTATGACTGAAGAAAATATTGCTGACCAATTTACAAAAGCCCAAGGTTCAGTCAAACACAAAGAAAGTTGTGATGACTATGGTTTCAGGTTGTAAATAGTTATATATATTATTATATTACCCAAAAGGGGAGTATGTTAGGAATAACAAGGTTACCTAACATAGTTTGGGTAAAATAATATATATAAACTACGATAGTGAATTTAAGTGTGTGTCACTTTAAACAGCAAAGCATGTAATTTTGGGTGCGGCTGTAAAACCGCCATAAGAGGGAGCAAGAGAACTTGATTGATTGCTGGCTTACTGGATTGCTTGCTGACTATGATGGATTGATGATTTGCTAACTGCGTGTTTCCTGCTGCTGAAGGAAGAAAGGAGGTTTGACTTCTTCATATCTCTACTGCAAAGAGATATATTGCTGGACTGATATTTGTAAGTTTACTGATCTCTTTTTCGACACTGGAATTTGCAACTGAATAATCCCCGGACGGACTGAACTAGTGAATGATATATGCACTGTTTTGACTATGCTAAAACTATTACTGGAATAAACTATTTAACTAGCACAGTGTATCTGTTTTACTGAGTGTAAGCTACAAAAACGTTTGTCTCACATATTTGCCTACCTGCCTGACTGCCGTGCACATTCTGCTAGGGTGTATTCCTAACAGCTGCCAGCGCCAACAAAGCCCTGGTCTGAAGATCTGCCCAGACAACAAACAGCAGCCACTCCCCCTCCACCAAGGCAAAGGGAAAGGCAATACCCACCTTCCTCCTGGTGACCACCAATTCAAACCCCACTTGGAGCAGCCCTGCAGGGGCCCCATTTTCAGAGAGGCACAACCCAGCCAAGCCTCAGGGGTCCCAGCCAATCTATATATGCACCACATCAGACTCCATTCCAGCACAATTTGCAGGTGCCAGGCCCATACCACCTCCCCAACCACGACCCAGACCAGACCAAATCCAGTTAAAAGCCATTTTCGACGGGCACCATGAAAATTTTAATTACTTCCTCACTCGAATTTGGTCCCACATAGACCAATTTGGAGACCAATACGCGACAGAGTGCAATTTGGTTACTGCCATTACAGATGGGATGAATGAGGGGGATGACTGGGTGGCCCAGCTACACAATTAACAAGCCCGAGAATTACAAGATGTCAATAGGTTTATTCAATTATTGAGACTCGGATTCGAAAATCCAGATCGGGTGGCAGAAAATGAAGAGAAGCTAATGGAAATGAGACAAGGCAAGCGACCCTTATCAGACTTTATTTGGAACTTTAGAAGGGTCGCCAGCCATGTCATGGATTGGCCTGAAAGAATGACTTTACACTACTTTAAGAATGCCATTGACCCAGAAGTGAAGAATGCCTGTAACATTAGAGGAATCCCAGAGCTGCTTCAAGCATGGTATTCCACTGCCCTCAGATTAGACCGTGACATCAACCCACACAGGAAACCCCTTCCTGAAGGCCCACCTAAAAGAACTGGGACAGACGACCGCCGACCAGACCTGCTGGAGCTACTTGCATTCCGACCCAATATGATGATGTTACCATTGTGGCCAGGATGGCCATAGAGCAGCTGACTGTCTGGCTCCCGCACCTGTACCCCGAGCACCACCATCGAAGCCTAACAAGGCTGTTAGAGGTCAGAAAAGTCAAGGAAGACCTCCCAACATCAGCCGGTTTGCTAGACCCAGCCTGGAGGGTCCTCTCTACGCGAAGGAAGCAACAAACTTCCAGAACAACATCACCTCTCCAAGAACCCGACTGACAAAGACGACCCAATGGTGAGTGCTCCCATCATGGCTTTTACTGTCAAAGTCAAGTTTGTGGTACTAGTACAGGGGAGGCCGGGGAGTTAGAAGTTGTCATTGATACTGGATGCTCTAGATGCCTTATCGGACTTCCTATTGTTGAACAATTGGGCATAAACACTAACTCACTAAGACACCCAATCAGATTTGAGCAAGTGGATGGGACATTAATTGGGGGACCCCAGCAACCCAAATGACAGAGTTGGGTCAATTCAAAATGGAATTGGGTCCTCACTGCGAATTCATACGCTTTATAGTGGCCCCAAGAATGTCCGAATCAATCATATTGAGACTTGCTTGGCTAGATAAATGGGCCCCTACCATCAAATGGGAGGATGGGTTTAGGAAAATCATCATTGGGTTGGGCCCATTGCACCCCCTTCCTCCCACTAAAGAACCACCACCTGACTTGAACCCAAACCCTGAACCAGCCGCTACAGCCTCTGACCTTCTCCCAGATACTCCCCAAATACCCAACCAATACCGAGACTTGGCTGAAGCATTCAGTGAAGAGGAGTGTAATATTTTATCTCCACATTGAGCTACTGATTGTGCCATAGAGTTGGAACCGGGGGAGAAACTACCGAAACCAAAGATGTACTCCACGACACTGGCTGAAATGACTGAATTGAGGAAGTACATTGACAACAATTTGAACCAAGGTTTTATTGAACCTGCCAAATCAAGGTTAGCTGCCCCTGTGCTGTTCAAAGAGAAGATGGCGGGTTGAGATTATGTGTGGACTTTAGGGGCGTAAACACTGTGTGTGTCAAAAATATGTACCCTCTCCCCCTCATGAAAGACCTATTAAACCACCTGTCAAAAGGCAAGGTATTCACCAAGCTAGATCTAAGAGAAGCTTACTACCGGGTCCGCATCAAAGAGGGAGATGAGTGGAAAACAGCCTTTAATTGCCCTTTAGGTAGTTTCCAATTCAAAGTCATGCCGTTTGGACTTCAGGGCCCCCCCACAGTATTTATGCAACTCATCAATGAAGTCTTACATCCGCACCTATACCGAGCGGTCCTCATCTACCTGACTGACATCCTTATATTCAGCGAAACCATCGAAGAACATGTCAAATTGGTCAGGCAAGTCCTGGAAAAACTTATAGTCACCAAATTATATGTAAAGCTCTCAAAATGTGAACTCCACAAGGAGTCACTGGACTACTTAGGCTACCAAATATCCAACCTGGGAATTGAGATGGACCCTGGAAAGGTGACAGCTGTGCTGGACTGGCAACCTCCCAAAACCCGAAAACAACTTCAAAGTTTTTTGGGTTTTGCCAATTTCTATAGACAATTCATTCCTTCTTTTGCCAAGGTTGCCCTCCCTCTGATGGAGTTATTAAAAATGGGTCCGTCACCCACCAAACTGAAGCCCAGTCAACCCCTGGCTTGGACCATGGACTGTCAGAAAGCTTTTGAAGCCTTAAAACACCTCTTTGCTGCTGAGCCCATTCTCCAGCACCCAGACCTGACCAAACCTTCCATAGTCCAAGCTGATGTGAGTGATGTAGCAGTAGCAGCCGTTCTGCTGCAAAAAAACTCTCAGAACCAACTGATGCCTTGCGCTTATGTATCCAAAAAATTAACAGACACAGAGCGAAGATGGACGGTTTGAGAGAAAGAAGCATTTGCCATACGGTGGGCTTTGTTGACATGGAGGCATTTCCTAGAATGGGTGAAGGAGCCATTTGAGGGATGGACTGATCACAAAACTCTTGAGGCTCTGAAGACCCCTCAGGAGCTATCACCTAAACAAGTCCGCTGGGGTCAATACTTCAAGTGATTCAACTTCAACATGAAATATATCCCTGGGGGAAAAAACATATTGGTGGACGCCCAATCCAGAAAACCCCAGTTTGAGTCACCGTGAAGAAATAGTACAAGCCTTGATATCAGAAGCTCAATCGGCAGGTCAAGTAACCACTCGAGGCCAGGCCAACTGCAGCCCCAAACACCTGGAAGACAAACTGACCACAGAATTGAAAGCGGCCCTATTGACTGATCCCTGGTTCCTGGACCATTGAACCGACTTAACAATGAATGATGAACTGGCTTGGAAGGGGACTAAACTTTATGTGCCTGCTACTCTAAGACTACTGGTACTAAAACATAGCCACAATTCTCGGCTGGGAGGCCACTTCATGTTCTTAAAAACCCTACATTTACTCAGGAGACAGTTCTGGTGGCCAAGAATGAAACCTGACATCGAGGACTTTGTAAAAAGCTGCTCAATTTGTGCCACAATGAAACACAGAACTGGAAAAAACCCTCGTCTCCTCCAACAAGTCGCTGAACCAAAACAGCCGTTGGAAGAAATCGCAATGGACTTTATTGTAGAATGACCTAAGAGTGAAGGGAATACAATCATTTGGACTGTCATTGACTTATTCTCTAAGCAGGGCCACTTTATAGCCTGTAAGGGACTTCTATTTGCAAAAAAGCTTGCAAAACTGTTCGTGAAGCATATCTATAGACTACATAGAGTACCTTGTAGAATAACATCAGACAGAGGTGTACAATTTACCACTAAATTCTGGAGGGAATTTTTGAAGTCTATTGGGTCCTCCCAAGGATTATCCTCAGCTTTCCATCCTGCCTGCAACGGAGCAGTGGAGAGAGCTAACGCCATGGTTGAACAATACATTAGATGCTATGTAAATTATCAAGAGGAAAACTGGGCTGAATTATTACCCTTCGCAGAGGTTGCTTATAATAATGCAGTACATAGCAGCACGGGACTGACTCCATTCCAAATCAACACTGGGATGGACTTTGTCCCTATGCCAGAATTACCCAGGCAACCTCCCACATCCATGTCTCTAACAGAATGGATGAACTAATTAAAAAAGGTTGGGAAGATACAAAAAACACTTTGACCGAAGCTGCAAAAAATTATAAAAAGCAAGCGGATAAACATAGATCCCTTCAACCGCCCATTTAAAGTTGGAGACAAAGTATGTTTGTCAACCAAGTATCTTAGGTTGAAGCTCCCTAGTAAGAAGTTAGGACCAAAATTCTTGGGTCCATTCCCGATTTCAAAAATAATTAATCTGGTCACAGTCCAACTGAATCTTCAACTATTAGGGAAAATTCATCCAGTTTTCCATTGTAGTTTGTTGAAACCAGCTGCTACATTCATTATAAGACCAACACTAATCACTTCTCCTGAACCGTTAATGGTACAGGGTGAGACACATTATTAAATTAAGAAAATCCTCAATTCTAGATTACACAGAGGACAATTGCAATATTTGGTCTTATGGAAAGGTTACCCTATCTCGGATACTAGTTGGGTGAAAAGTTGGAATGTACATGCTGATAAATTGGTTAATCAATTCCATGAGGAATTCCCCCACAAACCGAAGGGTCCTTGTGGAGAGGGGAGAGGGGGTTAAGGACAACGCATTAACCCCTGGTTGTGTTTTGTTTTTCTTTTCTTATAGGAGAAGGAATTTTCAAGGGGGGACGCCTGTCAACTCTGGGATTCATCATTGCCATAGAGTTCTGGAGGGAGGAAGTGATGTACTGAATAGTTCTTAGAGGAAAAAAAAATGGTTTATTAGTTCAAGGTCACAGAGAGTGGCGTAGCAAAGAATCGAGAATGCAGATCATTGGTTCATGTGATTAATGAGGTATAGAAAAGGGGGTGGAGGTAGGTGGAATTTTGTGGGATGAGCTGGTAGGATTCCAGTACTGAAATTCCACTGGATGATGCTAGAATGTTTTGTTTCTAATAAAGCACTTTGAGATTATGTCGGCTCAGAGTTACTGATTTGGAACAAAGGATTTCTGGACGTCTGACAGACTGCACAACCATTTCTCTGAAATGGTATAGAGTTCCCCCCCAAAGTTCCTTCTAAATGTTATTCTGTTATGCTGACACCTTTCCCAGGCCCTCCACTCAGATAAAAAATGTGGCTGTGGTAACTGATCAGAGCTCCTTTGTTTTTTATGTGCAACAGCTTTAGCATTTAGGATTAGAGCTAAGTTAGTTGCTTTTCTATTAATACATAATCCTTAAAAGGGCTCTCCTGTAGGGATCCTGCATGGTGTAATTCAGAGATCCCCAACCTTTTTGGCACCAGGGACTGGTTTCATGGAAAATAATTTTACCATGGACCTGTGTGTGTGTGAGAGAGAGAGGGAGGGAGGGAGGGAGGGAGGAGGGGGGAAGGCAATTATACAGTTTGGGAAAGAGGCACAGACAGAAGTGGCAAATTAAATAGTGGGTGGGCCACGCATGGAGTAAAATAAGTGTGGGATTGTTACTTAAGGCCTGCCACCAGATGATTTTGCTCCGGTCCAGGGGAAAATCAGAATAAACACACAGGGAAGACTTCACTAGAAAGGGCTTTCTTTGCTCCTGGAGAAAATCAGAATGAAGAACTGGAAAAGCCTTCACAGGAAGAGGCTTTTTTTTTTTCTTCTCTGGAAGAAAATTAGAAGACACAGAGAAATCTTCACTGGAAGAGGCTCTCTGCTTTTGCTCCAGAGGAAACCCCCAATCAAAGACCTGGGGAAGCAAAAAGAGGGAATGACCACCACCTACACTTTTCAACGGTTGGGCACAGTGATTCCCTTCCAGATTAGACCTGTGACTGTTGAAAGGAAAAGGAAGCCTTGCCCTTTAAGAAAAAGGCAGAGCTCCTTCCTTTGTGAATTCAAATTTCCCGGCTGGGAGATTCACTGCAAAATGATTGGTCAGCTGCATTGGAAGCCAGAGTCAGTTTATTAATAGGAAGGCAGGTAAAAGATCCTACAGCATTCCTGTAGGAAGAGGATGAATGACCACCACCTACACTTTTCAATGGTTCAGCACAGTGATTCTCTTCCAGATTAGACCTGTGACTTTCTTCTAAGAGTTTGGGAAGGGGGGGGGGAAGAAGAGAGAATTCTTACTCACCCTTCCAGCAAAATAAACCGAAGATCCAGCAAGTTGAGGAAGTGCAGACAAAGCCATTCAAAAGAGAGATGGAGGGGGAGGGGGAGAGGCAGAGACAGGGACAGAGATACTCGGTCAGGACTCAACAGTCTTGGTGCAAACGAGAGAGGGATTCCCTTGGAGACCTACCACTTAAGGTGACATTCCCACACACACACATACACCTTGTTTCCCTCCAACAAGGCTTTGGGAAAGCACTTGGTTGAAAGTTGGGCTGCTGCCTGTTTGTCTTGCAAACTTGGAGAGGTGCAGGAAGGGAACTCAAGCCCAGTTGCAATGCTGGGAGAAGGAGAGGAGGAAAGTGGGGAGGAAGAAGGAAGAAGAGGTAGCAGGAGAAACAGGAAGCAGGAGGAGGAAGAGGAGGAGGAGGCAGAAGCAGAAAGGAGGAGGAGGAGGAAGGACCTGGAACTCAGTTGTTTCAAGCCAATTGCAAGCCCAGCTGCCGGAGACCCTTTACTGTTTGAGGGCAGGAACAAACTGAATGAAGCCCTTACATGCTGGGAGGGACAGCAGGCAGCCCTCGGGTGAGAGAGGCAAACTAATCACCTAATTGAACAGCCCATTGTCTGCCCGAATCACCGGGTGGGTTGGCGTGGCCACGGGTGTGTGACAGGCAGCACTCCTCCTGCACCACCCTCCCAAAGCAAAAAAAGGCAGTTTTTAGCATAGCAAGCCTCCCTGGAGCCTCAGGAAACCCAAAACAGAGCACGGGGAGGGGAAGGCATGGGGGGGCGCCCCCCCTCCCCAGCGCACCCTCCCCCTGCATGCCGTTTTGGGTCTCCTGAGGCTCCAGGGAGGCTTGCTATGCTAAAAATTGGCTCTTCAATTAGGTGATTAGTTTGCCTCTCCCTGGAGCCTTAGAAGACCCAAAACAGCGCAGGGGGGTTTGGCTTTTCAAGCCTCCACTTACCTGGGAGCCAGAACCAGGTGTATGGCGACTTCTGGGAGTGGCGGTGAAGGGTGGGCGGGGCCAGCTGGTCTTCGGAACTACCGGTTTGCTGAACTGGATGTACAATTAACATCCGGTTCTCCTGAACCTCCCAAACCAGTAGAATCCCACCCCTGCTAGTTCCCCAAGCCTACCTTGATGTAATCAGCATGTCCAGGACAATCTGTGTGACCATAAAGGCGGTTGGCTGTTGAATATTCTACATGGGAGGCATTAATTGTAATCCCCCCAGTGTTCTCTTCTGGTGCATTATCAATCTTTTTATTTATTGTACTGGGCACTTCCAGTCTCTGAAAGAACTGGAATAAAAAGGTAAATGTGAACATGGCATCACAGATGTGTTTAAACAGAAATATTTGAAGGGCTGGCACTATTCTTTGTCTAAGGGGACAAGTGAACAATTTTACTCCTTTTCTGAACTTTTGAATTTGCAAAAAGGACTTTTATGCATCTCAGCCTTTTCTCCCTTATGTGATTATAAGTAGTGTTAATAGAAAGAAAACAGCATCAAAACCTTTCTTGCAGTTGATAAAAGTGGGGGAGAACAGTGTTTAATTCTTCACCTCAGCCTCAAGTAAGGAGAAAGCATTAAGTCTACAACAGGGGTATCAAACTTGTGGTGTCACGGCAGCATCATGTGATGTATCAGGACTTTTTCCCCCTTCACTAAACTGAGTGGGGACGGGGCCAGCATGTGACTCATCCGGCCTGTGGGCCACGAGTTTGACACCCCTGGTCTACAGTGTGAGACTTTGAAACAATATTATGCTTGAACTGATCTGAAACCCTCTGGAAGACTCCTGCTGTCTAAAAGAGCCTTAACACCTTCAAATACATTGTGATAGCCATCAATCAAGATTATTGAAGGGTAACATTTTTATTCCAAATAGAAAGGCTGAAGCAGTTTCTAGACATGAGAGCACCCAACACAAAAAAAACTAACTCCAAACTTGCAAGTTTAAGACTTGTGGACTTCAATTTCCAGAATTCCTGAGCTAACATGACTGGAGGAGGAATTCTGGGAGTTGAAGTCCACAAGTCTTAAAGCTGTCAAGTTTGAAGACCCCTGGCTTATGGTATTCTGCTTTTATGCACTACACTGCTTCACATTCAAACATCCTATTGTACTTCACATAGCAGAGCACAATGAAATTGTTATACTTCCAACCAAACATTCTTTGGACATTCTTCTTCTCAGTTCCTTTTTGTATCATTACATACAACCCTCAATATAGGCATTTAACAATAACAAAAAACATACTCAGAACTTCATGTAACTTGAAAAGCCTATCTACATTACACAAAAATATGGTGTAGCATATTTAAAATCAACTTGGTTTGTATTTTCTCCTTTCATCTTATCTACATTAAACATATTTGGCTCTCTCACTTGTTCATTTTGTGAAGTGATATTGCAAGTGGCAGAAATTCATTTAGAATTAGCAATTTATAGGCCAAAAATGAGCACACAAAACTTCAGAACTGTTTATCTATTGCAGAAAGACTCTTTTCAAAAGGAATTTGTTATATAGCAAGAGGGAACAAAATCACTGAAATCAAATGTCCCTCAGTAGAGGGAAACAAAATTTATTTGGGGTAAAAATCAATTTTTCTCTCCCATAAATGTTGCTAGATTCCAAATCATGTTAACAACGGTCCTCCAGCAGAAATGTATAGATTGAAGTGTGTATGTATGTACACATGTGTATGTGTATATATGTATCTTATATACACATATACTGTGTGTGTATATATAATATACAAATACATATGTAAATATATATGCATATAAGACAATCTTTGTCTCTTTTTAGTGTGAAGTTTTATATACATGCACACACGTTTATATACACATATAAACATTTTATGCCGCCCATGTTTGCAAAGCGACTCAAAATTAAAATCGGCATAAATTAATATAATTATACAAATATTTTAAAAAAATTAAACACTAGAGTCTCAACATATTTTTATACTGTGGTACCAAAAAAATGCAATCCTCTAGGTGTGGTCTTACTAAGTCTTTATAGAGTGGTATTAGTACCTCACTTGATCTTGATTGTACCCCTCTGTTAATGCAACTTAGAATTGCATTGGCTTTTTTGGCTGCTGCTGCATACTGCTGGCTCATTTTTAGATGGTTGTCCACTAAAACTCCAACATCCCTCTCACAGTTACTGCTAATAAGCTTGGTTTCACCAAATCTATATGTATACTTTTGGTTTTCTTGTCTAAGTGCAGGATTGCACTTTTCTCTACATTGAATTTCATTTTGTTAGGGCCCAGTCTTCAAGTCTGTCAAGATCCATCTGGATCTTAATTGCTATACTTTAATACTTTTAACTGTCACATTTGTATAGTCCTCTTAAATTCTGATTAATAACACTCCTTCTATAAATTAGTTTCCCCCCTAAAATATCAGTTTAAGTGCTCCACCTCCAAGTTACATATTCATTACCTCCCTTTTTAAATGCCATTATGTGTTTAACATTACCTAAATCATTAAAAATAATATTCCCCATTAAGATTACATAACATATATAAATCAGATTCTGCATGGTTTCCCCTTGTTGATTTCATAGAATTGATCTACATTTTCAAAAAGAACAAATTAATCTACTCATTTAGTCCTAAACCCTGATGTAAATTCCATTTCAGCTCTTCTCCAAAATCATTCCATTTATCTCAATATATTTCAATATATTTAATTAACATATTCTATTATTTGTTACCATTACCTCTATACATTAAGGAAAGAGCATTAACAAAAAATAACAATTCTATTTTCCAGCTTATCAATCTATAGTCCCCATTTCACAACTGCAAGTTTATTTATATTACTCCCCAGCACCTTGCAGAATCCCCTCCCCAAATATCATTCAGCCACTATCTGTGTCTAATTTTAAAAAAATTCCCCATTTTTTTTAGAATTCCCATATTTCTTGATTCCCAAGTCCTGTTTCTTTTCCCTTCCTTCACCTAATATTTTCTCCTTTATTCTTTCACTCCAGTTTTAACCCCCTCTCTCTTTATAACTCCCTTCCGCCCTTTGAATTTCTGCCGATTCTTTTTCCCTTTTTAAATTTTCTGGATATTTCCCTCTTTATTCAGTTTCCCAAATCTCCGATATTTATTCCTAACTCTTTTCCTCTTTCTTTCCAGAGTCCTTTGTTCTCGATGGTCGTTAAACATGGCTCCTTGCTCCTCCTCCTCTTCTGTCCTCTGTCTTTGTTGTTCATACTCTGCAGTCGCCCCTTCAAAAAATTTAAAAACAAAGCCTAAAGTTTCACCTCGTTCTTATAATGTTTCTTTCGTGTTTCTAAGTTCCATCTTTAATGCCTGAAGAGATATCACCATTTTACAGCTTTCTAATTAGTCCAAATAAATAATGTCCCTAAAATTAGTTTCCAACAGTCCACTTTTAATCCTCAGCTAATCCAATGCCAAATCCACATCAGATTCAACAATTAATCCAAGGGCAGAATCTTCATGTTTCTTTCTTTGTTTCAGTGTTTCAAAGTTCTTGTTTAATTGTATCAATTTTCCTTGTATTTTTAAGAAATAGAGTCTTTTATAAGAAAACAAATTAAAGTTAGTTCAGATGGCACGCTTTGTTCTGACAAATCCACACCTCCTCTTTCCTTTTCCCTTCCTGATTATTCAGAGCTTTTTTTTAAACCACAACCTTCCAAACAGTTCAGATCCAATTGATATTAAATTTTCTCTTTAAGAATTTTATAGTTCAGTTTTGTTAGTGCCTATATAAAATCAAAATATACTTATCCAAGTTAATTAGGTGCTTTCTCCTCTAGATTCTACCTCTCCCGGTTCAAAGCTCCGCACTATCAAAGGCAATTCACACCATTTTTGTTCCACTTTCTGTTCGCCGCTGTAAATCCTTTCTTGAAGATTTTTTGAAATGTTAATCCTGAGGGTACCTTCCATTTAATTATATCGTCCCATTCCTCCTGCGGTTCACTTCTTTCTCCCTCTCCTGCTCAATCTTATTCCAATCTCATCTTCCCCTTCAGGGTGGCCATTTTAGACCACTGCTTCAGGCGTCTTTGGGAGGGAGGAATTGCCAAGCCGAGGAGGGGATTTGGGACTCCCCTCTACACAGCTGATGGTCTCCCCTTCCCCCACCACCCCTATGAGGCGGCTTCTGCCCCGGACCTAAAGGATTGGAGCTCTCCGACGCCGAAGCACAAACAAAGCCATGCATGATCATGGTCAGTGGTCCATCTTTGGGGAAGCTCAAAACAGGAATTAAAAAATGAGATATGCATTGGGAATAATACAATAAAATAGAAAATGTATAAAAGCATCGTTAAGAAATTGGATACAAAAATTGAATATGTAACTATGGTCATATTTGTATGTATATGTGAAAACTGTAATCATGCTGTTCTCTAAAATGAGATGTTAAAAGGTGGAAAAATGAATAAAACTTGTTTAAAAAAAAATCCATCTGGATCTTGAGCCTATCTTCTAGGGTGTTAGCTATTCCTGCCAGTTTAGTATCATCTGCAAATTTGGTAAGTTCCCCTTCTATTCCCTCATCTAAGTCGTTTATGGAGATATTGAAGAGTACTGGGCCTAAGACAGAACCTTGTGGCACCCCACTGCTTACTTCCCTCCATGTCGACTTAGACCCATTAAGGACTACTCGCTGAGTACAGTTTGTCAGCCAGTTGTGAGTCCATGTAGTGGTGGTGCTATCTCTTCCACTTTTTTCTAGCTTACCAAGAAGTAGGTTGAGGTCTACTTTGTTGAATGCCTTGCTCAAGTCTAAGTATATTATGTCCACAGTATTTCACTGGTCTACTAATTTAGTCACTATGTTGAAGAATGAAATAAGATTTGTTTGGCATGCTCTGTTTTTAACAAACCCGTGCTGACTGCTAGTTATTACTTTGTTTCTAGATGTTGGCAGATCTGTTTTATTATCTTTTTCAGTATCTTCCCAGGTATTGATGTTAGGCTGATTGGTCTGTAGTTTCCTGGGTCTGTTTTTTTTTTCCTTTTCTGAAAATGGGAACCACATCAGCTCTTTTCTAGTCCTCTGGTAGTTCCCTGGTGCGCCAGGAGTTTTGAAAGATGTGGTGCAATGCTTCTGAGATGACCTCTTCCATACTATGTGTGGGTCACACACATTTTTACTGGCAACATATTAAAAATTGATCAAACTGTAGATGCAAAGGGAAAGGCATTGATAGAGGAATCAGAAAAATATCCCTTCAGTGGCTCCCAAAAGGAGAGCTTTCAACCCATGAAGGTTTAGCAGCCAGGGCAAAAGTTCTAGAAAGAAATTTATAGTATCCAATTTTCTATGCCAATTATTTTCAGATGTTTGATGTCACTTTCTGTGAGCTTACAGTCAGGTTTGAAGCAAGCACAAGCCCCAAAATCCTTCACAGCCATGGTTTTGCTTTAGTAAATTACTACTGGCTGCCCATTTCCAAGGGTTGCTTCCTGAACCTCCCTTAGCTCTTAGTTTAGTGCATCCAGGGTTTGTGAGGCCAAATTGAGGTTAGCCAGTGTGCAATCGAGGGTATTAATTTTTTTGTTGAAATTGTGCACAATGAGCCCTGGGACTCCTACTAATGAGACTATCAATGCAACATATTCAGCCTTACTGGGCAACTGTGTCGTTTGTGAGTCACAATCAGGGCTTGGGGTTAGCATTTCAATTTTAATTCTTCAGTGACCTGTATTTGAAGACCCAAATTTACAGTTCCCTTCAAATACCTGAGAATCCTTTTTACACCCATCCAGTGCAAATGCGTTGGTGCAGCAGTAAAGCGACTCAAAATGCTTACTGCACAAGCTACTGTATGTCTGGTATGCACCACCGTGACAGATATAATAGGCTCCCTATTGCTGACTGATATATCTCTTGATCACAGGCTTCACTTTCATCCTCACCCAAACTGTTATGAAAATCAGTGCTCATAGGTGTTGGAGCAGAATTACAATCCTTCATGTTATATTTCTCCAACAACTGTTCAATTTTTCTTTGTTGACTGAAAATATAACCACCATTCTCAGTTTTGTGTATCTCCACACTGAGATAATTTTTTATTTCTCCCAAATTATTTAATGCAAATTTTTTCTCCAGCTTATTAGCAAATTTGTTTGCCTGTGGTATATCCTTTGCTATTGTGGAAAGGGAACTTCACGAGGACAGTGGTGACACCCAAGCAGGAAAAGCCCGAGGGGAACATCAGGCCAGCCATAAAACAAACTTGCATAGGAAAAGAAATTTAATAAAAGGTATTGAAAGAAGCCCCCTAGACAAAAGCCAAGTAATTAACAAAGCCAGGGAAACAAGAAAAAGAAAACCCTTACAAACATAGGACATGCCAAATCAGCAAAACAAACAGACAAAAGACACAGAATAAATTACATAGGAAACAGACAGGAGATTGCTGAAAAACAAATAGAAAAACCCATTATAAAGGTAAAAGAGATTAAGAAAGAACCGATAAGGCAATCAAGCAGCCTTGCAGGGTTTATTTTCTGCACCTCGCTAAGTATGCCTTCCGGTGAAAATTAAACTCTGACAGGATTTTAATATCTAAACATTAAACATTAAACACTAAATGAACATTCATGCACAAAAGAAGGAAAAAGGTATAAAAACCAGGGACTTACCATTCGAAGTTAGCTAGCTAGCCCCAGGATCTGACTTTCAAGCAGTTGTCTGAATCCTTGAGCCAGAACTCTCCCAGTGGGAAAATTCGAATCCTCGAAGAAAGGCACTTTGACAGCCTTTCAACAATTGGCTACCACAAAGATTTTCCAGCCAACCCTGCCACCGGACTGGGCCCGCGGATCCATTCCCAGCCGGCGTGGACCTTCTTTGTCCAGGGACAACATCCACGGACCCAGCCCGGAAGGCATAAGGGTAGTAAAGGGAGTCTGTGAGCCTTTCTTCTCAACAGTTGCTTGAAAGCAGGTGAATACCACTTTAAATTTCTAACCTTACTAGGTAGGAGAGTGGAAGCGTGAGTGGATCAGGTGTGTGATTGTGGGTTTTCTCTGCGGAAACAGCAGAACCCCACCTCCTCCATGATTACCAGCTGTACCCCAGCCAGCTGCAAGCTCCAACAAGCCGTGACCGGCTGGATTTGGGAATGCAAGGGTTGATCACGGAGTGTGAGTCCTTTTGAAGGACGTAAGAAAAACCGAGCGGGCTGAGAATGGAACTGGTGTTGGGAAATAAATAAAAAGCAGAAAAATAGTCCTGGTGCATCCTGCAAGCAAAGCCCTGTGCAGTTAGAAGGGGCCCGTACCGGCTGCTGGCAAACAAAATTGGAAATAGTTTGCCTAAAAAAAGCAGCAAAGGTCCTTCCAGATTCCCATTTTTAAGGGAGATCTGAAAATTGAGGGCGGAGTGTGAGGAGGGGCCCATACCGGTGCTGCTAGGGGGCAGATGGTCCTCCAAGATCCCCGTTTTTTAGGGGGGGGTCTTCAAACTGACGGCGGAGTTTCCCTAAGAGAAAGGGGCCCATACTCCGTGTGTAGGGAAACTGGAGTCCTTTCCAGACCTTTTTTTTGTCTGAAAACTGATGGCGGTAGCCCGGCTAAATCAAAATAATCCCCACATCAGGTAGGGAAGATGGGAAGTTGTAGCTCGAGGGCAATGGAAGAGACCTGCTTGGATGAATTACTTGAGGCTTGGGATGAAAGGCTAGTGCCTGTCCTAACTGGAATGAATAAAAAAGACGCAAAAAGAATTTGTAAAAAATGGGCTTTGTTGCAAGATGACACAGGAAGACAAATTTGGACTGACAGCGGTACCTTAGATTAGAAAACCCTGAAAGCACTTAGAACACGCATAAAACCCAGCCAAATACCCTATTGGTACTGCTGGGCTGAAATGGCTAGGACAAAAGACCTGACTGAGGGAAAAGATCAGGAAAAACATGAAACCCATTCCCTGGAAGGAAAAACTGAGGCACAGTTCATGGCTCCCCTTTTAAGCAAACCAGTGCCAAATATGGGACAATTAAAATACGTTTATACCCACACTCCCTTCTCTGCCTCTGACCTAGTCATCTGGAAAAAAGATACCCCAACCTTCAGGGCTGATCCTCAAACAGTAATTCAAACCCTGAAATCAATCATAAACAGCCATAACCCATCCTGGGATGACATGACCCAGCTGCTACAAGTCTTTCTAACGAAAGATGAATTATTAAAACTATTTGAGAAAACAGACCAAATCACTAAACTGCCAACTATCCCAGGACAGGCAGCCCCAGCCCACATTGCATGGCCAGTACATTGCCCTAACTGGGACTACAATGATACCAATCTTTGGGATGAATACACAAGAGCAAAAAATAACTTACTAGAAGCCTTAGAGGAAATTGGCAAAAAGCCTCTAAACTGGTCTGAATTCCAAAAAACCACACAAAAAGAAAAAGAAAACCCTGATGCTTTTTGGGTCCGCCTGACAGAAGCAGCTGTTACATATGCCCATCTAGACCTTAGCTGCCTGAAGGACCAAAGGATTTTAGCTTCAGCCTTCATGGATCAGTCCACCTTAGATATTAAAGAACATTTCCACCCCTTCGTCTCTAACTGGCTAACCTTAAACACAGCAGAGTTGCGCAGGATCGCTAACTTTGTCTATGACCAAGGAGACAAGTTGAAAGAGGAAGAGAAAGATAGAAAGAGACGAATAGAAAGACAGGAAGACCTGAAAATGTTTGCTGTAATGCAACATAATACCAGACAACTGTCTGTTAGAACTCCCTATAATTCAAAGAAATGCTGGCATTGCGATAAAGCAGGGTGGTGACAAGGCAGATGCCAGCATTGCTATAGGTGCAGACAGGAAGAGCATTTCAGCAGGCAATGCAGGCAACACCCCTCCTGCAACCGGTATCACCCACCACCTAGAAACATGAGGCCAGGCAATAATCCAGTTCATTACACTAAGCAACAAAGTTTCAGTCATCAGACACCACCCAGCGCTCCCTTTCCTCCAATCAACAATAACAATAGACATCAATGGGAGCAAAGGAGAGAACAAGATTTACCCCCTTCTTGACTAGAGCATGACAATGAAAGCACTGAATTCATGGCTACCTTTAATGGACTAGCTATCCCTTTAAAAAACGGCCCAGAAGGGGAACCCATTGTTACCATTCTTATCGGAGGAAACAAATACAATTGCTTAGTTGATACTGGAGCCACCTCCTCATTAATTACTGAACCACCATATAAAGCTTCAGTGGCTGAAGGGGCTTGGGATAACATAATGGGAGTGGGGGAGGGGAAATAATCCCTGTAGAATTTACCCACAACATACCAGTTGTCAGTGTGTGCTCCCTTCAAGATCCAAGAAAGAAATACTCAGACTCCATGGATGAGAGCAAAGTTCTCCTTTTACTGGAAATCAAAGTGGAAGCTACAGATTGAATTCCGAATCTGAGGAATTGGCGCGCAGATCACATATACAAAGGAATGGAATTGTTCCCACCCCCCAAAGTCCAAATGACTCTTCCAATTAAAAGTTCTGAATATGATCATGTGGGCATCTTCAGGTGGTGATGAGGCCTCTGTCTGTTGACCTTGACATATTTTGATAAAACTTCACAGCTGCACAAAGGGGATAGAAGCTAGCAAGGAAATGGAAAGTTAAAGACAGGAGTTCATACACCCCCTCCCCTTGCTTACCCACAGCAAAAGAATGCAAAACACCTCCAGCTCTCTTCCCCTCCAAGTCCCCCCTCCCCCCCTTGCTAATGACAGCTGAAAGAAATGAGCATAGCAGCAGATAGGATGCAGAAGATATAAGATGTAGAAGATATCTTGAGGCTGACATTCGGACCCCCTAGAAAAAGGACATTAGTCCCTGTAAGAGAGAATAACATAAAAATATGTTAACAATTGCATACATTTCTATGGTTCATCAGGGTACTTTGCATAAAAGTTCTTGAGCAGTTCAGGAGCTCTAATGTCTTTCTCATTTACCCACTCGGCATAGGATGGAGGAAAATGTTTCCAGGCTACAAGATATTGGAGACGACCCCTCCATTTCCGAGAGTCTAAAATCTCTTTAATCTCGAAATGTTGTTCACCCTCAATCAACAACGGTATGGGGGGATCAGTCTGGGTCGGTTTCAATGTACAGGTATGTTCGGGTTTCAACAAGCTAACGTGGAAAACCGGATGAATACGACGAAGAGTTTTTGGTAGGGTCAACTGAACAGTCACAGGATTCACAATCCACTCAATAGGGAAAGGGCCCACATACTTAGGACCCAACTTCTTCGATTTCTGGGTGGTCTGTAAATATTTAGTTGAGAGGAACACTTTGTCGCCTACTTGATAAGACTTCTGAGGGGTTCTCTTCCTGTCAGCAAATTTCTTAAGAGACTGGTGCGCCTCGTCCAAAGCTTTACGAGCGACCGGCCAATTGAGTTGAAGTTGAGATATCCAGTCATCCAACGACTGGACATTGGGTCTTTCACAAGGAAGTTCAGGTATAGGCACAAAATCTTGCCCCGTGGCCACTTTGAAGGGAGTAAACCCAGTACTGCTGTGGACAGAGTTGTTATATGCCACCTCCGCAAAAGGCAGTAGAGCCGCCCAGTTGTCCTGCTGATAATTTATGTAACACCTGAGATATTGCTCCAGCACCCGGTTAGTCCTCTCGCAGGCCCCATTAGTTTGGGGATGGTGGGCGGAGCTTAAGCCCTGGGTGGAGCCTATTAACTTCAAAAATTCCCTCCAGAAGTTCGAGGTAAATTGAACCCCTCGATCAGAAACTACACGCTCAGGGACACCATGCAGTCTATAGACATGTATAATGAACAATCTGGCCAGCGACTTTGCCGAGGGAATCTTGGAGCAAGGTATGAAGTGTGCTTGTTTGGAGAACAAATTGGTCACCACCCAGATGTCTGTGTGCCCAGTACTCTCGGGTAAGTCTACTATAAAGTCCATGGAGATTTCCTTCCAAGGAGCAGTTGGCCTAGCGACATTCTGCAACAGACCTGGTGGTTTACCAGGAGGTCTTTTGGCTGAGGCGCAAACTGGACAGCTTGCCACATAAGTTTCGATGTCCTTTTTCAACGAAGGCCACCAGAACTGCCGTTTCACCAGGTGTAGGGTCTTCACAAACCCAAAGTGACCAGCTGCCCTGGAGTCATGAGTTTGTTGTAACACTTGGCTCCTCAAGGTCTGTGGTACATACAATTTCGCACCTACCCAAGCTAAATCATCTTGAACGGTGCAGTTATTCGCATTTGCCAGGAACCACTCATCCGTTTTCAGGGCCTCCTTAAATCGTTCCATCAGGTCACTGGACAGATCCCTCTCTTGCTTCCTCTTTTGTGCTCTGGTGACCACTGGGGCAGCCAGCTGTGTGGTTGACACGATCGGCCTTATCACTTCTTGATTAACACTATTGTATTGAGGCATTCTAGATAAAGCATCTGCTATAAAATTTTTTCCTCCTGGGATGTACTTCAAAGAGAAATTGAATCGTTTGAAATACTGAGCCCACCTAACTTGCTTAGGGGATAACTTCCGAGGTGTTTTTAAGGCCTCCAGATTCTTATGGTCAGTCCATACCTCAAATTGGTGTTTCGCTCCTTCCAAGAAATGCCTCCAAGTTAGTAGGGCCCAATGGACTGCAAAAGCTTCCTTCTCCAAAACAGCCCATCTCCTTTCGATGTCAGTCAACTTACAGGAGGTGTAGGCGCAAGGTTGTAGTGTCCCCTTCTCGTTTAATTGAAGTAAGACCACCCCAACAGCCATATCACTCGCATCAGCTTGGATCACGAAAGGGGCATCCATATCTGGGTGTTTCAGCACTGGTTCTGTGGCAAATAGTCTTTTTAGCTTTTCAAAAGTGGCTTGGCATTCCATGGACCAATTCGATGGTTGGCTGGGCTTTGGTTTCATTTCCCCCTTTCTCTTTAGGAGATTGGTGATGGGCATGGCTATTTTAGCAAAAGACAGGATGAATTGCCAGTAAAAGTTAGCAAATCCGAGGAAACTTTGAAGCTGTTTTCGGGTTCTTGGTGGGGCCCAGTCCAATACAGCTCGCACCTTCTCTGGGTCCATCTCAATGCCCTTGTGTGAGATACGATATCCTAGGTAGTCAATTTTTTCTTGATGGAACTCACATTTGGACAGGAATGGAATTGTTCCCACCCCCCAAAGTCCAAATGACTCTTCCAATTAAAAGTTCTGAATATGATCATGTGGGCATCTTCAGGTGGTGATGAGGCCTCTGTCTGTTGACCTTGACATATTTTGATAAAACTTCGCAGCTGCACAAAGGGGATAGAAGCTAGCAAGGAAATAGAAAGTTAAAGACAGGAGTTCATACACCCCCTCCCCTTGCTTACCCACAGGAAAAGAATGCAAAACACCTCCAGCTCTCTTCCCCTCCAAGTCCCCCCTCCCCCCCTTGCTAATGACAGCTGAAAGAAATGAGCATAGCAGCAGATAGGATGCAGAAGATATAAGATGTAGAAGATATCTTGAGGCTGACACCAGGAGAACTAGGACCTTTCACAATAGACCATGCACTCACTATTTGCCCCCAGTCGCCACTATCCCTATTAGGAAGGGATCTCCTCTGTAAAATGGGAGTTACCATAACATGTGGCAAACAAGGGCTGCAATTAGAAATCCCAGGAAAAGGCACACACAAGACAATCATGCTGATAACCAGCAACACAGGGCTTCATGAAGATTTAAAAAGCCTGCCACCCTCCTTATGGGGCTGGGATGCATCAGAAGTGGGACTACTTAAAGGAGCAACACCAGTTACTCTCCAAGTAAAAAAGGGAACACCTCCATGCGTGCCCCAATACAAAATCCCTGCAGAGGCAATTCTCCCCATAAAGAAATTAATCCAAGCATACCTACAGCAGGGAGTTCTCATTAAATGTACCTCTCCCTGCAACACCCCCATTTTTCCTGTGAAGAAATCTGCAGTAGATAAAGATGGAAACTCCATCTTCAGATTTGTACACGATTTGAGGATCATAAATAATCATGTGATACCAAGAGCCCCCATAGTACCTAATCCATCAACTATAATTACCGAAGTGCCAGCCTCAGCCACTTATTTTTCTGTCATTGATTTGTGCTCTGCCTTTTTTAGCATTCTAGTGGATCCAGCATCCCAATATCTATTTGCCTTTACCTGGCAAGACCAACAATATACTTGGACTCGATTGCCACAAGGCTATACTGAGTCCCCCACCCTATTTTCACAAATATTAAAGGCAGACCTCTCCTCCATTTCCCTATCACAACTGTCTACCTAAATCCAATATGTTGATGATTTATTGCTGGCATCTCAAACTGAGTTAGCATATAAAACAGATACCCTGCACTTACTTCAAGCCCTGGCAGAGAGGGGGCACAAAGCCTCTCCCTCCAAATTGCAATATTTAAAACAAGAAATAACATATCTGGGCTACATTATTGCACCAGGAATTAGAAGACTGGCCCCTAATCGTGTAGAAACTATTTCAGCCATGAAACCACCCCAGACCAAACGACAAGTTACAGCCTTACTGGGAGTACTGGGTTTTTGCCGCCCATGGATCCCCTCGTTTGGAGAATTAGCCTGACCACTTATCCAATTAACAGGCAAAAACATGCCTGACCCCACTGAATGGTCCAAATCTCTGGACAAAACACTTCAGACCATGAAACAAACCCTGGCATCAGCCCCAGCACTCAGGCTACCTGACTATAGGAAACCTTTTACCTTATTCATCCATGAAAAATTAGGTGTTGCCTCTGGCATTCTAACACAGCCTTTTGGACACACACACTGACCAGTCACTTATTATTCTGTAACCTTAGATCCAGTAGCTCAAGGGGCTGTCCCCTGCTTAAGAGCCGTGGCAGCTACAGTCGAACTTGTGAAACGGTCTAAGGATTTGGTACTAGGACATCCACTATTGCTAAAAGTCCCCCATGAAGTTTTTGCAATTCTCTTAAAGAGCCAGACACAAGCCTTCACTCAGCAGCGTTTGGCTCAGTATGAAGCTGAACCATTTAGTGCATGACGCTGAACTACCCCGCTCCGATTTAACAGATACCCCGCTACAAAACCCCGACATTGAACTTTTCACAGATGGTTCCTCTTATATGCACCAGAACAAAAGAGTAACAGGAGCAGCTCTAGTCTCGCTACAAGAAATTATCTGGGCCTCAGGCAGTTCCGGTTGCAAGGCTTTGGCGGCGGCAGGAATCCGCTTCTCTGCGGGTCCCTGCTGCGCTCGCCGCTGAGGTACCCCCCGATCCAATTGGATTTGGGGGTTGTCGCTGCCCCAAAGAGGCAGCGGAAGACAGAGGAGATCCGGGCAGGGGTCTGGGGATATCGCACCCCCTTTCCCCAGCCGGCTAGACTCCTTTTTCCTGAGGTGGTGGAGCGGCTGTCAGAAATGGCAGCCTCAAAGGAATCTTCAACCGGATAAGAGTTGTGCAGGAGGAAGAATCAGAAGAAGAAGTGTTCTTGGCTGAACCGGGTCATTAAGATACTTTTAAACACCCTGGAAACCTGACTTTTGGATTGATACATTTGTTTCCCAAAAAAGTTGTTAAAACGGCGAAAGTGCTGAAAGGAAAGTTCACTCCCCTTCCTTACGGAGAAAGCAAATGAGCACTGAAAAACCTGCTGCTTTAAGGTAAAAACAAGCTCATTGTTATAAGTGGGAAGGAGAGGACTAAAAAAAAAATCTTTTAAAACTGGTTGGAGGAGATGCTTTGAAGATTATAAGACCAACAACTAATTGTAATACGGCTTTAAAATATATTTGGGATTTTGCCCCAGGAGGAAAAGTTGCAAAGAGAAGTGGAAATAATTTCTGGCTGTTTGGACTGTTTGATAACTTTGACATTTGCAAATTACTTTGAGACTAAAAATATCTGGGTTGTTTTTAAAAAATTTACAATGGCACCATCTCTGGATCAACTAAAAATGGAATATGAAAAATTAAAAGAAAGAGAATCAAATGGCAAGAATTCATTGGGAGTTGTCTTCCACTTTTTAGAAATGGCAGTTTCTACGTACCAGCAAATACTTGATGAAGAAGGAGAAGGAGAAGGAGAAGAAAAGGAAGCCATTTTTAATGGACAAAAAGTTTTGATTAAGAAAGAAAATAAGAAGAGATGAAGGAAAAATGAGAATTTAAGATTTAATAAAATAACCAAGAAAAAGAAAAATAAGGTGAAAAAAAGGTACAATGTTAAAAAGCAATTGAAAAGAGAATTACAACAGAGAAGGGAAGCTAAAAAGGGGGAGATTAGGAGAAGGGGGGGCAAAAAGATCAGACTGGAGAAGAAAGGGAGGGAAAAAGGGAAAAAAAGCCACGGTCTGGAACAAGATATTTTTTTTAGCGATAAAGGATAAAGGATGTATAATTTAAGAAAGATTCTGCAAGAGTACATAAGATAGTATTGTAGTATTTGCATTTGAAACAGTCTATTGGAATATTATAAGATTTAACAAAATATTAAAATATTAAAATGTTTTATAATGATAGATTTCAATATTTAACAAAATATCAAAGAGAATGTGTAAAATTATTAATGTTTAGTTATACGATTAATAGAATTAGAATTAGAATGGAAATTATATATTTAATTATATTATAAGTTTATTATTCTTTTTCTTTTCAAAATGCAATATGTAGAATGTACTAAGCAGAATCAGGATAGAAATTATGTATTATTTTAAGTGTTATTTTAGGGAAAGGCGTCACACTTTAAAAGTGATTACAGGGGAAATTCTTTTGCTAAAGAGAAGAGATAAATAGATGATTGGAAAAGAACAGATAAAAGATACAAATATAATGATTCTGAAATAAGATGAAATAAACAAAATATAACTAAGAGAGTGAAAAGAAGGGAGAAGTTATATAGAAAATATAGAATGGTTAATAAGATATGAATGGTATATAAGGTGAGCACGAACTTGATTTAGGTCTGTCAAAAAAGATGTAACCCGGGGCTAAGCCACTTTTCAAAAGAAGTTTTATGTTTTATATTTTGTGTTTTGGTTAGCTATGTTTTGATTGTGAATTAATAAAACCTTGGAGGAATTAAAAAAAAGGGAGAGAAATTTGGAAAAGACATGTATAAATAATAATTAAGAAGGTTTTATCTTTTTATGTTTTGTTTTATGTTCTGTATTTTGTGTGTTTATGCTTGATGGAAAATTAATAAAACCTTGATAGAATGAAATATAATTGGATAAAAGTGAAGGGAGAAACAATGAGAAAATTGGAAAAGATATATATGTGTTTAAATGGAAATGTGATGATGTGGAACTATGCTTTAAAAAATAATGCCTTATTTGCTTTGTTAAAACTTATAAGTAATTTTTGAGAAAGGAGGTTTTATACTTTGATGTCTTATGTTTTGTTTGTCTTTAAAATCAATAAAATTTGTTTAAAAAAAAAAGGAAATTATCTGGGCCTCCCCGCTTCCTCCCTCCCACAGCACCCAAGCTACTGAGCTTATAGCTTTAACGAAAGCTTGTGAAACTGCTAGGAACCGATCTACCAACATTTATACAGACTCCAAATATGCTTTTGGAGTCTGCCATGCAACAGGAGCCCTATGGAAACAACGGGGTTTTTTATCTTCAGCAGGACAACAAATAGTACTTGCATCATTGGTAGCCAAACTGTTAGAAGCCATCCAATTACCGCAAGCGCTAGCAGTCATCCATTGTGAAGCCCACCAAATGGATGACTCTACAATAACAAAAGGAAACCAATATGCAGATGCAACAGCTAAATGGGCGGCAACCAAACCTCTACCTCATACCATCATCACACCAGCTTTAACAACAAAACCAGAAATATCATACACACAATTTATAGACAAAGGGGAATCTGAACAATGGGAAAAGAAATTTTCAGCAGTCTTTGACCAAGGATTTTGGAGAGTCCCAGATGGCAGACCTATAGCCCCACGACGTCTCCTAAAGCTAATCTGCCAAAGATTACATACAAAGGGACATTGTGGCACGCAAGCTATGGTGGATGCCATCAGGAGGGTATGGTATGCACCTGGAGCCTATAGTGAGGCTACCAGAATTGCCACAACATGCCAAACCTGCCAAGCAAATAATACCACCTCCAGAAAAACAATTCATGAAGGAGGAAGACCCTGGGCACAGAAACCATTTGAAAAGATCCAAATGGATTATATACAACTACCTAAGGCAAATGGGTATCAATATGCTCTTGTCTGTAAGGACCAACTAACTCACTGGGTAGAGGCCTTCCCATGCCGCCATGCGACTGCCCTAGAAACAGCCAGACACCTCCTTAAGGATATTGTGCCTAGGTTTGGGGTCCCCACCATTCTGGACATGGATAGGGGAAAACATTTTATAGCACAAGTCCTCACATATCTATTTCAGGCTCTAGGCATGACCCAAAACCTCCATGTACCCTATTCTCCCACTTCCTCAGGAGCCATGGAACGAGCTAACAGGGAGATAAAAACCATACTGGGTAATTGCCCTCTTTTATCTCAGAACTAGACAGAGACAGAACATAGGTATTTCCCCCTTTGAAATCCTTTTTGGTCGGCCTCCTGATACCTTACAAGGTCTCGATCCTCATTCCCTCTGCCTAGATAGGGGGGATATGGTTCTCTCTTCTTATCTTGCAGCCCTGCAAAAGCGACTACAGACCCTCTGGACCCATAGTGCACTGACTCAGACCTTACCCCTGGAAGAAGCCCTGCACCCAAATGAGCTGGGAGATTGGGTGTGGATCAAGTTATTCACCAGAACCTCACCTCTACAACCCAGGTGGAAAGGACCTTACCAAGTTTTACTGACTACTCACACTGCCATAAAGATCGCAGAACGAGACTCTTGGATACATTGGACACACGCAAAGCCAGTAGTCACAGACCACAGCCAAACTCCACCACAATCAATCCCACCCATCAAACTCAAGAAAGATCGGGACACAGATCAATGGACGCTTGCAGCATTCTTCAACACCATTGAACCAAACAACTCTGAGGAACCAAGGACAATCATTGAATTACACAAAATTTGACTCCCAGGTGCTGAGTTATAACACTCTCTCTCTCTCTCTCTCTCTCTCTCTCTCTCTCTCTCTCTCTCTCTCTCTCTCTATATATATATATATATATATATATATATATATATATATATATATATATATTTTACCTTCTTCATTTTTTTCCTTTTTTGTTTTTTGTTTTTTAACAAAGAAGAGACTTTTATAATTTTTGATACTTGACCTATACCTTTTTTCTCATTTTTCACATTGTACAAATAAAAAAAGAAAGAAAAAGAGTGGGGTTGGAGGGAAGAAAAGGAATCTAGCAATGGGAAACATGAAATGCAATATATACTACGTATTATTATTTTCTGTAACAATTGTAATACTTGTAACACAAGCAACTGCGTTCCTGGAACCAAAGCTTATCCCAGAGAAAGGAAACATATGGGAATATTTAGCAAGAGAAATACTCAACATCACTACCTTTTGCTTAGCAGCAGGGAAATCAGTCAAGGATATCTTAACCACATGCCTAATGGGAGTAGCAACTAGGCCACATAACATCATTAACTACACCACATTTAGAAACCTTCCTGACTCCTACGAAAGCATTTTTAGCTGGGGCCACTCTACAAAAACCAAGGACCACACCATGTACACCTTGCACATTGCTGCAGTAACCACCTCTGAGAGATGCTTTAATGTCACTGGGTGCAGCTCACCTAGGGTCACAGAATGCACCAGTCTTAGCAACACAGAACTAAAATGCAACTATACAGAGACCATATCATTTTCATATAGTTACCTGAAGCTCCCACCAGGATGGTTTTTCCTTTGTGGCTTAAAAGCCTACTTATACCTCTCTGCAAATGCCACAAATGGCCCCTGCACCTTGGGAAGGTTAACCATGCTTATGCCATCCTTACAGAGACGACACAGGAGAGCCCTCCAAACCCTAGACTCAGACTGTGATTCCAAAGTCTCCCTTCCCACAAAAACAGAATACATCTCATTGGCAATATCCTTGGTAGGGGTACCTGGATTGGCAGTGCGAAATTCTGAAAATTTGAATAGACTAGCATGTACCCTGGCAAAAAGCTTGAATTTGACCTCCCATGCCCTGGATGCCCTTAACAGAGAACTGAGGGAGGTCAGAGAAGCCACTCTGGGCAGCAATAGACTTCCTTCTCTTGAAGCATAACTATGGCTGCGAAACATTCAAAGGGATGTGTTGCTTCAATCTGAACGAAACCTCAGAACTTGTAGGAAGGGACATCCACCACCTGAAAGAGCTAGCTCAAAACACTGGCCAAGAGCAATCATTCCTGGACTTTTCATGGCTCTTCTCATGGATGCCAGATCTCCATTGGCTCAAAATCCTCATAACTACCACAGTCGACATTTGTGCCTTTGGAGCACTCAGGTGTTGCTTCTGTCGGTGCATACCACCCTGCCTCAGCTGCCTAAAGGCCTGTATTCCCTCTAAAAGGAGAAAATTAAAAAAAGGGGCAGGCAGCCATGATGATGATACAGATTGGGCGTTGGTCCTTACCTGACACGCCATTTCTCTTCGAGCTGCGAGAAGCATCCAGAGAGTGGGTGGTGCTTCCGTCTCTGCTATTGTAGGCTGAGCTAAATTCCTGAGGAACGCTCCTCCTTCCATCACGTGACTCCATCCCAGCGTTCCCCAGTTTATGCGAAGGCAAGAAAAAACATTAAATCATGCTCTCATCTTACTATACTTAGGTTCCTTGGCCGAAAAACAAGACCCCACCAGACGGTGAAGGAAAAAGGGAGGGGCTGGATGCTCCTCGCAGCTCGAAGAGAAATGGCATGTCAGGTAAGGACCAATGCCCATTCTCCTTAGAGCTGCTCGGAGCATCCAGAGAGTGGGACATACCAATGCTGGGCCTGTCCTATGGGAGGGGCGCCGTCTGGTCTTGGTCCCCTCGGGTTCCCTGAGAACCCTCTGAAGAACCCTTCTACCGCAAGAAGCCTCAGCTGAGGCTTACCTGTCGACCTTGTAATGACTGATGAAGGGTAACGTGGAGACCCATGCAGCTGTCCGGCAGATGTCGAGTATTGGGCCCTGGGAAAACCAGGCAGCTGAATTGCTGCACTCCTAGTGGAGTGAGCCATGAAGCCCCTGGGTACCTGGGGGGCCTGATCCTGGTACGCCTTGGCGAAGGCCTCCCTGGATGTGACATAGTCTCTCCCTTTCGTGAGTTGGACCGAAGCAAAAATGGGGAGGGTAAGGTCCAGGGTCCTGTGGGAAAACAACTTAATCTTGGGCAAGAGGAAGGGACAAGCCGTAGGACCACCCAGTAGGGATGGAATACGCAAATGTCTTTTCTAACTGACAGTGCAATGCTCTCTGATATCCTATAGAAGGAAAATTACTTTGAAGTATAGGAACTGAAGAGAGACCTCTCTTAGGGGTTCAAAGAGTGGTTTGTGTGAGGGAAGTAAGAACCCTATTGAGGTCCCAGGATGGGTACCGGTGGAGGGCAGGAGGACATAGATTTGTGGTCCCTTTCAGGAAGGCACGAATACGGGGTTGGTGAGAGAGGGAACTAGCCTCTTTACAGCGGATGCCTGTGGATAAGGCTGTTACCTGACGTCTTGGTGTATTGGGGGATAGCCCCTTGCTGAAATCCTCCTGGAGAAAGTCAAACACTAGAGCAATGGAAGGGGCCGTTGGGTCAACCAGAAGTTTGACACACCCTTTCTCGAAGTCACCCAGATGGCTTTCATGGTCGAAGCGGGACTTGAAATCACAGCCTCTTGCTTTCTAGCTCAGGGGTTTAACCAGTAAACCAAACTGGCTCCCTTACTGGTTGAAGATCGCCTGGCTGCTAAGAAGGTATAAAAGACCTTGCTAGAGAGGATTTCCCTCTTCAAGCGTTCCCGCTCAACCTCCACACAGCTAGTTGAAGCCATTGGGGGATCGGGTGGAGGAGGGGACCTGGAGACAGAGAGATTCTGTCTGCTGGGATCCTCCAGGGAGGGGCTACGGTTAAAGTGCGAAGTCCGTGAACCAAAGGTGACTGGGCCAATAAGGAGCTATGAGAAACAGATCCGCCTTCTCGTGAAGTACCTTTTGAAGGACTATAGGCACCAGCGCCACAGGAGGGAAGGCAAAGAGGAGACCCGGGGGCCACGGACACCGAAGGGCATAGTGGTTCTCCGCCCCTGGGGATGGGAATCTTGAAACTAACCTTGGAAGTTGGGTATTGAAGAGGGGGGCAAACGGGTCTACTACTGGCAGACCGATATGCATGTCGCCTCCCTGAATAGAGATGGTGGAGACGCCTCTCCGACTGGTCTATGGTGGCCCTGCTCAACCATTCTGCTCGGGTGTTGGAGATGCCCGAGATGAGGACCACCCTGAGGGACAGGAGGTGAGACTCCGCCCACTGACAGAGGCGCTCGGCCTCCCTCATTCAGCGTGATGACTGAGTACCCTCCTGTTTGTTGATGTGAGATTTGGCCATGATTTTGTCAGTGAGGAAGAGGACGTGGCGGCCGCGAACCTGGGGGAGGCAACAGTGGAGAGCCAAGGGACGGCGCGAAGCTCCAGCCAAATTGTGTTGCACAGCTTCTCTGTTGCTGACCCTCCGCCCTGTGCTGAAAGGGACTGTAGGAGGGCGCCCCATCCGGACAGACTGGCGTCTGTGGAACGGTGAGTCCTGGAGGCTCCTTGAGGGGGCAGCCCTTATTGATAGACACTCTGCTCCACCAGAGAGGGGAGGAGAGCACCCTTGGTTAGACCCTGACCTTGTGCTTTGAGTTGCTTGATCCGGCTCTCTGGCATGGGAGCAGGAACCACTGGAGGGATCTGGAGTGGAAAAAACGGGCCCAGGGAATAATGGAAATACAGGATATCCTTATACCTAGTAACTGGGAGCTCTAAAAGGAAAACCTTTCAAGGCGTCTGTCGGGTCTGACCGATTGTGGATGCTAAGGAATCTCTCCAGAGAGAGAATACCCTCCCCATCGCAGAGTCTATTACCATCCCCTGGAGGGTTATCCTGGTGGAGGGGGATAATCGGCTTTTTCTTCCAATTGATGAGGACCCCGTGTTCCTGGAGAACGGTCAGAGAGCTTTGAGTGTCCCTCACTGCGTGTACCCTGCAAGGGGAAAGGATGGGGGAGTCATCCAAGTAACAGTGTAGAGCCCCGGGAGGGATCTGAGGTGGCCAGCTAGAGCAGCCAAGACCTTGGGAAGGGTTCTGGGGGCAGAGGCCAACCCGAAAGGGAGCGCCACGTATTGAAAGTGGAGGTTATTATAGCAGAAGCGCAGGAATTTGGAATGAGAGGGCCGGATCGGGATGTGTAGGAATGCCTGAGAAGGGCAATGGATGACAACCAGTCTCTCTGCCCCATCCCTTAGGGGGATGGATTGCAACATGCTCATTTTGAACTTGCGGTATACGAGATGGCGGTTAAGCTGCTATAAATCCAGAATCACTCTCCAACCCCCGGAGAGTTTGGGAACCACGAATAAGTGGGAGTAGAATCCCTGTCCTCTGGGCGATAGAACGGGATAGAAGTGACTGGCCCAAAGTCACTCAGTAGGCTTTCATGGCTCAGGTGGGACTTGAACTCATGGTCTCCTGTTTTCTAGTCTGGTGCCTTAACCACTAGAACAAACTGGCCCTACTCTGCCGAGCAGGGGCTGAATTGCTGAGTCCATGAGGCTGCGCTTGGAGTGGTTCTTGGAGAGGGGACATGCCCTGAAAAACTCAGGGGGGGGGCAGTTTGGAACTCCAGGGCAAGTCCAAGCCTGAAGGTGTCCCTAGCCCAGGCATCGGAAGTGGAAGAGTCCCACTGGGGCGAAGGCTTCCAGGCGCCCGCAGATGGGAATTAAGTCTAGTGGTTTATCTGGAGCGCCGGAAGAGCTTGTTGCCAGAGCCACGAAGAGGCCTCTTGAAGTTACCACCTCTTCTGAGTCTATCAGAGGAGTAGGACCTGTCCTGAGGCTGTCCCGAGCCAAAGGGAGGGGACCCTTTGGTACCTGGGAGAGAGAGAGGATTGGAGGAGGGGATGAAAGGGAGCTCTCCGAAGGGGCTGCATGGATCTGGACTCTGACTGCGGATGAGGGATGATCCGAACAGTTTATTTCCCACGAGGGGAGCGGAGGCTAATTTCACTTTATTCTAGAGATCTGCCTGCTAATGTTTTGGCCAGAGCAGACTGGGTACAGAGGCATGGGAGGGAATGGCACGGGAGGAGGCTGGGACATGTTGTTTGAGCTGGCTGGTCAGTGAATAGATGACCTGATGAAGAAGGAAGCAGCCGTGGCCGATCTGATTACCCATGCTTCTGACTGATGAGCTCGGCATAAGGCCAGCTCTGATCGATTCTCCTCTGGCCTCAGGGCTTCTAGGGAGTCGCTGAGGGTGGAAGAAGAGGCCCGGTTCCAATAGGTTCATCAACCACCGGGGTGCTCAATGGGTACAAGATAATTATATTAAGCACCGAAGATTTTCTATTCTTTTCGTAGAATAACCGAATTGGGAGAACCCCCAGAGATCATCTAGACCAACCCCCTGCTCAAGCAGGAGAGTCTATTCCAAAAACTAGCCTCTACCTAGGATCAAACTCACAGCCTCCTGGTTGTGAGGCAGCCCCTCCACCTCTAGACCAGCTGAGCTGCTCCAGGATCTACCAGAGCGACAGGAGAGGGGTCAGCTGGGTTCTGACTTGTTAGACCCAAGGGAAGCTTGGCTTCGAGCAGGAGGGATTTCATTAGTTGGGGCCTGCAAAACCCTACAAAGGAGGACTGGTCGGGGATGAGACCCTTGTCCTCTGACACCTCTCCCTCTGATGGTTCTATGTCGGAAGGGGGTTCGTTATAGTGTAAGGACCCCAAGTAATTACTGCTCCTGCTCCTCCTCCTGGATCAATCTAAGTCCCCTACCGCCTCCTCCTCGTCCCCCCTTGTGGAGGAGGAAATCTCCCTCTGAAGGGTACCTGATCCTGGGTCGGCTCAGATCTGAAAGGGAATGATCTTACAGATTCGGTGACCAGCGGCTGTAGACCAGGCCTGGCTGCCTGTTGGAGACCTTCTGCGATTCCACGGCGGATAGCCAACTCCCTCCAGGAACTCAGTTGCTCCGGAACCTCCTGAATGAGAGGTTCCCCTTGGTGTAGGCCGGCAGCTGAGGGTGTAAAGGTAGCCTCTGGTGTTTGTCTGGCCGGTGGTCCAGGAGCCTGGTGGCCTTGAGAAGGCGAGCTGTGCCTGGATTGGAAAGAATGGACTAGAGGAGGGAGGGGGTTTGAGAAGAAATAGAAGGAGGAAGAATGGGAGGCACCATGCCTGCCTGCCAGGTGCATTTATCAATTTCTTTTTCCAGGGCCTTGAGGCACCTTAAGGCGTCCCTCTGGGAGGCTTTGGAATCCTTAGCCTGCCTGCGCAGATGATGAGTGTTTGATTTGGCCTTCAAAGAAGGGCCTGTGGAGAGATTGCCTTCTGCCATTTTTATATATAATCGAGGAAGATAAATATCAATAGGAGGCGGTTGGCGCGCCTAGGGGTCGACCTACAACAAGGCCGGGAGCCCTGAGAGAATCTTTTACACCCTAAGTTGATTTGCTCCTGCTCCCTGTTGTAACCCCCCCTTTATTTATTTATTTATTTATTTATTTATTTATTTATTTATTTATTTATTTTTAATAGTTTTATTTGTATATAAATATATATAAATATTTCTCCCTCTCTTAGTTTCCTCTGGTCTGTTGTTCTTGCCTTCTCTCACTCTGTTTTTCTTTTCTTTTCTTTTTTTAATGTATTTGAAACAGCGGTCCAAACAACCTAGACATGCCAGAGGCCTTAAGGCGAAGGAGCCCCTAGGCCTAGATCCAACTGCCTTCCAAGACACATACTGGGCGGGAGTGGTGGAAGGTAGACCGCACCAGCAACGGCCGGCTGCAGGTGAAGCCAACAATACAGAGGCAGGAAACAAGCCTCTAACGCCACAGAAGGATTTTCTGTGTGAATCATGTCCGAGCAGGCCTACGGGTCCTGCTGCTTCAAAATGGCACGCTGCAGATCGGAAAGATAAGATTCAAAATGGCACCCGGCCATGAGGCGGCGCTTACAAAGGCGACCGCCTGCTACGTGGACTTACAGGGCCCTTTAGCAGCGGCGAGGGAAACAGACCCGAATAATTAAAGGTCCCCAGAAGGAACCCAGGAAGGAAGGAGGTGAGGTGTTAAGCCTGAGTTCCCCAACCAGGGTTAAGGAGACAAGCTAAACAGAATGTGTAGCGTTTGTCAGATAGGCATACAAATAAATGTGTGAGATAAGTTTGTATGTTAGTTAACATACAGTAAAAATAACAGATACGCTTGTGCTATCAAAAATATAGTTTATTCCATTCAGATTTATAGCACAGTCAAAATAACAGTCCATTAGTCAAGAATCATTTTAGTCAGTCCATTCAAGGATATTCAATTAGCAAAGTCCGTGTAGAATATCCAATGTCAGTTCACTTACAAATAAATCAGTCCTTTCTCTCTCCCGTTCCAGTAGGGGAAAAACGCAGTCTTCAATCCATCCAGTAATTAGGGATCATAAAGCCAGAGAGAGCAAGCTGATGTTCCTTGCTTCTTTTATGGTGCTATTTAAACCACTCCCTTAATTACATTCCTACAGTTAAAGTTACAGACACTTTAACCAACAAACCATGATAACATATTTATTATTTTACCTAAACCAGTTAGGGTAAACAATGTTATCCCTAACATTCTCCCCTTTTAGGTAATAAT
Organism: Hydrophis major; assembly: GCA_033807585.1. Classification (NCBI taxonomy): domain Eukaryota; kingdom Metazoa; phylum Chordata; class Lepidosauria; order Squamata; family Elapidae; genus Hydrophis; species Hydrophis major. Next base: position 3,042,178 of record JAUCBL010000017.1, read on the forward strand.
AATAATAAAACTAATAACTATTTACATCTTTAAATCATATTTGTTACAACTCTCTTTAAACTTAATTACTCCTTGAGCTTTTGTAAATTGGTCTGCAATGTTTTCTTCTGTCATGCAGTATTCCAATTTAATTAGCCCATTCTTTACAGATTCTCCAACATTTAAGTATCTTAAATCAGTATGCTTTGATCTAATTTTTACAGCAATACTAGTAGCCAACTTTATGGCTACCTGGTTGTCCTCGTACACAATAATGGAATCTTTAACAGTTATACCCATGTCTAATAATAACTGTTTGTACAGAATTAAGTCAGTGCATAGTAATGACAGACATGAAAATTCCGCTTCCATCGTGGACAAGCTAAAATGCTGTTGTCTGATTGACCTCCACCCTATTAGTGTCTTACCAAATAATATAGCCATCCCAGATGTTGATTTTCGAGTGTTTATGTCAGTTGCAAAACTTGCATCTGCATAGGCACTAAGACTCAAATCACCCTTTGGTTCATAATACAATGCATGGTTCATTGTTCCTTTAAGATACCTTAAAATTCTCTTTAATGATTGCCAATGACATTGATGTGGATCTGAATTAAAACGTGCCAGCTGATTTACACTATAAGCTATATCAGGCCTTGACCAATTGCTTATATATGATAAGCTACCAATCAAAGATTGATATATAGATTTATCAAATTTGGGACTTTGATCATTAGTTTGGCAAACTTCCTGACTCATTGGAGTCTTTGCCGGTTTACAAAGTTCCATTTTATACATTTTAATTAATTGGCAAATTTTATCTTCTTGAGATATCTTAAATCCATTTTTTGTTTTGTTAATTGTCAATCCTAGATACCTTTTAATTTCACCTAAATGCTTTAATTTTATCTTTTTGGCTAATAATGATATAATCTCATTAGCTTCATTATTAGTCTTAGTTATCAAAGCAATATCATCTGTAAATAATAACAATAATGACACAGTTCCATTATGTTCTCTTTTAAACACACATGGATCTGCTAAACCAAATTTAAATCCTATATTGTTTAACTCTTTCACAATATATTGGTTCCACTCAAAGCCAGATTGTTTCAACCCATAAAGACTCTTTTTGAGTTTCCAACAATCATTACTATTTACTTTATTGTCTTTTATAATAACTGGCTTTTGTAAATATATAGTGTGCTGCAAAGGTGCATGCAGATAATCAGTTTCTACATCTAAATGGTTAATGACATAGTTTTTCTTAGCTGCCCACACTAAAGCTGCTCTCAAAGATGTTGCTTTAAGACTTGGTGCGAAAACTTCATCGTAATCAGATGCAGTTTGATTAAATCCTTGAGCTACCAACCTAGCTTTATGGGAAACAGTCCCATCATTTCCAGTTTTTACTTTAAATATCCATTTGCACCCAATGGATTTTTCTCCTGGAGGTAATTTGGCATCTTCATATACTTTCATTACCTTTAATGAATTTAGTTCTTTTTCCATTGCCTTTTGCCAATTCTCCTGATCCTTAGCAAGATACATCTTAAGTTCATCTACACCAGTTGGAACTTTAGTTACTTGGCAAACTATACTTGCTTGATACCTGTCAGGTGGTCTCGTTACACGTGTAGTATGTCTAGGTATTACAGGACTGACAGGTGGACTTTAATTTATAAACTCTTCTTGATTATCTAACTCTTTCTGATCAACTGTTTCCTCTTGTTCTGGTCCTATTTGTTCTTCGTGGACTTCTTCTTTCATTGGACTCTTCTTAGAACTAATCTGATCTTTTTGCCTTTTGTTGGGTTCAATAATTGCTTCGTTATTTAAATCTTGCTCTAATCTATTCCATCCTACATGTTCTAGGAATTTAGCACTGGCACTGGTGTAAACTCTAGATGTACCTGGTTCCCAGAATCTATAAGATCTGTGATTAGATTCATATCCTACAAAAAATAATCTTTTAGCTCTATGCTGTCCTTTGTGTCTGAGTTGTGAAGGGATATGCACCCATGCTGGTGCTCCAAATGTGTGCATGTAACTTAAATCAGGTTTTGTACCATGCCACAGTGTGAATGGTAATTCACCTGTTGTTGAATTAACAACGTTATTTAATATATGATTACCACACATTATTGCTTCTCCCCATAAATTGTCAGGTAATCCTGAATCAGACAACATAGTACGTGCCATTGATTGTAGTGTTTGGCCTCGTCTCTCTATAAAGGCATTATGTTGTGGCCTATATGGTGCAGACTTTTTATGTTGAATACCTAACATTCTAAGTCTATTCTGGAATTTATTATTTGTAAATTCTGCACCATTATCTGTTATAAGAGTTCAGTGACTTCTTTAGTACAGCCAAGATAGGAGAGTTAAAAGGGGACATGGTTGACTCTAATAACCCTTGCTGTAACAATTGATCAATTACAGGCTTCAATCCTTCTCTACCCTTCTTGCTCATTGGGTATTGGGGCGTCCAATTTTTAACAATCCCTGGCTGCACCTTAATCTCGATAGGTTTTATTTCCATCTTCCCCACATTTTGTCCATCTGCCCAAACATCATCATGAATTCGTTCTACATCCTCTTCCTTCAGAACACACATTCTTATTCCACTATTATCCCTCAACTGGAATCCAAACGCTGGCATGAGATCTCTCCCTAACAAATTCACTCCTGCATCTGGTATATACAACACCTTACTACAAACTTCTATCCCATCCATACTCATTTCTACCTCTTCCAAAACTCTCACTCTATTTTGCTTCCCACTCACTCCAGTTACCAGAATAGTTTCTTTTCCTTTCATTCTTTCATTTATGGGCTCACATACCGAGGTACGACTTGCCCCTGTGTCTATCAGGAAAGTTAGTTCCTGACGGTCTGGACCTACTTTTATATTTAACAATGGCTCCCTGCAGGTCTCCTTAAAGGAGCCGGAACCTCCCTAGTCTTCATATAGAGCGTAACTTCTTTCAGGGTGGCTATTCTGGCACTCGCGCGCAAAGTGACCATACTTGCCACACTTGAAACAGTTACGGTCCATACCTACTCTATTAGTGCTCATCCCTCTCCCTCTAAAAGGTCTTCCTCTGGGAAAGAATCCTCTACCTCTTCCTCCAAACGCCTCTTTCCTCGGTTGATCCTTTTCCCCTGATTTTCTCACTTCATTTTTAGCAGCGCTCTGTACTGCCGCCAACATCATTTGAGATTTCTGTCTGGTTTTAATCACATCCCTATTCACAAAAGTTTGTTGGGCATTTCGAATCAATTCAGTAATTCCCTGTGCCCCCCAGTTATCTACCTTCTGAATCTTCTTTTGAATATCTGGCCAAGCTCCCGCCACAAACTGCATTTTTAACATAGATTCAAACGCAGGCGTGTCTGATCTTACCCCTGAATATTTCTCCAAGCTTTGTCTTAACCTAGCACAATAATCCCCTGGGGACTCATCTTTTCCCTGCCTTATCTCGAAGGCTTTTGTTAAGTTTCGACCCTGTGGTACTGCAATTTTAATTCCCTCAATGATCATTGTCTTCAGATCTTTCATGTTTTGTCTATGATCTGCATTTTGGATATTCCAATTGGGAGGGGCCAAGGGAAACTTAACATCCCCAGCAACTGCTTGGTTATTTCCCAATTGCAATACTCGCCAATATTCTATTGCTCCCTGTCTAATTAGATCTCTTTCTTCTCTGCTAAATAGGTGCCCCAAAATGTACATCAGTTCTTCATAAGTGTAATCATTTGGCCCCAAGAACAATTCCAATTCCTTTGACGCTTTCTGTGGATCCTCATGAAGTCGGGGAAGTGACTGTTTAAGTTCTCTCAGTTCCCCTGGCCTCATGGGTTGAATAGCATACATAGCCACAGGTTGACCCAAAGCATTTAGACCATTTGGTACTTCTCGCAAAGGGTAAGCCTGTACCGGTTGTGCTGGTGGAAAAGGAAGATTTTGCACGTTCCTTTCCAGATCCCTCAATTCTCTCCGCAAAGGCACATGTGGCACAGGCGGAGGGGAAGGAGGAATTGGGATGTTTGCTATAGCAGCAATTGCCTGCTGGGGATCATACCGAGGTGGTGGACGATAGAATTCATCGTCTGACTCTGGGTCTTTGGTTTTGGACACAAATTGATCAGCAGGTGGCGGGCTGGGTCCTTCAAAATTTACATGGTACCACACCTCAATATATGGGATTTCAGCATTCTGTTTATGTGCCAATATGTTATCTTTCAATTGATTCATCCAATATATATACTGGTCTCTCCCTCCGGAGATCAATAGTAGGGAAATTTAGGGTCAATTAGGGGATATTTTGGCCACCTATATTTGCACAAGTAAATCATGTGCTTCTTCTCCAGATTCCGGGTATAACATTTTAGATACTACACCCACTGGTGCAGTAGTTGTCCCAAAGGCGAATCTACCGGAATAGGTTTTCTGCCTTCTTTCTCTTCTATCTTTTCTATGCCCGAGGTTTCTAATAACCTCTTACTTTGTCCTTTCCCCATTCTCGTCACCAGACCTGTCCTCCAGCAGGCGCTGGACTTTTCTCCCTGAGAAAATTTTAAGGACACCTTTCTATCAACAAAAACCCCGTTCTCTTTAAAAAGGAACAAATTTACCTGATCACTCCGGGACCTGTCGTCAGCTCAGGTATGCGGATGTGCGGGCGTCCCCGACTCAGGTTTTCTCGTGATCCCCGATCACCACTCACAAGGTACCTTCACTCAGTCCGTTCTCTCTCTCTCGATTTCTCCAAAACTTTGTTTTTGGATCGGAGATTCCTGGGACCTCTCGATCAATGGGGAGTGGGAATGTCTCCAAACGAGACGGAGTGGCCACTACTCACCAGTCCCCAGAACACCGAGGATCGCCGTGGAATGTCCCTGTTCGGGCGCCAAAATTGTGAGATTGCACTTGCACGAGAGACTGACACGACACGGATCTGAGTTTTCTCTCTGGTTTTATTGCGGTTCTGCAGAAGCGGGTTCACATCCAAGGCAGCAGGATGGAACCTTGAGCATAGTTTATTCAACATACTTATACCCCATTTCCCGCCCCACTATACAAGGGCTTGGCTTACAAACTTTATCAGACTTCATCCTTATGGGAACACCCATTGCTTATCAGTACTTTCCAGGCTACTAACTGGCAGTTAGTGGTTTGGCTATTTCCTCTGGAAAAGTACTGATGCTGCTTTTGAAACACACACATATACAAAATGATTCATATTGTATTCTCCGGAAGGCTACAAGATACATACTTTTGTAAGCAATTTTAAGCGTAAGCAAATTTACAGAAGCAAAAAGAAGCATTACATTATTTTACTTATCACAATATCAATCAGTATCTATCATGTAAGGTGGGGGGAAGGGCAGAGTTTCTGCCTCTCTGAGTTTCTATTTCTCTTTTAGGGGAAATATTCTGCCTTTTTAATATATCCTGAAAGATTTTATTTTCCTAGGAGAGGGGTGGGTTTTAACTTCCAATACTATCTGTCTGTCTGTCTGTCTGTCTATCCATCCATCCATCCGAGTATCTATCTATCTATCTATTTGTTAAGCCTGGTTTCCCCAACCAGGGTTAGGGAGACAAGCTAAACAGAATGTGCAGCGTTAGTCAGATAGGCACACAGATAAATGAGTGAGCTAAGCTTGTATGTTTATTTACATACAGTAAAAATAACAGATACGCTTGTGCTATCAAAAATATAGTTTATTCCATTATGAGTTCATAGCATAGTCAAAATAACAGTCCAATAGTCATGTATCATTTAGTCAGTCCATTCAGGGATATTCAGTAAGCAAAGTCCGTGTTGAATATCCTTTGTCAGTTCACTTACAAGTCAGTCCTTTGTTTTCTCTCCCGTTCGAGCAAAGCAGTCTTGAGTCCTTGCAGTAATCAGGGATCATCAAAGCCAGAGAGAGAGCAAGCTGCAGTCTTGCTTCTTTTAAAGTGCTTTCACAACCACTCCCTTAATTACTGTCCCACAGTTAAAGTTGCAGACACTTTAACATACAAACTATGATTACTTAGTTATTATTTTACCTAAACCAGTTAGGGTAAACAATGTTATCCCTAACATTCTCCCCTTTTAGGAAATAATAATAATATAACTATTTACATCTTTAAATCATATTTGTTACAATTCTCTTTAAATTTGCTTACTCCTTGAGCTTTTGTAAATTGGTCTGCAATGTTTTCTTCTGTCATGCAGTATTCCAATTTAATTGGCCCATTCTTTACAGATTCTCTAACATTTAAGTATCTTAAATCAGTATGCTTTGATCTAGTTTTTACAGCAATACTAGTAGCTAACTTTATAGCTGCCTGGTTATCCTCGAACACAATAATGGAATCTTTTACAGTTATACCCATGTCTAATAATAACTGTTTGTACAAAATCAAGTCAGTGCATAATAATGACAGACATGAAAATTCCGCTTCCATTGTGGACAAGCTGATATGCTGTTGTCTGATTGACCTCCATCCTATTAGTGTCTTACCAAATAATATAGCCATCCCAGATGTTGATTTTCTAGTGTTTATATCAGTTGCAAAACTTGCATCTGCATAGGCACTAAGACTCAAATCACCCTTTGGTTCTATATACAATGCATGGTTCATTGTTCCTTTAAGATATCTTAAAATTCTCTTTAATGATTGCCAATGACATTGATGTGGATCTGAATTAAAACGTGCCAGCTGATTTACACTATAAGCTATATCTGGCCTAGACCAATTGCTTATATATGATAAGCTGCCAATCAAAGATTGATATATGGACTTATCAAATTTGGGACTTTGATCATCAGTTTGGCAAACTTCCTGACTCATTGGAGTCTTTGCCGGTTTACAAAGTTCCATTTTAAACGTTTTAGTTAATTGGCAAATTTTATCTTCTTGAGATATCTTAAATCTATTTTTTGTTTTGTTAATTGTCAATCCTAGATATTTTTTAATTTCACCTAAATGCTTTAATTTTATCTTTTTGGCTAATAATGATATAATCTCATTAGCTTCATTATTAGTCTTAGTTATCAAAGCAATATCATCTGTAAATAATAACAATAATGACACCGTTCCATTATTTTCTCTTTTAAACACACATGGATCTGCTAAACCAGATTTAAAACCTATATTGTTTAACTCTTTCACAATATATTGGTTCCACTCAAACCCAGATTGTTTCAACCCGTAAAGACTCTTTTTGAGTTTCCAACAATCATTACTATTTACTTTATTGTCTTTTATACCTACTGGTTTTCTTAAATATATAGTGTGCTGCAATGGTGCATGCAGGTAAGCAGTTTCTACATCTAAATGGTTAATGACATAGTTTTTCTTAGCTGCCTACACCAATGCTGCTCTTAAAGATGTTGCTTTAAGACTTGGTGCAAAAACTTCATCATAATCAGATGCAGTTTGATTAAATCCTTGAGCTACTAACCTAGCCTTATGGGTAACAGTCCCATCATTTCCAGTTTTTACTTTAAATATCCATTTGCACCCAATGGATTTTTCTCCTGGAGGTAATTTAGCATCTTCATAAACTTTCATTACCTTTAATGAATTTAGTTCCTTTTCCATTGCCTTTTGCCAATTCTCCTGATCCTTAGCAGGATACATCCTAAGTTCATCTACACTAGTTGGAACTTTAGTTACTTGGCAAACTATACTTGCTTGATACCTATCAGGTGGTCTAGTTACACGTGTAGTACGTCTAGGTATTACAGGACTTACAGGTGGACTTTCATTTATTAACTCTTCCTGATCATCTGTTTCCTCTTGTTCTGGTCCTATTTGCTCTTCGTGGACTTCTTCTTTAATTGGACTCTTCTTATAACTGGTCTGATCTTTCTGCCTTTTGTAGGGTTCAGTAATTACTTCGTTATTTAAATCTTGCTCTAATCTATTCCATCCTACATGTTCTAGGAATTTAGCACTGGCACTGGTGTAAACTCTAGATGTACCTGGTTCCCAGAATCTATAAGATCTATGATTAGATGTATATCCTACAAAATATAATCTTTTAGCTCTATGTTGTCCTTTGTGTCTAAGTTGTGAAGGGATATGCACCCATGCTGGTGCTCCAAATGTGTGCATGTAACTTAAATCAGGTTTTGTACCATGCCACAATGTGAATGGTAATTCACCTGTTGTTGAATTAACAACATTATTTAATATATGATTACCACACATTATTGCTTCTCCCCACAAATTGTCAGGTAATCCTGAATCAGACATCATAGTTCGTGCCATTGATTGTAATGTTTGGCCTCTTCTCTCTATAAAGGCATTATGTTGTGGCCTATATGGTGCAGACATTTTATGTTGAATACCTAACATTCTTAGTCTGTTCTGGAATTTATTATTTGTAAATTCCGTACCATTATCTGTTATAAGAGTTACTAATTTCTTTTTAGTTTTCCTTTCTGCAAATTTAATCCAATTAAAGAGATTTTGATATGTTTCAGTTTTGCTCTTCATTAAATAGCAAAACCCATATCTAGAATAATGGTCCATTATGCTTAGTATGTAACGAGCTCCTCCTACACTTGGTTTTTTCGGACCTATTAAATCTGCAAATACTACCTCTAAAGGCTCTTTGGTAGTAAATCCATCAACTCTATTAGCCGGTGTGACCCTGCTCTTACTTTGATTACAGGCATTACATTGCAAATACTTATTACAAGGTTTCAAACTTATTCCCTTAGATAATTCAACAGTTTTCTTAAGCATTTTAAAATTTAAATGCCCTAGCCTTCGATGTAACAAGTGAATACATTCATCATGAGGTTTCTTATTTTCATAAACTGTGTTAGCCACTTTTAAACCATTATCATTTAACACATATAATTCACCTCTTAAAGATGCAGTAATTTTCTTATCTTCTTTTTCAATTATGCAGTTATCTCCTTTAAAAGTAACTACATATCCTAGTTTAACCAAAATTCTAACTGAAATTAAATTAAACTTAAGTTGTGGTACATATAACATTTTTACATTCTCTTTTATAAAAGAACAATATGCTATACCTTGACCTTTAGCTTTCAGTTTCCAGCCATTGGCTAACGATATCTGCTGTGTACTCTTGGACATTTTAAAAAAAATTTGTTATCATTTGTTATACAATGAGATGCTCCACTGTCAACCACCCATAAATTATTTTTTACAGCTCCGTTAGTATACATGGCTAACTCTAAATTTTTATTAATCTTTTGATGACTTTTAGTATTCTGGCCAGCGTTCTGGCACTTTGCTTTTTTACAAAATCTTGCCAAATGTCCTCTTCCTCCACAATTAAAACACTTTTTAATTGCGTATGCAGTAGGAGATTAATTATCTTCTTTTTGAGGTTGCTCCCTCCTTAACTGATCTCTTTCAAGTCTTCTTCTTGCCTCTTCAATCAATCTGCCAGTTATATCAGTTAAAGTTAGACTTTCCTTAGGCAAAACTTCAAGGGAAGTGACGTAGTTAGCATAACTTACGTCTAGTGAAGATAGAATTGTGTAGACTTGGTGTAGTTCAGAGAAAATAAGCTCTTTCTCGTGCAGTTCTTGAAAAATGCTTTTTATAGAATTCAAATGACTCAGCATATCACCATTCGTCTGGAGATGCGTCCTGAAAAGCTTCCGTGTTAGATTTATGTGAGCACCAACGTTATCTCGGACATAAATCCTCTTCAGCTTCTGCCAACACCCAACAGCCGTTTGTTCTCCGCGGATATAACAAGTTGCTGGTCAGATAGTGTTAGTCCTATTATGCAAAGAGCTTGTTCATTCTTCTGCTTAAAGTCTTCTATCTTTTGACTATCTTCCTCAACCTCCAGATCCCATTCCTCTACGTTTGGTGTGTTTTCAATTATGTTCCACAGACGTTCTCTTCGTGGAAGTAGACTACATTTCATAGACCATGATACATAGTGTGTTCCATCCAACTTGGATATAAGGGACAAACTTTGTAGATTGACTTGTGCCATGTTTTCTTATATGGATATAAAACTATAATTAATAAAACACAGCTGTCTGTTTTCTGTAACGTATAACAACACAAACTCTCACTTTTTACATAAATCTGTTTTATCCTAGTTAAACTGACTTTGCAGCCTCTGGGCCCATAACCAGTGTTAAGCTTGTGTTCCCCATAACTAGTGTTAAGAGGCAGAGGCAGAATTTTTTCCCTTATTTTCCTCTATATAGATGTAAATATATATAAAATTACCCTTGCATCTGGGAATAAAAACCAAGATGACACTTGTATTAGCTCGATCAAAGGTGTAGAATGTCTTGCAATATGAGAATTACCAATATATATGTAGTCCTCAACTTATGACCAATTGCTTAGTGCCCATTAGAGCCAAACGTACATCCAGGTTTCAAAATTATGAAGGCTAGCCCCCCATGGTCATGCGACCTCACTTTTGGTGATAGGCAATCAGCCTGCATTTACAGACATTTGCAGCATCCTGCAAACACATGACCGCAATGTATGATTATTTAACTGAAAACCAGCATTTACTTAGTTTTTGACAAAAAAAAGCCCCATAGCAAACAATGGGTTTGCTTAATGACCTCTGCTATGTTTGCTTAACAACCACTTCAGAAAAGGTCATAAGATTCGGTCATGGTGATGTCCTGCTTTACAACCATCATGATTTAAACCAGGGGTGTCAAACTCAAGGCCTTGGGGCTAGATCTGGCCCGCAAGGTGCTTAGATCTGGCTCGCCCTGGAAACAGTGAAGGACCGGCCTGCAGTCCCTCTGCCAGCAAAAAGGAAGCTTGGGACAGCTGTGCACAGCCCCCCTGGGCTCCATTTTGGGCCATGATGGCCTTCTGCAACCTTCTGCCAGCAAAAACAGAGCCCAGGAGGGCTGTCGTGGATGAAAAAGGAGCCTTGATGAGTGACATCGAGCTGGCCACACACACACACACCGGCCCCCCAAGGTCAAACACAACCCTGATGTGGCCCTCAATGAAATCGAGTTTGACACCCCTTCCTAAAACCAAAAGAAATATATTCTGTCTTTCACAAACCTCTTTTCTTTGACTATTTAGAAAAATCTTTGGCTTGTCTTGCTGATGATTTTCTGAAAATTCCTAGCATGTTCTTCCTCCAAGTGGCCAAAAGAGAGACAGTAATTTCTCTCTGTGGTCTTTAAACAAGCACATACTCTGGGCAGTTCAAAATGGCAACACAAGGGACTGAAATAAGATACACCACCAAAATAGATGGTAAGTGAATTCCTGACCCTGGAGCTATGCTATGCTGTGGAAATAACTGTAAATGGGTGGGCTTCAAAAATTTTAGCAATGGGTTCTCTGCCCGGTTGCTGGGTGGCATGGCCTAATCCAGGGGTTGCCAACCTTTTGGACCTCAGGGACCACCAAACTCATAATTTTAAATCCTGCAGACCACTAATATGATTTTTTTAAAAAAAGATAAATACATTTGTAAAATAATGAGAACTTCCATTTTATTAATATAAGATGCACCTATTTAATATAACAAAATGCTTTAATATATTTAATATTTTTTTTAATTTTTATATTAAATATAAATTTAATATTAAAATTTTTATGTAAAATTTTTATATATAATATAAAAATGCTTATTTAATTGTAACAAAATCATAAATGCTTAATCATAACAAAATGTTTAATTGTAACAAAATTATTAAAGTTAGTGCAATTATGACAAAATATTGAAGCATTTAAATATTACACATTTTTAGTGTGATATTCATTCCTGCTTGTTTGAAATAAGTTTATGGATTTTTGGCTCCAATGATGTTACTGCAAGACGGAGATTCGTTTTTATTTCAAGATGAGACCGGTACTGAGTTTTAATTGCTGTGACAGATGAAAATATCTTTTCGCACAAATACATTGTTGAAAATTGAATCAAAATTTTCATTGCTTTTTCACTCAGCAATGAATATTTACTTTTTACGGAGAGCCAGAAATGAGGCCTTGAGATGGATGACTGGAATTTAGCTTTGAGATGGTCGTCGGATGATAGATTGATGAGGCTTTCTTTTTCATGCATACTTAAATTGCTATCTTCAGTGTTTCCTGCAAATGGATCTATTATCCACATATTGCCATGTCTGGGATCTTTTTTCTTTGAGTAATAATGACCAAAAGATTCTGTGAGTGACTGTGCTATTGAACAATGGTTACCACCTGCAGGGGTGGGATTCTACTGGTTTGGACTGGTTCGGGTGAACCCCTTGTTATGATTCTGTGCAGTTTGGAGAACTGGCAAATTGTGCCACTGGCTGGCCCCGCTCCACCCCACCTGGCCCCTCCCAGCCACTCCTTATCTTGCATTGGCTGCTCACCTAGAGTTATGCTCACAGCCCAGGCTGCTCTCTGGCTCCTCGCCCAGGTCCAGCCTTAGATCTGCAGTGCCGCCTTGTCCCCGCCCCCTGGGTGTGCGCACAGGTGGCAAGTGTGCAGGGCCTGGTGTCCATGGGGACTGCTTGCTGAGCACTGACCTTCACCTCGGATGCATTGCCAGCCTAGCCCTCTCACACTTGGAGCCTCCTGCACTCATGTCCAGGGGGCGGGGCCGAGGTGGCGCTGCAGAACTAAGGCTGGGCCTGGGCGAGGAACTGCATCTAAGGCCCTGCTCGTTGGCCTTTCCCTGGGACCATTCCACCCCTGCATGGGAAAGCAACATCACTACCTGTGCATGGAAGAAGAAAGAGGTAGGAAGGAGAGGGCATGAGAGACCCAGGGGGCTTCTGTCTGCCAGCATGCCATGAGCAGTAGTAGCCATAGGAGATCACAAGCTGCAATGGCTGTCGGGGACAGGAGTGGAAAGCAAACGGTGGTGATGTGCGGCTTCTGGCATTGCAGGGGGGAGGGGGTGTAAGCAGAACTGTCCTTTGGCATTAGGCATGGAGGCAACAGAGGGGAGGCTGGACAAAAGGGGAAGCTCTGCAGAGTTTTTTTTTAAGGGGGCAGAGGCTTCCCATTTTGATCGCCTTCCCCTGTTGTTGCCTCTGTGCCTGACGGACCTCTGCGTGACTCTCAGCTCACCTCTCCAACCCATGCATGTGTGTGTGGGCATGCACACGCCTAAGGTCTCTCCCCCCCCCCAGCCCAGTGCTCTGACAATGGAGAGGAAAACATCTGAGAGGCTTTGGGCTGAAAAAAACAAGCATGGCAAAAAAAGAGCTAGTTTGCACTTTCTTTGCAGCCTAGCAGCACAGGTGTGTGTGTGTCCCCGAGCCTAAGTTCTCTTCCTCCTACTATCTCTTCCTCCTCTTTTTCCTCACTTTCAGGGATGGGATTCTACTGGTTTGGGCTGGTTTGGGAGAACCGGATGTTAATTGTACATCCAATTCGGCGAACCAGTAGTTCTGAAGACCAGCTGGCCCCGCCCACCCTTCCCCGCCACTCCCAGAAGTCGCCATGCGCCTGTTTCTGGCTCCCAGGTAAGTGGAGGCTTGCAAAGCCAAAAACGGTGCAGGGAAGGGGGGTGGGTGGGTGGGGCCACAAGGGTACCCCCCACCCCTTCCCCCCCACGCTGTTTTGGGTCTTCTAAGGCTCCAGTGTTGCAGGAAATTACATGACTCAGACCATGGAGTCAAAGATAATTGTTTTATTTGCGCAAAGGTTCAGAGATATTTAGCCAAGGCCCATCTGAACACCTTCCTGTGGGTTTCACAGTTACTTTTATACACTCCAAAGGTTACAAACCACAGAAAAACAACTTGTCATTCATCCATTGGTTACATTGAGTTTCAGCTACCCCCCTCCCCTGTTGCTGGGCAAAAGTAGCTGGATTTCACAGAATCTTTGCTAGCCCACCTTGCTAAATCCTGACTTTTTGCACCTCCGTTTGTGGTTTTTGTTGCAAGCAAGACAACGTTTTCCTGCTTGACAAATATGGGTGGATGACCGATGGATGACCCTTTAATCTGGCATTTTTCATTAATATACATATTTCATTATCAAGCAGAATCATGTTAATATTTCCCTAAAAACAATATATTTATTCTTTCTGCCTTATTCCCCCCTTTGAGACTTTATTTATTTGTTTATTTATTTGTTTTTACAATTGAGTCTCACCTTTTATGGTATCTTAGATTAGCCCTTGCGCATATGTTAGGCATAACGTATGACAAGACTAACACTTTTGCAAAAGTAGGCAATTACAAATCCTTCTTAGATGAGTCGAAGTTGGAAAAACGAAGAACTTTCTTTAAACAATACAATTTATAGTTTGTTTCCTTTTTGAAGCATGTTTGCAGTTTAGGTATTCTATCGAGACAGGGAAGTTTGACCAAAATGAACACTTCTCTGACTATGCCTGATCTATTCACGTAAAAACAACAATCTTCTCCTAAGAATAGACACATACCTCCTTTCTCAGCTGTTAAGAGCTCTAGAGAACGATGGTTTTGTAAAAACACTGCAGCTAAAGAATCAATTTGATCTTGGACTTCTACCAAGGTCCCAGCAATCTGGCTTTGGCTTTGTTGAAATTCTTCAGACAGTTGCTGAAACTGTATTACAGAATGGGTTAAGCCACCTGCACCTGTTCCAACTGCAGTACCTATTCCTACAATGGTTAATAACGGTATTACTACGGGAACTCTTTTCTGTATATGTCCTACTAGAGGAACAGGGAGGGCTTGGTCTCCATCAACAACACCCATCTTTGGGATGAGGTATACCAAAGTACACATTCCAGTCCAATTGGTTCATAAACGTACATATGCCTTTTCCCCACATAAGAAAAAGACTCCATTCTCTTCTAAGCATAATGCCATGTTCAAGAAGGCATGAGAACGATGGCTGTTCTCATTGCTCCAACCTCCTAAAGTTCCTGCCATGAACATACCAGTTAAAGTCTGTAGTGGTTTTTTTTGACAAGGGTTTCTTTGTTCATCCCTGATATACAGAACCTCAAGGAGGTAACGGGAGCTTTCATTTCCAAGGGAAAATGGAATACAGAATCCCTGCATGGATTTACTACAAAGCCAAAGTGGGAATCGGGGTGGCTCAAATTTACTTGGGCATCGTATCATGGTAACATTCTTATCCCATTTTGTAAACCTCAGTTGTGGTGGAGTCAAGAAAGTGACCTTCTTTTGGAAGAGGCGGTGTGCAGAAGGAAAAATGCTGGAAGTTATTTTAACATCCATAAGCCTACTTTGAGGGCTTATGACCAATTCTATTTGACATTTTTGCCAGTACTTCTCTGTCTCTGATCCTACTAGAGTTCCCTCTCGAGGTTTCTGACTCCTTTTAACACATGAAGAGGGCGGCCCTAGTAGGTCCACACCAGTGGTGGTATTCAAAAACTTTTACTACTGGTTCTGTGGGTGTGGCTTGGTGGGTGTGGCCATGTGACTGGGTGGGCGTGGCTTTTTTTGCAGCCCCCACCTGTTTTGGGGAGCTTCTTACCCACAGAGGAGCCTCTGGGGGGGGGGCGTTTTTGCTCCCCTAAGGCTCCTCTGCAGCTCTGGAAGGCAAAAAATGGAGGGGGGGGGGGCTGAGCTCCTCCCTCCATTTTTTGCCTTCCTGGGCATCAGCAAAGGGGAATCCCAGCACAGCCAGGGCTGGCAACCTTGAGTGATAGTTTGGAGTGAGACACTGCGAGGGAGCGAAGCGACCGAGGGGGGGATGGTGTGGAAGGGGGGTGTCCCCCCTTCCACGGTAGGGAGCTTTGACAATTTTACATTTTAAATGGTGCAATCTGATGCATACTTTAGTCATGATTTGGACATATACATACATACATACATTTTAACCCATAGGCATAAGAAAAAAAATGAGGACACATATTACAAAAACACATTTTTCTTCAGTGAGGGAACTTGACTATGAAAACCAATGAGACATAGCATAGGCCTTTTAGTTTCATAAAAGGTTTGAAAAAATAATTGGGTAATTATTTGAAATGGTCTGTGATGTTTCTTTGTCATATATGTATGTGTATGTGGGTATATGCGGGTATATGCGTAATGGTTATATTTTGAGAACTGAATGCAATGAAATTTTGTTTTAATGTATGCTGATTAGTGTACATTTAAAGTGACAATAGTTTTCTGTTCTGTTCTATTCCAGTTCCATTCCAATTTATTCCATTCCATTCCAGTTTCATTCCAATTCTATTCCATTCTAACTTTTGAATAGCTGATGCAGCTTGCATAAAAAGGGCAAAAGGAAAAATAAACCAGGGAACACTTCACCAATGCCCTTAGTACAATCGAAAAACAAATATATTTTTATCGGCGAGGCGAGCGGCTGCTCGGAGCCACCGATCCCCTGAAAAATCACATCTAAAGCAAAATTAGAGGCAAGGAGCTACGGTTTTTGAAGGGTTAAAATTCAGATTAGTTTGCTAGAGAGGTGTGGCCGCGGGGGAAAGAGACGGGGAGGGGAGTTTCTTTCTGTTAAACCCACCGTTCTTCGGCAAATTTGCAAGCGGATTAGCCTGCTTTAAATTGCAAATCTAAGATGAATTAGAAATAAAATTTGGGGTGGAGGGGGTCTTATTCCACAAGCGCGCCTTTATTCGAGGCCGGAATTCCCATTGCAAGGAAGATCTCTTGGGCCTTTAGCGTGAGATTTTGTTTATCAGAGTGAGACAGTCAAAATTGGTTGAATTGCGTGAGTCTCACTCTGATTGCGTGAGAGTTGGCAGCACTGCACAGCTGATTATTGGGAGGGAAAAATAGAAAGAAATACCTTAGGCAAATGTCAGGCGGGTGGGTGGGGTGAGCATCGGGCAGGAGGGCGACCGGGTGGGGGGGCGTGGCCAGCCAGAACTTACTACCAGTTTGGTGATCCATGCCAAATTTTTGCTACCGGTTCACCCGATCGGTTGCAAACCGGCTGAATACCATCACTGGTCCACACCAACAGCCACTGAACTCACAATGGGAAGATGACTAATTCCCAACTCTTCTAAGGTACTATAGAGATCACCATGTAATTTTGCTTCTGCTATGATAACTTCCCACCTGCCACCTCTGTCAACAGCTAGAGAGGCATTGGTCTTTGCCCAAAGATCAGGTGAAACTGGGACTGCATGATAGGCCATTGGGGATGCTGACAAACACAGCCAGCATCTTTGGCCTAAAATAGGGTCAGATTGGTTAACCAAAGCCTGACCTAGCTCCAGCATTCTTAGTAGATAGCTTCCTTCTCCCAACTGTCGCAGAGGCCCTCCTTTTGTCTTAATGATGTCCTGTCTTTGTCTCAACCCACATTTTAACTTAATGGTAACACGTTCAGGCTCTAAGGTTGGTTTGGGGTAGCGTCCTCACCAGGAAATGAGGCGGCGATGGTGGGTGTGGGCTTGCTCCAGTCCTTCTTCATCTAGTGTTTCCAAGGACCCCAAACTCAGGGTTCTGTTTCTGCCTTGCTCCTCAAGATCCTCAATTTCCCCAAAGCCTCCTCCAAATGTGAGAGAAGTTAACTGGCCCTTCTCACAACATCTGGGGCTGCTGTTCAGGGCCTTATCATTCAACAGAACACTTGTAACCAAGTAACCAAGGCCATAGAAGACTCATGTTTGACCATTTAAATGAGTCAACGTCAACTTCCTGTACTTCTCTCTCTTATAAATTCAATGTCTCACTTAGTTTCACACTCACAGCCACAACAAGTGGAATAATTGCAATTATGAAATTACCACATCAGGAAGATGGATGGGATTAAGTGTGATTTGAGAAGGGACGATGTCAATCTGGGGTGAGCCACAAAGTCGAGTCTTATTTATTAGATATAATGCCCATACTCCCAAGACTACTAGTATACTACAGAGGACCCACTCCAAGGGTTCTTCAAACATAAGTGTCCCTAGGAGATGCATATAGTTTTTGGTTACACTCAGTGCTTTCAGATGCAACACCTGTCTCCTTGGGGTTGGGGTGTTTCCAAAAGAATAGGTATCCAATGCAGCAGGTCACAATTAGGGCAATCAGAATCACTAAGGCCAGACCCACAGCACTTATGGCTATTTTTTGTCTGACTACCATTCCTTAAAACAGGTCCAACTTCTACCACACACTCTATCCCTAACACATTAACTTTTGTTTTACTTGTTCTTATCTTCAGCCGTACATAGAGGGTCAGCTTCCGGAGTGACACCAGTAAGGCCTCTTCTGCCCCATATGAGTAGTTGAATGAGCTTCTTTTACCACTGGCCAGGCTAAATTCTCAGGTACAAAAATCCTTCTGTCTGGGAGTACATACCACTCTTCCTGCTTGTGTCCTTGCAAATCTACTTTTGCCTGTAGTTCCTCTGCTTTAGTATATCTAGGGTTCAGTCCTCTTGGTATTTCCAATACTACATAAGCAGTCATGTCAGGATAAGCTTGATTATCTCGGGTTGCTGATAACCTTGCTTCTCTATCAGCTGCTCTATTGCCTTGGGCTACTTCATCCTGTCCCTTTTGATGTCCTTTGCAGTGCATGACAGCTACTTTCTTTGGTCCCTTCACAGCTGTTATAAGCCTGTCAATCAAAAGAGGATGTTTAATTTGTTTTCCCACTGCTGTGATGAGTCCTCTCTGCAGCATAGACTGCAGCATAGACATGTAATGTGAGGAATGCATATTTAGAATCGGTCCAGATGTTTATGCTTTCATCCTTTGCTCTCTTTAGTGCCCGTATTAGAGCCCATAGTTCTGCTGCCTGAGCACTTGTGCCTTTTGAGAGTGGTCCACTTTCTATAACTTTATCAAGTGAGACAACTGCATAGCATGCATATCATTCTCCTGCTATGATGAAACTTGATCCACCAGTAAACCAATCATGGTTCACCGTTTTTAGTGGCACATCAGTTAAATCAGGCCTGCATGAGAATTGGCTTTCTATCACTTGCATACAGTTATGTTCAACTTTAGGACCTGGTATAGGCAATGAAGTGGCCGGGTTCAGGCCATTTGTCTGTTTTAATATCACTTCAGGATTTTGAATAAGGAGAGCTTGATACTTATAAATTCTGGAGTTAGTGATCCATAAATGTCCTTTTGTCCCTAGTACTCCACGAATTGCATGACTGGTATAAATGGTGGTTGTCCAAAAGTCAATTTATTAGCTTCCTCTATCAGGAGAGCTGTGGCTGCCAGAATTTTAAGACAGTGTGGCCATCCTCTTGATACACCATCAAGTTGTTTTGACAAGTAAGCTATTGGTTGTTGCCAGCTCCCCTTTTCTTGAATCAGGACTCCAAGAGCCATAGTACTCTTTGAGTCCACATATAAATTGAAAGGTTTCTCTAGGTTGTGAAGTACCGTAACAGGAGCTCTGGATAATGCCAATTTTAAAGTCTCAAAAGCCCATTTTTACACATATGTCCAAACAAAGGGTTCCCTTTCTCCCCCACTTTGTGGACTCATAGAGTGGTTTGGCTAGCAGGGCAAAATTCGGTATCCATATCCTACAATATCCTGCTGCTCCTAAAAAACCCCGTAGCTCTCTTCTGTTAGTTGGTTCTGCAATTCGGCACACAGCTTCCTTTCTTTCATGTCCTATAGCTCTCTGGCCTTGACTTATAGTGTAACCGAGGTATTTAACTTGGGGTTTCACTAACTGGGCTTTTTTTCTTGAAGCACGGTATCCTTTATCCATTAACAAATGAAATAGTTGGTTAGTGTTTTCCCAACAAGTTTCTTTTGTCTGCCCAGTTATTAACAGATCATCAACATCTTGGAGTAGTACATCTCCTTCCTCACATGGCTGGAAGTCTTCTAAGTCTGAGGCCAAGGCATTGCCAAACAGAGTAGGTGAATTTTTAAATCCCTGGGGCAGCCTGGTCCAAGAGTATTGTTTTCTCTGGCCTGTTGCTGGATCTTCCCATTCAAATGCAAATAGTTTTTGACTATTCTCATGCATGGGGATAGTAAAGAAAGCATCTTTTAAATCAACGACAGAAAACCAGGCAGCTGATGCTGGAATCAGGCTCAGGAGTTAGGCACAGCTGCATGGACAGTAATTGTTGATTGATTGACAATTCTTAAATCTTGGGCTGGCTGAAGGGAGCCATCAGGCTTTGGGATAGGTAAGATTGGGGTATTCCAAGGAGACTGAATAGTTGTTAAAATGCCTGCCTTTAGAAATTTGGTAATTTGGAGTGGGCGGAGCTGGCGTCCTGGTGGTTGGATGGTAGATCTTGATTCTCCAAGATCACCATCGATATCTCAGCTGCTGGTCAGTCCCCATGGACCTAAACTGTCCCGTAGAGATGGTGATTGACAAGGGCATGTCCTGTTGATCCCAGGGACATTGCAAAGTCCCTGGTTGATCCAGGGAAAGCCCTTTTTGCCAGCGGCGGAGAGGCAGCCTCCCAAGCTGCTGAAGCTGGGACAGCTCCGGAACGGAAGAGACTGGAAGAAAGTGTGTCGGTTTGGTGAGATGAACTTTTACTGATTATTTCTTGGAGAGAACACCCTGAAAAAATGAAAGTGGACTAAAAGTGAAGAGGAAAGAGTTTAAGCGGTATGATTAATTATCAAAGTGAAAGTTTTGTCCTTTTCCCCCCCTTTTTATTGGAATTTTGAACTTGGCAAAGCTGTTTTACTTTTTAAGCTGGACTGGTACTTTTTAATCTTTTTATTTCTGTTTGTATTTCCTTCTCCTTTTTTAACAATCCTTTTGAAAATTCTTTTTTGATAAAGACTCTTCTGCTTGATTTAAGATTTATTTCTCTCCCTTTAAAAAAAAGCAGGGGGGAGTTCCGGTTTGTCAGGCTTCGGAGGCAGCAGGAATTCGCGTTTGTGCGCGATCCCTGCTGCGCTCGCTGGTGGAGTGCCTTCGATCCAATTGGATTGGGAGGCTATAGTTATCCTGTAGGGATAACTGAAGAGAGGGGAGATCCGGACAGGGGTCGGGGGATATCGCACCCCCCTTCCCTAGCCGGCTTAACTCCCTTTTCCAAAGGTGGTGGAGCGGCTGTCAGCAATGGCCGTCACAAAGAACCTCTCAGCCGGACAAGTTTTGTGCAGGAGGAAGTGAAGAAAGAGAAGGCTTTTGGCTGAACCGGGATGACAATTAACATCTGAATACCCTGGAACTTTGGCTTTTTAAGTGATATATTGTTTCCCAGAAGATCGTTAAGCTGCAGTGGAAAGTAAAGGGAAAGGTGTTTTTTTTTTTTTCTCCTCACTTCCCCATGGAGACAGCAGATGGAAATCGGAAATACCTGCTTTGGCAGCAGAAGGTACTAACTTTGAAAATTAAAGCCAAGGGGACATTAGATTTCTGAACACTGACATTTAAAAATTAAAATCTTTTTGCTTTAAGTGGGAAGGAAGAGAGGTAAATGATTTATACTAACGTTTGTTGAAGGAGATTGCTTGGAGTTTTATAAGATCAGAGATTAAATTGCAATAAAACTTCCAAAAAATACCTTGGAATTGTGTAATTGAATGCTACCCCAGGAAGAGAAAGTAGAAGAAAGTGCTAAATGAAACAGACTGTGCTGATTGTGCTGACTTTGATTGCTTGATGACTTTGGGACTTTTGTGAACTATCTTTTGAAAGACTTAGAAAACATTTGGACTGTCTAAAATTTTTTTTACAATGGTATCTGTTGAAGAACTGAAAATGCAATTTGAAAAATTAAGAGAAGAAGAAGAAGAAGAAGAAGGCAAGAGCTCCTTTGGATCTATCCTTTGCTTCTTAGAAATGGCGATTTCTACTTATCAGGAAATGCAACAAGAAAAAGGCTGGGATGATGAAGAAGAAGCCATCTTTAATGGACATATGATTTTAAATGAGAAAGAAAAGGGTAAAAAGGAAAAGAAAATGGAGAATTTAAGTTCTAAAAAAACAACCAAGAAAGGGAAAAATAAGGTGAAAAATCGATATGTCAGAAAGCAACAGAAGAGAGGAATACAACAGAGAGGGGAGACTAAAAGGCTGGAGATTGAGGGGGGTGGGGGTGGGTAAAAAGGCTAGATTTAACAAGGAAGGAAGGGAAAAAGTGAAGGGAAATTATAAAGGCTTAAAACAAGATGCTAATAAACAGGTTTTTTCAGAGATAAAGGGTAAAACATAATCTAAAAAGAGATTCTGCAAAAGTAATGCCTAAGATTTAATTAATAGAGTTTAATTAATTAATTTGTTATGGAACACTATTTTTAATATACTATAAGATCATTATGTTTTATATTTTAAAATGTTACGTAGAATGTACTAAGAAGAATCAGAATGGAAATTATGTATTATTTTAAGTGTTAAATTTGGGGGAAAGATAGAAAGGTGTCATACTTCAACCAGTGATTACAGGAAAAAGTTTGTGTTAAAGAGAAAAGATAAATAGATAATTGAAAAAGAATGGACAAAAGATACAAGTATAATGATTTAAATTGAGATTAAATAAATAAAATAGAATTAAGAGAGTGAAAAGAGGGGAGAAGACATATGGAAAATATAGAATGTTAAATAAGATATGAAATAGTATATAAGGTGAGCATGAATTTGATTTATGTCTGTACAAAAAGTTATAACCCGGCGTTAAGCCGCTTTCTAAAAAGAAGTTTTATGTTTTTATGTTATGTATTTTGTTTGCTTATGTTTGTTTATCGAGGATTAATGATGTTGGATAAGAACATATGAAATAGTAATAATATGAAATATAGTAATATGAAATACATGAAAGTATAAGTTTAATGAATAAAATTGAACAGAAATAAAGAAAGAAACAGTGAGAAGTTGGAAAAGAGTAATGTCCTTAAATGAGATGTTTTATTTGTTTTGTTAAGCAGTTTTTAGAAAAGATGTTTTATGTTCTTATGTTTTATGTTTTGCTTGTCTGTGTATTGTCTTTGAAAATTAATAAAATTTGTTTTAAAAAAAAAAAGCAGGGGGGAGATTCTACATTTTTTTTTCTTTCTTGTAGTTCCTGGTTGTAGATTAAGGAGGGGGAAGTGAAAGTGAAGGAAAGTAAGTAGCACTGCCGCCCAGAGGCTTGGATACATTGTTTCTTTTTCCTTTCACTAGTTTGTGTTACGATAAAGGACTCTGAGCTGTGTATTAGAAAAGATAGAGATGAGCATGGCACTTTGTTTATTCAGGTGCTCATTTCTGAACAGATAGTTGGAGTCTGGAGTTGAAGTTGAAAGAAAGAAGATTGAACTGACCTTGAAAAACTCTGAGCTGATTTATCAAAGAGCCTTGGATATTAGGCGGCAGAGGCTTGCTTTATATTAGAATTGCTTTTTACCTTTTGTTTCCCTTTCTACCCTCCCCCGCCCCAGCAGGGCTCTTTTTTTTCTAATTGGATTTTAACTTTTCAAACCAGGAACTAGAATGTAAACCTTTTATTTTGGGGTTTTTTTGACTATCAAGAGGAACATATAGAATATTTTTCTTTTTTCTTTTTTACACCTACCATTGCAAATAATTGGATTAAGGTATACAAGTGCCTGGAGAGTTTCTTTTTCCTTTTTTCCTTTGGAGTGGCAACTGTTTGCCTTTGTTCTTTTTTTCTTTTTTCTTTTCCCTCTTTGTTTTCTTTTCTCTCTCTTTCTTTACAGATAAGCATTACAAGATGAGTAGAAAGACAACAGCCCCAGCTTCTTCGATATCAATCCCCTCACCATCTGGAGGACAACTATCTATACAGACAATATTACAACAGGAAAAAAGAGAAAGAGAAAGAGAAGTGACATTACAGATGATCATGCAAGGAATTCAGAAAATTGACCAAAAAATTGAAAAGACAGATGAAAAAGTGGAAAATATTCAACAGATGATGATGAAATATGAAGACAGATTCAAAAAAATTGAAGAAGATATACAAAGAGATAAGAAAATTGGAGATATTGATGTTTGTTTGAGCAATATCGAGAAGGGCAGGGGTGAATCATTAGGATGGGAAATAGACAAATCAGAATTTTACTTAAGATTTCAAAATATAGAAGAAGGGAAAGGTGAAAACCTTGCTGAAATAATGGCAGAAATATTGGCAGAAGAACTGGAAATAACTAAAGAAAAGATGATGGATGGGATGGATGAAGTGTTTTGTGTCTACACAAGATATGCAATGAGGAATAGAGTACCAAGAGAAGTTCACATCAGATTTACTAAGAAGAGTATTAAGACACAGATACTCCAGGTGGCGAGAGAGAAAACACTAAAATATAAAAATAAAGAAATTGTGCTGCTGAAACAGATACCAAGAAGAGTAAGAGAGATGAGAAGAGAATATTTATTCTTGACTAAAGAGCTACTTAAAAGAGGAGTAAACTACAGATGGTTGATGCCAGAAGGCCTTTTGTTCACTTGGCAGGAACAAAGACACAGAATTGACACAGTTGGAAAAGCTGAGCTATTCTACTTAGAATACTTTAGAGAAAAGGAGGAAGAAGAAAGAAAGGAAGAGTCACTCATTGAATTCCAAGAGGAGTCTATAGCAGTAATTGAAAAAGAAAAAGAAGGTGCAGCAGGCAGTGAACCCAGAGAACAACGAGAATTGAGATCTACTAGAGCAATAAAACCCTCCTATAAAGCTTAACATGGATGAAAGAAAATTGATTACAATTAACATAAATGGACTTAATTTGGCTATTAAAAGAAGGAAAGTATTTCACAAATTACCGTATATACTGGAGTATAAGTCGACCCGAATATAAGTCGAGGCACCCAATTTTACCACAAAAAACTGGGAAAACTTATTGACTCGAGTATAAGTTGAGGGTGGGAAATGCAGCAGCTACTGGTAAATTTCAAAAATAAAAATAGATACCAATAAAATTACATGAATTGAGGCATCAGTAGGTTAAATGTTTTTGAATATTTATTTCAAAGAAAAACAGTAAACTAGCTCTGTAAGTGGAAAAGAGAGCCAACAAAACCAATATGGGATCAACAATAACTTTAAAAGTACAAAAACCTTAGCTCAATCAGCAACCAAGCTAAAACACAAGAGTTAAAATCCTTCAAAACTGGATTCCTCCTCATCATCTGTATGTCCAAACAGAGTCACTCTCTCCCTTGCAAGAAAAAAGCATGTGTATGTGCTGCATGTACATCCTGTTTTGGAGAGCCACCAACTCTTTCACAGCTCTCCCTCATGCCTCCATTGCATCTGCACACATGCCATGGCTCTGTAGTAGGTCAACATACAGATGTCACACTAGGTTCCTTCCTCAAAAGGAACATCCAACCTTTCTTGAGAAGTACAAACTTCATCTGTTCAGGATTGTGGTGACAAAGGTGAAGGAGGATGGGGCTGAGAGAAGGGAAGGGAAGAAAAGATCATTGACAGGGAGAAAGACAGGGAGAAACACCTGGAAGTGTGAGCCCTCGAGTTTCCTTAGGGAAGACCAGACAACAAGGGGAGAGGAGAGGAGGAGGAGGAAGAGGAGAGTTAAAAAAAAAAGAGTGGGAAGCCAACTCACGCGTGCCATCAAAGCCAGGGGGAAGTGGGGCTTTCTCCGCCTGCTGCCGCCAGAGGAGTGCGGGGGGGGAGTGCGGGGAAAGGGGGTTCGTGCCGAGGCTCCGCAAGCGATTACCAGATTTGCAGCTCCGTTTGTTGGTGAAGCTGGAAGCGCACAACACAGGAGCTCGCGGGGGCCCCGGGCGCCCGTTAATGGGGAAGGAGAGGCCGCTTGGGGTCGCCAGGCTCAGGCAGCCTCCCCCACCCCCTCCCCTAGCAGCGAAGAGCTGCTCCGGGGGCTCCCGCCACGGCGCAGCCAGGCACTTTGTCTCGCTGCCCCCGGAGCAGCTCTTCGCTTCTCGGCTAGGGGGTGGGGGAGGCTGCCTGAGCCTGGCAGTTTCTTTGCGAAGCTGGAAGCGCGCAACACAGGAGCTCGCGGGGGCCCCGGGCACCCGTTAATGGGGAAGGAGAGGCCGCTTGGGGTCGCCAGGCTCAGGCAGCCTCCCCCACCCCCTCCCCTAGCAGCAAAGAGCTGCTCCGGGGGCTCCCGCCACGGCGCAGCCAGGCACTTTGTCTCGCTGCCCCCGGAGCAGCTCTTCGCTGCTAGGCTAGGGGGTGGGGGAGGCTGCCTGAGCCTGGCGGTTTCTTTGCGAAGCTGGAAGCGCGCAACACAGGAGCTCGCGGGGCCCCCGGGCGCCCATTAATGGGGAAGAAGAGGCCGCTTGGGGTCGCCTGTGTGTCCCTCAGAGGGTAGACAGCCGCGGCGGCGATGCTGCCCTGGAGGCGCGATCGGTTGCAGCCACGCCAGCGCAGGCCAGGCATGGTGCCGTAGCGGCTGACTCGAGTATAAGCTGACGGCGGTTTTTTCAGCATAAAAAATGGGCTAAAAAACTCAGCTTATACTCGAGTATATACGGTAGATAAATTAAAATTTGACATAATCTGCTTACAAGAGGTACACGCACTGCCCAAAAAATAAAGGGAACACTTAAACAACACAATGTAACTCCAAGTCAATCACACTTCTGTGAAATCAAACTGTCCACTTAGGTAGCAACACTGAAAATCAATTTCACATGCTGTTGTGCAAATGGAATAGACAACAGGTGGAAAGCATAGGCAGTTAGCAAGACATCCCAAAAAAAGGAGTGGTTCTGCAGGTGGTGACCACAGACCACTTCTCAGCTCCTATGCTTTCTGGCTGATGGTTTGGTCACTTTTGAATGTTGGCGGTGCTTTCACTCTAGTGGTAGCAGGAGACGGAGTCTACAACCCGCACAAATGGCTCAGGTAGTGCAGCTCATCCAGGATGGCACAGCAGTGCAAGCTGTGGCAAGAAGGTTTGCTGTGTCTGTCAGTGTAGTGTCCAGAGCATGGAGGCGCTACCAGGAGACAGGCCAGTACATCAGGAGACGTGGAGGAGGCCGTAGGAGGGCAACAACCCAGCATCAGGACCGCTACCTCCACCTTTGTGCAAAGAGGGACAGGAGGAGCACTGACAGAGCCCTTCAAAATGACCTCCAGCAGGCCACAAATGTGCATGTGGCTACTCAAACGGTCAGAAACAGACTCCATGAGGGTGGTATGAGGGCCCGACGTCCACAGGTGGGGGTTGTGCTTACAGCCCAACACCGTGCAGGACATTTGGCATTTGCCAGAGAACACCAAGATTGGCAAATTCACCACTGGCACCCTGTGCTCTTCACAGATGAAAGCAGGTTCACACTGAGCACATGTGACAGATGTGACAGGGTCTGGAGACACCGTGGAGAATGTTCTGCTGCCTGCAACATCCTCCAGCATGACTGGTTTGGCAGTGGGTCAGTAATGGTGTGGAGTGGCATTTCTTTAGGGGGCCACATAGCCCTCCGTGTGCTTGCCAGAGGTAGCCTGACTGCCGTTAGGTACCAAGATGAAATCCTCAGAGCCCTTGTGAGACCATATGCTGGTGCGGTTGGCCCTGGGTTCCTCCTAATGCACAACAATGCTAGACCTCATGTGGCTGGAGTGTGTCAGCAGTTCCTGCAAGACGACGGCATTGATGCTATGGACTGGCCCGCCCGTTCCCCAGACCTGAATCCAATTGAGCACATCTGGGACATCATGTCTCGCTCCATCCACCAACGCCACGTTGCACCAGACTGTCCAGGAGTTGGGGGATGCTTTTGTCCAGGTGAGGGAGGAGATCCCTAAGGAGACCATCCGCCACCTCATCTGGAGCATGCCCAGGCATTGTAGGGAGGTCATACAGGCACGTGGAGGCCACACACACTACTGAGCCTCATTTTGACTTGTTTGAAGGACATTGCATCAAAGTTGGATCGGCCTGTAGTGTTTTTTCCTACTTTAATTTTGAGTGTAACTCCAAATCCAGACCTGCATGGGTTGCTAAATTTGATTTCCATTGGTATTTTTTGTGTGAGTTTGTTGTCAGTACATTCAACTATGGAATGAATAAAGTATTTTATAGAAATATTTCATTCATTCAGATCTAGGATGTCTTATTTTTGTGTTCCCTTTATTTTTTTGAGCAGTGTATTAAAAAGCAACATGAATATATACTAAAACAAGAATTATGGAGATTATTCACATTGCTGGCACAATAAAAAAAAGAGGTGTGGCATTATATATTAAAGAAACAATTTTGGCAGAATTAATTTATACTGATGATGATGGAAGGATTTTGATGGTGGAGATAACGGATAACAGCGTTAAAACACTTTTAATTGCAATTTATGCCCTGAATGATAAACAAGAATAATTTTATAGGAAGTTACATACAAAAATAACTGATTTGGACTATGTTTATTTCTGCATGATGGGTGATCTTAATGGAATAATTAATGACCGGTTGGACTGTAAAACACAGAAAACAACAAAGAAAGTTAGAAAGATATTACCAAAATCCTTCCTCCGAATAACAGAAGAATTTAATTTAAAAGATGCATGGAGACAGAGAAATGCGGAAAGTTAGCAATATACTTTTTATTCAAATAGACACACATCCTGGTCTAGAATAGATATGATATGGATGTCAGCAGAATTATTGACTAATGCATGACAGATTGAAATAGAAACAAGCACATGGGCAGATCATAATCCAGTATCAGTTATTTGGAAAGGATACAAGAAAAGATCCAGATGGACTCTAAATAATATGATTCTGAAAGAAAAAGATTTTGAACAGAAAACAGAGAAAGAACTTGCTTTCTTCTTCAAAGAAAATAGAAAAGAGGATACAACTTTACAGAATCTCTGGGACACGATGAAGGCCTACACAAGAGGCTTGATAATAGATTATACTAGGAGAAGAAACAGAAAACAGAAAAAGACATTGAAGACATTAGAGGATGACTATAAAAGACTGGAAAAAGACTTACAGAAGTCCCCACAAAAAAGACATTAAAAATAAAATGGATATAATTAAACATAAAATGGGACTAATGGAAAAAGAGGAATTAGCACAAAAAATTAAAAGTGTGAAATAGAATTACTTTGAAGATACAAATAAACCAGGCAGGTGGCTAGCTTATAAACTGAGAAAGGAAAGAGAAGCAAGAAGAATTAGCTAGTTGATAAATAAAGAAAGACAGGTTTGTTATGGAAATGAGGAGAAGAAAAAAATTATACAAGATTACTATGGGAAACTATATTTTCAAGAGAATATTCAAGAAGAAAAAATCAAGCAATATCTTCAGAAAGCGAATTTACCTCAGATACCTAAAAATATTGAAACAATGTTAGAAGGAAATATAACAGTGATGGAACTAACAGAAGCCTTAAAAAAACAGAATGCTGGGAAAGCTCCAGGTCCAGATGGGTTGCCAGCGGAATTCTATAAGACTTTTCAGGAAATATTGAATTTTCATCTTCTAGAAGTTATGAATGAAGTTATGTTAAAGAAAAGAATACCAAAAACATGGTCAGAAGCGTACATTACACTTATACTGAAGGAAGGTACAGACCTGCAGCAAGTTAAAAATTATAGACCTATATCTTTATTGAACTCAGACTATAAAATCTTTGCTTCAATTTTGGCAGAAAGACTAAAAAGATACTTAAATAATTTTATTCATACTGATCAAAATGGATTTCTGCCAAAGAGACAAATCAAAGACAATGTGAGAATCATTTTGGATACTCTGGAATATTATGAAGCACACCCTGAGAAGCAAATGGCGTTCATGTTTCTAGATGCTCAAAAAGCCTTTGACAATGTGAGTTGGCGATTTGTTTTACTTCAACTGATACAAACGGGCTTTGGTAAGAAATTTATCCAAGCCATTGAAACAATATATCATGAACAAACTGCAAAGGTGATGGTGAATGGAGAATTAACAGAATCCATAGATATAACAACATGGACAAGGCAAGGCTGTCCATTGTTGCCTCTGCTGTTTGTATTAACATTGGAAGTGTTGAACAGGAATATCAGAGAAGAAAAGGAAATAAAAGGAATGAAAATTAAAAAGGAGGAGTATAAATTGCAACCTTTTGCAGATGACCTGGTATTTATATTAGAAGACCCAATGGAAACAACACCCAAATTAATAGAAAAAATAGAAGAATATGGAAAAGTAGCAGGTCTGAGAATAAAGACAAAACAAAGATATTAACAAAGAATATGTTAACAAGACAAAAGAAAGAGTTGGAAGAAACTTTCAAAATACAAGTCATTAACAAGGTTAAATACTTAGGGATTTATATTACACCAAGATGCAGTACCCGAAAGGAAGATAACTATGTTAAACTCAAACAGCAGATTGCGACAGACTTGATGAAATGGGAAAAATTGCAACGATCATTGATTGGGAGAATATCCACAATTAAGATGAATATACTGCCTAGAGTTTTATATTTATTCCAGACAATTCCTATTTGATTAGGGAAAGAGTTTTTTGAAGATTTAAATAGAATTGTGTTGAAATATATTTGGCAGAATAAAAAAGCAAGAATAAAATTAAAGCTGTTACAAGATGCAAGAATAAGAGGAGGGTTTGCCTTGCCCAATTGGGAGCTGTATTACCAGGCAAAAAGTTTGATGTGGGTAAATGGGCGTTGGTCCTTACCTGACATGCCATTTCTCTGGAGCCGGGAGGATCATCCAGAGAGTGGGAGGTGCTTCAGTCTGCGTCGTTGAAGGCTGAGCTTAATTACTGAGGAATGCTCCGCCCTCCGTCACGTGGCTCCCTTGCATTCCCCAGTTTACGCGAAGACGAGAGTGAAGAGAAGATCGTGCTCTCATCTTACTATGCTAAGTGGTTCCTTGGCCGAAACAAGACCCCACCAGACGGTGAACTTAAAAGGGTGGGGCTGGATGATCCTCCCGGCTCCAGAGAAATGGCGTGTCAGGTAAGGACCAACGCCCATTCTCCTGAGAGCCGGTCGGATCATCCAGAGAGTGGGACATACCAAAGCTTGGCTGTCCTACGGGAGGGACTCCGTCTGGTTCTGAAGTCCCTGCGGTTCCTTGAGGACTCGCTGGAGAACTCATCTCCCAAACGAAGCCTCCGCCAAGGCAAATATGTCGATCTTATAATGCCTAATGAAGGGAGATGGGGAGGCCCAGGTGGCCGCCCGACAAATATCAGCAATTGGAGCCTGGGTGGCCCAAGCTGCCGAGGTGGCTACACTTCTGGTGGAGTGTGCCGTTATGCCGCTGGGCACCGGCAGAGCCTGGGACAAGTAAGCTTTGGAAATAGTAGCTCTAATCCAGCGGCCGATGGTTGCCGGGGACACTTTGTGTCCTAAGGATTTAGGTTGAAAGGAAAGGAATAAGGATTCGGACTTCCTAAAGGGCTGGGTACGTTTAATGTAAATGCAGAGGGCCCGTCTTACGTCCAGGGTGTGCCAAAGCTTCTCCCTTTCCCGTAAGGGATTGGGGCAGAAGTTCGGAAGTGTGAGTTCCTGTGCCCTGTGGAAGGCTGAATTGACCTTAGGCAAGAAGGTAGGGTCCAGCCATAGAACCACCCGGTCGGCATGGAAGATGCAAAGGTGTTTCCTCACCGACAAGGCGGCTATCTCCGATATTCGGCGAGCCAAAGTAATTGCCACCAGGAATACGACTTTGAAAGTTAGGAACTGGAGTGAGGATTCCCTGAGAGGCTCAAAGGGATGTTTAGTAAGGGACATCAGGACCTTGTTGAGGTCCCAGGTAGGGTATCTGTGTACAGTTGGGGGACACAAGTTAGTTGCTCCCCTAAGGAATGCCCTAATGCGAGGGTGGAGGGAGAGGGTACCCAGATTGTCACAAATAATCACAGTTGAAAGGGCTGCTACCTGACGCCTCAGGGTGTTCGGAGAGAGTCCCTTCCTCAGACCTTCTTGGAGGAATTCCAAAACTTGAGCAATGGAGGGTGAAAGAGGGTTGATCTGGAAATTATGGCACCACTTGCAGAAGCTATTTCCAGTGGCATTGTATATTCTGGTTGTTGAGGGCCGCCTTGCGGCTAAAATGGTATCAATAACCTGGTCAGAGAACTGCTCCTTCCTTAGACATTCCCGCTCAACCTCCAAACGGCTAACTGGAGCCACTGAGGGTCTGGGTGTTTGAGGGGCCCCTGGGAAAGGGATATCCTGTGCGGGGGAATTTTCCAAGGGGGGGCCACCGATAGATAGCGGAGGTCCGCAAACCATGGGCGCCAGGGCCAGTAGGGGCGTTGTGATTCTCGGCCCCGTGGGATACCTCGAGAAAAACCTGGGGAGTTGGGTGTTGAGTGGGGATGCGAAGAGGTCTACTGACGGGAGACCGAACATCACGGTCGCTTCCCTGAACAGTGACGGGTGAATGCGCCACTCGGACTGGTCCACCGTGCTCCTGCTCAGCCAATCTGCTTGGGTGTTTGAGACCCCTGAGATGTGCTCAGCTTTGAGGGAGAGGAGATTGCGCTCCGCCCAACGGCAGAGGCGCTCGGCCTCTCTCATCAAACTTATGGACTGGGTGCCCCCTTGGCGGTTGACGTGAGCCTTGGCGGTGACATTGTCCGTATCAGGACATGCCGCCCGCGTACGTGGGGAAGGAAGTTGCGCAGGGCCAGGTGGATGGCACGAAGTTCTAACCAGTTTATACTGCATGTGCGTTCTACCTGTGACCATTTGCCCTGTGTCGAGAGCGAGTAGATGTGAGCGCCCCATCCGGACAGGCTGGTGTCTGTGGTGAGGATGAGGCGTTGGGGTTCCTTGAAGCAGTGTCCCTTGTTGATGGCGGGTCCACCAGAGGAGAGACGTGAGGACCCTTGAAGGCACCTTGACCGCGGCCTTTGAAATGCTTCTGCCGGTCTTTTGGAATGGGAGCAGGAACCATTGTAGGGATCTAGTGTGTAAACGGGCCCAGGGAACAATGGAAATACATGAGACCATTTTACTGAGTAATTTAGACAATTCTAAAAGTGTTACCTTTCTTGATCATCTGATATGTTTGACAGTCTCCTGGATGCTACGGAATCTCTCAGAGGAAAGGAAAACCTTTCCCTGAACCGAGTCAATGACGGACCCCAAGTGGGTGATCCGTGTAGATGGTAACAGATGGCTCTTCTGCCAGTTTACTAGGAACCCATGATCTTGGAGGGCAGAAAGAGTAGCTCTGATATCCTTTTCTGCTTGGGGTCTGGAGTGAGACAGGATGAGGATGTCATCCAGGTAACAGTAGAGACGAACCGGGAGGTCCCTGAGGTGGGCTGCTTGGGCCACGAGGACCTTAGTGAAGGTTTTCGGGGCAGAGGCCAATCCAAAGGAAAGTGCCACATATTGGAAGTGGCGATGGTTGTAGCAGAACCTGAGGAATTTGGAATGGGAGGGCCGGATTGGGATGTGAAGGTACGCCTCTGAAAGGTCTATGGAGGATAGCCAGTCCCCCTGCCTGATGCCTAGTAGAATGGATTGTAGGATGTGCATCTTAAACCTGTGGTAGGTCAGGTAACGGTTCAGGCGTTTCAGGTCTAGAATAGCCCTCCATCCCCCTGAGGATTTGGGGACCACAAAGAGGCGAGAGTAAAACCCCTGCCTCCGCTGGGATGGTGGTACAGGTTGTATGGCCTGTATGGAGAGGAGATGGTGGATAGCTGAATCCATTAGGTTGCGTTTGGTGAGATCCTTGGAGGGGGGGGATGCCATAAAAAATTCAGGGGGGGCGCACTGAAATTCAAGCGCGAGGCCCAGTCTAATGGTCTCCCGGACCCAGGCATCGGAGGTGGAAGAGTCCCACTGGTCGGCGAAATGCTTGAGGCGTCCACCGATGGGGAGGGGTGGATGGGGTCTATCTGTTGCGCCGGAAGGGCTTCCCTCCTGAACCCCTGAAGGGGCGCCTGTAGCTGCCGCCCCTCCTGCCCCTGTCACCTGGATCAGCTCGATCCTGGGGCTGGAAAGGCCGGAAGGAGGGGGGTCTCGGGTACCTGGGCGGGAAAGGAAACTGGTAGAAAGGTCGTGAGGAACCTCTCCGAAAGGGCTGTGCTCTTGACTCTGACCTACAGAAAAGGGGGGGAAGAAATTTTTTCTTGCTTCTGGTTTCTGATAGAAATGGCTCCAGGACGGTGCTGAATAATTTGTCCCCTTTTATGGGGGTGGTGGCCAGCTTAACCTTGTTTTTTATGTCTGCCTGCCAGTGCTTGAGCCAGAGCAGGCGGCGAGCTGTAACATGAGAGGATATTGCTCGGGCAGAGAACTTAACCGCGTGGTATGTGGTGTTGGCCGAGAATTCTGCCGCAGCCGTCAATTTTGCTATGTCCTGATGTGCCCTTGTGTTAGGGGGGGAGACATGCTGCCTCAGTTGACGGAGCCACCGGATCGAAGACCTGGTGAAGAAGGAAGCGGCAGTGGCCGATCTAATGGCCCAGGTGTCTGCTTGGTGAGCCCTACGTAAAGCAAGCTCGGACCTCTTGTCCTTGGGCTTCAGGACCTCCAGGGGATCACTGGGGGAGGACGAAGATGCCAAACCAACGATGGGCTCATCTACCTCGGGAGTGTTAAGCAGGTTGCAGAAGCTCGACTCAAGGTTAAAGAACCTCCTGTCCTGGCTGGCTGGGGCAGGGGGGGTCCTTGTGGAGTCTAACTGGTTTGAGACTATGTCATGAAAAATGGGCGGGGCCGGGATCACCTCCGCCTCCACCACAGGCTGCCTAAAGATGGCGTCCTCCTGTCCCTCTGCTGGGGAAGGGAGAGCCGAGGAGGACTGTATAGACAGGTCAGAAATGTTCCTGGCCTTAAATAGAAGCAATTTAAACATGTGCGGCTTGAACAGACCCACAAAGGTGGGTTGATCCGGGGTGAGGCCCTCGTCCTCGGACATGTCCCCCTCCATAGGGTCTATCTCCGATAGGGGCTCCCCTTGGTGCGTAGACCCCCATTCCAATTCCTCCTCCTCCCTGAACCGATCTAGGTCCTCCATGGCCTCCTCCAGATCCCTTTCTGGGAGAGGACTGCCCTCCTGTAAAGGTACCTGACCAAGAGTGGGGTCCGATCTAGGCGAGGACCTGACTGATGGCGAGTCGTGTTCGGGCGCCGAGGGAGGACCAGACCTAGACATCTGTTGCAGGCCCTCTGCAATCCCCTGGCAAATAGCCCGTTCCATCCATGCCTGCATGTGCGCAGGGATTTCAACTGTGGCGACCTCCTCATGGCGCAGACCAGCGGCCGTGGGCATAAATGTTGCTTCCGGCGTCCGCCTGGTCATTGGTCCGGGAACCTGGTGTCCCTGGGATGTGCTGCGCCTGGAGAGGGAAGAGCAATCTGGAGGAGGGGGGGTGTCTGGAGGTAGAGGGAGCAGAGGGTGGGGGGGCTGGAAATACCGGTTGTGTCTCTCTAGATCGTCTGTCAAATTCTTTCTCCAGTGCCCTATGACGTCTTAGATCGTCCCTCTGAGAAGCTTTGGAAGTTTCTTTAGGGGCTTCCTTAGCCTGTTTGCGCAGGTGGTAGGATTTAGATTTGGCCTTCAAAGAAGGGCCTTTAGCGGAATTGTCATCTGCCATTGTAGAGGAAAGGACTGTAATCCAAATGTAAAGGCAGTTGGCTCGCCAAGGGTTCGACCTACAACAAAGGCCG
This sequence comes from Hydrophis major, assembly GCA_033807585.1. NCBI lineage: Eukaryota > Metazoa > Chordata > Lepidosauria > Squamata > Elapidae > Hydrophis > Hydrophis major. The sequence continues at coordinate 3,077,562 of JAUCBL010000017.1, forward strand.
GGTGTCCTTTCGCTGGCCCGCACCCCCTTTTGGAATTTTAAATGTATATAAACTAATATAATTATTAATATCTTTATACATAAGCATACAATCAAGATATATAATCCAACCAGTGTTGGCAACGTGAAATAGCCAAATATTGATAAGATGTAAAAATATATATATGCAAATACGTATATCTATCTATCTATCTTATTTATTTATTTATTTATTTGCATATCTAAATATATTTAGATATCTATGTAATGATAAATATTACTATTAGTATTATTATTATTTACAATATTTAATCCAAGGTCTGGTTGGAGCTCCCAGGAAGAGGATCGAATTGAGGGGGGGGATTGGCGCCAGAGCGCGGAAGCCGCCCGCTGTGCAGCCCCCCCAGGGGCGAAGAAACATGCTCCCCTGTTTAATCACTATCCCAATGCGCTTAGAGGCTAAGGAGAACCGGGGCAATGATAATCAAACCTGATGAATAAAGAGTTCTTGAATCGGCCAAGGAGTGGTGAAGTACACAGCTGACTCTCACGAAGGCTGAGCGTAAACTGGGGAATGCAAGGGAGCCACGTGACGGAGGGCGGAGCATTCCTCAGTAATTAAGCTCAGCCTTCAATGACGCAGACTGAAGCACCTCCCACTCTCTGGATGATCCGACCGGCTCTCAGGAGAAGGAATGGATAACACTAAGGAACAGTAGATTATTGACTTTATAAGGCCACGACTTGCTGCTGGGATGGCATGCTTTTCTCTGGTATAAGGGAACTAAAACACAGGGGTATTTTAGAAGACATTATATTTGTGAGGCATTGTTTTTGAGCTGGGAGAAGATTAAAAGACAATGTTACTTAAAAATTCCAACATGGATATCAACTATTGAAGCTTTTTCTTATCCAATAATATATAAAAAGGAACAAACAGTTAAATATGGGGAGTTATTGAATGAAAAGGGTGAACTTAAATCTATGCAAACGTTGCAAGAACAAGGTGTAAAAATGAATTGGTTTTCTTATTTGCAAATACAATCTAGGTTTGATAAAGACTCCAAGGCAGAAGGTATTCATGATAAGTTGACTGACTTAGATAAAATTTTGATGGGTACTGATGAAAAGGTAATTAAAAAACTTTATGGATATCTATTAGAATTTAAATTGGAAGAGGAGCAAGTTAAAGAAACGATGATTGCTTGGGGGAAAAATTTTGGAAATGGGATTGATTTGGAAAACTGGCAAAAATTGTGGTCTGAAAATTATAAAATGACAATGTCAACTGCATATAAAGAAAATTTGTATAAGATGTTTTACAGGTGGCATCTACCCCCGACGAGACTTGCGAGAATGTTTAAGAATAAATCGGATAAATGCTGGAAAAGTCATCAGATACCTGGTTCATATTACCATATGTGGTGGACATGTTCAGACGCAAAGAAATATTGGACTAAAATCCACACATGGTTGGAAAAAATGATAAAACAGCATATATACTTTAAACCAGAGATCTTTTTATTGGGAGTCATACCAGACATATATAATAAAGAACGGAAATATTTGATTGTAAATGTCTTAACAGCAGCTAGAATTGTATTTGTGAAGAACTGGAAAAATGACAAAATACCTATGCAGGAGGAAGTTATCAAAAAAATTATGGACTGTGCTGAAATGAGTAAACTGACATTTGAAATTAGAGAACAAGAAGATAAGCAATTTTATATGATATAGGATTTGTTTTATCAATGGTTGGATAAAAAGGCATGGTAATATAATAGACTAGATAATTTTGTGATAGAAATCTAATAGATTGATATAAAACATGATACAAATATATATAACCACTGGTTGAAAGTGTAAATTTTAAGATAAAATGTGGAACATCTTGTATAAAACGATGGAATAGTTTAGTCATGGATGATTAATAACTGATAAATATATAAACATGTTAGTTTGACAATGTGAAGATTGATATAAATTGTGAGTAAATGACTACAAAAGTATAGCACAAAAGATACGTAACCAACTGACACACTGTATGTATATAAAATGGAAGAGGATTTATGTTTTTATGTTTTTGTATGTGTATGTTTGTGTTTAAAAATAAAACACTTTATCTAAAAAAAAAAAGAAATTTGGTAATTTGGTCTTGAATTGCTTGTGCAATGGGGCAAGGGTAACTTCTCTGCCAGAGACGAACAGGCACTGCCAGAGGTTTCAATTGAATGACCAGTGGTGCATGGTGCACTGCATATCCTGGCGGATTATCTTCTGCCTGTAATTGGTGCACATCAAACTCCTGCCAAGTATCCAAGACTTGAACCTCTTGGGCCACCATTATTCTCTACATCTCATCTGGAGAATGCCTCATGACTAGTGCCATTTTATCTTCCTCAAATGACAAAGTGGCCCCATTTTGCATAACATGTCCCGGCCCAATAAGGGAATGGGAAACTCAGGCATGTATAGGAATCGATGTTCAATGTCCCTTCCATTCAGGGAACATCTCAGGGGCTTTAGAAAAGGGTGGCAATTTACAGAGCCACCAACCCCTTGTATATTTATAACATCAGCAGAAAAGAGAGCCAACAAATTAGTAACTACAGATAAAGATGCTCCTGTGTCTACTAAAAAGGTCATATCATTGCCCCCTATCTTCATTCGGACCAAGGGTTCGGGGGGGGGGGCTTTACTCAAACCCGGTCCCCTTCAGTCTGTAGGCCATTGTTCAGCTGCAGCCAAGCCCACTGCCTCCACTTGTTCTTGTAATTGGCCTCAACCTCTTTCTTGGAATCCATATGGATATGTCACTCTTCCTCTTCCTTCTCCCTGGGGCTCATTGATCGTGACTTTTCGATTTAAATATCCACGGCCTCTTCCTCTATTTTGTCCACATCCCTGTTCTATTCTTCCTTGTTCTAACCTTTTAGGGCATTCTCACTGCCAATGTCCTTCTTCCTGACACAAAACACAAATTTCTTCCTAGGGCCCTGGAGTTGCCTGATAGTGCAGCTGCCAGCAATTCAGCCTTACGTTGCATCTTACCATCTTTCTTTTTCTCCTCCACCTTCTATTTACATAGACTTTACGTGCAATTTCCATTAATTGACTCATATTCATGCCCAATGCCCCTTCTTGCTTTTGAAGTTTCTTTTTGATATCAGTGGCACTCTGTGATATGAAAGCCATGGCTAACATATGGGCATTTTCAGGGCTCAGGGGGTCAGTTGGTGTATATGTCCTATAAGCCACAATCAGTCTTTGGAAAAAGACTTCAGGACTCTTACCAGCCTCTTGTATGATGACTTGGACATATTCACTGGAGGTTTAGTAGCCTGTTCTAACCCCTGAAGGATGAGTCTCTGATAATTTTAGAGGTCTGTCATGTGTTGATAAGGATCCTACTGTGGATCCTGTCTGGGAAACCGCTGATTTAGTACAGCCTGAAGGTTTCCTCCATTCCCAGGTTTTAAGATCTTACTAATAGAATGACTCAGCCTCTCTCTCTCTTCACCATTGAGGAGGGTATTCATTAATTGTTCTGAGTCCTGCCACATAGGATTGTGCATCTTGATAATGGTTCCAAAGAGGTCAACAACCTCTTGGGGTTTGGCTGACAGGGGTCCATAATGTTGCTTCCAGTTTAAAAGGTCTGTTGTAGTGAACGGGACATATTGGAACAGAGGCTGAATGTCTACCTGGCCCTGGGCATCCATGACCCTTTGATCCATTTGGCGAAGGGGGGGCAATAATTGGGCTCTAGTGCGGCCAGCAATGGGAGAAGTCCAATGGGAAGGGGGAGAGAAAGTAGGTGCAAGGGGGGACCTGCCTTGGACCACTGGATGATCCATAGGGGCATATGAAGGAGGATTATCTTCTTCATAGGGTTCAGTTTTCAAGACAGGTTTGGTTTTAATCTGACTGTTCTTGACTTGAGATCTGAGATTTCCATTAATTCAGGCCACACAGACCCTCATGAGTTCAAACCTGCATTTGCAAAGCCATTCAGGATTCTGTTTTACTACAATTTGCCACTGGTCAATATACTGGTATTGGTCTGGGTGACCATAATCTGGGTCAGTAACAATCTGGTGGACTTTTGAAATGATGTCTAGATTAAAACTTCCTTCTGGCTTCCAACCTACGTTAAAAGTTGGCCACTCATTCTCACAATTTTTTTTTAAGTCATCTGAATTGGCCTTGGGCTCTCCATAACTTTCACTAAAAACCTTCTTAAAATTCCTCAGCATACACTGAAGAGGTGTCCGAGGGACACTTCCTCCACCACCCATTTCTAAACACTGCCACTGACCTGCGGTGCCGGACGTTCCAACAGTCACCAACAGGAACTGCAATGGCTTAACTACCCACACAATAAATACTAGGGCCTCGTTAGGATTCACTGATCCTGGGCCCAGGGTGGTGATCAGGCCCCCTCTTCCACTCCCAAAACGAGTGGGTCTGCACTTCCCCAAAACTTGCCTGCAGGTGTCTTCTTCCCAGTCGGCGTTATTTCGTAAGTTATCTTTGACTCCGCTTCGGCTCTTGGTCAGTTGTCCACCTACTAGCCCTACGGTGCTGTCTGCCTTCCCTCTGGAGAAAGCTTCTATGCCGGCTGAAGGTTCAGCGAGATGGCCCCGGCTCGGCACAGGTTGGTCCGTGCCGTCCTCAGCAAAATATTGTTCTGAGTCCTGCCGCCGTCGCCTTTAATGTTGCAGGAAATTACGTGACTCAGACTACTGAGTCAAAGATAATTGTTTTATTTGCACAAAGGTTCAGAGATATTTAGCCAAGGCCCATCTGAACACCTTCCTGTGGGTTTCACAGTTACTTTTATACACTCCAAAGGTTACAAACCACAGAAAAACAACTTGTCAATCATCCATTGGTTACATTGAGTTTCAGCTACCCCCCTCCCCTGTTGCTGGGCAAAAGTAGCTGGATTTCACAGAATCTTTGCTAGCCCACCTTGCTAAATCCTGACTTTTTGCACCTCTGTTTGTGGTTTTTGTTGCAAGCAAGACAACGTTTTCCTGCTTGACAAATATGGGTGGATGACCGATGGATGACCCTTTAATCTGGCATTTTTCATTAATATACATATTTCATTATCAAGCAGAATCATGTTAATATTTCCCTAAAAACAATATATTCTTTCTGCCTTACCAGGGAGAGGCAAACTAATCACCTAATTGAACAGCCCGTTTTTAGCATAGCAAGCCTCTCTGGAGCCTCAGGAGACCCAAAATGGCGCTCAGGGGGAGGGCGCGCTGGGGAGGGGGGCGCCACCCCCACCCCCCGCGCCTTCCCCCCTCCGCGCGTTGTTTTGGGTCTCCTGAGGCTCCCGAGAAGCTTGCGATGCTGAAAACTGCTCTTTTTTTTTGCTTTGGGGGGGGGGTTGTGGAGGAGTGCTGCCTGTCACACACCCCTGGCCACGCCCACCCAGCCGGTGATTCGGGCAGAGAACTGGCTGCTCAATTAGGTGATTAGTTTGCCTCTCTCACCCGAGGGCTGCCTGCTCTCCCTCCCACCGGCCGGCATGTAAGGGCTTCATTCAGTTTGTTCCTGAACAAACTCCGGCAGCTGGGCTTGCAATTGGCTTGAAACAACTGAGTTCCAGGTCCTTCCTCCTCCTGCTCCTTTCTGCTTCTGCCTCCTCTTCCTCCTCCTGCTTCCTGTTTCTCCTGCTACCTCTTCTTCCTTCCCACTTTCCTTCTCTCCTTCTCCCAGCATTGCAACTGTGCTTGAGTTCCCTTCCTGCACCTCTCCAAGTTTGCAAGACAAACAGGCAGCAGCCCAACTTGCAACCAACTGCTTTCCCAAAGCCTTGCTGGAGGGAAACAAGGTATGTGTGTGTGTGGCAATGTCACCCTAAAGTGGTAGGTCTCCAAGGGAATCCCTCTCTCGTTTGCACCAAGACTGTTGAGTCCTGACCGAGTATCTCTGTCCCTGTCTCTGCCTCTCCCCCTCCCCCTCCATCTCTCTTTTGAATGGCTTTGTCTGCACTTCCTCAACGTGCTGGATCTTCGGTTTATTTTGCTGGAAGGGTGAGTAAGAATTGTCTCTTCTTCCCCCGCCCCCTTCCCACACTCTTAGAAGAAAGTCACAGGTCTAATCTGAAAGAGAATCACTGTGCTGAACCATTGAAAAGTGCAAGTGGTGATCATTTACCCTTTTTCCTGCTTTCCCGGGTCTTTGATTGGGGGTTTCCTCTGGAGCAAAAGCAGAGAGCCTCTTCCACTGAAGATTTCTCTGTGTCTTCTAATTTTCTTCCAGAGCAGAACAAAAAAGCCTGTTCCTGTGAAGGCTTTTCCAGTTCTTTATTCTGATTTTCTCCAGGAGCAAAATAAAGCCCTTTCTAGTGAAGTCTTCCATGTGTTTATTTTGATTTTCTCCTGGACTGGAGCAAAATCATCTGGTGGCAGGCTTTAAGTAACAATCCCACACTTAACTTTACTCCATGTGTGGCTCACCCACTATTTAATTTATACTTCTGTTTGTGCTTCTTTCCCAAACTGTATATTTTTCTTCCCGCCTCCCTCCCCCTTCTCTCTCTCTCTCTCTCTCACACACACACAAAGGTCCATGGTAAAATTGTCTTCCATGAAACCAGTCCCTGGTGCCAGAAAAGTTGGGGACTTCTGAATTAGACCATGCAGGAGAGCCCTTTTAAGGATTATGTATTAATAGAAAAGTAACTAACTTAGTTCTGATCCTAAACCAGGGGTCCCCAAACTTGGCAACTTTAAGACTTGTGGACTTCAATTCCCAAAATTCAAGTCCACAAATCTTAAAGTTGCTGTCATGCTGTCAGCCTCAAGATATCTTCTGCATCCTCTCTATCTGCTGCATCTTCTTTGCTGCTATGCCCATTTCTTTTGGCTGTCATTAGCAACGGGGGGGGGGGAGGGGGGACTTGGAGGGGAAGAAAGCTGGAGGTGTTACATTCTTGTGTGTGGGTAAGAAAGGGGAGAGGGTGTATAAATTCCTGTCTTTAACTTTCCATTTCCTTGCTAGCTTCTATCCCCTTTGCGCAGCTGCGAAGTTTTATCAAAATATGTCAAGGTCAATGGACAGAGGCCTCATCACCACCTGAAGATGCCCACATGATCATATTCAGAACTTTTAATTGGAAGAATCATTTGGACTTTGGGGGGTGGGAACAATTCCATTCCTTTGTATATGTGATCTACGCGCCAATTCCTCAGATTCGGAATTCAATCTGTAGCTTCCACTTTGATTTCCAGTAAAAGGAGAACTTTGCTCTAATCCATGGAGTCCAAGTATTTCTTTCTTGGATCTTGAAGGGAGCACACACTGACATTATTCCAAATCTCCCCATCAGCCCACCTGGAGAAAATATCAACTTTTCTTCCAAGGGGATTTCACATCATGTCATCTCCAGCCAGCGATGAAGACGACCAGGGAGCTGCAGGGAGGCAGTCGATGCTGCTACCAGAGGTGCCAGCCGCCGACCTGCTGGCTGACCTTACTCTGGAAGAAACCCCAGCTGAGAGGCCCAGATGGTCGTTGGGTGTTGGATGGAGGGATCCTGAAGACCCCCCCCTCCTGGGATCACTGTAAGTCGAAGAGGTGCGAGGGAACAGCTGTGGCAAGAGAGGGAGGAGATGGAATGCAGGCTGGATCAAGCCGGACAACTCCTTAAGGATGCTTCTGAGAAGCCCAGCATAGCTCCAAGCTATGAGGGGGAAGGGGGAGCGAGCTCAGCCTGGGGAAGTCGAGCTGCCCCCACCCCCCTAGCCCAGCCTACGCCAGCGCAGCAGCCAGCTGCCGCCCGGGGGCCCCCAGCAATAGATGTGATCCCTGAAAGACGCAACCTGCCCCCATTAGATGTGAAGTTTGGAGGAAATCCCAAGGATTTGGGTTTCTTCCTAGCACAAGTCGGGAGCTATATGGCAGAATATGAAAGGGATTTCACCTCTGAAGCAGCCAAAGTGAGATGTGTTACCAGGGCCCTGGAGGGGATGGCAGCAGACTGGATGGTGACTTTGTATAATGACAACTCCCCCCAACTGCGGAATCTCAATGTTTTCATGACTGCATTGAGGAGGAGGTTTGAGGACCCTCTAGCAGAGAGAAAGGCCAGGATTAAAATGAAAACCATAACTCAAGGGGGGAGATCAGTTGCTGACTACACCCAAGAGTTCAGACAGCTGGCATACCACATCCGAGGCTGGTCCCAGGGCGCCCTGATAGAAGCCTACAAAGATGGCCTAAATGAAGATATATACCACATGTGCATCTCCAGAAGGGATCCATATGATCTGCAGTTGTGATACTTGCTAGCGAAAGAAGTGGAAATAGATCTAACCCGAAGCAGGTGCAGAGGAGGCCCCGTATGGAGCAAACCGCTCCCCCCACGTCTCCGAGAGGCCCCAAACCCTCGGAAGGGAGGAGTGATAAGAGCCAAATCCACTGCCTGTTTTCGTTGCGGGAAGGAGGGCCACCGGATTGCAGATTGCCGGGTCAAGCTGGATCCAAAGGGAGTGCGGGGCCCAGGGAGGAAGCCCGAAAACCCCCCAGCCAAGCCTCGTGAAACTGTGCTAAAGATAGGGGAGGTTGTAGAGGTTGTCCCTCTGGCGGGAGAGGAGCTGGGACCTCTGACTTTCCTCGATGAGAGCGAGACCGACTCGGAAGATGAGGTCCCGGTAAGTCCTAACAAAGAGCCCATGACCATCCCAATAAAGTTAAGTGTGCCCACCTCAGGGACCGAGGGGGAAATGTTGGCCTCATTGGACTCGGGGTGCACGAGGTGCGTAATCAGCATGAAAGTAGTCAAGGGCATGGGCATCAGACTGAGAACTTTAAGAACGCCCATATCCTTTTGCCAACTGGATGGATCTGAGGCGGGAGGTTGCCCTGCACGTTTTATAACGGAACCCCTAGAGATGACCATGGGAGCCCACAGCGAGACCCTGTGCTTTATTGTGGCCCCTGGGATGGAACAGCCTCTAATATTGGGATTGCCCTGGCTTTGGAAGTGGAATCCCCATGAGAATTGGAGAGAGGGGTGGATATGGGCCCGCACCGATCGGCAACCAGAAGGGGAGGAGCAATCCCAACCGAAGCTTCAAAACCCGGCTAAGAGGGCTTCCGCAGGTGCCGAGCACGTGGAGGGGGAGGAGAAAATCCCGAAGGAATACTGGGACTTGAGAGGTGTTTAGCAAAGAGGCCTCTGATGAGCTCCCTCCTCATCGGTCAACTGATTGTAGTATTGAATTTCTATCGGGGGTGACGCTCCCGAAACCGAAGCTGTATTCGATGACACCACGGGAGCTGGAGGAATTGAGATCGTTTATCGACAAGAATTTGAAGCGTGGTTTCATCCAACCCGCTAGACCTCAAGTGGCGGCTCCTGTGTTATTCCGCGAGAAGATGGCTCCAAACACTTGGTGGTGGACTACCAAAATTTAAATGCGGTTTCCGTGGAGAACGTGTACCCCCTCCCTCTGATGAAGGACGTTAGCCCACCTGGCCAAACGGAAGATTTTCATGAAGTTGGCGGGTCGCTCGTAAAGCTTTGGACGAGGCGTACCAGTCTCATAAGAAATTTGCCGACAGGAAGAGAAACCCACAGAAGTCTTATCAAGTAGGTGACAAAGTGTTCCTCTCAACCAAATATTTACAGACCACCCAGAAATCGAAGAAGTTGGGTCCTAAGTATGTGGGCCCTTTCCCTATTTAGCAGATTGTGAATCCTGTGACTGTTCAGTTGACTCTACCAAAAACTCTTCATCGTATTCATCCGATTTTCCACGTTAGCTTGTTAAAACCCGAGCATACCTGTACATTGAGACCGACCCAGACTGATCCCCCCTTGTACCATTGCTGATTGAGGGTGAACAACATTTTGAGATTAACGAGATTTTGGACTCTCGGAAATGGAGGGGTCGTCTCCAATATCTTGTAGCCTGGAAACATTTTCCTCCATCCTATGCCGAGTGGGTAAATGAGAAAGACATTAGGGCTCCTGAACTGCTCAAGAACTTTTATGCAAAGTACCCTGATGAACCGTAGAAATGTATGCAATTGTTAACATATTTTTTTGTTATTCTCTCTTACAGGGACTAATGTCCTTTTTCTAGGGGGTCCGAATGTCAGCCTCAAGATATCTTCTACATCTTATATCTTCTGCATCCTATCTGCTGCTATGCTCATTTCTTTCAGCTGTCATTAGCAATGGGGGGGGGGAGGATGGGGGACTTGGAGGGGAAGAGAGCTGGAGGTGTTTTGCATTCTTTTGCTGTGGGTAAGCAAGGGGAGGGGGTGTATGAATTCCTGTCTTTAACTTTCAATTTCCTTGCTAGCTTCTATCCCCTTTGCGCAGCTGCGAAGTTTTATCAAAATATGTCAAGGTCAACGGACAGAGGCCTCATCACCACCTGAAGATGCCCACATGATCATATTCAGAACTTTTAATTGGAAGAGTCATTTGGACTTTGGGGGGTGGGAACAATTCCATTCCTTTGTATATGTGATCTGCGCGCCAATTCCTCAGATTCGGAATTCAATCTGTAGCTTCCACTTTGATTTCCAGTAAAAGGAGAACTTTGCTCTAATCCATGGAGTCTAAGTATTTCTTTCTTGGATCTTGAAGGGAGCACACACTGACAGTTGCCAAGTTTGGAGACCTCTATCCTAAATGCTAAAGCCACTGCATATAAAAACAGAGCTCTGATCAACTATCACAGCCACATTTTGGATCTGAGTGGAGGTCCTGGGAAAGGTATCAGAATAACACTTAGAAGGGACCTTGGGGGGAACCCTATACCATTTCAGAGAAATGGCTGTCCAGTCTTTTCTTAAAAACTTCCAGTGTTGGAGCACCCAGAACTTCTGGAGACAAGCAGGTCCACTGGTTAATTGTTCTCACTGTCAGGAAGTTTCTTCTTAGTTTTACGTTGCTTCTCTTTGTTCAGTTTCCATCCATTGCTTCTTGTTTTGCCTTCTGCTTCTTTGGAAAATACATTGCCCCCCCCCCCCCTTCTTTCTGGCAGCCCCTTAAAAGCCTGTTGCCTATCACACTCTTGGGCAAAGCATGTGAGCCATTGCCTCCTTTCAGTGGTCCATGAAAGTATATCTATAGCATGTAGATAATAAAATCAAAAAAAGGTGAACATTTTTACAGAACTATAGATAAGTTGAGGCTGGGTGTGACAAGGAATGACTGGGAAGGGAGGGGCCAGGCAAGGCACCCCTTGATGTGAGTGACATTGAGTTGGTCATGCCCAGCCAGTCATGTGACCACCAAGCCATGCCCATCCAGCAAGCCACACCTACCCAGTCACATGACCACCAAGCCATGCCCACAAATTAAGCCACGCCCAGAGAACAGGTTGTTAAGAAAGTTGAATCCCACCCCTGGGAACTAGGATACCAAGAAACCTTTTAAGAATTCCAATATTTCTATTTTAGAATCCCTGACAGAAGGTACTTAGTGATTGTACTTGTAAGATATATTTAAATAAATGGATTTAAGAAAAAACAAAGCAAAGCAAAAAAACAAGTATCTTTCCCATTTGAGATATTTTTATGCCAACCACAGTAATATGAAAGGATGTTTTTCCAAGCTTAGAAAAGTGTTGGGAGACACATTTCCCTTTCTTTTCTCTATGGAACATAATTATTGCGACAACAGCACCATTAGATGGCTGTATCCTGGTGGTGGCTGCAACAGATGGACAAATATCACAGAATAGAGAGCGCCTTCTGCTTGCTAAACAGGTTGGTTGTGGTCTAAAAGACACAGCTAGTGATCATCTGATACATTTGCTCAGACAGGACAAATGTAAGCAAAATTCCCTTCTTATCTTTTTTTATCTCCTCATGCTATTCTAGATTGGAGTGAAACATGTAGTTGTGTACATCAACAAAGCTGATGCAATTGATGATAAAGAAATGCTGGAACTAGTGAAGCTGGAGGTCATGAGCTGCTTACAGAGTTGGGCTATAATGGGGAAGCAGCTCCTGTAATTAGGGTCTGCTCTGTGCTCTTTAGAGGAGTGTTATATTGTACAAACTCTGCTACTTTTATTTCCTCCCTTTATTAAGATGTATTACTAATCCCTGTGGTTCTTTTTTTTGTAGAACCAAAATCCAGAACTGGGATTGAATTCTGTCATAAAGCTTCTGAATACAGTCCCTGTGCCAAAACGTAACCTTGATAAACCTTTTCTGCTCCCCGTAGAGTGTACTTACTCCATTCCAGGTACCAAACTTTCACATTATACCCCACACATCCAAAGACGGTGATCCATTAAGAGGAGATAGCTATTTTGTACTTCATTATTTAAAGTGGCTTTAATTTGTTCTAGGTCGGGGCACTGTTGAAGCAGGTACCCTTGAACGTTGTATTCTCAAGGGGAAGAATGTGAATTTGTGGGTTACAAAACACATTTATGCTCTGTTGTGATTGGTAAGTAGGATCCTCCCCCTCCCCCCCCCTTTTTTTTTTTTTTGCAAGATTGGTCTTCCAGTGTATTTTTAGCTTAGTTTTTCTCATGTTACTGGTCCAGTTCATTTGAAACAATTATGACCTGAAATTATGACTGAGGCAATGTGATGTCTTCTGTGGGCGATGGATCATCCACGTCTTCCTCAGATGCATCGAGGGAGGATGGAAAACATTCCTAGCACGTCTGGTATTGCTGACCCCGAGCTGCCGGCAGAATATCACTCGGCTGTGGAGAGCTCGCAAACCAATGAGGAAGAGGCGGGGGAGCTGTCGGCTTTGGTGGATACTAGAGTGCGCAGGGCAGAGGTGGAGATCTGCCAGATTGATGGGGAAAAGGCACCACCCCAATTAATGGACTGCACTGGGAGGGACTATTTAGCACGGCAGGCAGAAGGAGGCGTTGCTGGCAGTGTGGTTAAATGGTTGTTTCCAGGACTGCAGCTTGCTGATGTAATTCAGTTGCAGAGAGTGTTTACGTTTGTGTTTGGAGCAGCCAGTTATCTGTCGGGTGGGCTAATTGGCCATTGCCTGGAAGGTTAGTCTGGAGCGTGTTCGTGGCTGGCTTTGCTGAAAATGACCCCCTGGTTTTCTGGCTCGGACAATTCCTGCAACTTCTCCTTGCAAGCCCTGAAACCGGACTTGTTGACAATCCTCACTGGAGGTCCCGGACCTCAGGAGGAGATTTGGGCTGTTTATTTTTGGCACCTACCCAGGCAAAACTTTATTTCTAAGACTGTGGTTTGGCTGTAAATTGTTTTGCTTTTGGTTATCTACTTGGTAGTGAGCCAATTACTGTGCTAAGCTTGCAGCTGGGGGTTTACTGAAAACCTGAAATGGAACTGTTGTGGGAACAGACTAAATAAAGCGCTCTACACCAACCCTGACGTGTGGGTGAGTGGGGTCAACACAGGCAATCCTTGACACAGGTAGTCCTCTGCTTACCACAATGGAGCCCAATATTTATGTTGCTGAGAAGTTTGTTAAGTGAGTTTTGCCCCATTTTTCAACTTGCCACATTTGTAAAGTGAATCACTGCTGTTAAATTAGTTAAGTGAATCTGGGTTTCCCCATTGTCTTTGCTTGTTGGAAGGTTGCAAAAGGGGATCATGTGACCCCAGAATGCTGCAACTGTCATAAATGTCAGTTGTCAAGCATCCAAATATAAATCATGTGATAATGGAGAAGCTGCAATGGCCGTTAAGTGTGAAAAAGGGTCATAAGTAATTTTTTTCAGTGCCATTGTAACTGGTCACTAAGTGAACTGTTGTAAGTCAAGGACTACCTGTAGTTTTGTGGAACTGGGGAGGCTGCACAAAATTTGCAGGTGTGTGTAATTGGCTTTAGGTGTTGAGATGTTCCACAAACAGTTGGATCAGGCACAGGCTGGAGACAATTTGGGCACTTTGATCCTGTCTGAAGCAAGAAGATGCATGATGGGAATTAGTAATGTGTAAGTCTGGCTCCATCCAGCCACATCAGAAGGTTGATGCTCAGGTGAATGAGGGAAATGTATGTAGGAAGGCAGAATATTAGGATGGTGTTTCACATTGTGTAGAGGACTGGGAAATAGAGCAGTCCATAAAACTCTGGAGCACATTAACATTACTAAGGAATGGCTAAGCTAGAACCTCCCACCTGCTCTCCTACCCTGTAAAGTTGAGACAAGAAAAATAAATTGCTTTTATAGGTTTGCTAGCAGGGTACCCATGCTTTGCTACAAAACTGTGATTGGACAAGTTTTTGGAAAGGAAAATAAGGGGAAAATTGTGCCTCTGACTACCAGCATCCATCGGTATTCATCTGGCTAGCATCCTGTCAGTGTGTGAAAGTTGAGGGCTTTTTGGAAACTGAAACAGTATTTGCTATGTGAGCAAGAAGGAGACAGCAAGGAGCCTGGGCACGTCTCAGCTCAACTGTTCTGTAGTAAAACTGTTTGCTGCTGTGAAAGTAAAACTGAAACTCCCCTGCTTGTGTTTTGCATTGGAAGAAATTTCTTTTCAGGTGGGGAGGGGGAGTAGAACTCCTTAGCATCAGAGCATGTTAATAATAATATAGGAAATATACTAATGCTCTGATGGTCATTTCGAAAAATCCTTTGTTAGCAAGTGCCTAGAAGCCAAGAGGAACATACGTGCCAAATTTCAAGTTTGTAGGCTTTATGGTTCTGGATATTTTGTGATGACACATGAGTGCTTTTTTGCTTTTATATATAGGTGAAAAAAAAATTAGAATATAGTGCAAAAGTTTATTTCAGTAATGCAACTTAAAAGGTGAACCTAATATGTGATAGACTCATTACATGCAAAGCAAGATAATTCAAGCCGTGATTTGTCATAATTGTGATAATTATGGCTTATAGCTCATGAAAACCCCAAATCCACAATCTCAGAAAATTAGAATATTACACGCAATCAATAAAACAAGGATTGTACAGAGAACAATATTGGACCTCTGAAAAGTATAAGCATGCATATGTACTCAGTACTTGGTTTGGGCCACTTTTGCAGTAATTACTGCCTCAATGCGGCGTGGCATGGAAGCTATCAGCCTGTGGCACTGCTGAGGTGTTATAGAAGACCAGGATGCTTCAATAGCGGCCTTCAGCTCTTCTGCATTGTTCAGTCTCATGTCTCTCATCTTTCTCTTGGCAATGCCCCATAGATTCTTTATGGGGTTCAGGTCAGGCAAGTTTGCTGGCCAATCAAGCACAGTAATCCCACAGTCATTGAACCAGGGTTTGGTGCTTTTGGCAGTGTGGGCAGGTGCCAAGTCCTGCTGGAAAATGAAGTCAGCATCCCCATAAAGCTCGCCTGCGGAAGGAAGCATGAAGTGCTCCAAAATCTCCTGGTAGACGGCTGCATTGACCCTGGACTTAACAAAGCACAGTGGACCAACACCAGCAGATGACATCATCAACGCAGACTGTGGAAACTTCACACTGGACTTCAAGCATCTTGCAGTGTGTGCCTCTCCATTCTTCCTCCAGACTCTGGGTCCTTGGTTTCCAAATGAGATGCAAAAGTTGCTCTCATCAGAAGAGGACTTTGGACCACTGAACAACAGACCAGTTGTTTTTCTTTTGCCCAGGTAAGACTTCTGATGTTTGTTGTTCAGGAGTGGCTTGACAGGAGGAATACAACGTTTGAAGCCCATGTCCAGGATCCATCTGTGTGTGGTGGCTCCTGATGCACTGTCTCCAGCCTCAGTCCACTCCTTGTGAAAGTCCCCAACACTTTTGAATGGCCTTTTCCTGATAATCTTCTCCAGGCTGTGGTCATCCCTGCTGCTTGTGCACCTTTTTCTTCCACACTTTTCCCTTCCACATAACTTTCCATTAATGTGCTTTGATATAGCACTTTGGGAACATCCAACTTCTTTTGCAATTACCTTTTGAGGCTTTCCCTCCTTATGGAGGATGTCAATGATGGTTTTCTGCACAACTGTCAGATCAGCAGTCTTTCCAGTGATTGTGATTCTTACTGAACCTGACAGATCATTTAAAGGCTCAGGAACCCTTTGCAGGTGTTATGGCTTCATTAGCTGATTAGAGCGGGACACTTTGAGCCTAGAATATTGAACCTTTTCACATTCTAATTTTCTGAGATTGTGGATTTGGGGTTTTCATGAGCTGTAGGCCATAATCATCACAATTATGCCACATCATGGCTTGAACTATCTTGCTTTGTATGTAATAAGTCTATCTCATATTAGTTTCACCTTTTAAGTTGCATTACTGAAATAAATTAACTTTTGCAGATATTCTAATTTTTTGAGTTTCACCTGTAAATAGATATCCTGACCAGAGGAAGGTGGCCGTCAAGCATCTTTTGTGTCTTAAGTTCATGCCAATTATGTTCCTGCTGACCTGGAATGTGACTTGTCACATAGAATTACCTGAGGGAAAGGTTTGTATTGCTTTTTTCCCACTTATTTCTTGTGCTTGATCACTGTTGAGTAGTGAGGTTTATAACAGGTGTTATCTCAATATTTCTAGAGTGCTACATTTCTTGCAATTGTGGAGGTCTACGTGTAGATTGCCATCTATTCATACCTTTCCTCTTCTTTGCTGTAGGAAATGGTGATGCCAGGTAAGAATGTCTGCCTTAAGCTCATACAGCAATACCCTATGGTCTTGGAACAAGGACAGTGGTTCACTCTGAGGGATGGATCTCAAACCATGGGCACTGGAATAGTCACAAAGATAGTGCCACTAGCTCCAGAGGAGGATTGCGGGATAATTAACTTGCAGCAGCTGGAATTGGTTATGAATACTTCCTGGAAAACTGATGACACTGCATCCAGGTCTGCACAGTAGATGAAAGTGGCAGTCTTGGCTCAAAGAGGAGGGTTCCACTAAGGGGTGGGGGCAAGGGTGAAAGTTGTGCTCACTTTTTAATTATTTTTATTGAAACAAGTTTTTTTTTCTTCTCCTCCAGAATCATCCCTAGCTCAATGCAGGTGTGCTGAAGCTCCAAAACATCTGCACCACAAGCACATAACTCTGCTTATGCAACCTTAATCCATTAGATAAGCAGCATGCAAAAGCAGCACATTCCAATAGAATATATGTAGTTTGGGGTTGAACTGTGAGCTGCTTGGTGCTCTGGGCTTTGTTGCTTGCTTGCAGACATTTCAGATCATGCAACTTTGGAGCACCAAGAACCCCACAGAAGCACATTTGTTACATTTTTGTGCTGCCATACATAGGTGAAAGGAAACATGAAATCACAAAGTCAAGGTATTGAAAACATAAAAAATATCTGCATGAAAAAGTGGAGATGGGATTTCTGTTGGTTTGATTGGAAAGGAGAAATATGATTTGGAAAGTGCTCATTGGAAGGAGTGAAACTCATCACTTTTTATCTGTTTCCCAGCAGTATTTTAACTATGCATTGACAAAGATTTTTTTTAAAAGGTGATGTTAAATACTATCAACCATACACAGCCTTATTTTTGCAACTAATTTAATGTACAAGTTTTTAGCCTGATTAAGCATTGTCAACCTGTTTCACAAATATGACCAGAATTATATTTGAGAAGGGATTAATATCCTTAATTCTAAAGTTTGTTTTCTTCTATACTTAATGTTTTTTCCCATTTAAAAAAAAACGGACTTTTCCTTTACTCACCAATTCACAACTGTTGGTTCAGATTACAGCTGTAAGGTTCCTATATATAATGCCATATCCCTTATACCTCAGATTGACTAGCCAGGATCAAAGTAAGACACTGTAAGCAGGTTGACAAATGAAAACTGAATTTCATTGAAGAGCAGCAAAAAGCTCATGGTCCACAACACTCAACTTAATCTGTGCTTGTTTTAAAAGAATTCTCAGATGGTGACTAGCTGAGGCATAAAACCAGGACTTTTAAGTGATTCAAAATGGTCTCTAGAAATAGATTTAACATCTCAATCACACCATCATCCTTGTTTTCCCTTTTTGTAACTGAAAAAAAATATGTAACTAAGACTCCTGCAGAGGCCAAATTGAATCCCCAAAGTCCTTAAATTTAATTTGTTATTGATTCCAATAAAAGCATCAATTAAAATTTTAATTTGGTGTGTAACTGCATTCACAGGATAACCCCAGCACTAAAAAGTACTGCTTTAGGATCTGTTTCACTGTCACTCAAACTACTAATCCTTGGTGATCTATTTTCAGAGAGGAAAATTATGCTGCTAGACAACACTGAATTCCAAAACAGTTCTTCAAGTCTGGTTGAGCTATGTATGCTGAACAGGTCACAAAGTTTTCCTCTGATGCTGCAGAACCACAATTAAGGATTGTTGCTTACAAACTGGCCCTCCCACACATTCAACCCCAAGCCCAACATTAGTTAGTTTAAATTTTTATTTTAACTTTTTAAATATTTTTACTTAATAAAAAGTCAAGATTTGTCCATATGGTCATGTCCTTGTCAAGTTAATGTGGGAAAGTGGCATTTGCTCTAGGAACCCCAATGGAGTTATAAATAACAGAAATTAAACCCTGCCCTCCTCTGAGCAATGGAAAGGGGTCTTGCTCCATCCCACTGGTCAACAATACCCTGGGCAGGCTTCACTAAACCAACGGAAAGGAAGGTGCTTGCCAAGAGGGGCTGGGCCAGACTGCATCCCTTCAGGGGCACAAGGGATGGCCCAGGCTTGGGGGGTTCAGCAACAGCCATAGCTGGCTGGGGTCTCAGGTCACAGGGAGAAGCATGGACATCAATTCCCAGGGGTGTGGAATGGAAGCTGCTGGGAGGGATGAGACTGAACTGGAAAAAGAAGAAAGAGGCAGTGAGGACCACACAGGCACACCAAAATCCGAAACATTATCTGTTATTTGCAGGGCAAGCCCTGCCCAATTGCCATCATGCTCAATCAACTCTTCAGAGTAACTAATTTATCCTGATCAGAAATGCTGACTATAAAAACTTTAATTTCCACCCATATGGACATACTAGATGGGGATGTCCGTTTGGTACATCAGAGGGGTCATCTTTCCTATTAATCTACCACCTCCCCACCCCTGGCTTTAAATAACAGGCTTACCTTGGTGGTGCCCTATGTATGTGTAGGGGGATGGTGTGGAGGCGGAAAGGGTGGGCACACCACTCTGGGGCACACCTCCTTGAGGGGGTCCACCATGAGTCTGTGAGGGATGCAGTAACATGACTTGGGGAGCTCCAGGGTGAGGTGGTGGGGCAGCTGCAATTCCAGTCTGGACATGGGCCTGCAGTAGACAAAAATAGTTTTCAGGATTTTAATAAATGATACACCAATTTATCAACTAGGCTAGCAGAGAAAATGCCAATTTTTCTAATTTAAGAACATATCTTAAGCAACTGATGTAACTCATGCCACTGAAATTTAAATGAGACGCTTAACCTAATTCCAAGTATTGTTCAAAGACTAATAATAAATAATTCACAAAACAATTGCTGTTCTTGGTACTAATACTGACACAATCTTTGCTCAAACTTATGTAGTAGTCTGTTGAGAATTTAAATGTTTGTCCAAGAAATCCTAGTAGACAAAATCATTACCTTGACATTTTTCTCTTACATCAATTGCCACAAAAAATGTTACTGGTCATTGTTAAGCCTGTGTTCCCCAACCAGGGTTAAGGAGACAAGCTAAACAGAATGTGCAGTGTTAGTCAGATAGGCATACAGATAAATGTGTGAGATAAGTTTGTATGTTACTTAACATACAGTAAAAATAACAGATACGCTTGTGCTATCAAAAATATAGTTTATTCCATTCAGATTTATAGCACAGTCAAAATAACAGTCCATTTGTCATGTATTGTTTTAGTCAGTCCATTCAAGGATATTCAATTAGCAAAGTCCATGTAGAATATCCAATGTCAGTTCACTTACAATAAATCAGTCCTCTCACCATTGATAAATCAACAGTCCTTTCTCTCTCCCGTTCCAGTAGGGGAAAAACGCAGTCTTCAATCCATCCAGTAATTAGGGATCATCAAGCCAGAGAGAGCAAGCTGCTGTGCCTTGCTTCTTTTATGGTGCTTTTACAACCACTCCCTTAATTACATTCTTACAGTTAAAGTTACAGACACTTTAACCAACAAACCATTATAACATTTATTATTTTACCTAAACCAGTTAGGGTAAACAATGTTATCCCTAACATTCTCCCCTTTTGGGTAATAATAATAATGTAACCATTTACACCTTTAAATCATAGTTGTTACAACTCTCTTTAAACTTGATTACACCTTGAGCTTTTGTAAACTGGTCTGCAATGTTTTCTTCTGTCATGCAGTATTCCAATTTAATTAGCCCATTCTTCACAGTTTCTCTAACATTTAAGTATCTTAAATCAGTATGCTTTGATCTAGTTTTTACAGCTATATTAGTAGCCAACTGTATGGCTGCCTGGTTGTCCTCGTATACAATAATGGAATCTTTAACAGTTACACCCATGTCTAATAATAACTGTTTGTACAGAATTAAGTCAGTGCATAGTAATGACAGACATGAAAATTCCGCTTCCATCGTGGACAAGCTGATATGCTGTTGTCTGATTGACCTCCACCCTATTAGTGTCTTACCAAATAATATAGCCATTCCAGAGGTTGATTTTCTAGTGTTCATGTCAGTTGCAAAACTTGCATCTGCATCGGCACTAAGACTCAAATCACCCTTTGGCTCCATATATAATGCATGGTTCATTGTTCTTTTAAGATACCTTAAAATTCTCTTTAATGATTGCCAATGACATTGATGTGGATCTGAATTAAAAGGTGCCAGCTGATTAACACTATAAGCTTTTTCTGGCCTTGACCAATTGCTTTTATATGATAAGCTACCAATCAAAGATTGATATATAGATTTATCAAATTTGGGACTTTGATCATCAGTTTGGCAAACCTCCTGACTCATTGGAGTCTTTGCCGATTTACAAAGTTCCATTTTATACCTTTTAATAAATTGGCAAATTTTATCTTCTTGAGATATCTTAAATCCATTTTTTGTTTTGTTAATTGTCAATCCTAGATACTTTTTAATTTCACCTAAATGCTTTAATTTTATCTTTTTAGCTAATAATGATATAATCTCATTAGCTTCATTATTAGTCTTAGTTATCAAAGCAATATCATCTGTAAATAATAACAATAATGACACCGTTCCATTATTTTCTCTTTTAAACACACATGGATCTGCTAAACCAGATTTAAATCCTATATTGTTTAATTCTTTCACAATATATTGGTTCCACTCAAAGCCAGATTGTTTCAACCCTTAAAGACTCTTTGAGTTTCCAACAATCATTACTATTTACTTTGTCTTTTATAATAACTGGCTTTTTCAAATATATGGTGTGCTGCAATGGTGCATGCAAATAAGCAGTTTCTACATCTAAATGGTTAATGACATAGTTTTTCTTAGCTGCCCACACTAATGCTGCTCTCAAAGATGTTGCTTTAAGACTTGGTGCGAAAACTTCATCGTAATCAAATGCAGTTTGATTAAATCCTTGAGCTACCAACCTAGCTTTATGGGTAACAGTCCCATCATTTCCAGTTTTTATTTTAAATATCCATTTGCACCCAATGGATTTTTCTCCTGGAGGTAATTTAGCATCTTCATATACTTTCATTACCTTTAATGAATTTAGTTCTTTTTCCATTGCCTTTTGCCAATTCTCCTGATCCTAAGCAGGATATATCCTAAGTTCATCTACACTAGTTGGAACTTTAGTTACTTGGCAAACTATACTTGCTTGATACCTATCAGGTGGTCTAGTTACACGTGTAGTACGTCTAGGTATTACAGGACTTACTGGTGGACTTTCATTTATTAACTCTTCTTGATTATCTAACTCTTCCTGATCAACTGTTTCCTCTTGTTCTGGTCCTATTTGCTCTTCATGGACCTCTTTAATTGGACTCTTCTTCTAACTAATCTGATCTTTCTGCCTTTTGTAGGGTTCAATAATTACTTGGTTATTTAAATCTTGCTCTAATCTATTCCATCCTACATGTTCTAGGAATTTAGCACTAGCACTGGTGTAAACTCTAGATGTACCTGGTTCCCAGAATCTACAAGATCTGTGATTGGAATCATATCCTACAAAAAATAATCTTTTAGCTCTATGCTGTCCTTTGTGTCTGAGTTGTGAAGGGATATGCATCCATGCTGGTGCTCCAAATGAGTGCATGTAACTTAAATCAGGTTTCGTACCATGCCACAGTGTGAATGGTAATTCACCTGTTGTTGAATTAACAACATTATTTAATATATGATTACCACACATTATTGCTTCTCCCCATAAATTGTCAGGTAATCCTGAATCAGACAACATAGTACGTGCCATTGATTGTAGTGTTTGGCCTCGTCTCTCTATAAAGGCATTATGTTGTGGCCTATATGGTGCAGACTTTTTATGTTGAATACCTAACATTCTAAGTCTATTCTGGAATTTATTATTTGTAAATTCCGTACCATTATCTGTTATAAGAGTTACTAATTTCTTTTTAGTTTTTCTTTCTGCAAATTTAATCCAATTAAAGAGATTTAGATACGTTTCAGTTTTGCTCTTCAGTAAATAGCAAAACCCATATCTAGAATAGTGGTCCATTATACTTAATATGTATCGAGCTCCTCCAACACTTGGTTTTTTCGGACCTATTAAATCGGCAAATACTACTTCTAAAGGCTCTTTGGTAGTAAATCCATCAACTCTATTAGACGGTATGACCTTGCTTTTGCTTTGATTACAGGCAAAACATTGGAAATACTTATTACAAGGTTTCAAACTTATTCCTTTAGATAGTTGAACAGTTCTCTTAAGCATTTTAAAATTTAAATGCCCTAGCCATCGGTGTAACAAGTGAATACATTCATCATGAGGTTTCTTATTATCATAAACCATGTTAGCCACCTCTAAACCATTATCATTTAACACATATAATTCACCTCTTAAAGATGCAGTAATTTTCTTATCTTCTTTTTCAATTATGCAGTTATCTCCCCTAAAGGTAACTACATATCCTAGTTTAACCAAAATTCTAACTGAAATTAAATTAAACTTAAGTTGTGGTACATGTAACATTTTTACATTCTCTTTTACGAAAGAACAATATGCTATACCTTGACCTTTAGCTTTCAGTTTCCAGCCATTGGCTAACGATATCTGCTGTGTACTCTGGGACATTTTAATAAAATTTTTGTTATCATTTGTTTTTCAGTGGGATGCTCCACTGTCAACCACCCATAAATTATTTCTTACAGCTCCGTTAGTATACATGGCTAACTCTAAATTTTTATTTTTATTTTGGTTACTTTTAGTATTCTGGCCAGCGTTCTGGCGCTTTGCTTTTTTACAAAATCTTGCCAAATGTCCTCTTCCTCCACAATTAAAACACTTTTTAATTGCGTATGCAGTAGGAGATTCAATATCTTCTTTTTGAGGTTGCTCCCTCCTTAACTGATCTCTTTCAAGTCTTCTTCTTGCCTCTTCAATCAATCTGCCAGTTATATCAGTTAAAGTTAAACTTTCCTCAGGCAAAATTTCAAGGGAAGTGACGTAGTTATCATAACTTTCGTCTATAGATAGAATTATGTAGACTTTGTGTAGTTCAGAGAAAATAAGTTCTTTCTCGTGCAGTTCTTGAAAAATGCTTTTTATAGTTTTCAAATGACTAAGCATATCACCATTTGTTTGGAGATGCGTCCTGAAAAGTTTCCGTGTCAGATTTATGTGAGCACCAACGTTATCTCGGACATAAATCCTCTTCAGCTTCTGCCAACACCCAACAGCCGTTTGCTCTCCGTGGATATGAACAAGTTGCTGGTCAGATAGTGTTAGTCCTATTATGCAAAGAGCTTGTTCATTCTTCTGTTTAAAGTCTTCTATCTTTTGTCTATCTTCCTCAATCTCTGGATCCCATTCCTCTACGTTTGGTGGGTTTTCAATTATGTTCCACAGACCTTCTCTTCGTAGAAGTAGACTACATTTCATAGACCATGATACATAGTTTGTTCCATCCAACTTGGATATAAGGGACAAACTTTGCAGATTGACTTGTGCCATGTGTTAAGCCTGGTTTCCCCAACCAGGGTTAGGGAGACAAGCTAAACAGAATGTGCAGCGTTAGTCAGATAGGCATACAGATAAATGAGTGAGCTAAGCTTGTATGTTTATTAACATACAGTAAAAATGACAGATACGCTTATGCTATCAAAAATATAGTTTATTCCATTATGAGTTCATAGCATAGTCAAAATAACAGTCCAATAGTCATGTATCATTTAGTCAGTCCATTCAGGGATATTCAGTTAGCAAAGTCCGTGTAGAATATCCTATGTCAGTTCACTTACAAGTCAGTCCTTTGTTTTCTCTCCCGTTCGAGCAAAGCAGTCTTGAGTCCTTGCAGTAATCAGGGATCATCAAAGCCAGAGAGAGAGCAAGCTGCAGTCTTGCTTCTTTTAAAGTGCTTTCACAACCACTCCCTTAATTACTGTCCCACAGTTAAAGTTGCAGACACTTTAACATACAAACTATGATTACATATTATTATTTACCTAAACCAGTTAGGGTAAACAATGTTATCCCTAACACCATGTTTTCTTTTATGGATATAAAACTATAATTAATAAAACACAGCTGTCTGTTTACTGTAACGTGTTACAACACAAACTCTCACTTTTTACATAAATCTGTTTTATCCTAGTTAAACTGACTTTGCAGCCTCTGGGCCCATAACCAGTGTTAAGCCTGTGTTCCCCAACCAGGGTTAAGGAGACAAGCTAAACAGAATGTGCAGCGTTAGTCAGATAGGCATACAGATAAATGTGTGAGATAAGTTTGTATGTTACTTAACATACAGTAAAAATAACAGATACGCTTGTGCTATCAAAAATATAGTTTATTCCATTCAGATTTATAGCATAGTCAAAGTAACAGTCCATTTGTCATGTATCGTTTTAGTCAGTCCATTCAAGGATATTCAGTTAGCAAAGTCCGTGTAGAATATCCAATGTCAGTTCACTTACAATAAATCAGTCCTCTCACCGTTGATAAATCAACAGTCCTTTCTCTCTCCCGTTCCAGTAGGGGAAAAACGCAGTCTTCAATCCATCCAGTAATTAGGGATCATCAAGCCAGAGAGAGCAAGCTGCTGTGCCTTGCTTCTTTTATGGTGCTTTTACAGCCACTCCCTTAATTACATTCTTACAGTTAAAGTTACAGACACTTTAACTAACAAACCATGATAACATATTTATTATTTTACCTAAACCAGTTGGGGTAAACAATGTTATCCGTAACAGTCATTATCCATCTCCTGGATTGTCAAACACCACTCTTGAGTATTTATGAGGACAGACACTCTGTAATGTCTTCCATGGTCAAGATCGCTACCCCTTTTCCCTTCCCAAGTCAGGCATACTCACCTGAGTAACATGGGCCATGTTGGTGTATCCGTGCTGCAACTGCTGATGTGCATGAATGGCATAAACTGCTGGCTGTGGGAAACCGCTCTGTGGAGACTGAGCGCTGGGCCCCGGGGTTATGGATGGTGGCGTAGCTGTCAGTGTAGCTGTGTGGTACAGGTTCTGCTGCTGAGCACTGGCCAAATGAGGGGACTGTCCAGCTTGGTGCTGTAGTAGAAAGCACAAGAGTCACACTTCAACTACTAGTTTGCATTTTTTTCTTTTTATATTATTGCTAAAGAACACATTTGGTATTTTATAGAGAAAAGCAAGATTTGAAACTCAGGTTAGCGTACATTTATCTGTGGGAAGGATGGGGAATGACTCATTTTATTAAATTTGTTTTAATGGCATTACATTATTTTTATTAAATTAGCCTTCTGGTTCTCTGATCTCTATATAACATAATCCCAACTCGTTGATCATGTTGTCATAGATTTAAATTATTCACATTATGAACATAAGTTCCCAGAGAAAGTAAATTTGTTTAGAGATCATACCAAAAAAGCTACGTCAGTTATGGTGGGTAGGTTCCACCCACCCACCTGTCCTCAGTTCTGCATTTCCATTGCAGAAAATACTCCCCCCCCCCCCAAATTTGACTTTTATTAATACCCAAATCAAAAGTAGTTGCAAAGCAGCATCTTGTTTAATTCCTAGACTGCCTTCCCCCTCAAATAAAGCATGCAAGGATTAATAAGTTTGTCCCTGGTGCTTCAATTCTGTAACAGCAGTTTCAGGAACCGATAGAACATCACTTTAAAAGCAATATTCCTTTTCATGCCACCTAGAATTTCTAGAGCTTCAAGGATCATGGTGCTCTAGGACCAACTTCAAACATAAAATCAAATAGCAAGGTGTTGAGTGCCAAGACAAGCATTAAGTGTCTCCAATGCAGTAACCCCATACTTGGTTCCTCCCCCTCCCTCCAAGTACCTGCACAGGGCTGGGGGCAGCATGTTGTGTTTGCTGCTGGTTGCCCGTGGGTGTGGTAGCTGGTTGAGGCTGATGTGGATGCAGCTGTGTGGCATGATGAGAATAAGACTGATGCACTGTGGCTAGGGAGAGAAGCAGCAAGTAGCAGTCAACAAGGCAACATGGCAGGAGAAAGAAAGCTCAGCTAAAAATAAAGGTACCATAAAGAGTTTGGGGCGTAGGTTGTTCTGCTGGAGGATACTGTGGAGTAGATGATGAGACAATAGCTTGGGGGTGACTGCCAGATGTCATCATACGGGGGTTATTCTGCAGCATGGGGGCAAACACAGGCTACAGGGAAGGAAATAGATAGAAAATATGAGCAAAACAGAAAAACACATGTATCTGTTTTCCCTTGAACATTTATTGTATCCACCTGCGAGGAATAGTGGGCCATGGGCTGCATCATAGCAGGCTGTCCTGTGAACTGCTGGGGATTGTAGATGTATGAAGAGTATGGAGTAGCAGCTACCAGAGGGGGCCCTGCAGCTGCTGCTGCTTGCATAATGGGAGGAGCTGAGTTGGGCTGGTGCTGGTCTGAACGCTGGGGAGGTAGAGACCCTATTCAGGAAAAAGAAATGGGTGAAGAAAAGCCATTTATACTCTTCTTTTTTCTCCAAGTGGCAGAACAGTTGAGCATTCCAGGCAAATTTTCCATGATCAACTAGCCTCTGGCCAAGAATCTCACCTTTAGCTCGGTATTTCCCCTGCTGTCCAGGCACAGAATTGGAAATAGGGTAGGGGTACATCTGAGGTGCCTGCAGAAAATAGCAGCAAACTAATTAATTCTAACTGTATCCTTACTACTATGCCTGATATGCTTTGTAAAGAACCAATAATTTGCAGTGCAAAGATAGGTCCATTCAGGTATCATTCTTCACACCTCACCTGCACAGTTGGGCTCATGTGAATCTGCGGGATGTAAGAAATATATTGTGTGCTGTACATGCCACTTTGCCCTGGGGTAATCACTGAGATGGAGGGTGTAGAATGGGTGCGTGGCCCCGGTGATGTAGGCGTACTTGTTGATTTGTTCTGGGGGAAAGGCAGCATTTATTAGATATTTGAGTATGAAAGCAAGTTAAGAGATAACTGAACGTGCTGTTATCAAAAAAACCACCCTGTGAACCCACACTAGCCCCAGAGCTATTTACGCACCACAGAAAGAAGCGTCTTTAAGGGGTTGAATTCTTTTGCATTAGGATTCAATGTTGATTTCTTCACCTGCCTGGGTGGGAGTACAATGGAAATGAGACAGGAACACAGACAAACATGCAGCAGTCTTATCTAGAGGTAGTCCTCGACTTACAATAGTTCATTTAGTGACCTTTCAAAGTTACAACGGCACTGAAAAAAGTGACTTATGAGTCTTTCACACTTACAACTGTTGCAGCTTCCTCATGGTCACGTGACTAAAATTCACACTTGGCAACTGACTCATATGATGATTGCAGTGTCTGGGGTCATGTGATCACCTTTTGCGACCTTCTGACAAGCAAAGTCCATGGGGAAAACAGATTCACTTAACAACAGTGTTACTAACAACTACATTGATTTGTTTAACAACTGGGGCAAGAAAGGTGGTAAAAGGAGCAAAACTCACTTAAATGTTTCACTTAACAGAAATTTCAGGCTCAATTGAGGTCATTAAGTCAAGGACTGTACGCTGGTTCCCCCCAGACTCACTCTGAGACAGGACCATTTTCCTTGTCCTCTGCTTCCCCTTTACCCAGAGGACTGGCTGTCTGGGTCTGGCATTCCATGCCCTCAGAGGATCCTTTCTCTTCCTTGCTGCTGTCTTCACAGAAATCCAGGCTGGGCTTGGGAGACTCTTCAGACACTTCACACGAGCTGCCTACCCCAACCAACACCTCTGGCAGTTTGTCTTTTCCTTTCCCTTCAAGAGACTCCTTTGGCTGGAAGGGGTCATGGGTGGCCTCTGGAGAAGAGCTGGGCTGTAACTAGGAAGAGACATGAGGTAAGCAACTGTGGTCAGAAAAACTGCTTGTATTTTATGTTTTCCTCCTTTTTAAACAAAGGGGAATAAGAGATTGTGCTCACCTTAAACTGGGCTCCAAACTTCCTCAACTCCTCAAGCTGATTTCTCTTCTGCTCATTTTGGAGACCTAGAGCAGTGCAATTGCCACAATTGAAGAGCTGAGAACTCAAAACCTTGAAGAGCATTTTATTATCAATCTCCAAGTTCTGTTAAGTTTTCTCAAACCTGGTACTCTCTAACATTAAATGGGAGTAATTGGCTAAGGATTATGGGAGCTGTACTCCTATAAATCCAGATGGCATTGGTTTGTTGCCCAACTAAATTATATGCACCTGGTAAGTGTTTTTTACTTAGCAGTGATTATTCAATTTTGTATTTATATTCCACTTTTCTGAATGAACAAGGTGATATGGGGGCGGGGGGGGCGGGGGGGGGGGGTTGTAATCAAGTCTTCCTTCATTTATCCCCAGAACAATCCTATAAATTATACTGAGATGAAGAAGCTGGCTCAAAGTCATCTAGTGAGTTCTGAGTTTGTTAATTAACTATTTAGTTCATTACATTTAGAATATAATTATTTACTGGCCAATTGTGATTGTACACACAAGGAATTTGTCTCCTTGTATATAGACTTTGCCTGACTTGGCTCACAATTTTAAAGAACAGCAATGTTCAAATGTTCATATAAAATATGCAAAGCAACTCCAATCTGACATGTAAAGTAACAAGCAAAAAACTCAGTCAAAAGAAACAAACCTTTGCTAGTCTGTTTGACCAAGTCTGAGGTCCTTCCATCTTCTTTGGTGGCAGAGCTAGGCACCTCTTTAACAAGAAGAGGAAGGAAAAGGTTAAGAGGCAAAACGTATGCTATATTTTACATCCAGATACCTGGCAAGGAAAGAGGAACAAAAGCTTGAAATGCACCTGGAAATTATGGCAACTTCCCAAAGAACCTCACCATTTATTCAAATCCCCTACTCTCCTTCTTCAGACAGACAAGAATTTGTTTATCTTAAAACATTTTTAAGTGATCAAACCTATCAAGTATTTAAAAACTGTAAAATCTAAAATATTATTCTTATTAGGGTAAAACAAAAGGGAAGGAAAAAAAAACAGAGAGAAGTTTACAAGTCAGCAATCTTTCCAGGCAGCAAGTTTCAAAAATCTAAACAAAGTCCTCAACATTTTTGAGGTTTTGTGCAGTACATCTGGGATTCTCTGGCCAGCTAATACCTATAAGGTTGCTTTGTTTTAGGTCCATTCTTAGTTCCTTCTTTGTTGATTGGCAATCAACAAAACCTGCTTAACTCCCAGCTTAAGTACTTACCTTCAACAGCAGTTACTGGGATAGATGTTGGGACTTTAGGTGAAGATGGGGAAGCACTTGATTCCTTGGTAGTCCTTGACTCAGATGGTGATGCAGGAACAATAGGGATAGTTGGTCCCACAGGGGGATCTTGGGAAGAGAGTAGAACAGCTGAGGCAGTCTTCGGTGAACGAGAAGCATAGAGACGGCCCACTATACAGTAAAGTAACAGCAAAGACGCATTAGATTAGGGCTGATATGTGAAATTTTTTTTAATCAAGGCTCTCACAAAAAAAGACGTCAGATTTGCTGCTTGTTCTTTCTTCTACCTGTAGGAGATGCAGCAGAGACTTCCATGGGTCGGTTGGTTGGGGAAGACATGTTCTTGGCTCCTCGACTGGGTTGTTGAGACTTCGGAGACATTCTAGATGGACCTAAAACAAAGCAGCCATAGGTGGTGGTGAAACAAACCAGACACACACAAAAAAACCAAACTGTTCCTTTGACATCTATGCCTCTCCATTAACTAGCAAACAATGAAAATTCTATCATGCCAATGAAATTAGCAGCCACCTAGTTGCAATTGACATTTACAAATTGACTGATTAAGAAATGTTATTTTCTTATAAAGTAAATTTATATAAAATGTTTTACAGGTGGCATTTGCCACCAGCAAGGATGGCAAAGATGTTTCAAAATGTATCTCCCAAATGTTGGAAATGCAAACAGATACCAGGTTCTTATTATCATATGTGGTGGACTTGCCCTATGGCAAAAAATGCTGGGCAAAAATAAAACAGTGGCTAGAAGGAATGACAAAACAACAAATAGACTTAAAACCAGAATTATTTCTGTTGCGTATTCTCCTGGAAAAATATAACAAAAGAATTACATATTTAATTTTACATGTGATAACAGCAGTGAGAATTGTGTATGCACAAAATTGGAAAATCAAAATATACCTACAGAGGAAAATGTAATAAAATATCAGAATGTGCCAAAATGGATAGATTAACTTTGAAGATCAAGGATAAGGAGGACACAGAATACTTTTTAACTTGGGAACTATTTTACCAATGGTTAGAACATAGCAGAAGTTAGAAAATTAAAATTAAGGAGGATATGTAAATAAAAATGAAGTACATGTGTAACTAAATAATGAATGTTGAATAAATAGGATAAGAAAGTATTATTAGATTTTGAGGATAATGGTGATAAATGTGATGTTTATAAGGTCTGATATTAACTATATGATAAAACTGAACAGAGTGTTTAATTAAATAATGGAAACTGTTTAACAAGGATAACTGAAGATTATGAATAGCTTGACTGAATAAGAGTTATAATGTGTGTATAAGGTTTGTTATTTGTATTTAAAAGAGATTGTACCCAGACAGTACACTGCCATTGTGGATATGGAAATTTTATATATAACAAAGGAAATTGCATAATAAAATTTTTTAAAAAATTAAAATGAATCGTGATTAAGTCAATGCACCAACCAGAATCCTTGTTGCACAGTGACCTATCTACAAGAGGCAAACTACAAGTAGTCCTCGAGTTACGAATGGAATGGAGCCTGCCCATTCCATTCATAACCTGAGGATTTGTGGGACTGAATCTTGTACCTTGAACGAGATCACTCCGCTTTCCACCAATGCATTCACTAATCAAATGCACGGTTTGTTAAGTGCATGAGGTATTTCAAGGGGGGGAAGGCTGGGGGGGGGGCTAGTGATGGAACAGACCACCTGCTTAAGACCACCCAAGGCCTCCCTGACCCACTGAAATACCTCATGCTCCCCCCCTCCCAATCTGGAGGTAGGGCGAATGTTGCAAAGCCTCTGTGGTAGTTCGTAAGGGCGAACAACTGCCATGGTGCAGCAACATTTGTAGCTTTGGGACTTGTTTGTAAACACCAGGGGGCACTTATCACGTAACTTCGAATGTTCACTAAGGGAACACTTGTAACCCAGGGATTACTTGTAATGAATGTGGATAAGCAACACAGCTAAACTCAGCAAAGTTGTCACTGGTATTGTTGCTGCTTCTCCTGATTTTCAGCCAGCACGTTCATTGAGGGCACTTTGTGAAGACCAACAATGCAATGTGACTATTAAATTAGCCTTGGATCATTCATAGGTTGTTGACACTTCAAATCTAACTTCTTCCCATTTGCACTACAATCCTTCCTTTCTTCTTCACTCCTTCAGTTTAGAATCCATTTTTTATCCCATACATACACTATAAACTGTGTCACTTCAACTTTAGTTATATGTGTTTTCTTTACCTTTCAATGCTACTACCCTTCCTTTTGTTATTGTTCTCCAGATCAGTGGTTGCCAACCGGTGGGCCACGGACCACTGGTGGGCTGTGAGAAAATTTTGGTGGGCTGCAGAGAAATGCACCCCAAAGCACCCCCCCAAAGCCCGCCCACCCGCTGGCTCCCACCCTTCGGCCGAGCGCAAACCTGCAAAAAGCAGCGCAGTCCTCACTGGGCAGGACAAGGTAATGGCGCTGTTGCAGCAAGAGGGAGCTGGCGGCACAGGTGGGCTGAAGCGGCAATGGAGATTACTGGAAGGTGCAGGAGCACATTTGTACCTTCCAGTTTGCCTCTCTTGGCCTGGGCTCTTCCTTGATGGCCACGGGCTGTAGGGACGGCCCGGGGCAGGAAAAGTACTGGCTGGTGGTGGTGGTGGAAGTGGGCAGAGTGGGCAAGTCTGTGCTCACCATCCAGTTCAGAGGTCCGGAATGGGGCGGCGGGGGCAGCATCAGTTATCTCGTCCCTCTCGGTGCTCTGCTTTGCTGCCCCCCCCCCCCCAGCAGAAACAGCTCTCGCTGGGGCAAAAGAGCTGAGGTCAAGGAAGGCACAGGCAAGAGAAGACAGAAGCTGCTGCCTTTGAAAAGCACCGCTTTCTGTTGCCTGTGGCTTCCGATCTCTGCTCTTTTGCCCCAGCTTCTTTTCGGGGGGGGGGGGGGGGGGCAGCAGAGACTAGTAACTTCTGTCTGTTTTGTAGCCTTTTTTTGTCTTGATTGGCTGGCAACATTGTGTTTCGTGTACTCATGTAAACACAATGTTGCCAGCCAATCAAGACAAAAAAAATGCTACAAAACAGAAGATATTAGAAACACCAATCAAACAGAGCACCCAGCAAACTCCAAGACCAATAAACACAGACCAAGATTCCCAACCAATCAGGATGAAGAAAAAACCATTCTAACAAAGCACGAGGCTAGCACCAAATTTAAAACAGAAACGACTGCAAAAGCCTGACACACAGACAAACCCAATACACAAGCCTGATGATGGCAGATGAGATTCTGTCGAAACGTTGCTAATTTAAAAGGACAACTATAATGACATGGGAAAATACCTGAACAAAGTTGAATACCATACATATAAATACACATGAAAACCATGAAAACTTTATATATATATATGCATACATATGTACATATATAATATGAAATAAAAAAAATATTAAATTTATATTTAATATAAAAAAATTTTTTTATATTAAATATATTGTCTTTTTTTAAAAAAATCATATTAGTGGTCCTCGGGATTTAAAATTATGAGTTTGGTGGTCCCCGAGGTCGAAAAGGTTGGTGACCCCTGCTCCAGATAACATAACCTTTGTCCTTCCATTTTTCCCCCTAGTGATGGTCTCATACACTTTGTGGTTTCAACTTGTCCATACCATTCATCCCACCCTGCCCTTCTACTCATCTACTTACAGTATCTTTCTATCTTGGTAGCTTGAACCAGATTGATATTGCAATGAAGACAGAAGATAATCATTTCCTCATTCAAGGAAGTAACCCCCTCCCTAAACATTTTTTGTGTCAGTGGTGCAAGTCGTCCTTGCTTAATGACCATTTGTTCAGCAAACATTCAAAGTTACAACAGCACTGAATGAGTGGTAGTTATGACCAGTCCTTGAGGTTATGGTCATTGAAGTGCCTCCACAGTCATATGATCAAAATTTGGGTGCTTGGCAGCTCAAATGCATTTACCACTGCACTGTACACTTCAACTTCACCCACTGGTCTTACCTCATACATCTCTGCCCTTTTGGCTGCCCTGCACATACACACCCCACCTCCAGTGTCCTCAGCTGACCTTTGCTATCATCTTCCCCCTGCTGCTGCTGAGGCGCTATAGGGCAGAGGTAGAGAGGAGCTGAAGTGGAGGGAAGCACAACAGGGCAGAAGCTTGAGGTCTTTGTCTAATGACTACAACTGGGACTACCAGTTGCTAAGTGATGCAGTTAAATGATGTTTTGCCTAAGGAGACCATCTGGTTATCAACAATAATTCAAGTCCCAATTAAGGTTAAGGGAGGACTGCTTATAATTGTTACTAGTACTTCATTTTTTTTCTAAATAATTCAGAATTTAAAATCTTGTGCTCTTATGGAGCATTTAAGAATTTTTGCACAGTACATAGAAAAGTCTCTTATCTCCAAATAGCCAATGGTTTCTAAAGAACCCCTTCAACCCAACTCTTCCCAAATTGACTTTTTACTGCTGTCATCCATTCGTACGATTTTCCAGTGTTTTTTCCTTTCCCTCAGGTTGCCCATGTCAGTTTTGGCTATCACATGATTTTCTTTTTTGCTGTCATCTTCTATAAGCACTCTCTTCAACTTTCTCAAACTCATTTCAAAATGTATTATAGCAGTGTTTCTTAAAGTGTAGTCTTAAAACCCCTGGGGGTCCTCCAAGATCCTTGTCAGGTTTCCTTGAAATCAAAATTATTTGCCAGCCTACATTGAAAAATACAATATTAAAATCCCATCAATCATGAATCACAGCTGTAGCAAATGTGTCAGTTTTAATTTTTAATATAAACATAACATGCACAAAGAAAAGCTTTTTTAAAAAATGTGAAAAGATCTTTGAGAGAAAAAAGTTTAAGAAACACTGCTTTAGAGGAAAAAGTAAAGCAGAACAAACTTCCTGTGATTTTTCATCCTATCCTTTACCACTTAAAATTACTTCACAATAGAGACAGGAAATGGTGGGGGGAGGAAGTCACGTGAACTTCCAGTCAGATGGGCCAACTTTCACCAAAGCTTTTCTGCCTGTTAAAGTGACTGTTTCAATCCATTCCAGTATTTCCCCTTTAAGCCTGAGATCCTCAGCCTCACCTCCATTGATACCTTGTTGCTCTAGAGCAGAGCCAGTGTTGCTTTCTGAATGATGTGAACTCCCACGGGGTGGCAAGGAGCCCATGCCTGGCCTCCCTCCTCTAGAACTACTGCAGCGTATGCTTCCTCTGGAGCTTTCTCTGACACGTTGGGGAAGTGGGATATATTTTCCCTCTCTGTAAAAAGAAATAGCGAGGTAATTTCTAAGAACAATATAGGAAGAAATCACCATAACTTTCCTCATCCGAGAAACTGAATGCAAATTGCAAGGGAACATATGAAGCAAGAGATTGGCAATCAACAGGTGAGCCAGTTTCTAAGTCACAGTAGGACCTTAAGGTTACCATACTTTTCAGAGTATAAGACGCCCCAAAGTATAAGGCGCACCTAGATTGCCCCGTTTTTGGCCTCCGTGCACCCCATTTTCCACACGGCGGGGATCAGAATGGGTGGAAAATGGGACGTGCGGAGGCCAAAAATGGGATGCAGAGGCCGAAAATGGGGCACGCTGAGGCTATGGTAATCCCTGCAGCCTGAAACAGCTGATGGTCAGGAGTCCAATCCAACCAACAATCAGCTGCTTGTGCTAATCAGGCTGTGCTGAAGCTGAAGCAGGCTGTTTGCTGCAAGGAGGCAAATTGCTGGGAGGCAGAGGCCAAAGGATGGGGGCCAGTGGGTGGGCAGGACTACATTCAGTGCGTAAGATGCACCCAAATTTTCTCCCTCTTTTAGGGGGGGAGAAGTGTCTTATACTCCGAAAAATACAGTGTTTCCTCCCCAAATATATAGGGTAAATTAACCACAATTAGTACTTGTTTTATACTAGAGAGGCATATGGCTATCCAAAAGTTATTTTGTATTGCAGTTTTGAATCACCCTAACAAGTGCTGCCTGAAATATGCAGAATAGCTAATATCCCAATTATAAAATAATTGATATCATTGCTATTTTAATAGATTTAAATACATATTTGCATTCATTTCACCAATGCTGCAAACTTACCTGGAAGCCAAACTAGGGCTGTCTCTTCCAGATACTTGTCTTTGTACTGAACTGTGCTTCTCTTCTTCTGTGCGCCCATCATCATTTTCCATCGCAATACGCAGTCTATACTGTGGGCTTGACTCAATTTCTCGTGCCAGCTGTGCAGCTCTGGCCTCTCGCTGCCGAAAAGCCTCTGTGTTATCTTTTTCAAGAGGGACTCTATCATGAAAAAAGGGCCATTGGAAGGGGGGGGGGAGGAAATATAGCAAATAAATTCTACTCATCTATTCAAAACAACAAAATAAACTTGTTTTATTGTAGATGCACTAATACCTCTTAATTTGTAACATCTCAGATCCCAAAAGGTCAAAGGTTTTGATTGCACTTCCTAGGGTTTGTAAATTTCAGATCCAGCATTCCAATAAAGTTCTGGATGCTTATTACTTATTGTGTAAATCTACACATTGCATTTTGGGTAAAATTGGATTTGGTTGGGGACATGCTACTGCCGTTATTGGTGACATACTGGCCAAAATGTGCCCAAATTGACCAGTAGAGTTCTTACCATTAACAGAGACAACAGATGGTAACACAATTTGTTCCTTCTTTCAATAAAATGGTGTTATGTGAAAGCTTTAAATGATGAAAGGCATAACAGGTACATGAGATCATTTGTTGACAATGAAATATGAAGATTCTGATTTGGAATATAAGAGGAAAATAAATTAACTAATGGAAGAAAATTATGTATACTATATTTGTGAAACTAAAAAAAGTGGGGGGAAATAATGTAACTGATCCGATTCTGTGAGGTGTTGATGGATATGTGTATGAAGTAAAGATGTAGATTTAATTATGAACAAAAGAACTTATATGTCAAACAGTATGAATTGGTGCTATATCAACATAAAACCAAAGTTAATGAATTTTGGAAAGAGTACTTAAAATTTTAAATGGGAAAAACATAGTCAAAAGTGAAATTGAAATGATCAGCCAGGGTTGGAGATATGAACGTACATCAGGGGTGGGATTCAAATTTCTTAATCGGCTCTGTGGGTGTGGCTTGGTGGTCATGTGACTGGGTGGGCATGGCTTGTATGTAAATATTATATTTTATGTAAATACTGATTTTTTTTAATAAAAAAAGAGCAACTTTTACCCAAAAGCAGGCAGGCAGATTGAATTGCTCACAGAATCACAGATTAGAGATGTATCTATCTGCAATCGGCTACCTGAGTCTGCACTGAAAAGCTTCAGTCCTAAAGGAAGGTTCAGCTCTGCTTTTAGATTGGCTAGAAAGCAAGAAATCCAACAATTTCCTGCTTTCTAGCTAATCTAAATCTCCCAGCAGAGCAGAACAGCTGATGGTTGGGGGAAAAAAAAGGAAAAATAGCAACTTACCAAACCAGGCAAGTTGGATGGCTCGCATGCCAGGTAAGGAGTGAGTCGGCAGGGAGGGGCCGGGCCAGCCAGTGGAGTGATTTGCTGGTTCTCTGAACTGCAGACAATTGTGTGTGCAATGTTTGCAAGAAATAATCAGCTGTGCCACCTGGACAGCTGACAAGTGCTGCGCTTGGGTGCGCAGTGTTTGAAAATCCTCGTTTCCTGCTTTTTCAACCTCAGCTGTGCCGTGCAAAGCAGCTGAGGAGGGAAAAGCAGGGAATAAAGGACAGCCTAAAGCCCGGGCAGGTGGGTGGGCCAAACACCGAACTGGTTTGGTGTCAGCTGCTCTTAGCAGCTACAGGTTATATAGAACCAGGTCGAACCGGTAGCATCCCACCCCTGACGTACGTGTACTTTGATCACAGACAGTGCCATTTTGTAGTCTGAGACTCTAAAGGAAAAACTGAATGACCACTGCCTGTTACACATAAACGGCAAAATATTATAGCCAGGAGATAATACTGTTCACTTTAGGAGTACATCCCTAAAGAAGGGGACACAGATAGGAAAACATTGAAATTTATAAATGCTGATAGAAAGATAGGTAATATATAGTCTACTACATCTGCTAAGAGGAATAAATGTTTGTTGAAAGATAGCAATAGCACTTAAGACTTATGTACTGCTTCATAGTGCTTTACAGCCCTCTCTAAGCAGTTTACAGAGTCAGCATATTGCCCCTAACAATCTGGGTCCTCATTTTAGTGACCTTGGAAAGATGGAAGACTGAGTCAACCTTGAGCCGGTCAGAATTGAACAGCTGGCAGCAGTTGTAGTCTGCAATACTGCATTCTAATCACTGTGCCAAGGCTCTTTGAATGTAGATGTTTGAATGTAGTAAAGCAAAAAATGATAGGGTCAAGAATGAACGAGCAGACTTAATACAAAAATTAGAAATCAGTACGAAAGTAGTACACTGATGTGGCTTAGCTATATAGAGAGAATGAATGAGTAATAAATATATAAAGCAAGAGTGAATAGGTGTAGGGGAAGACTGAGAAAGTAATGCCCTGGATTTCTGATCCTCTAAAAAACAGAGGGAAGAAATTTCAAAAACAAAGGGAATATATACATTGATGTACAGAGGCAAAGAAAGCAAGAGGGGCTTACAAGCACAGAAAGGTTTGAAGATCGAATGGTGACTATATTTTAGAGTTACATTTTCTCTTATTTCCTGCTTTAATGTTTTTGTCCATTACTTATTTATATTTTATGTAACAGTGCTATGTACAAAAAGAAATAATTGTGTAGACACATGTACATATTGAATATGTGTGCATGTGTGCATGCAAACACACACACACATATATTCATATTACCCCCTCCCATCTTTCAATGGATCATATTTGGTTTAACTTATTTATGTTTTTAGTATATGTATATTTATCTTTGATGAATTATAAGCTGCCCAGAGTTACCCTGGGGCAAGATGGGCAGCCAATACATTTTATAAATAAACAAGCAAGCAAGGAAAAATCAAGTACAGGCTTCTGCTACTTTGGAATACTGTTGAATTTAGGAGCGTAACAAAAACTTGTAATGTAGTGAAACAAGCTGTATATTAACTATATAAAGTACAACTGAATGAATTGGTTAGTGGTCCAAAGTGACCATCTTGCATGAGCCCTAATATTCACTGCATTCAGTATTCATTAGATTTATATCTCCTGTATTTTGTGCAACCGAAGATGTACATAATGCTCTCCTTATATTTTCCCCATAACAGTCCTGTGAGGTGAATTGGGTGAGAGTGTATTTCTGCTGCAAAGTCATCCAACTGGTTTCCATTCCAAGAGAGGACTAGAATCTCTCAGTTTCTAGGCCAGCACCTAAACTAAATTGAATCCTGGAGTCCACCCTCAAGTGCAGATAATGCAAGGATAGTGTTATTATACTGTAATATTCCAATGGACATGTCTCATCATGGAACATTCACTGTTTTTATCAAATATTTCATTTTCTGAAGTAGCCACCAACAGCCTGTAATAAACAGGTGGAACTGAGGATAGAGAAAGGCTGAAACTATTCACAAACACTGACATTCAAAGGGTTGAGATGATTACCTCTGAATTGTCTTGACAATCAGTCTACTCTTCTTTATCCACTGATTTCTGCCAACTAATCAAAGCCTTGCAAGTCCTGGTATGTTAACCAACTCTGATTTATTAAGTGAAAAAGAAAGAAAAACAACCTAGACTCTAACAGCCTACCAAATGATATCCTTGTCATCAACTGCTCTCCCCCCAACCTATACACACACACACAGCTAAATCATTAACTTACGTATATGATGAAAGACTGCTATCATAGGTTGTCTTCACACCATAATTTTCCTCGTTGAATTTGAACATCTCATTTGGGTCCCAGCCATTAGACTGAAATCACAGATAAATGCTTTAGCACCTTTGCTGCAACAAAGCTTAGCAAAGCAGCTCTAAGTAAATCTATTTTGAGGACTCAAGCCTTATCAGTTACTCACCATATCTGATTCTAAGTCATAATCATCACTGTTGCTATCTCCCCCTTCCCAGCGTTGTAGTACTTTCTCTTTGTGTTCCCCGTTCACTTTAGAATTCATGGCAATGGCAGAATCTGTGAACTTATCTAAGACATATGACAGAAAGGTCAAGATAGAAAGGATTCAAGTTCTCCCTCACAACCTCCCTCCCATCCCATCTCAATTGTTATTTTAAGGCTGTATTACCTTTGGTGGCGTAGTTAAAATCAACATTGCGGAAGTACACTAACATGACATCAGCAGGCTTGAAAACCATAGTGTCTACAATATCTTCCCTCCTTGGCCCTATTGGCTGATCGGGCACCTTCTTGTGCACAGCATCCACAGCCAGCTCAAACTGTAAAAAATAAAGTCTTAATACAGGATGCCTATCTCTACTATAGAAAACCACATAAAATCTGAAAACATGCCATATCACAATCAATTGGCACTATTTCCAGATATTCACCCTTGTCATCTCATAGGCTGCTTAAGCAAGTTTTGTGAAGTTTGGGGAGAAAGGATGCTTCCTGTATCCAAAGTTCCAATATAAAGTAAAGCTAAATACTTAAGTACAATTAAGGAATAGATTTCATTGAACCTGTTAGTTAACATTCTAAGAAAACTAGTCTGTAAGAAAATATTCACCTTAGAACTCAGGGTCTTAAAAATTCCTTCAAATGTGCTTCCACTTTTCACTTTCACATCACATGTTGATCCCTGGGAAGAGAATAAAAGGGAAGGAATGCTTTTAAAACAGGATACAGGGCTACTTCAAATTGCAAATCAAAGCACCCCCCCCCCCACACACACACACCTATAATCAATTTATCTGGAAGGCTGTTAAAATAAAGCAAACTGAAGAAATTCAAGAGAAAACCCTGACTCATTTGCAAAATGCTTAGCATAAACCATTCTTAAGACACATAGCCATGAGACCCGGAAGGGGAAACAGCAAACTATCAGCCTTTGCAGGCGTCCCACCTTCCTTTGGTTGAGAACCTTGCAATTTTTGCATTGTCTACCATTTGAAAATCATGGATCATTGTATCATGTGAGCAATGCCTATATAAAACAAATGCTCAATTCTTCTTGGATGACAACCACATGAAATCAAAGTATTGAAAGAAATCCCATCATGTACCTTCCACCCTATAAACATGCACCTTTCCTACATTCTTAATTTATCACCAGGAGACTCACCACAACTGCTGTTAGAAAGTGCAGCATTCGGGAATTGTTATAAACACCCTCAAAAACCTGGGAGGAATGGAAAAATAAGTGTCACCAAGACATCTTTAAGCATCCATTGCCCAATGTTACAACACTCCCAATTATTAGGTAGGCAACTGAAAGATTCCAGATGATGTATATACCTGTTTTAACAAATATAGGCCTAAATAAATATTATTTCATTTGTTTTCTCAGTAAGGATCTTCATGAATCTTAGTATATAGGAGGCTTGGCACAGGTTCATACTGCATTACTACTTCTCAGAGTTTGGATAGAGTGTCTGTAGTTGAAAATGAACATTATATTGGGATTTTCAGAATTCAGTATCTAAAATTGAAGCATTCAAGTATTTGTCACAAAATAAATCAAAATAATGTGGTTTATGATACAGATTGATATGAAAAGTACACTGTTCTTTCTCAAAAAAAATGTGCCTGTTAAGCCTGGTTTCCCCAACCAGGTTAGGGAGACAAGCTAAACAGAATGTGCAGCGTTAGTCAGATAGGCACACAGATAAATGAGTGAGCTAAGCTTGTATGTTTATTAACATACAGTAAAAATAACAGATACGCTTATGCTATCAAAAATATAGTTTATTCCATTATGAGTTCATAGCATAGTCAAAATAACAGTCCAATAGTCATGTATCATTTAGTCAGTCCATTCAGGGATATTCAGTTAGCAAAGTCCGTGCAGAATATCCTATGTCAGTTCACTTACAAATCAGTCCTTTGTTTTCTCTCCCGTTCGAGCAATGCAGTCTTGATTCCAAGCAGTAATCAGGGATCATCAAAGCCAGAGAGAGAGCAAGCTGTCCTCTTGCTTCTTTTAAAGTGCTTTCACAACCACTCCCTTAATTACTTTCCCATATTTAAAGCTGCAGACACTTCAACTTATAAACCATGATTACATAGTTATTATTTTACCTAAACCAGTTAGGGTAAACAATGTTATCCCTAACATTCTCCCCTTTTAGGAAATAATAAATATAACTATTTACATCTTTAAATCATATTTGTTACAACTCTCTTTAAACTTGCTTACTCCTTGAGCTTTTG
This sequence comes from Hydrophis major, assembly GCA_033807585.1. Taxonomy (NCBI): domain Eukaryota; kingdom Metazoa; phylum Chordata; class Lepidosauria; order Squamata; family Elapidae; genus Hydrophis; species Hydrophis major. The sequence continues at coordinate 3,119,614 of JAUCBL010000017.1, forward strand.
TAAATTGGTCTGCAATGTTTTCTTCTGTCATGCAGTATTCCAATTTAATTAGCCCATTCTTTACAGATTCTCTAACATTTAAGTATCTTAAATCAGTATGTTTTGATCTAGTTTTTACAGCAATACTAGTAGCTAACTTTATAGCTGCTTGGTTATCCTCGTACACAATAATGGAATCTTTTACAGTTATACCCATGTCTAATAATAACTGTTTGTACAAAATTAAGTCAGTGCATAGTAATGACAGACATGAAAATTCCGCTTCCATCGTGGACAAGCTGATATGCTGTTGTCTGATTGACCTCCACCCTATTAGTGTCTTACCAAATAATATAGCCATCCCAGATGTTGATTTTCTTGTGCTTATATCAGTTGCAAAACTTGCATCTGCATAGGCACTAAGACTCAAATCACCCTTTGGTTCTATATACAATGCATGGTTCATTGTTCCTTTAAGATATCTTAAAATTCTCTTTAATGATTGCCAATGACATTGATGTGGATCTGAATTAAAACGTGCCAGCTGATTTACACTATAAGCTATATCTGGCCTAGACCAATTGCTTATATATGATAAGCTGCCAATCAAAGATTGAAATATGGACAAATCAAATTTGGGACTTTGATCATCAGTTTGGCAAACTTCCTGACTCATTGGAGTCTTTGCCGGTTTACAAAGTTCCATTTTAAATGTTTTAATTAATTGGCAAATTTTATCTTCTTGAGATATCTTAAAATTATTTTTAGTTTTGTTAATTGTCAATCCTAGATACTTTTTAATTTTACCTAAATGCTTTAATTTTATCTTTTTGGCTAATAATGATATAATCTCATTAGCTTCATTATTAGTCTTAGTTATCAAAGCAATATCATCTGTAAATAATAACAATAATGACACCGTTCCATTATTTTCTCTTTTAAACACACATGGATCTGCTAAACCAGATTTAAAACCTATATTGTTTAACTCTTTCACAATATATTGGTTCCACTCAAACCCAGATTGTTTCAACCCGTAAAGACTCTTTTTGAGTTTCCAACAATCATTACTATTTACTTTATTGTCTTTTATACCTACTGGTTTTCTTAAATATATAGTGTGCTGCAATGGTGCATGCAGATAAGCAGTTTCTACATCTAAATGGTTAATGACATAGTTTTTCTTAGCTGCCCACACCCATGCTGCTCTTAAAGATGTTGCTTTAAGACTTGGTGCAAAAACTTCATCATAATCAGATGCAGTTTGATTAAATCCTTGAGCTACCAACCTAGCCTTATGGGTAACAGTCCCATCATTTCCAGTTTTTACTTTAAATATCCATTTGCACCCAATGGATTTTTCTCCTGGAGGTAATTTAGCATCTTCATAAACTTTCATTACCTTTAATGAATTTAGTTCTTTTTCCATTGCCTTTTGCCAATTCTCCTGATCCTTAGCAGGATACATCTTAAGTTCATCTATACTAGTTGGAACTTTAGTTACTTGGCAAACTATACTTGCTTGATACCTATCAGGTGGTCTAGTTACACGTGTAGTACGTCTAGGTATTACAGGACTTACTGGTGGACTTTCATTTATTAACTCTTCTTGATTATCTAACTCTTCCTGATCAACTGTTTCCTCTTGTTCTGGTCCTATTTGCTCTTCCTGGACTTCTTCTTTAATTGGACTTTTCTTATAACAAATCTGATCTTTCTGCCTTTTGTAGGGTTCAATAATTACTTCATTATTTAAATCTTGCTCTCATCTAATCCATCCTACATGTTCTAGGAATTTAGCACTAGCACTGGTGTAAACTCTAGATGTACCTGGTTCCCAGAATCTATAAGATCTATGATTAGATGTATATCCTACAAAATATAATCTTTTAGCTCTATGTTGTCCTTTGTGTCTAAGTTGTGTAGGGATATGCACCCATGCTGGTGCTCCAAATGTGTGCATGTAACTTAAATCAGGTTTTGTACCATGCCACTGTGTGAATGGTAATTCACCTGTTGTTGAATTAACAACATTATTTAATATATGATTACCACACATTATTGCTTCTCCCCACAAATTGTCAGGTAATCCTGAATCAGACATCATAGTTCGTGCCATTGATTGTAATGTTTGGCCTCTTCTCTCTATAAAGGCATTATGTTGTGGCCTATATGGTGCAGACTTTTTATGTTGAATACCTAACATTCTTAGTCTGTTCTGGAATTTATTATTTGTAAATTCTGTACCATTATCTGTTATAAGAGTTACTAATTTCTTTTTAGTTTTCCTTTCAGCAAATTTTATCCAATTAAATAGATTTTGATACGTTTCAGTTTTGCTCTTCATTAAATAGCGAAAACCCATATCTAGAATAGTGGTCCATTATACTTAGTATGTAACGAGCTCCTCCTACACTTGGTTTTTTCGGACCTATTAAATCTGCAAATACTACCTCTAAAGGTTCTTTGGTAGTAAATCCATCAACTCTATTAGCCGGTGTGACCCTGGCTTTGCTATGATTACAGGCATTACATTGCAAATACTTATTACAAGGTTTCAAACTTATTCCCTTAGATAATTCAACAGTTTTCTTAAGCATTTTAAAATTTAAATGCCCTAGCCTTCGATGTAACAAGTGAATACATTCATCATGAGGTTTCTTATTTTCATAAACTGTGTTAGCCACCTTTAAACCATTATCATTTAACACATATAATTCACCTCTTAAAGATGCAGTAATTTTTTTATCTTCTTTCTCAATTATGCAGTTATCTCCTTTAAAGGTAACTACATATCCTAGTTTAACCAAAATTCTAACTGAAATTAAATTAAACTTAAGTTGTGGTACATATAACATTTTTACATTCTCTTTTATAAAAGAACAATATGCTATACCTTGACCTTTAGCTTTCAGTTTCCAGCCATTGGCTAACAATATCTGCTGTGTACTCTTGGACATTTTAATAAATTTTTTGTTATCATTTGTTATACAGTGGGATGCTCCACTGTCAACCACCCATAAATTATTTTTTACAGCTCCGTTAGTATGCATGGCTAATTCTAAATTTTTATTTATCTTTTGATGACTTTTAGTATTCTGGCCAGCGTTCTGGTACTTTGCTTTTTTACAAAATCTTGCCAAATGTCCTCTTCCTCCACAATTAAAGCACTTTTTAATTGCGTATGCAGTAGGAGATTATCTTCTTTTTGAGGTTGCTGCCTCCTTAATTCATCTCTTTCAAGCCTTCTTCTGGCCTCTTCAATCAATCTGCCAGTTATATCAGTTAAAGTTAGACTTTGCTTTGGCAAAATTTCAAGTGAAGTTACGTAGTTGTCATAACTTTCATCAAGGGAAGATAGAATTATGTAGACTTGGTGTTGTTCAGAGAAAATAAGCTTTCTCGTGCAGTTCTTGAAAAATGCTTTGCATAGTTTTCAAATGACTCAGCATATCACCATTCTTCTGGAGATGCGTACTAAAAAGCTTCCGTGTTAGATTTATGTGAGCACCAACATTATCTCAAACATAAATCCTCTTCAGCTTCTGCCAACACCCAACAGCCGTTTTCTCTCCGTGGATATAAAGAAGTTGCTGGTCAGTTAAGGTTAACCCAATTATGCAAATAGCTTGTTGATTTTTATGCATAAATTCTTCTATCTTTAATCTATCTTCATCATCCTCTGTATCCCATTCTTCTACGTTTGGTGGATTTTCAATTATGTTCCACAAACCTTCTCTTCGTAGAAGCAGACTACATTTCATAGACCATGATACATAGTTTGTTCCATCCAGCTTGGATATAAGGGACAAACTTTGTAGATTGACTTGTGCCATATTTTCTTATATGGATATAAAACTATAATTAATAAAACACAGCTGTCTGTTTACTGTAATGTATAACAACACAAACTCTCACTTTTTACATAAATCTGTTTTATCCTAGTTAAACTGACTTTGCAGCCTCTGGGCCCATAACCAGTGTTAAGCCTGGTTTCCCCAACCAGGTTAGGGAGACAAGCTAAACAGAATGTGCAGCGTTAGTCAGATAGGCACACAGATAAATGAGTGAGCTAAGCTTGTATGTTTATTAACATACAGTAAAAATAACAGATACGCTTATGCTATCAAAAATATAGTTTATTCCATTATGAGTTCATAGCATAGTCAAAATAACAGTCCAATAGTCATGTATCATTTAGTCAGTCCATTCAGGGATATTCAGTTAGCAAAGTCCGTGCAGAATATCCTATGTCAGTTCACTTACAAATCAGTCCTTTGTTTCTCTCCCGTTCGAGCAATGCAGGCTTGATTCCAAGCAGTAATCAGGGATCATCAAAGCCAGAGAGAGAGCAAGCTGTCGTCTTGCTTCTTTTAAAGTGCTTTCACAACCACTCCCTTAATTACTTTCCCATATTTAAAGCTGCAGACATTTTAACTTATAAACCATGATTACATAGTTATTATTTTACCTAAACCAGTTAGGGTAAACAATGTTATCCCTAACAGTGCCTTTCAGTTATTTCATTCCATTAATCTTAACAAAGTTGCAAATTTAGAAAAAAAGATAATTATAAGCAGAATTTGCTGTACCTCAACAACAGTGAAATGACATTATGCTGAAAATCTACAGGCAATTTAGTGTTACAAATTTGAACTAAATTTATGACATGAGATTTTACTCCAGATATTATTTATACTTTGCTACTGTTACAGGAATCGCAAATAAAAGAAATATAATACAAAGTAACACAAAGGCACAGAAATTGTTTTAACTGTAGTTTTAGCAGATACATAAGATTCTAGGGAGTCTTTTACCACATGTCATAACTGAAAAAAATCTTAGGTTGGGGTACATTTATAGCCATAAGAACTGAAGCCAACTAGCAGATATACACTGCTCAAAAAAATAAAGGGAATACTTAAACAATACAATGTAACTCCAAGTCAGTCACACTTCTGTGAAATCAAATTGTCCACTTAGGTAGCAACACTGACAATCAATTTCACATCCTGTTGTGCAAATGGAATAGACAACAGGTGGAAAGCATAGGCAGTTAGCAAGACATCCCCAATAAAGGAGTGGTTCTGCAGGTGGTGACCACAGACCACTTCTCAGTTCCTATGCTTTCTGGCTGATGGTTTGGTCACTTTTGAATGCTGGCGGTGCTTTCACTCTAGTGGTAGCAGGAGACTGAGTCTACAACCCAAACGGCTCAGGTAGTGCAGCTCATCCAGGATGGCACAGCAGTGCAAGCTGTGGCAAGAAGGTTTGCTGTGTCTGTCAGTGTAGTGTCCAGAGCATGGAGGCGCTACCAGGAGACAGGCCAGTACATCAGGAGATGTGGAGGAGGCCGTAGGAGGGCAACAACCCAGCATCAGGACCGCTACCTCCACCTTTGTGCAAAGAGGGACAGGAGGAGCACTGCCAGAGCCCTGCAAAATGACCTCCAGCGGGCCACAAATGTGAATGTGGCTGCTCAAATGGTCAGAAACAAACTCCATGAGGGTGGTATGAGGGCCCGATGTCCACAGGTGGGGGTTGTGCTTACAGCCCAACACCGTGCAGGACATTTGGCATTTGCCAGAGAACACCAAGATTGGCAAATTTGTCACTGGAGCCCTGTGCTCTTCACAGATGAAAGCAGGTTCACACTGAGCACATGTGACAGACGTGACAGGGTCTGGAGACACCGTGGAGAACGCTCTGCTGCCTGCAACATCCTCCAGCATGACCGGTTTGGCAGTGAGTCAGTAATGGTGTGGGATGGCATTTCTTTAGGGGGCCACACAGCCCTCCATGTACTCACCAGAGGTAGCCTGACTGCCGTTAAGTACTGAGATGAGATCCTCAGACCCCTTGTGAGACCATATGCTGGTGTGGTTGGCCCTGGGTTCCTCCTAAAGCAAGACAATGCTAGACCTTATGTGGCTGGAGTGTGTCAGCAGTTCCTGCAAGACGAAGGCATTGATGCTATGGACTGGCCTGCCCGTTCCCCAGACCTGAATCCAATTGAGCACATCTGGGACATGTCTCACTCCATCCACCAATGCCACGTTGCACCACAAACTGTCCAGGAGTTGGGGGATGCTTTAGTCCAGGTGTGGGAGGAGATCCCTCAGGAGACCATCTGCCACCTCATCAGGAGCATGCCCAGGTGTTGTAGGGAGGTCATACAGGCACGTGGAGGCCACACACACTACTGAGCCTCATTTTGACTTGTTTTAAGGACATTACATCAAAGTTGGATCAGCCTGTAGTGTTTTTTTCCACTTTAATTTCGAGTGTAACTCCAAATCCAGACCTCCATGGGTTGCTAAATTTGATTTCCATTGATAATTTTTGTGTGATTTTGTTGTCAGCACATTCAACTATGCAATGAACAAAGTCTTTAATAAGAATATTTCATTCTTTCAGACCTGGGATGTCTTATTTTTGTGTTCCCTTTATTTTTTTGAGCAGTGAATTTATTGGCAAAGACTGGTAGTAGAAACCTTAAATCTCTAGCAGTTACACAAATCATACAGATTAGATATGACAATTCCAAATGGTTTATAGTACAACTTACAGGAGATTGTGGAGGTCCTTTGCCTGTACTCTGGCCCCTGAAAATAAATCACACACAAATGTAATAATGCAAAATGTAAACTCTTTAAACCAATAGGGTACATTTGGTGCATAAATTCATCATTCCTTATGAATCCAATTCACAGTTCTCACCACTACCCCATACTTTACTACCAAAATAATTGAACAGATTTCCTAATTCAGCTAAGAAAGACATACCTTCCTCTCCACTGAGACAACTTTCTGACAAAAAAGTTGTCAGATATTGCTTCAATGGAAACAAAGTGTTACTGGCAGATGCACCCAATAATTTTATGTGTATGAAAAGAAGCTTAGAATGGATTTGGTTTGCCTCAAATCCATGATTTCTGATCTTTCTACATTACTTTATCTAAATTTGGAACAACATTTTGCACAATTCATCAAAATTTCCCAGCCAATTTAAAATAAGAGGGAAATAACTAGGTGATAATTCAATCAGAATAGCAAAAGGAGCTCCTTATATTAACTATCCTGATGAGCTCCTTCATTGCTATGCTTTGCACTCTGTCATAACAAAATAATCACAAAAAATACCCAACCTCTGGGAACACCACAAGACACAGACAGAAAGCATGACCTTGTTCAACCTTATAAAATTGATGCATGGCTCAGCAAATGTTTTTTAGTCTCGCTCTTTCTTAAACCAGAGATTTATGCTAGGCTATGAAATGAAAAAAAGAAAACAGAAAAGCAACCACCTTTAAGCAGTACGCTGGGCAAAACTCATTTCTGGAAGGCATCACTGCTCATATTTCCAGGTAGTCCTCAACTTACAATGTTCGTTTAGTGACTGTTCAAAGTTATCATGGCACTGAAAGTGACTTATGACCATTTTTCACACTTATGACTGTTGAAGCATCCCCATTGTCATGTGATTTACATTCAGATGCTTGACAAGTAGCTCACATTTATCATGGTTGCAGTGTCCCAGGGTCATGCCATCACCTTTTGCAACCTTCTGACAAGCAGTGTCAATGGGGAAGCCAGATTCACTTAACAACCATGTTAACAACTGCAGTGATTCACTTAACAAATGTGGCAAAGCTAACTTAACAAATTTGTCACTTAGCAACATAAATTTGGGGCTCAATTGTGGTCGTAAGTTGAGGACTACCTGTATAAGGAAGTTCTTTTAATTAAGCAGACCAAGACAGCACAAAACGCTGCAATGTGTGAAAGAATGTCTGTTGGATCCACGGTTTTCCTGAAGTCTATTAATACATTGGATTGTACATTAGCGTGCAATTAAGTCAACCGAATTCACTTCCAATAAAACATCGTTCTGATGCTCAATTGGCATCGGAAATTAATCCTTGCCTACTCCACGACAAGGAATGAAAGTCAGCCCAGGAGGGATCGTGGCTCTCCTCCTCTCCCCCCCCCCCCCCCCAAAAAAAAAAAAAGACATTAGAGCCACACACATCACTTCAGAAAGCACACACGCCAGAGATGGATGACTGGGGAAGAGTCTAAGGGGCGGGGGGAGTCGAGCGGTATCCGCCTTCCGGTCTCAGCAGGGTGTACACCGAGAAGAGCGGCACCCAATCAGTGGCAAAGCAGCTCAACTCCGCTTATCGGGTCGACACATATTTCCCCCCGCCGAGTCCTCCCGTCAACTTTTTTGGGGTGGGAACCCAACAGTACCTTCCCTTTCGGTCTTTGCCGCCAGGACCCCTTTCTTTTACTCGCTCACACAAACCAGCGCACTTCGGTCAAGCCTTACCTGGTGCCGCATCCTCCAGGGGGGGCTCCTCCTCCGCTGACCGGGGAAGCCACCATTGTGGCTCTCGGTCCGCTTGCGGCCCCGGTGCTGAAGTTCTCGTTGGGGTTGGCCAGGGGTGGGTTGGCTTTGCAGGCGGCGGCAGTAGAGACCGTAGGCGGCGTCGGAGGAGGGGGGCCAGAGGAAGGCGCAGCAGGTTGAGGGGAGCGCGGCGGTAGGGGTTGTTTCAACATGGCGCTGGCGGCGGCGAGAAAAAGGGCCGGACGCCCCTACTCCTTAGCACGCGTTCAAGGCCGACGAGCGAACAGGAAGGCGGGAAAAAAAGCGGAGCGGAGGGGGCAGGGCAACCGAGATCCGTGCGTGCGTGCGCGCCTCCCGGTCTTTACCTGTATACGCTGCCTCTAAAGCGGCGACTTACAAAAACGAGGCGAGGGGAGAAAAAAAAAGGCGATCCGTCAAGCCAAGAAGCCGGGCTGTTTCGGACTTTAACCCCGCGATACAGGCAATGCCATACAATCCTGCCGGCCGTCGCGGGGGGGGGACGGGGGGACGGGGGGGGACGACGACGACAGGCGGACGCGTTTCGCCTGCGCGCGTCAGCAAAACAAACGCCTCGAACGTGGGCCTCGATCCCACCTGCTGCTGCCGTGGAATGAGTCCTCCGTGAGGACGCGCGCTGTTGAGCCGTTTTTGCTTCCCCTCCGTTAAAGCCGGCGCCTCGGGCAGAAGAGGGGAAAGTCTCGAGCCCCGCAGGCGCCGTGAGGGGAATGGCAAGCTCGTGGGGGAGGGGGAAAAGATGGAACACAGCGAGGCCGAAACGCAGGAAAGAGAGCAGTTGTGATGTTGGCGCTCAGGGCCGCGACACGAAGCGGTCTCAAACCGGGGGAAGTGGACGGCTCTGTCCCCTATCAGGCTCGCGCTTGCTTGGGAAGTAAGAGGGGGGGAGATGGGTGACACGGATCCCGCGGGTCCGCACGGCACGAGAAGTCAATCCGGTTGCTGCACAAAAAGTCCCTGGGGCGGGCGGGGCCTCGCTGTGCGCCCACGCTCTTCGCGCGCCCTCCTGCAGCGCACGTTCGGTAGGGATTCCTGCCGGTCACCGGTCGCCCACGCTCTTCGCGAACCCCTTCAGTTCCTTACTGAGCTTTGGGGAAGGGGGGGGCGTTCCTCCGGTAGTGGCTAAGACCAGTGCACATGCGTAAGAGGAAACAAAGGCTTGCGCCTGTCGTTTCCCTCGAATCGGTCTGCGCATGTGCAAAACGAGGAAGGAACGTCGCCCATGTGGGGAGCGCGCACAAATGATAGTTTGACTGAATGCGCATTGGGAGGGAGATGAGACTCGCCAATTGAGATCAAAATGCCAGGATGTTGGTTACCCGGATGCCCCTCGATGACCTCATTCTCAGTGTGATAGTTTTGGCATCTGTGACCTCAAGGGCAGTGTGTCTTAAGGGATGACTGAGGCTTGATAGAAATATTAAAAACCATAAAGAAAATAGGTACCTCTATCACATTGCTAAGAATTGATTTGACTTGAATGCATATATTACACAAATGCATAATAGTGGTGTTAGTATTTAAGAAAATTGTATTATTTTAAACTCAGTCAAGAAGGCTGCAATCCCATAGATATGTATGAGAGAACCCCATTGATTAAAGGTGGACATGAAAACACACTAAATGCATTTTTATTTAAATTGTCTCTGAAATATGTTCCATTATCCTTCCTTTCTTAAGGTACTGTTATACAAAAATAATGAAATTGCTGTTTCTGACATTCTGAAAGAGGAATTACAACATGCAAAACACAGTCACAGGACTACCAAACACAAAAGTTCTGCTGTTGTCAAGTCTATTATGCTGTAATTGTGATAGGAAAGACAGATCCACGAGCACAGACTGGATTGGAGATAGGAACAAGCAAACCTGGATTTTAGCTTAGCCTCAGTCATTCTCAGCCCTGACAATTTCACAGGACTGTTGTGGGGAAATATGGGAGAGGGTACTCTGCACATTGCCATAATCTTCTGAAGGGAAACTGAGTTACAAATTAGTTTCCTACATTTGTAATGGTAATAAAGGAAAGAACTAAATATAGCATTAAGTAGAGAGTTACTCTATAGGCATGTCTTATCTTGATGTTAGGTAGCTGTTTTTTTATATATATGTAGAAGTATTTATAGGCATTCCTTGCTGTTGTAGAAAATATTTCTTTAACCTTTCACTGGTGTTGTAAAACTAATAACACATGCCTGCATCCCTCTCCTGTTGAGATACATGATTGTCCCATCTAAATCAATCTGAATGGAATGTACTCCCTGGGAATGTAACTCCCTACATCTGGAGCAATATACACCTTTTGAAGTATGCTGTTAATAGCCCTCTTAAATGGTCAATTGTGATCGATTAAGAGACAATAGGAGAAGGGATAATGAAAGATGAACAAGTGCCAGAAGGACATTTGTCTTTTTGCAGGAAGGATGTAAATTGAAATTAGAGTATTTTACAATGCAGTTACTCTACTTCTAAAAGAATCTTAAGGTATAAGAGTTACTTTCGTCTATGTGCTTTGTAACTTTCCTCACATATCTGTGTGAATGAGAGGAGAGGTCTTACCCTTTTATTGATCAATAAAGGTTAGATTTTGTTCTTCAGAGCCTCTGCTTAAGTTCATTTTTGGCACAGCGTGATCTTAAGTTATAGCCGAACTTTACATTTGGCGCACCAACGTGAGGCTTGGAGGCATCGTTCCTTCAAGATAGCTACATTCAGCACCTCACAAGCCAAACCCCTTTTGAGGCTCGGCAGGCCTTCACAACGGTGGACAAAAGAAACCAGTGAGGACCAGTGACTAAGTCAAGAGTGCTCCCGGTAAGTTTGAACCAGTGATTTCGACCTGGTCATATGTTAGGAAATTCTGCTTCCATCAGAACCTGAACGCCCAAAAGAGGCTTGAACTGGGGATTGGGGAAGATTGCAATCTCCTAGGTGAGTAGAGAATTTTTTTAGGGGGGAGGAAGAGTGGAGTGTTGCCTTGTGTGTGCGTGAATAAGATGAAGGAAGTTCCTCAGAGGTTTGCCTTCAAAGTGAATGAGGAGATCCAACTTGCGTTTCTGATTATTGGCGAGAAGATCAGCCAGAGCGGATCACTTTGAAAGGAGTGTGACTGGTGGAATAAAAATAAAAGTTTGAGATTTTGGGTGGAGGTCTGACTCAAACTCCGAGCCTGAGGGGAGGGTGTAAGAAATTCCTTAGAGAAAGGAAGATTTGGTCAGAGCCCGAGCAAATGGAGAGCCCAAGAAATTCCCCCACTGAGAGATCCCTTTAAGAAGCTTGAAAAGGTCCAAGAAAGCCCTGAGGAGAAGGGTGAGCTCTGCCACACTCCAAGCTAACTCCAAGGCCGATAAATTCCTAGGGAGAGATTCCCTAGGAAGAGTTTTGGTCAGACTCAGAATCTACAAGCTTGAAACATCCCATCGAAAAAATGGGCAACCATACTGGTAGCCTGTTTGGAATGAAGAAACAGTGTTCCCCTCTGAACTATGTATTAGCTCATTGGGACACGTTAAAACCTATTGTAACAATCGAAGTTTTTTTTAAGAAAAAGAAAAGCAGAGTTCAAACTTGCTCATGAAGGCCCTGGCAAATGATATGTGAGTGAAGGTCTCTATACATCTTGGATCTTTAAACAATAAGCCTGCTGGGAGATCCAAAACTAGAAAGAGAAAACAGGGTGGGGTCTACCAGAGCCTCCACTTCTCCTTTTTTAGGGGAATTTTCCTGCCCCTTTTAAATATTTTTTTAATCTTTTCTTTTCCTATAGAGAGGTGAATCATAACTTCCAATGCTAGAAAAGAGTTGCATTAATTTTTCCCTGTTGCTTTTCTTTTCTGTGTGCTTGTCTCCCTTTATCTCCACACCACCCTTCAAATGTAGATTAAGGGTAAACTGCTAAATGTTTTTGGGAGAAAATATGGCCACTACTTTGGAATGTTTGTGCTTCTTATATCAAGTCTTTCCCTTCACATTGACTCTCCGCTCATCACAAGCAATAGCAACAGTGGGATTTTATTTTTGTGACAGTGTGAAGGCTAACCTTTTCCCGTTTGATGCTTTGTGTCTTTATCTCCCAACTTCTTAAACAAAGAGGAGATGTTCAGGGCTTTTAAGATTTCACCTGATTTTTACCTGAATGTAAAAGGAATACCCTTTACCTAAAGGAATGCTTTGCACTCATTTGCTTTGCTGAAGACTCCATTTCAGATCTCTTTTTCAGTCACAGCAACACAGTGCAGAAATACTAAACTTATAATCTTTTCAATTTTTCCTGCTTCTTTCAATGGGCAGCACAGCACAATGGGCCCAAAGCTTGGATAAAAATTGACTCCCTCTTTATTTCTAAATTAGCCACAGTATTGAATTCTCTTTTCCCTCCTTCCAATGAGGGTTATTATGTTTTGTTTTTTTATGATGTATGTGCTTCCATACATCATTACAACGTGTGTCCCTTTCTTTTCTTTTAACATAGGGCAAGGAAATGATTTAATTCAATTGAAGTTAGTATTTTTGGTATCCTTTTTTTGTAAAAATTTTATTTGGGTTTTCACAATACATAATACAAATAAAATATCTTTTTTTGAGAATAGCATGGTCCCGGGTTATCACTTCTCCATACAGACACAAACTCAATTTCATATTCGTCTTTGTGTTTTATTCCATATCTTATTACTATTTTAACATTTTCTCAATTTTTTTCCCTTCCCTTAGTTTTCTCAAACTTGCTTTTAATTATCTCATTCCTTTCTAAATTCAATTATATATATCTTTTTCTAAGTTTCAATATTTTTCTAATCATTATATTTATACTTTTGTCTGTCCTATTTCAATTTCATATTTTCTTTTCTCATTAAACAAAATTTTCCCCTGTAGTTACTGATTGGAGTATGACACCTTTGTGTTATGTCTCACCTAATTTCACAAGTGAGAACAAGGAGTTCCACAGTTCAAAATATTCAAACAAAACAGAGCCAGACTAAAAAAGAGGTTAACAGAATTATATTCCAGTCCTTGGCAGACTTCCCGGAATCTGTCTGGTAATTCAGAATGTCCATAAATTACAAAAGCCACTCCACAGGTATCCTTTCGATACATCAAACACTTTTCTTCCAAGCAAAGTTTGAGAATCATCACGCCTCCTTAAATCACCTGGATGGGTGTGTCAGTCTCTCTAATCAAGGTCTGGCTTGATGCCTCCCCTCAGCTTGACGTTTCAGTCTCCTCCTAGTTCTGGCATCAAGCCACGATCTGTCAGTTTCCCCACTCGAAGCCTCTGACTCATTTTGTGGATCAGTTGCTGGCATGAATGACATCGAAGGCTCTGAGGGGGGTTGTCTCTGTGATAAACTCTCATCCTCCTGGCTCACATCTGTGTCCTCTAATAATTCAGACTCCACATTCACAGCAGGCTCCAGCCTTCCATCTTCAGAGTCATCAGAGTCAAAACTCACAGCAGGATCGATCCTTTCAGTCACAACACCTTTGTATCTTTTAATTTTTGTCCATTCAACTCTTATTTAAACTTCAATTTATGCCTTTACAATTATAACATTCATTATAACACATAACTTCCAGTCAAATTCTGCTTGGTACATTCTTAAAATACACCCTAAATTCTTAAAGAGAAAGTATATATATAAAACAAAAATAAATAAAATACTTATTCTATTCCAATTCAGCTCTATCATTAATGTTAGTTATAATCTTTAACATCTTTAACATTTCAGTGGGATATCATACTTCCTTAGGAACACTTATATTTCCATAATTTTTTCATATTTCTTTCATATTCCTCTTCACTTAAATTTTTATAACTCAATAATAATTAAAATGTTCCCCTCCTTTCCTAATTTCATTCTCTCACTCTTTTTATTTCATTTATTTATTAACAAACATTCCATTACATTACAATGAGTATTTTATCATTTTAATCACACTTGTTTCATATTTTCAAAGCTCATTTCTATTACAAATATAACAATACTATCTTATGTACCCTTGTAGAATCCCCCTTTCATTAAGTTTTCACCCATTATCTCTGTGTCTTCTAAATAGGCTTATATCTTTAATCCTTGTACGTTTTCCCTGTTTATATCCTGTTTCTGTCCTTTATAATTTCTTTTCCTTTCCCTCTTCCCCCTCTTCCCCCTTCCCTTTTTGACCCCTTCTCTCTAATTCTGATTCTCTCTTCTGTAATCCTCTCTTTCTTTCTAATGTTGTTATTACTTTTCAAACTATTCTTTTTTTTGGTTGTTTTTTCAGATCTTAAATTTTTCACTCTCTTTCCCACCTTTCCTTTCTTTTCCCCACATAGAATTACTTGGTCATTGAAGATGGCTTCTTCTTTGTCCCGCCATTCTTGTTCTACAGGCATTTCTTGTTGTTTCTCATAGTTCAGGATCTCCATTTCTAAAAATTGAAATACAAAGCCAAAAAACCCTCTTCCTTCTTGTGCATCTTCTTTCTGTTTTTTAAGTTCCATTTTCAGTTCTTCCAAGAGTGATACCATTTTAAAAACTTTTAAACAACCACCCGATTGATTTTAGTCCTTTAGATCCAATAACCAAAAATCCAAAAATCACCAAGTAATCCAAATAATCCAAAGCTGTTTCTTCTTGCTTCCTTTTTCCACTTTCTCTTCCTGGGGTTCTCTTATCTTGTTACAAAGTTTCAGTTAAAATGTATCTTTTAGGAATCTTGTTAAAGTTTCACTGTTAATTCCTTTCACTTCCAGGTGGTCTCCTCCATTTTTCCAGATCCCACCCTTTTGTTTTTCCCTTTTCTCTCCTTCTTTTAAAATTTTTTGAAAATCCAGAAATATTTATTATCCCTTTGACATTTTATTTTCAGCTTAAATGCCTTTTAATGTCAAAGTGGATTTTTGTAAGTTTCTTACTTAAATCTCTTAGTTGTCAATATGGGGAAGGAAAGAAAAAAAAAAACCAAATCCTTTCCCTTCCCTCTCTCATTCACCACTTCAAAATCTTCTTTGGGAGCAATGTTATTCTTTATAGTTCAAATTCCAGGGTACCTTATGTTGTTGCTTTTTCAGTTCAACCCAGTCAACCAAAACTTTCTCTTCTTATCTTCCTCCTGCACATTCTTTTCCAGTCGAGTTCTTCTTTGAGGTGGCCATTTCTTACCACCGCTTCAACCGCCTTCAGGAAAGGGAGTAATGGCCAGCTGGGGAGGAGAGATGTGGCTCTCCTCGACCCTGCTGGCAGTCTCCCCCCTCTTCACCACCTCTACGGGATGGCTTAGCCCCGAAACCAGCTGGCTCGGGGCACTCCAGCAGCGAGCACGGATCGAAACGGCACATGATCATCGATTTCAGTCTGTCACCAAAGAAGCTCAAACCGGAAGTCCCCAATCTCTTCTTAAAAGAGTGACATCTGATTACTGCCTTTTGCAGTCTACACTATTTTTGGCTTGCATATTGAAAGCTATGCAAGTATGTTCTTCTTTTCTAAATACAATTTTGATTTTTTTCCTTCTGAAAATTTTTGAGGTTTAAAAATGCTTAATTAAACCTATCTAAAAAGAAATGATTTTGAAATATTTTGCTTATATTTGTAAATGTTTTTGACTTAATGAGAATTTGCTTCCATGTGAATGGAATCTGAGTCTGACACACTGATTTTACATACTTAGGAATCACGGTGCTCCATCTTATGGCATGTTTGTTTGTTTTTCAGCAACACAAGTTGTTGCCCTTTTTAGGAGTTGTTACAGGGATGAGTATTGGCTGGACATTGTAAGCTGTGAATGGATGGATAATTACATTTATTTTGAATGAAGACTTTTATGCTAAACTACTAGAAGAAGAGCCTTGTGTTACACAGATTATGGAATGGCTTTTGAGGGTTTTTCAACACAGAAGTGGCATTTTTCTCTAAAATGCTAGACCCTACCTGTCAAGGATAAAAGATAGGGAGGTTTGGATTTTGAACA
The DNA here is from genome assembly GCA_033807585.1 of Hydrophis major. Classification (NCBI taxonomy): domain Eukaryota; kingdom Metazoa; phylum Chordata; class Lepidosauria; order Squamata; family Elapidae; genus Hydrophis; species Hydrophis major. The sequence goes on from JAUCBL010000017.1 coordinate 3,135,929, forward strand.
TTATTGTGTTGGGGTACTTATATTATAGCCTAGGGTTAGACTTGATTTAAATTATATTCCCTTGGGGGAATGGCTAAAAGTGGGAAGATTTTTCTGCAAAAATGCTTCAATCAATCATGGAGTGTGGGAATGTCACGTTCTGTGGAATGCAAATTCATCTATGCCATGGACCAACTGTTTACCCTTGGCCTGGCTCTGAATTGGAACCTGTCCAAAAAGGGATACTTTACCTTCTGAAATGATGTTTGGACTACTACATTTGAACAGAATGGGAGAAATCACACAGTATGAAACTAAAGATATGTCTGTAAAGAACTGTATACTTGGCCTCTACTTTTCTTTATCTCACTTCAGAAGCAAATGACTTCTAGCTCAAACCCTACCTCTCAAATTTGCTGTCCATAAGTTCCAGCTTGGTGATTGGGTCCTGATAAAAGCCTGGGACAGGTCCTACCAAATCTTGCTGACCACTGAAACAGCAGTCTGACCAAAAGACAAAGGGTGGACCCCAGTTGATGAACTTAAAAGAGTGGAAAGTGTTTCCTGGAGAAGACCGGCTGAGAATAAAAATTACCAAAAGCTGATGTGGTCATGGTGGTATGAACAGATTTTGTTTGTGATTTTTCTCATTGCAGGAGTACCAACTTTTTGATTTTTCCTGCCTGAATGTCAGCTTATGTTATTCCAGCTGAAGATCCCAAGTGAAGCTAATGGACCAGTAAAAGACTCTTTTTCAATTCCCAAAGATTATGGGGGGAGGGTGGAAATTCATTGTAATGTTTTCTTTGTTGTCTCATTTATATTGTAACCAGTTTAATGTATTCATGTAAGGTTTGTGTATTTGAGAGTGGTTGGCACAGCAACTTTTGAACACCTTGATCTTGAACACTTTGGACTTCTGTCTGATGGGTGGGCAATTTGTCCAGCATGTTTGTATTGAAAAGTAGCTGCATACACACACACACATATAGAGACACACACTATTCAGAATGAGGCAAAGTTTCTCCTAGTACCTCCACACGAAGCTGCTCCAAGGTTGATTTTTGCTCTGTACCACTAAGGCACAAGAAGTCATGTCTCTATGGGGGAGGGGCATTCCCCCCCCCAGGGAATTCCCTCACTTGAAGAGACAGCAGAAAAGAGATCTCCAAACCCAAAGCCCTGACTATAACTCACAAATGATGCTGCCCAGTTCCCCGGATGTTGCACTGGTGGCCTCATGAGTAGAAGTCCGAGGGCTCATTGTGTGTAAAAAATAAATCAATCAATATTAAATAGCCTGGATTGCACAATGACTAAGAGTTAGGACAGGTACAATAATGATCCCTTGAAAATGGGCAGCCTGTAATTTCAAGAACCATGGCTGTGAAGAATTTTTGGGGTTTGTGCTTGCATAACACCTGTTTGGAAACTCACAGACAGTGATATAAACATCTGAAAATAATTGGCATGGAAAATTGGATACTGTAAATTGGATACTGTAAATTTCTTTCCAGAATTTTTTCCCCTGACTGCTAGACCTTCATGGTTGAAAGCTTTTGGGAGCCATTGAGGAATCTTTTTCTATTGCCTCTTATCAATGCCTTTATCTTTCCTCATTCATCAGGATAGAAAGAATTCTATCCTTTAAAACAAAACAGGGGAATGTAAGGGTAATAAAGAAAGGTAAGAAGTAAAATATAGCATTAAGTAGAGAGTTACTCTATAGGCATGTCTTATCTTGATGTTAGGCAGTTGTTGTTTTTATATATGTAGAAGTATTTATCTCTTTTGGCATTTATTGCTGTTGTAGAAAATATTTCTTTAACCTTTCACTGGTGTTGTAAAACTAATAAAACATGCCTGCATCCCTCTCCTGTTGAGATACATGATTGTCCCATCTAAATCAATCTGAATGGAATGTACTCCCTGGGAATGTAACTCCCTACATCTGGAGCAATATACACCTTTTGAAGTATGCTGTTAATAGCCCTCTTAAATGGTCAATTGTGATCAATTAAGAGACAATAGGAGAAGGGATAATGAAAGATAAACAAGTGCCAGAAGGACATTTGTCTTTTTGCAGGAAGGATGTAAATTGAAATTACAGTGTTTTACAATGCAGTTACTCTACTTCTAAAAGAATCTTAAGGTATAAGAAGAGTTACTTTCGTCTATGTGCTTTGTAACTTTCCTCACATATCTGTGAATGAGAGGAGAGGTCTTACCCTTAGATTTTGTTCTTCAAAGCCTCTGCTTAAGTTCATTTTTGGCACAGCGTGATCTTAAGTTATAGCCAAACTTTACACATTCTTAGAGAAAGGCTCTCATTCCCTCATGCTCCTCATAGTTGCTGTGTCATGAACATAAAGTGTGTTAGGATATGTGCAGAGTAACCTTTGTATAAAAAGGATATGCACACGGAAAACGGTTTATGAGAACAGTTATGAAGAAATATACAGCCACACAGAGTTGACCAAGTTGTATTAATGTTTACTTGAAGAACTAGCACAGTCCAGTAAACAGTCCATGTCATACACATTTTTAACAGTCCATAAATATCCAGTTATAAAGTCTTCTTACATCTAGCTATAAAGTCTTCTTACCGGTTCCATGTCTTTTACAGCAGACAAATATCAAACCATAATACAACAAATAACCTTCAATATCAACAGAATATCAAAATAAACAGGGTTAGTCAGTATCGGTCCGTAGTCAGTCAGTATCAGTATCAAGAGAGATCATCAGTGAAAAAGAGAAAGAGAATCAAACCATGATCTATAGCTCCCTCTTATGGCAACTTGTAGCATAATTAACCAACCAGAACACAGCATAATACATTACAGTATTTTTTCTTTAAAGCTACAAACACATATTTGTAGTTTATATATTGTCAACCCAACTACATTATTTACATATACATAACAAAGTGCATTACATATACCAAGCTTCTGACCTAGGCCATACCCCACTTATACTTTCCTGGGAAAGTATTCATTGCAAAGCAGCCAACAGGAGATACAAGAATGGCAGCAAAAATAAACACTTCTGGTGTCCCTACAGGCATGAGACAAATGAGCATTGCACTGTACTGAGAATATGAGATTGGAAAATGGAGTGAGGAATTTACTCTACCTGCAGAAGAGTAACCTGTGAAAAAAGTGAAATAGAATAAGGAACAACAGGAGATACTGTTGGAAGAAATATCCTTCTGGTTTCAGTTACAAGTGGGGAAAAAGACACTGGAAACATGGAGGCTGTTTGGAAGGTTTAATGGTGGACAGGACCACATGGCCTGGAGCTCTAGAGTGAAAAGGAAGGATGACCACATGCTTCAAAATGAAGGAAGAGATCAAGAAAGGGATGAGGTACTGAGAGTGGCTGGGTTTTATACCCTTTGTTGGGATTTGAATTGGAGCTTGCTTCTAATTGGTTGTCAGACTCCCATGGGGCCATACAGGGGCAACTCTGTAGGCTGTCCTGAGTTTCAGGTTTGGTTGAGCCTTGCTGGATGATGCACTGAAAGGGCTTTTGGCAATTGCTATAGCTTTACCTGGAGATCTTTGTTATGTAAAGTATTCTGGCCCAGGCCTTAATGGCCCACCCATTAACAAAGGTGGGGTGAGTTTCTACTTCTGAGGTGAATTTCTGCTTCTGAGTTTCTATTCTTTTTAGGGGAAATATTCTGCCTTTTTAATATTTCCTAGGCTATTTCAATTTTCTAAGAGGGGGTGGGTGCTCCCATGCTCTGTTCCTTTTCTTCCAGAGCCCCGAGGAGCCTTAGGGGAGCAAAAACTCCTCCACCCAGAGGCTTCTCTGGGGCTAGGAAGCTCTCAAAATGGAGCTTGGAGGGGTGCTGTGCGCCCCTCTCATACTCTGTTCCTTTTCTTCCAGAGCCTCAGAGGAGCTTTAGGGGAGCAAAAATGACTCCACCCTGAAGATCCTCTGCGGCTAGGAAGCTCTCAAAAATGGGTGGGGTCTGCAAAAAAAGCCACGCCCACCAAGCCACACCCACAGAACCGGTAGTAAAAGTTTTTGAATCCCACCACTGCCTGAGATAGATCATTTGATACATTTTATATGACTAAGTGCCTCTCTCCTGTCATTCCATGTGGTAGCTACTGAGATCCTATAGATGGCACTAGATGCTAGCAGCAAACTGCAGCTGTCTAGAAAACCTATATGGGGCCTCTTGGCTACTGGCATGATCTCATTCCCTATATCGGTGAAGGTGGAAAGTCCCTAACTTTTCAGACATATAGGTGATCTCATTTTACTAACATCACCACTAGTCTTAAGGATTGGTTGGGAGGTTGTACCAATGTGGATGGGAGTTTTCATCCATGTGGGATCTATTCTCCAGTCTGGATGCTGTACCTATGTTGCCTTTGTCTTCTTGTAAAACCCTACAAAAGCAATAAATGCTATGTATGTAGCCAGACATCTTTGCACACTGAAATGACTGGTTATTGAATTCCCTCAAGTGGCACCCGAAAAGGGACAACAACAACAACCCTCCGGGATAGGCAACAGCCAATGTACTTGCTACCGTCTGGATATAGACCCCAAGGTGCACCTTCGTCTTACGAGACCCCTCAGTGGTAAGTATGGGTTGCAATCTATCTCATCAACAGCATAAGCATGTACAGGAACTAAGATTCCTGTTACACAAATCAGGTGTTACAGTGTCTGAGGGGGACATAAGGAAGCTGGTTGAGGAGATAGGGAAACATTGTCCCTGGTATCCTGAGTGTGGGATGCTCAGGTTTACAGATTGGATAAAGATAGGGCATATTTTACATCTTGAACCCAGGGCTCCAGTTAAGATATTACATCGATGCTATCAATGCTGTCTGTTAGGGATAACATTGTTTACCCTAACTGGTTTAGGTAAAATAATAAATATGTTATCATGGTTTGTTAGTTAAAGTGTCTGTAACTTTAACTGTAAGACTGTAATTAAGGGAGTGGTTGTAAAAGCACCATAAAAGAAGCAAGGCACGGCAGCTTGCTCTCTCTGGCTTTATGATCCCTAATTACTGGATAGACTGAAGACTGCGTTTTTCTCCTACTGGAAAGGGAGAGAGAAAGGACTGATTTATTTGTAAGTGAACTGACATTGGATATTCTACACGGACTTTGCTAATTGAATATCCTTGAATGGACTGACTAAAAACGATACATGACTCATGGACTGTTATTTTGACTATGCTGTAAAACTCTAAGTGGAATAAACTATATTTTTGATAACACAAGCATATCTGTTATTTTTACTGTATGTTAACTAACATACAAACTTATCTCACACATTTATCTGTGTGCCTATCTGACTAACGCTGCACATTCTGTTTAGCTTGTCTCCTTAACCCTGGTTGGGGAACACAGGCTTAACACTGTCAAGCAATGGAGCAATTTGGCTCTGATATCTCAACAGGGCAAAGACTAACTACAAGCCCTCCTCCTGATTATGATCATGTAAAAATTGTCACCCCAAAATTAGTTCCAATTGAACCTACAGCTCCTTCTGAAGAGATTAAATCTTTTGCTTCTTCCCAGTCTACACCCCCATAAGGAAAATATTGGAAGAACAATTAGACAAAGATGGGGGGGGGTGTAGAAGAAATCATAGATATGCTTTCCATGTGTCCTGTGCATGCTACGGGACAAGTGGATCAAAATGGAGCTCAAATAGTAGAATATTGCCCTCTGTCATATGTAATTTTAACAGAACTAAGAAAAGGAATTAGAGATATGGGATTGGGAAGTACTTATGTGCAGGGAATGTTAGAAGCTACTATGAGAAATCATATTTTAGTGTCTGAAGATTGGAAAACTACCTTTCGTATGTTGTTGACTCCAGCTCAATATGTAGTTTGGGACAGTGAATTTAGACATCAATGTGCTGTGCGTGCTCAGCATTCGGAGGGGGGACGGGACGGGACAGGACACTTTTATTCCTGAGCAATTGTATGGATCTGGCAATTTTGCTCCAGTTGATAATCAGATTGTTTTACCAGCTGCCATTTTACAGGTTTCTTCTGAGTGTGCCTCTTGAGCATTCTCAAAAGTGCCTGTTTCTGGCAAGCCTCATCAAGCTTTCTCTAACATCAGACAGAAAGCTACAGAGGCATATCCTTATTTTATTAACAGATTACAGGATGCTTTACAGTGGCAGATAGATAATCCTGAGGCTCAGCATGAATTATTAATGAAGCTGGCAAAGGAAAATGCTACTTCTGAATGTCGCAGGGCAATTATTGGTCTGGGAACTAACCCTGATTTGGCAGAAATGATTAAAGCATATCAAGACGTAGTAGGCACAGCCTCTTATCAAGCTAATTTATTGGCTGCTGCTTTATCACAAGGCAGTAAGAGCAAATCTCAAGGAAATTGTTATAATTGTGGTAAACCTGGTCATTTTAGAAGAGAATGTTGGAATCAAGGGGGAGGTATGTTTCACTCTCCTTTCCATCAGAGGTGAAACCGAAATATAAATGCCCAAAGTGTCAGAAAGGTTATCATTGGGCAAGTGAATGTTGGTCGGGAAATGGCCAACCGGGCCGGTCTCTGGCCCCAGTCCAAACAGAGGCAATAAATCAACAATAGAAAATACTCCTGCAGCCACAAAAGGTAGTGCTGGTATTGATTTGATATTGCAGGAGGAAGTGAATTTTAAATTTCCTGGGGAGGTTCAAATAGTTCCATCACAATTATCAGGCCCCCTGCCTCAAAATTATGGAGGGCTTGTCCTCCCCCGGTCAAGCATGGTGTTATATATTTACATACTCACCTTGGATTGGTCAGTCTGGATGGTGGGAAATTCGAAGAACCGTCATTGGCCACGAGCCGCAAGCAGCCCGCTATAAAGAAGGCTGCTGTGGTTCCGCGGTTGTTCAGTTCTAGACAAATAAAAGAGAACAAAGGATCAACTGGGTCTTGAGTCGTCATTTCCCACAACGCAACACTGGTGACGAAGGTGGGATACTGAGACAAAGGAGACCAGTTGTGCATGTGGCAATGAGAACCAAGCGAGACGAAATGGCTGGCAGCAACTCGCCACCCACACCATTCAACCCAGCAACTGAAGACTGGGAATCTTACATCGACCGATTCCTCATGTTTCTAGAAGGGAAAGAGCTCCAAGGAATATCTGAAAATAGGAAGAGAGCTGTTTTCCTCACCCACTGTGGCCCCACAGTGTTCAAAATGGCAAAGGCATTGGCAGCAACCCACGATGTAAAAAAAATGGCGTGGACAGACTTAGACAAATTACTGCGAGCCCATTACGCACCAACCGTTTCATGCCTCATCAAAAGACAGGAATTTTATAAGTGTGACCAAAAGGAAGGTGAGAGCATAGGAGATTTTGTCGCAGCACTAAGAGACATTAGCGGAGTGTGTGAATTCCTAAACATGGACGAGGCCATGAGGGACCACGTGGTCCTTGGGTTGAGAGACCTTACACTACAAAGTTGATTGCTGACAAGACCTAAAATAACAGTAACGGAGGCAATAGAAGAAGCCACCGCGGCGGAAGCAACACAGAAATTGGCGGCCGCCATGCGACAAATGAATAAGTTAACAAAGGAAAACCCGAAAGACACTAGCCAAACTCAAGACAAGAAACCAGAGGAAACTCAAAAGCTCACCACCACGACACACCACGAGGACATTGAATCCCTATCAGAAGACGACGAGGAAGAAGAAGAGGTAAATCAACTCTGGTCGGAAAAAGGTAGATGGGAGCGAAGGGAAAGGAAGTCAGAATTCCGTTGTGCCGGGTGCAGAGGAGACCATCCATGTTCCGAATGCCATTTTTTCGATGCCATTTGCAGGTATTGTGAACGGCGGGGACACATAGCTAGGGCATGCCGAAACAAAAATAACTATAGCCCTAGACAAAGATGGAATACCCCCCCCCCCAGGGAAAGAGAAAGGCAAACAGGGAGCCATTGGAGTCAAGAAAGCAGAAACAAGCGGTGGAAGGAAGCCAATAGAAAAGAGGAAACACATCAAACAATAACTATCGGACACTCAAGCTCAATCAATGTGAAAAAGGTACATGTGCAAGTCACCATAGAAGGTCAGCCATGTGAGATGGAGGTGGATTCCGGCTCGTATTTATTAATGGTATCGTGGAATACCCTCAAAGGTCTAATACCCGATATAAAAAAGAGAGAACTAGAAATACAAAAACTCACACTAAAAGACTACCAGGGAAACAGAATTCCTGTAGTAGGAACCGGACATTTCAAAATTAAATTCAAAAAATACCCAAAAGTCCTTCCACTAACCATAGTCGACCAGGATCAACCCAGTCTACTGGGACTTGAATGGTTTGCACCATTAGGAATCGGAGTAACCAGAATAAACAACATTACTGAGACAGACTGGGAAGAGAACCTGATGCAAGAATTCCAGGACGTCTTCAATGGAGAACTGGGCAAGTACCAAGGGTCCCCTATCTCCTTTAATTTGAATCCAAATGTAGCCCCAATAAAGTTAAAGGCGAGGCGAGTTCCTTTCGCGTTAAAACCAAAAATTGATGAACAATTAGATAAAATTATCACACAAGGGGTATTAGAACCAATAGACCATGCAAGGTGGGAAACCCCAATTGTTACTCCTATTAAACCAGATGGGTCCGTACGCATCTGCGGAGACTACAAGGCCACCCTCAACCATGCGCTACAACAAAGCGCATACCCAGTGCCAGTGGTACAGCACCTATTACATTCTTTGGGGGGGAGGTAGAATCTTCGTGAAATTGGACCTTGCGCAAGCCTACCAACAATTGCTAGTTGACCCAGAAACAGTGGAAGCACAAACAATTGTGACTCACAGGGGGGCATTCAAATGCAACAGACTGCAATTTGGAGTTAGCGTGGCCCCAGGGGTATTCCAGAGCTTAATGGAACGCCTATTGCAGGGAATCAAGGGGCTGGTACCATACTTTGATGACGTATTAGTATCAGCCAGGGACAAAGAACAACTGAAAGATCGCCTGAGGGAGGTCTTACAAAATTGTAAAGAGGCGGGACTTAAAGTTAAAAAAGAGAAGTGCCATTTAGCCACTGATAAGGTTGAACTCCTGGGATACCTCATAGACAAAGAAGGGATCCACCCCACTGAAAACAAAATTAGAGCAATAAAGGAAGCTCCCAGACCCGAAAATAAAACAGATTTACAAGCCTTTTTGGGACTTATTAATTTTTACAATGTATTTTTGCCACAGAAAGCAACGATAGCGGAACCACTACACAGGTTGCTTGATAAGAAAGCTACCTGGACCTGGGGGCGACGAGAAGAAACCACATTCCAGGAAATAAAAGACTTACTTACATCAGACTGTGTGCTAATACAATACAGCAAAACCCTGCCACGAACATTAACCTGCGAGGCATCACCATTCGGCATCGGTGCCATACTCAGCCACATATTACCTGATGGAAAAGAAGCACCTATCTCATTCTACTCAAAAGCCCTATCAAAGACGGAACGGAATTCCAGCCAATTGGATAGAGAGGCATTGGCCGCAATAACAGGAGTCAAACGGTTCCACGAGTACATCTATGGCAGAAAATTTTCCCTTGTCACAGATCATAAACCTCTTTTAGGAATCCTCGCAGGGAATAAAGCCACACCTAATATACTGTCACCACGGATGACAAGGTGGTCCGAATTCCTCGCTGCATACAACTACAACTTGATCTACCGACCAGGAAAGAACATAACACGCGCTGACACCCTGAGCTGTTCTCCCCTACCTGAGTTAGAAGAAGATCCTGCACCAACCGCATCAACCCTGCAAATAGAGATGTTGGCAAACCTACCCATAACAGCAACAGACATTGCTAGGGAAACCGCGAGAGACAGAAACCTGGCGCAGATTTTAAATTGGGTAGGTAAAGGGTGGCCAGAGACCACAAGTGACGAGACTGTTAAACCGTTCCGGAATAGACAAACAAAACTATCTATCTTAAAAGGATGTGTACTATGGGTGGGATAGGGTGATCATACCAGACAGATTGAAGGAACAAATACTTGAATTACTGCATGAGGGTCACCCAGGTATTGTCAGAATGAAGTCCCTGGCTAGGAGTTATGTATGATGGCCAGGGATGGATAAGGATATTGGGGAAAGGGTAGCAACATGCAAACGATGCCAAGAATCTAGACCTGCACCCCCTTCTGCACCTGTACTTGACTGGGAAACACCTAGGGGGCCATGGTCTAGGATACACATTGATTTTGCAGGACCAACTAAAGGACACACGTTCTTAATAGTGGTAGATGCTTACTCAAATTGGCTGGAGGTAAGCGTTATGCACTCAACCACAACAGAAGCTATTATTAGACAACTAAGGAAACTGTTTACAACACATGGATTGCTGGATTTAGTTGTATCCAACAATGGACCGCAATTCACGGCACTGACATTTGAGAGGTTTCTAGCCGAACAAGGGATAAGACACGCACTGACAGCGCCGCCTCAGCCAGCTACGAACAGACAGGCAGAACGCATGGTCCGTTATACTAAGAAAAGACTACACAAATTGGGAACTGGAGATATACAGGAAAACATATATAAGCTACTGAGCATACAACACATTACACCAAACACCACAACAAATAAAAGCCCAGCAGAACTATTAATGGGAAGAAAACTAAGATCTAACCTAGACAGATTACATCCCACATATAGCCCTGAAAAGCCAACAGACTCCTCCAGCAAGTGCCGCACATTCAAAACAGGGGACCTAGTCTATGCAAAAAACCTCACAGGGGAACCATTGTGGATACTGGCAACAATAACCCAAATAACAGGACCCCGGTCATACAGAGTAGAGACAGAAGATGGAAAGAGCTGGAGGAGACATATAGACCAACTCACATCAAGGGTCACACTGACAAAGACTAACAACCAGGAGGAAGAAGGGGGAGAACTTACACAAGAACAAGAATCACCTCAAATATTACACAAAAATAACCAAACCAGATAGGGGGGAGACCCCTCAAACACAAACAAGAGGGGAGAGGGAGACACTCCACAAGCACGAGAAGTAACAAAACAAACCCTAACAATGATACAACAACCAATAACAACAACACAACAACCAATACTAAGATTAGCCCCGATTGCAATCATGTACCTGAACCCATGGAAGAAGAAGATAACCTGGGATGACTGGAGCAGGCTTTGGAAAACCATCATGAAGCCACTCCTGGCAGGAGCAGCCGAGCCGACTCAACCAGCCCCAAAAGGCCAGACGGGAGCGGCATGGCTGACTCTACCTTCCAAGAGGTTCCGGAGAAGAGGACGGGAGGAACAGCAAACCCATCCAAGCAGTCCGAAGACAAGACCACGAGTGAACTGCACAGGTCCAGTCGAACCCATACGAGCCCCACCTATTTACATGACTACGTAACAGGGGAGGCCTGATTGGTTGGACTGGACCACATGGGGAGGGGTGTTATATATTTACATACTCACCTTGGATTAGTCAGTCCAGATGGCGGGAAATTCAAAGAGCCGTCATTAGTCACGAGCTGCAAGCAGCCCGCTATAAAGAAGGCTGCCGCGGTTCCATGGTTGTTCAGTTCTAGACAAATAAAAGAGAACAAAGGATCAACTGGGTCTCGAGTCGTCATTTCCCACAATGCAACACATGGGAAAAAAAGGTATTTTTGTTATTCCGGGAGTGATAGATTCAGATTATACTGGAATCATTTATGTCCAATTGTGGACTAATTTTCCTCAAATTTTCCCCATTTATTCTAGCCCTGCTCAACTCCTGCATTTGCCTTATTTTGTCCCGGCAGAGGGAGAGCCAAAAGATAGAGGGAAAGGAGGTTTTGGTTCTACAGACCCAGCCACTTCCATCATAGCTGCCATCACTACCCCAATTACATTTCAACAGCCCTGTCAGATCATTGTGTTGCAGGGTAAGCCCTTTGAGGGAATTTTAGACACTGGAGCGGATGTTTCGGTGATTTGTGCCAGGCAGTGGTCTGATGCCTGGCCAATTGAGCCCTGTCCAAGGGTGTGGGGTGTGGGGGGTTGTCAATGTGCACGTCAAAGTGCACAATTTATTTCAGCTCATTTACCTAATTCAGATTTGGTTATACAGGTCCGTCCTTTTGAATTTGATATTCATGTCAGCCTCTGGGGACATGACCTGCTCAGTAAATTGGGAGCCACCCTTACTCTGGAAGACTGAGGCTACTGCCCTTCCATTGAATTGGCTGGTTACAGAACCAGTATGGATTGATCAATGGCCCCTGTCACTTGAAAAATTAATGGCTCTTCATCAGTTAGTAAGTGATCAACTGCTTGCTGGTCATATTGTCCCTTCCAAAGGCCCATGGAATAGCCCTGTATTTGTTATAAAAAAGAAAAGTGGCAAAATGTGTTTATTACATGATTTAAGAGCCATAAATTTATGTATTCAACCTATGGGCCCCCTGCACTGTGGGACGCCTAACCCTAATTTGATTCCTCAAGATCATGAAGTATTGGTAATTGACTTAAAGGATTGTTTTTTTTCTCTCTCTTCCTTTATGCCCCTCTGATCAAGAAAAGTTTGCATTTACTGTGCCTGCAGTGAATCATTCAGAACCTAATCAACTTTATCATTGGACAGTTTTGCCACAAGGCATGTTAAATAGTCCTACATTATGTCAGCTTTATGTTGCTGCAGCTTTAACTCCTTTTCGCAAACGTCATCCATTAGTTTTAGTCTATCATTATATGGATGATATTTTAATTGGAGCATGAGAGATACAACCAAATTGGCTTTCTGAACTAAAAAATGATCTAAGTGTCTATGGATTGCAAATTGCTCCAGAAAAAGTGCAGCTGCACTCTCCTTATCTTTATTTAGGACATAAAATGTTACAATCTTATTCTGCTCCAGCTTTTCCTCTTTTGAAGTTACCTAAAGTTATTTATTTGGTTAATTTGCAACAATTGCTTGACACCCTTAATTGGGTTCGTCCATATTTTTCTTTACCTACACATTTTCTTAGTCCATTATTTGATTTATTAACTAAAGGAAAACAACCTGAAGATCTTATTACAGTTACACCTGCTGCTCTTGCTGTGGTTGAACAGATTAATAACATATTAAGTACTCAGTTTGTAGATTGCATTCCTCATCGAAATTGTCAGCTAACTCTTTTGATCTTTCCTACTAATAAAATACCTACAGGAATGTTAGCTGTGTTAGAAGAACAAAAAGTATATTGTATTGAATGGCTTTATTTACCTCATACCCCTTCTCAAAATGTTTTACCATTTATTCAAACTATTTCTGAACTGTTAATTTTAGGACGAACTTGAGCTTGTTGAAGAAATGGAACTGATCTTATAAATATTATTCTTCCTATTCCAAAGTCTGATTTTCAATTTTATTTTCAGAATAACTTATCTCTTCAATGTGCTTTAACTGACTATGTAGGCTGTATTGCATATCATTTGCCTAAAGATCCTTGGCTTGCTTGCTTAATGACTTCTTCCTTTCTTGTCTGTCCACTACTTTCTCCTTCTCCATTGCCACAAGCTCCTACTGTTTTTTCAGATGGTGGTCAAACGAGAGGAGCGATTGCTTATCAGGACCCACATAATGATACCTGGAAAGTGTCCTACACTACCTCACCTCAATGTTCAGAATTATCTGCTGCTATTTTAGCTTTTCAAACCTTTTCTCAACAGCCTTTCAATTTAATCTCTGACTCTCATTATGTGTGTCAACTTATTTTTAATCTTCCAGGTGCTTATATTACGCCCAGGATTGATCCTAATCTCATGGCTTTGTTTTTAACTTTGCAGCAACTGCTCCAGGATCGAAAGCAATTCTATTATGTAGCTCATATATGTAGTCATTCCTCCCTTCCTGGACCACTTTCTGAAGGCAATAGTTATGCTGATGCTGCTGTTCATATTTTACCTACTTTATTTTCAGATCCTTTTTTCAGTCACTTTTTTCCATCAAAATGCTAGAGGCCGAGCACAAGCTTGTCATATTCCAATTGACCAAGCTAAACAAATTGTTTTATCTTGTCCCCAATGCTCTGGGGCCTCCCCATCTGGGGACACGGGAGTTAATCCTTGTGGTTTTGCCTCTAATCAACTTTGGCAAATGGATGTTACCCATGTTCCCTCTTTGGCTCCCTGGAAATATATTCATTTATCTATTGATACCTACTCAGGAGCCATTTGGGCCACACCTCAGCGAGGAGAAACAACTAATCATGTTATTTCACATCTTTATTTGGCTATTGCTGCCCTGGGCAAGCCCTCTTCTTTAAAAACTGATAATGGGCCAGCCTATTCTTCATCAGTTTTTTTGCAATTTTGTACCACCTGGAATATTGTTCTGACTCATGGTCTCCCCTATAATTCCTCAGGGCAGGCCATACTAGAACGCGCAAACTGGTCCTTTAAGGAGTGCCTCCAAAAACAAATAAAAAAGGAGGGATCATCTAGGGTCCCCAATTTGTCATGGGTAACACAACAGGTTAAAGAAGTATTATTTACCTTAAATCAATTGAATGTTTCTATTCAAAATTTGACTGCTTATCAGAGACACTTTCAACAGAAAACAAGCTTGACTCCCCCTCTGGTATATTATCGGGCCTTGCCAGACAAAACATGGCTGGGGCCAGTCCCCCTAATTACTTGGGGGCAAGGCTATGCTGCTGTGCTTGCTCCTACAGGACCTTTGTGGATTCCAGCTCGTTGTGTCCGTCCTGCCAAGGATGTCATAGCACCAGTCCCCAAATCCACTCCTGGAGATGGCAAGGATGACGATGCAAACAGCACAGCGTCCAATCCAATCCCACCATGCCAATTGTCCAGTGACATGGGGAGATGTCAAGACCTTGACTGCCAAAGTGCAGGCACTGTTACAACATCAGCAAGTAGAACAAACTCCCAAGAATTTATGCACTGCCATTTTTGTGGTTTTAACTGCAAATTCCTTAGCCATCATTTGCTTATGTTTAATTGTTCACAGCTGTCCTTTGGCACCAGTGGCTGTTATTCCACCAAAGCACTCACTTGAACAATGAAAGAAGCAAAACCTATGGGTACAATTAGCTAACATCACACAAAATTATGTCTTTTGTTTATCTGAAGCTTATGATATGGAAAATTTGCTTTCTACATGTTTAGTTACTGTTTGTACTCCTTCTGCAGTGATTCAAAACTTTACTGGCTTAAACACATATTTACTAAATGGAAGTTTTAACTATGGAACTGTAGCTAGTTGGGGATTTGCTGCATATTATCCACCCCTTGATGTGATTGCTTTGCATACTCAAGTGGTAGCCATTCCTGCAAATATAACTTGCGCAAAAGTAGTTAATTGTACATCTTCAAATAAAAAACCTCATTGTCATCGTATTAGCTCACCTACTTTAAACTGCACAGCTTTTGAAGAGTCTTCTATTCACTTTGCTCATGTTTGGCTGCTGCAAGGATGGTTTTTTACATGTGGTAAAGAAACTTTTAATAATATTCCTGCTGATATTAGTGAAGCTCAATGCTGCCTCAGCTGGCTGATTCCTGTTTTGCTTTCTAAACAACAACTTCATCATTCCAATCGTTCTCGACGAGGGATTACACTAGATGACAGTTGTGACTCTGAAGCAACCTTACTTAATAAAGCAGAATATGTAGCACTCACTGTGTCTATGGTGGGAGTGCCAGCACTTGCTGCCCATGATCATCTTAACATTAATTCTGTTGCATGTAATTTAGCAAAAACAATGCTACTTCTTCAACTATTTCAACAATCAACCATGAGATGCAAGAATTAAGAAAAGCTATTTTACAAAACCGTGCTGCTATAGATTATTTGCTTTTACGCCAACATTTGGGTTGTGAAAGTTTCCAGGGATTGTGTTGTTATAATCTTTCTGATGAATCGAGAAACATCCAGCATCAGCTTAATATTTTACGCAATTTGGCCTCAGATTTAAAAATGGATAATGTAGGATCTTGGTGGGAAGATTTTTGGGCTTGGCTACCTACAGGCTTAATGGGAAATATTTTACGCTATGCAGTTATTATTATTACTATTTTAATTAGTGGATGTTGTCTTATTCAATGTCTCCCTTCTCTTTGCAATATATGTATCACAGCTTTTCGTCCCAAACCCTCTCCTACATTGCCTAAGAGTCAAGTATATGCCCTATATAAACAACTGTAAGCATGCTCTTCTTATGATTATGAGTCCTCTCCTAACTCCTTTTAACTCTTTTGATGATTGTTCTTTCTCTAACAAAATAAAAAAGAGTGAAATGTGGCAGCTACTGAGATCCTATAGATGGCACTAGATGCTAGCAGCAAACTGCAGCTGTCTAGAAAACCTATATGGGGCCTCTTGGCTACTGGCATGATCTCATTCCCTATATCTTGGTGAACGTGGAAAGTCCCTAACTTTTCAGACATATAGGTGATCTCATTTTACTAACATCACCACTAGTCTTAAGGATTGGTTGGGAGGTTGTACCAATGTGGATGGGAGCTTTCATCCATGTGGGATCTATTCTCCAGTCTGGATGCTGTACCTATGTTGCCTTTGTCTTCTTGTAAAAACCCTATAAAAACAATAAATGCTACATATGTAGTCAGACATCTTTGCACATTGAAATGACTGGTTATTGAATTCCCTCAATTCCAAAGTTCCTTTTCATATGTTTCAAGTATTTGTGAAGCAACACCAGAGAGATAAAATACTGGACTACACATTGACCAGATTCACACTGCATGAGAAGTGATAATGTGACTCCTTTGTTTGGCCTAAAACAAGATTACTTGTTTAGCGAGCCAATTTTAACATAGTGGTTAAGATATACAAAGCCAGCTGGATGACCTTGGGTTAGTTACTCTCCCAGCCCAGCTCATCTTAGATAATTTTTGTTGTGGAGAAAATAGAAGGAGGAAATAGATATGCATCCGGGAGTTGCACAAAATAAATGCAAACAGAAACATAGTAAATAAATACAGGCAATCCTCAACTTACAACAGTTCATTTAGTGACCACTCAAAGTTACAACAGCACTGAAAAAAGTGATTTCAGGGATACAGTACACATATGGAGTTCTATGCAGACAGCTTATAATTTTGAATGCATTGATTCTACATCAATTCATTTTGTTTGTTTTGTGGTTTTATTGATTTTACATACTTTTAATTAGGGCTAATGTGGAAGTTATAGTCAGTGGTGGGATTCAAATACTTTAACAACTGGTTCTCTGCTCTAATGACCAGCTGAGTAGGCGTGGCTGGGTGGACATGTGATTGGGTGGGCGTGCCCAACTCAATATCACATCGAGTTGCACCTGGCCTGGCGCGGCCTCTCCTTGCCACGCCTTGCCCCTTCCCTCCCAGTCACTCCTTGTCACACCCGGCTTCGCCTCCCGGCCACTCGCCTCAAAGGCGTCAACATACCTATAGTTCTGTAAAAATGTTGTTCACCTTTTTTTGACTTTATTATCTGCATCTACATTCTGTAGATGTACTTTCATGGACCACTGATGCAACCCTGCCATACCCCTTTTTGTACCCTTACTGGGCCGGTTAAAGTCCCTTGAGGATTACACCTCACTTTCAAGGTGGAATTAGCATGATTAGCAAATTAGCAAAGTAATTGCCTTTCAAGACATCCCAAATTGACTTTCTGAGTGGTTCCGAGTGGCCATAAAAGTTGATGGGGCATTACGTACTAACGATATGAGAAAACCGTTGGGAGCCAAAGAGAGAGCGCAGCCAGATCAGAGACCACCCAGCCAACGGGACACCGCACCACCACTACCAGCCCCGAAACCAGCCCTCTCACGAAGTGCATTTAAATGTTACTGATGTGGGGGAGTAGGGCATATGGCAATGGCGTGCACAACCCCAGACCTGAAACCAAGTCTGGAACCAACCCGCAGAGCATGACCAGAACGGGGCCCCAGACATGCTACCAAGGCATCCCAGATGTCCCTTCAGGTGGCAGAGGTCCCTCCCCACCCAGCCGAAGGGGGAGCAACCCCAGGCAACTGTGATCAATTGCTGGATTCTTATGACAGTGAGGACGAGGGTGAAAATGACCCGATGGTGAGTGGACCGGTTCCCCCTTTCATCTTCCCAATACGGCTCACAGCCCCAAAGACAGGGAATAAGGGAGTTTTCCAAGCCTTAATAGATTCAGGCTGAACTAGGTGCCTGATCAACCTAACAACGGTCCTGAAACTGGGGATCAGAGAGAAAAAGCTGACCCACCCAGTCTGGTTCGAACAAGTAAATGGCTCCCTGTTGGGAGGAGCCTATGCCACTCACTTAACCGAACCAGTGAGACTAGAGCTAGCGGATCACTGGGAAGCCATTCAATTCATAGTGGCTCCCAAAATGACAGATGCAGTCATACTGGGGCTTTCCTGGCTAGACAAGTGGGACCCGACCATCTGGTGGCAAGGGGTTAGCTGCAGACTGAGGATAGTGAAGGGACCCCAACCCCTTCCTCACCATCAAATAGAAGCACCGCCCACACAGAGAACCCTTCCAGAGGGTTCACCAGAACAACTGGCAGCCACCTCTGACAGAACCCCAGAGGTCGGACAGATCCCAAGAGAATATTAAGACCTTGCAGAAGTATTCAGCGAGACCATGTGTGACATCCTACCTCCCCACCATGAGACAGACTGTGCCTTGGAAATCATTCCTGGGGCAAAGCTACCAAAACCCAAAATGTACACCATGATGCCCTGGGAAATGCAAGAAATGCACAAATATATAGACAAAAACTTAACAAGAGGGTACATCGAGCCAGCCAAACCATGAGTTGCAGCCCCAGTCCTGTTCAAAGAAAAAAAGATGGAACTATGTGATTATGCATGGACTTTAGAGCGATCAATTGACTGTGCGTACACAATCTATACCAGGGGTCGCCAACCTTTTGGACCTCAGGGACCAAAGAAGAAAGAACCAGTACTGAAGCATCCTGACCCCGAACAACCCTTCATCGTTCAAGCAGACACCAGTGATGTGGCAGTGGGAGCAGTGTAACTCCAAAGAAACAACCAAGGGACAACCAAGGAAGCCTACGGCCCTGCACCTACACCTCCTGCAAACTCATGGACACAGAGAGACAATGGGCTGCATGGGAAAAAGAGGCTTGCTCAGTGAGATGGGCACTGCAAACCTGACGTCACCTGCTGGAAGGGGGGTAAAGACCATTTGAAGTCTGGACCGACCATAAAAACCTGGAAGCCCCTAGGATCCCGTGAAAATTATCACCCAAGCAACTCCGATGGGCTCAATACATCAAACAATTCGACTTCGTGCTAAAACACATCCGGGGGGGAGGAACTTTCTGGCTGACACCCTCTCCCACATGCCCCAGTACAAATGTGAAAGGGAAGAGGTCATAAACGCCATCATCCCCCCTGCCCAAATAGCTGCCCAAGTAACCACCAGACGACAACGCTGTGATCAGCAAGACCAACCCGCAGATGACCTAACTACGAAACTCAAAACCAAACTACTAGCAGACCCCTGGTTCCGGGACAATCAACACACCTTGACAAAAAGTGATAACCTGGCATGGAAGGGGACAAAACTCTATGTCCCAGAATCCCTATGCACCCTAGTTCTTCAGAGAAGCCACGATGCCAAACCGGCAGGCCACTTTGGGTTCTTAATGACTTTACACTTGGCTCGGAGGCAGTTCTGGTGGCCTGGCATAAAGAAAGACATAGACAGTTATGTGAAAAGTTGCGCCATCTGTGCCACAATGAAAAAATGACCAGGAAAACCCCTTGGACTGCTACAAATGGTAGCAGAGCCAACGAGGCCATGGGAGGAGATTGCAATGGACTTCATAGTGGAGTTGCCAAAAAGTGGTGGAAACATGGTGATCTGGACTGTAATAGACTTATTTTCCAAACAGGCGCATTTCATACCTTTTAGCGGACTACCTTCAGCCCGCCAGTTAGCCAAGCTGTACCTGAAGCACATCTACCACCTGCATGGAGTACCACGGAGATTTATCTCAGACAGAGGGGTCCAATTCACAGCCAAATTTTGGAGGGAGTTCCTGCAATCTATTGGGTCGTCCCAGGGTCTTAGCTCGGCCTTTCATCCAAGCATCAAAGGGGGGGGGGGCAGAGAGATTGAACACCATGGTAGAGCAGTATCTGAGGTGCTACGTGAATTATCAGCAGTCCAATTGGGCGGACCTCCTGCCTTTCGCAGAGGTCGCATACAATAATGCTGTTCACAGTAGCACGGGACTAACTCCCTTCAAGGTAGTGAGAGGCACGGACTTCGTCCCATGCCTGAGTATCCAAGGGACCCCCTCCTCAGTCAGCCTGACCGATTGGATTTCAATGCTGAAAGCAACTTGGGAGAATGTCAAAAAAGCACTGGCAAAAGTGGCACAGACCTATAAGAGACAGGGAGACAAACACCAAGCCCCACAATGACCATTCCAGTTGGGGGAGAAGGTCTATCTCTCCACCAAATATCTGAGGTTAAGACTCCCTTGCAAGAAATTGGGGCCAAAGTTCATGGGACCATTCCCCATAGTAAAGATCATCAACCCAGTCATGGTGCAATTGAAGTTGCCCCGATTGTTAGGGAAAATACACCTGGTATTCCATAGTAGCCTATTAAAACCCATGGTTGGATCAATGCTGAGGCCCCTACCTCATGAGCCCCCAGTTCCCATGGTCATAGGAGGCCAAACCCATTATGAGGTGCAGCAAATCCTTGATTCGAGGTGGCACAGGAGACAACTCCAATATTTAATCAAATGGAAGGGCTACCCCTTATCAGAGGCATCATGGGTAAAAAGTAGGAATGTCCAAGCTGATCGCCTTGTAGTAAGGTTCCATGCAGAAAATCCAACCAAGCCTGGGTGTCAGGCTTTGCAAAATGCCTCGCTTGACAGAATCTGAAGCTTAGGGGAGTGAGGGAGATGGAGCGGAGGAAGCAAACAACCCTGCTGGATAACGTTAGATAATGATTGATAATCTAAGTTGAGGAGGGGAACTCAGGAACTTATTTACATGTCCATGATCAGCTATGAAGAATTGGCAATGAACAACACCAGGGCAATAAATCCACAAAGAGAGGGAGTAGGGATGATGGCATTTATCAGCATGTAACATTAAACCAGATGAAGGATTAAGGAGGGTGACCGCAGGAATGGGAGGCATACAGGGTAGCTGGGAATCGCGGGTAGTTAGGATGCAATGTAGGCTGTCACATTGTAAGGTTAATAGGGTAATTGGGAAGTAAGTGCAGGGTGGAGATAGACTGCAATTAGGTGGGTGGGGTAAAGGGTTAAATTACAATGAAAGAAAATTGATTTCAGTGCTAACCTTGTTCGGTTTATCTGTGCTTGCTGGTTACTGTGCTAGGAACAATAAAAAAGAATTACAAACTGCTCAGTTTGTAACTTATTGCCTACGCTCTACAGAATCACGGCTAAGACTGGAGGGGTTTCATGAGCATAACCTTCCATATCTGCAATCAAATTGATTTTGTGTGTGTTGTACAGGTCACCTTCAAGAAGTGAGGGGAGCTGAATGCCAACTCATAAAACATTTTGTATACATGTTTTATAGTTGACAACAGAAAGAAGGGGGGGAGTGAAACACAGTGTGAAATCAAAAGTACATTCCATTCATATTTTCTTCTGATTAGATGGCTGAAGCTTCTACTGCAAAAGAAATCTAATTGGAGAGCATGATTGATGACTCTTGGCTATGGATATTTTTTCGTTGGATGATACACCCAGAGGGGTGGGGTGGGGAAGCAGGATCAATGGTGACAGTGAATTACGTATCTCAGAGTTGGCTACGCCCAGATTAGTGCTGGATGTAGAATGTTACCTTCAACTAAATCCTCTTTAGTTTTGGGAGTGTGGCTCAAGGCTCATGATTTAATTGGAGTAACTGCTGGAACCCTGACACACTATTTACTAGGCTGCAATTATCGAACTGTGTTAAGAAAGTGACGGACACAAGAGAGCGGCTGGAGTAACAGAGGCAGCAAGCATCCATTGAAGAGAATAAATATTACTCAGCAACTTGTCAGTAAGATAAGAGAACTGAGCTGGTGGAAACCTCCTGTGAGGTGTGCAATATCTGTTGAACTATTGGATTACTGAATTTTCCTTCTATTTGTCTTTTGCTCACCTTCCCTTCCCTCTTTGACAATGAGTTTTAAAGAATTATTGAAATAAGTATTTACAGTTCTATAAATTTGCTAATAGAGTGATTTTTAGAAAAATATTTTATACAAATTAAGAGTAGATTATTTTAGTAAATTGGATTAAGGACTTAAACCCTAATAATTTATATAGTGCTTAAATTAATTGTAATTAATTTACCTCTATTCAATTAACTGTAGCTATATTAAGGGTCTATATTTGTATTGATATACTTATATTTAGATTTTTACATATACTGATTCATATTTAAGTATTTAAATTATTTTTTTACAGTTTATATATCGATTTATCTATTTATATACCTGTATATTTATACATTCATATATTTATATAGTAGTACATATTTATATATCTCAATAAGTTGAACATTTAAAATTATCAATAGAGGGGATAAATGTTGATGATTATGGTAGATTTGGGATAACTGTAATTATTTGAATAAGTACTTTAATTCTTTAACAAAAAAACAAAAAAAAGGAGAGAGGTTTTAAATAGGAAAGCTAAGAATTTTAAGAGCTATAATCTCTAGTACTATAACTATACCAGCAACTAGTGTTTAGTGAGAATACCCTTGTTTAATGCTGATTTGGGACAATATTTATAGTATCTTAAGAAAACAGACAGAAAACTGAACAACTGAAAAACAACAACTGAAAAACAGAACCCTGCCTCAAACAGCAATATACAAACGACATTACTTACCTTACAGGAATTGATGTTGAAGCTCCAAGAAACAATGATAAAGAACCATACAAAAATGAGAGCTGATATAAATGAAATTAAAGAAATGGGAAATTTAAAAAGTGAAATGAAGTCAGATATATCCAAATTAGATGAGAAAGTAGGTTCAATCCAACAGGCCTTAGAAAAAAATGAACATACAATAAAGGAAGTTGAGAAAAGAACGGAACAAATGAAGAAGAGACTGGAACTAGTGAGTCAACAAATGAAAACAATAGGTAAAGAAATGGAAGACTCCCTGATCCATTTAGAGATGAACCGAGCAGCGTCGTATCTCAGATTCCAAAACGTTGTAGAATCTAAAGACAAAGATCTGGAATTGGTGATGGCAGAAATTCTGGCAGAAGCGTTAGAAAGAGACAAAAATGAAATGTTGAATGAAATGGATGACATCTATAGGGTGAGTACAATCTACGCTAGATGTCATAAACTGCTGAAAGAAGTCCACATAAGATTCACAAGAAGAAAGGTCCAGGACATCATATACAAGATAACCAGAGACGAACTGGTCACTTATAAAGGAAAAGAGATCCAGATACTAAAACAGATCCCAAGAAGGGTGAGGGAGCAGAGACGGGATTATAGATTCTTGGCTGCACAACTAAATAAGAGAGATATTCTATTTCGATGGCTGATCCCAGACGGGGTGTTAGTCAAATGGGAAGAGAAAAGAATTAAAATCGATACCCTAGAGAAAGTGCAAGATCTTTATGACCAATTAGTAGGTCCTGACTACCAAAGCAGCAAGGAAGAACTGGAATCAAACACCCAAGAGGAGCAGGAGCAACAAGGGAATAAAGAGGAAGATCAAAGAGCAGAAAAAAGAGATCACCAACAACAAGAACGGGAAGACTTAAAAACAACAAGTAGGACACAAAGAGAGATAAGGGTGAGTAGACGAGAAAGAGCTAGGTACAATTAAGAGAATGGGAGAATAAGTGAAACTGCTATCCATCAATATTAATGGTTTAAATTCAGCAATAAAGAGAAAAAGAATATTTGCAAAATTAATTAAACAAAAAGTAGATATAATATGTTTACAGGAAACCCGTGTTCAAAAAGCAGATGAAAAATATCTAGTGTCCCAAATTAGGGAAATTATATACTGCACCAGCAGACTTAAAAAAAAGAGAAGGGAATAGCTGTTTATATTAAAGAAGATATAAAAACAAACTTAATCTTTGTAGACCCATATGGAAGAATTTTGATGATGTAAGTGTGGATAGCCCTTAAACCGGTATTATTAGTGGTAATTTATGCACCTAATGATAATCAATAAAAATTTTACAAAATGCTACAAGAAAAAAATATTGAATAGGAACAGATAAATATTTGTATTATAGGAGATTATAATGCTATAACAGACTATCAAAAAGATTATAGTGGTGAAAAGAAAAAAGGGAAAAAAGAAGAGAGCTACCAAAGGCATGTCTTGAAATGATCACAGAGTTAAATTTGACAGATGTTTCGAGGAAATTAAATCCAGAAAAACAACAATTTACCTTTTATTCTAATCCACATCAATCATGGTCACATATTGATATGGCTTGGATGGGTGCAGAAATAGGAAGAGATGTGTAAAATATAGAGATACTACCAAATTTTTGGGCTGACCACAATCCACTCAAAATAAGTTGGAAAGGTAGGGGAAAAACAAGAAGATTATTAAAAGATATGGAATTTGTTAGGAAACTTCAAGAAGAATTTACCCTTTTCTTTAAGGAAAACAATAAACAACATACATCTATGCAAAACTTATGGGATACTATGAAGGCAGTCATCCGAGGGACCATAATATCTTATGCAGCAAAAAAGAATAAGGAAAGATGTGCTCAACAAAACAATCTGCAGGAAACAATTAAAAAAACAGAGACTCAACTACAAAGTACATCACAAAATATTAAAGTAAAAGAACAATTGTCTTTGAATAAACATAAACTTAATCTAATGGAACAAGAAGAAATGGTCAAAAATCTAAAAGCAGCTAAACAAACATTTTTGAACAGGCAAATAAACCAGGAAGATGGCTCTCCTATAGACTTAAGAAAGAGAAAGAAAAAAGAACAATTTATCAATTACAGGATGAAAACAGAGAATATCAACATACAAGAGAAATAAAGAAAGAGATTGTACACCAATATTTTGAAAATTTGTATAAAAGGGAGGAGGTAGATGAAGATCAGATAAGAGATTACCTGACAGAGGAAAGGGGTCTAATAATAGCAGAAGAGCTGAAGGGAAATCCAATTAGAGATATAACTATAGTAGAATTGGAACAGGCATTTTGGAACCAGAAAAATAACAAAACATCCAGATCTGAAGGTCTCCCAGGAGAATTTTATAAAATAATGGAAGAACAAGTAGGACCACTGATGGTAGATCCATATAATGAAGTTCTGATAGAAGCCAAGATGCCAGATTCGTGGAGGGACGCACTTATTTCACTGGTTGTGGGAGGAGCTGCTGGCTGCTTGTGAAGGAAGCAGAGGGTGAGTAGAAAGGAGAAAGATTGTGGCCATATAATCATATAACTATAAACCAAGAATACCAATAATACATTTAGGGTAAGTGCACTTGAGATTGTGATTTTATTTTATTTCAAAATGACCGGCTTAGTTCAGTGTAATACTTGTTTTACAGCTGTCTTTCGCAGTACTCTTTTCAAATTTGGATACTGTCCTCTTTGTAAAAAAATTACCAGTCTACATGGACAAATTACCTATCTAGAATCACTAATTTGTGCTCTCCAAGCTTAGGTGCCCAATCCATCCATCTATTGAGCTGCCGTGCTACCAGCCCCCACTACCACAAAGATCCTACACGAAAAGGGCAGTATGGACAACCGTGGGATCTGTCAAGGTGAGAGCTGTGGACCATAAACGCAAAGCTTTTGCTGTGTCCCAGCATAACAGATACAGTGCCCTTACTGACCTTAATAGGGACACTAAAGTGACAGGTCAAGGTAGTTGTGATAATGATAACTCAAGTAAGCCAGGGATCATGGTCCTAGAAGAAGAACTTACTTTGGAAAGGAGAAAGTGTGAATCAGGTATTATGCACCAGTCACACAAGAAGAGCAAGGCATCCAAAAAGAGAAGCCACCTTCTGGTTGGGGACTCAATTGTAAGGGATGTAAATTTAGGAAAGGATACAGAGGTTTTGAAAGAGGTCAGGTGTCTACCAGGTGCTACTGCCAGCAGAGAGAAGAAGCGTATTCTTAAGAGAGTCAAGAATGCCAGCAAGGACTGTGATGTTGACACTATTATACACCTTGGTACAAATGATGTGTCCCAGAAGGATGTACTTTCTGTTCAGAAAGACTTCCAGAGCTTGGGGTATCAACTTAGTAATATGGGCTGTAGGCTTATCTTTTCAGAGGTTCTACCAGTATACAAGGAACAAAAAGGGAAAGGCCAGCATGTAGCGGAGTTTAATGTGTAGCTAAAGGAGTGGTGTAAAAGCCACCTTTGGTTTTATTAGTCATGATGTCTGCAGCTGGTCCAATGAAAAACTGTACAAAAGAGATGGTTTGCATTCATCAAAGAAAGGGACTGAGTTACTTGGCATTAAATTCACAGATTTCCTGGATAAACATTTAAACTGAACAGTGAGGACAGATAATTAATGGATTCAGAACATCTCTGTCCCCAGCAACTAAAACTAATAAGGATACCAGTGCATGCAAAATAGAAATTTGTGCAGGTAAGATTATCAACCTTGATGCCAACCAAAACCAAGCATTTAATAGCGAGTGCCATACCATGTGCATTAATCAAACAGGTGGCAAGAAAGTAGGGGCAGGCAGGCACAACACAGGTTATGTAGACAGTAAACACACAGTGTCAGACATAAAATCTCAAGTGCCTATATACAAATGCACAAAGTCTGGGGAACAAACAGGGTGAACTCGAACTGCGAATACATGAAGGTAAATATGATATAGTTGGAATAACAGAAACTTGGTGGGATAAAACCCATGACTGGAACATACTGGTAGAAGGATACAAACTATTCAAAAAAACCAGACACCATAAAAGAGGAGGTGGAGTTGCACTGTATGCAAAGGACCACTATATTGCTACAGAAATGCATGAAACCAAAGATGAAAACCTCCTAGAATGCATATGGGTCAATATAAAAGAAAAAAAAGAATGACATGGCCATAGGTGTATATTATAGGCCACCCAATCAAGCAGAAAAAAGAGATGTCCTTTTTGCCAGCCAACTCACAAACATATGCAGGAAACACACAACAATAGTAATGGGAGACTTCAATTATCCTGATATCAATTGGAAAACTAATTCTGTACCAAGTGAGAAATCAAATAAGTTCCTAACCAACCTAGCTGACAACTTTGTTGTCCAAAAGATAGAGTGTGAAACTAAAGGGACAGCCATAGTGGACTTAATTCTTACAAACAGAGAAGAAGTGATAGAGGGAGTTGAAACTGCAGGAACCTTGGGTGAGAGTGACCATGTCATACTAGAATTCAACATAACACAAACACAAGCAACAGAACATAACTTAATAGCAGAGGCATTGCAAAGGGACCAGCAGGAAATAGTGAAAGAATTAGATGAGGTCTACTGAATCCATACAAACTACACCAGATGAAACAAGATGCCTCGAGAGTCTGCATCAGGTTCACCAGAAAAAATGTAAGAGATATTACAACTAATCGTGAACTATAGGCCAATCTTGTTGCTCAATACGGATTATAAGATATTTATGACAATATTAGCAGAAAGAATGAAACCAATTTTGAGTCAACTTGTACACACAGACCAGAATGGTTTCCTGCCAAATAGACAAATTAAAAACAATATTAGGACAGTACTAAATTCGATTGAATACGATGAAGCTCACCCAGAAAAACAGGCAGGTTTAATTTTTTTTAGGTGCACAAAAAGCATTCAACAATCCTAATTGGAAATTCATGCTATATCAAATTAAAAAGCTGAATTTTGGCACTAATATAGAAAAAACACTACAAGAAATATACTCAAATCAAAAAGCAAGTGTATTATTGTTCTGTACGGTCATTAACATACTTGTAAACGCCACGTAGCGATTGGTCAAAGCGCACGGCGATCTGATTGGTCGAGTGAGCTGCATTGATTGGCCCGCCGCGAATCCCCTGCGATTGGTGGAAACTAATCGCGGGAGATTCAAAGCGGTGCCATTGGCCACGGCCACCGCGGCCAAAGAATAAAAACCGCTGTTTTTCCTTTGGAGCCGATCTCGGGACCAAATAAAGAACGGAAACTGAGTCACTGGCTCCGAGTCTCCTTTCCCGCGACAGACACGACACTGGCGACGAGGATGGGATCTCAAGACTAATCCCCATCAAGCACGTGTCCTGAGGAAGCGAGACCGACAGGATGGCCAGCATCGCACTGCCCGCACCTTTTAACCCTGCTACCAAGGATTGGGAATCGTACACAGACCGATTCCTAATGTTCCTCGAAAGTAGCAACTTAAAGGATGCAACCGGGCAGAAGAAAAGAGCCGTCTTTTTAACACACTGCGGCCCCGCAGTTTTCAAGATGGCAAAAGCTCTCGCGGAACCCAAGGATGTGAAGGCGATGGACTGGACCAACCTTGAGCCATTGCTCCGAAACCATTATGCCCCCGCCGTGCCTACCCTCATCAGGAGGCACGATTTCTACCGGCGGGACCAGAGATCGGGTGAGAGCATCAGCGACTTTGTGGCTGATCTATGGAACCTAGGGGGCATGTGCGGGTTCACGGACATGGCCGAGGCCCTGCGAGACCATGTCGTCCTCGGGCTCAGAGACCCAGTCCTGCAAAGCCGACTGATGGCAAAAGGCGACATCGCCCTCGCCGACGCCCTCGCCGAGGCCACCGCAGCCGAAGCAACCCAGAAATCGGCAGCTCAAATGCGGAGACCGGACACTGGGGACCGCACCATGACCACCGAGATGGGCATGGTGACCGAGGCACGCCCCGAAGCAAGCTGCCGAGAAACCACCGCCCACCATGGTGACTTCAACTCCGCCTCTGATACCACGGACGAGGAGGAGGACATCCATCGACTCCAGACGGGACGAGACCGGCACGGCCAGTGGAGTCATAAGTCGGGACCCCAATGTGCCGGGTGCAGAGGCGACCACCTTCGATCGGAGTGCCGGTTCTTCGATGCGATCTGCCGACACTGCGATAAAAGAGGACACATCGCCCGAGTCTGCTGTCTTAAGAAAGCCTACAGCCCCCAACGGTGAGATCACAGCAACCGGAGACGAGACGGCACCCCCCCCCCCACGCCCAGAGACAGCCAAGCCGAAAATCGCTGGAACCGAGATGGACGGGGCCGACGGAACGACGAGAACCGACAGAGAGAGGAAACCCACCAGACGGTCGTCTTCGGCCACTCATCCAGTGCAGATGCCCGAAAGGTATACGTGGAAGTGGGCATCGAGGGCGAACCATGCAAGATGGAGGTGGACTCCGGGTCCTACCTCTCCATGGTTGCATGGCAGGAGATCAAGCGTCTGGTGCCTGCAATCCACAAAAGGGGACTGGAAACCCAGAAATTGATCCTTAAAGACTACCAGGGGAATCGCATCCCGGTAGTTGGAACAGGACATTTTGAAGTAACCTTCAAAGGGCGCACAGCAAGGCTTCCCCTGACGATCGTGGACCAAGACCGCCCCAGCCTTTTGGGACTACAGTGGTTCACGCCACTCGGGATCGAAGTCACGGGTGTTGATCATGTCACAGATGCCGACTGGGAAGAGCAACTTGCAAGGGACTTCCAGGAAGTGTTCGATGGCACCCTAGGCAAGTACCGAGGGCCCCCTATTTCTTTCAGCCTAGACCCCAGCGTTCCCCCAATACGCCTAAAACCACGGCGGGTACCTTTTGCACTCTGGCCCAAGATCGATGAGCAAATAGACAAGCTCATCAAACAAGGGGTCCTAGAGCCAATCGATCACGCCTGGTGGGAGACCCCCATAGACACCCCAGTCAAGCCTGATGGGTCGGTGAGAATCTGCGGGGACTATAAGGCCACCCTAAATTGCGCCTTACAACAAAGCGCCTACCCCGTTCCAGTAGTGCAGCACCTCCTACACTCACTGGGGGGAGGCAAGGTTTTTGCGAAGCTCGACCTGGTGTAAGCCTATCAACAGCTGCTGGTCAACGCAGAAACCGCAGAGGCGCAGACCGTAGTAACCCACCGAGGATCGTTTTGCTGTAAGAGACTCCAGTTTGGAGTCAGCATGGCTCCGGGAATTTTCCAGAGCCTCATGGAGAGACTCTTGCAAGGAATTAAGGGGGTGGTGCCCTACTTCGACGATGTACTGGTGTCAGCAGCCAACCAACAAGAACTAGAGGGTCGTCTAAGGGAGGTACTAACCAAATTCAAGGAGGCTGGGCTAAAGGTGAAAAAAGAAAAATGCCAGCTACACACAGAGCGGGTCGAGTTCCTAGGATACCTCCTAGACCGGCACGGCATCCACCCAACAGAAAAAAAAAATCAGAGCCATTAAAGAAGCCCCCACGCCGAAGAATAAAACGGAACTACAGGCATTTCTAGGACTGCTTAATTTTTATAATGTGTTCCTGCCCCCAAAGGCGACTGCGGCGGAGCCTTTGCATAGGCTTTTGGACAAGGTGGCCACGTGGACTTGGGGGAAATGTGAGGAAGCCGCCTTCAACAAAACCAAGGACCTGCTCACCTCGGATGCCGTCCTCATCCAATACAACGAGACCCTACCACTAGCTGTCACATGCGATGCATCACCTTTTGGTGTTGGCGCCGTCCTGAGGCACACTCTCCCTGATGGAAAAGAAGCACCCATCGCCTTCTTTTCAAGGACCTGCACCAAACTAGAGAGAAACTACAGTCAGGTGGACAAAGAGGCCCTGGCTATCATCGCTGCAGTGAAGAGGTTCCACAAGTACCTCTACAGCTGGACGTTCACCATCATCACTGGCCACAAGCCACTGCTGGGAATCCTTGCAGGGAACAGGGCCACCCCGAACATTCTATCTCCTAGAATGACAAGGTGGTCCGAATTCCTTGCCGCCTACAGCTACCGGCTCACACACCGACCTGGTAAGACGATCACCCATGCAGACGCCCTGAGCCACACGCCGCTACCGGACCTAGACACCGACCCAGCACCCACAACGACCACCCCCAGCAAAGAGACTCTGCCCAATCTACCCATAACCGCATCAGACATTGCCCGTGAAACTGATAAAGACAAGCGTCTGGCGCGGGTGTTACATTGGGTAGAGAAAGGGTGGCCGGAAAAAGATGACAACGAATCATTCAGGACATTTTGGAATCGGCGAACGGAACTGTTGTTACAAAAAGGTTGTGTACTTTGGGGCATTAGGGTTGTTATTCCGGAAAAATTACAAGGCAAGGTATTGGAGGGGCACCCGGGCATAGTTAGAACAAAAGCCCTGGCCAGGAGCTACGCCTGGTGGCCAGGGATGGACAAACAGATCGAGACTTGGGTGGCAGCATGCAAACGTTGCCAAGAAACCAGGCCGAGCCCTCCCACCGCACCAATCCTGGAATGGGAAAACCCCAGGGGACCATGGTCCAGGATTCACATAGATTTTGCCAGGCCCACGAAGGGACACATATTCCTTATCACGGTAGATGCTTACTCCAATTGGTTGGAGGTAAGCAACATGAAAACCACCACCACGGAGGCCGTGACCAAGGAACTCAGCAAGCTGTTTGCAACCCACGGCCTCCCAGATGTCATCGTGTCGGACAATGGGCCCCAATTTACCTCGCTGGAATTTGAAAAATTCCTAGTGGAACGGGGAATACGGCATGCGCTGACAGCGCCAGCACATCTGGCGGCGGACGGGAGGGCAGAATGAATGGTTCAATTTATGAAAAAAACAATCCAAAAAATTGAACACGGGGAAATCCAAGAAAAAATAAACAAAATGCTTTTTATACAACACATGACCCCGAACACGACAACCAACAAAAGCCCGGCAGAACTCTTAATGGGGAGGAAATTAAGGTCCCCACTTGACAGACTACACCCCACATACAACCCAGAAAACCCCCCCGACTCATCTAGCAAACACCGAACATTTACACCAGGCGACGCAGTCTACGTGAAGAACCTTAACCCAAGTAACAGGTCCCCGCTCATACCGGCTGCAAACAACCGACGGATGAGCATGGAAATGACACATCGATCAATTAAGATCGAGAACAACCACGGGAAACACAACCGACATGTAAAAAGACACAGACAGACACCCAGAGAGAGAAGGGAACCCATATAAGACAAACCAAGAGGGGAGGGAAGACCCCGGGAACCAACCACCAACAGAAAGAAACCAGCAATACTCACCAACAAGCAGCCAGCTCGAAGCCTCACCAGGGAGAAGCAGCCAGGCCAGCTCAACCAGCCCAGAAAGACCAGGCGGGAGCGGCAACATCCGCAGCTCAACCAGCCCGGATAGACCAGGAGGGACCTGTGACAAAAGGCCCGGCGAAACCTTCCAGGCGGTTCCACCGACGAGGCAGAGAGCAACACAGAACCCAACCGAACCGGCCAGGAGCCAAGCACCAACTAACCTGCGCAGGTCAAGTAGGCAAGTACGAAGCCCCGCCTACTTACGGGACTACGTTACGTAGGACCATACCAAGAGGGGAGGGGTGTTCTGTATGGTCATTAACATACTTGTAAATGCCACGTAGCAATTGGTCAAAGCGCACGGCGATCTGATTGGTCGAGCGAGGTGCACTGATTGGCTTGCCGTGAATCCCCCGCGATTGGTGGAAACTAATCGCGGGAGATTCAAAGCAGTGCCATTGGCCGTGGCCGCCGTGGCCAAAGAATAAAAGCCACTGTTTTGCCTTTGGAGCCGATCTCGGGACCAAATAAAGAGCTGAAACTGAGTCACTGGCTCCGAGTCTCCTTTCCCGTGACGGACACGACAATTATTAAATGGAGATCATACTGAAGATTTTGAAATTGCAAAAGGAGTGAGACAAGGGTGTCCATTATCGCCTCTGTTATTTATCTTGTCTTTAGAAGTGTTGCTAGCTGCAACCAGACAAAACCCAGAGATTTATGGAATTAAGATTAGAAATGAGGAATATAAAGTTCAGGCATTTGCTGATGATTTGGTAGTTATAGTGGAAGATCCAATGAATTCGGGACCAATATTGTTGCAACAAATAGAAAAATTTGGGGAAGCAGCAGGATTTAAAATAAATAAAAATAAAACTAAGATGATAGTCAAAAACTGTACAGCAAAACAGAAAATAGAATGAGAAAACACAATGGGACTGCAAATAGGAAAAAAGGTGAAATACCTGGGAATTTGGATATCACCCAGATATTCACCATTAAAAGAGGACAATTATGTTAAACTGATTAAGCAAATCAGAAAAGAATTGGAATTATGGGCCAAATTGAATCTGTCTATATTAGAAAGAATAGCAACGTTGAAAATGAATACCTTACCAAAATTAATATATCTATTCCAAATGATTCCAATTAAATTAGGGAAATCTTTTTTTATAGAACTAAATAAAATGACATCCAAGTTTGTCTGGTTGGGCAAGCGACCACATATTAAAATGAAACTATTACAAGATAATAGGAGCAGAGGCAGTCTCAGACTACCAGAATGGGAGCTTTATTATCAGGCAGCGGTGTTGAGTTGGATTAAGGATTGGATTAAATTAAGAGATAAGAGAAACTTAACATGAGAAGGACATGACCTCTTGATAGGTTGGCATGCATTTTTGTGGGAAAATAAAAGTAATATACATACCTATTTCAATCAACACCTACTAAGAGACTCATTGATTACAATTTGGAAAAAAATCAAAGGTAAACACTATACAGAAATCCCACGATGGCTGTCAACTATGGAAGCCATAATACATCCAAATATATTAGACCTATGGAAAATGGTAAGCTATGAAGAACTATTAGATAGTCAAGGGAAATTAAAATCAAACCAAGAACTGAAGGCAAATGGAATTATAATCGATTGGTGGCCATATTTGCAAATTGAAAATAAATATAAAAAAGACTCAAAAGATTTTGGATTTGACAAAGGGCAGAACCAACTAGATAAAATATTAATGGGACCGGAACAAAAACTTATAACTAAAATATATAAATATTTATTAGATTTTAAAATGGAAGAGGAAATAGTCAAAAGTACAATGATTGCATGGGCACAGAATTTTGGATACACTATAGAATTAGAGGAATGGGAAAAAATATGGAATATAAATTATAAATTAACGGTATCTGCCGCACACAAAGAAAAAATATATAAAATGTTTTATAGATGGTATTTAGCCTCAACAAGATTGGCAAAAATCTACTCCAATATGAGTCCTAAATGTTGTAAGTGCAAAAAAGTTGATGGTACATTTTATCACATGTGATGGATGTGCCCCGAGGCCAGGACATACTGGATTCAAATTAAAAATTGGTTAAAAGAGATTACTGGCTATCAGATTGAGCTCAGACCAGAATTCTTCCTATTAGGAATAATTAAAGAAAGACTACCAAAAGAAGTAAAATACCTAGTGTTACATATTATAACAGCCACCAGAATAGCCTTTGCGCAGGTATGGAAAACACCCAATACCCCTAATGAAGAACAAATAATACACAAAGTAACAGAAAGTGCTGAGATGAATATGCTAACAATGAAATTGAAAGAAAAAGATGACTCTGAATTCTTTACAATTTGGAACAATTGGTATAAATGGCTAAAAAACAGAACCAAGAAGGGAGACAAAAATGTTAATTGAAACAACCCTTAAGAAAGTAAAATAAAATTTTGTAAACTATATAAAGACATAAGAATAGTAATTATAGCTAAAGATATTATTTAATAGTAGTGTGGAAAGGGAATTTCACGAAGGCAGTAGTGTCACAAAAAACAGGAAAAGCCCAAGGGGAACATCAGGTCAGCCAGAAAACAAACTTACATAGGAAAAGGAATCAAATAAAAAGTATTAAAGAATCCCTATAGACAAAAGCCTAAGTAATTAAGAAAAATAGACAAATAGGAAAAGGAAACAAAAGATAATTTAGAAAACCCTTACAAACACAGGACATACCAAATAAGCAAAACAAACAGACAAAAGACACAAAATATAAATTACAAAAGGGACAGACAGGAGATTGCCACAGAACAAATATGAAAAACTATCTTAAAGCTAAAAGAGATTACAGAAAACCAATAATACAATCTGGCCACCCCGCGGAGTTTGCCTTCCGCACCCCGCAGAGTTTGCCCTCCGACGGAAATAAAGACAAACTCAAACAGGATTTGAAACATTAAGCACAAATACAAACACTCACACAAAATCAACTTACAAAGGGAGAAAAGGGTATAAAAAACCAGGGACTTACCATAAGAAGCTAGCTAGCCCAGGAACACAGACTTCTCGCTGTTCTCTGCCTTTCTGAAAAATAAAAAGATCCAGCTTTCAAGCAGTTGTCCGTATCCTTGTGCCGGAGCTCTCCCAGTGGGAAAATCGAATCCTCGAAAGAAAGGCATTTTGACACCTTTCAACAGTAGATAAACGCAATATTATGTATCATTATATTTAAATCAAAATCTTGTGTAGATGCCAAGAATGTTGTTGATACCATGATGTTTTACAATGTAAAAAGAAAAAAGAAAATTAACAAAAATATATTTAAAAAAAGAACATAATGACACCATTGGATTTTAAAAGAGCTGATTTTAATAAACTCAGAGAGAACTTGGGAAAGATTCCATGGGTGAAAATCCTAAAGGGGAAAACAACTCAAGAATCTTGGGAAACTCTGAAAAGTATGATCATAGAAGCCCAGACCAGCACAATACCACTGAGAAAGAAAAACAAGAAATCCAAGAAGAAACCAGTATGGCTGCACAAAGATCTCTCTGGCAAATTGAAAGGAAAAAAAGGACAAGTACAAAAAATGGAAAGAAGGACATACAACTAAGGCAGAATATCATCAGATAGCCAGAATCTGCAAAGACAAAGTCAGGATAGCAAAGGCTCAGAACAAACAAAGACTTGCAACAAAAGTAAAAGATAATAAAAAAAGTTTCTTCCAACATATAAATAACAAGAAAAAACTCAAGGAAACAGTCAGTCCACTAAAGAGAGAAGATGGCAAGGAAGTAACAGGCAACAGAGAGAAAGCAGAACTGCTTCACTCATTCTTTGCATCCATCTTCATGCAAAAAGAAACGATAGCTCAACCCACCAAAAACATAACTGTAAAAGACAGACCAGAAATAAAAGTTAAAAAAACAAAAAAATAGTAAGAGAACACCTGTCTGATCTTGATGAACACAAATCACCAGGGCCTGATGGATTACATCCCAGAGTTTTAAAGGAGCTGGCAGAGGTCATCTCAGAACCACTGCACCATATCTTTCAAAAATCCTGGAGCACCAGGGAACTACCGGAGGACTGGAAAAGAGCTGATGTGGTTCCCATCTTCAAAAAAGGAAAAAAAAAAACAGACCCAGGAAACTATAGACCAATCAGCCTAACATCAATACCCGGGAAGATATTGGAAAAGCTAACAAAAAAACAGATCTGACAACATCTAGAAACAAGTAAAGTAATAACTAGCAGTCAGCACGGGTTTGTTCAAAACAGATCATGCCAAACCAATCTTATTTCATTCTTCAACACAGTGACTAAATTAGTAGACCAGCAAAATACTGTGGACATAATATAGTTTAGATTTCAGCAAGGCATTTGACAAAGGAGACCACAACCTACTTCTTAGTAAGCTAGAAAAAAGTGGAATAGATAGCACCACCACAAGATGGACTTGCAAGTGGCTGGCAAACTGTCAGATTTAGGTGACCCCAAATTCTTAAAAAAATTTTGGGACAACAAGATAAAGTCAACAAACAAGAATTTTATTATACTTTTGCAAAAGCAGGCAATTCTGAATCCCTCTCTGGTGAGTTGGAGTCAGAAGAGCAAGGCACTTCCTTTTTCAATACAATTTATACTGAATGTCCTTTTGAACTTGCGGTTCAAGTATTCTATCGAAAGAGGAAACCTTACAGCAAGCAGCCAGGTAGGAAATATTTGTGGTTACATGTTTTTCAGCTTAAACAAGTGTTTAAACATAACTGTTATGAGTAAGCATTTTAGCAAAGAGGGAACTCTCCTGGTCATCCAATCTAACCCCCCTTGTTATACATAATATAAATTATTTAAAATAATTCAAAATAATATTTATTTGATCCACATCCTTCACAAACCATACTCAACAAGTAGTCCTTAATGGGTCTAAGTCTACATGGAGGGAAGTAAGCAGTGGGGTGCCACAAGGTTCTGTCTTAGGCCCAATACTCTTCAACATCTTCATTAATGACTTAGATGAGGGAATATGTAGTGTATTTAAATAGAGACTTCTAGGGCGATGTTCCTATTGGTTAGCAGAAGCAACGATATGATTGGTTAGTAACGTTAGTATCTGATTGGCCGCCTATAGTGGCAGGAAGTTTAAATAAATTTCATTGGTTGCTATAAAAAGGGCTGCTGCGGCTTGACTGCAGTTGTAGTTACTGATTGTTATTAAAGAGCTGAATTCAACTCCAGTCTGCGAGTCTCTTTACTGGCGACAGAACAGAATAGAAGGGGAACTTACCACATTTGCAGATGATACTAAGCTGGCAGGAATAGCTAACACCCAAGAAGATAGGCTCAAGATCCAGATGGATCTTGACAGACTAGAACATTGGGCTGTATCTAACAAAATGAAATTCAGTGTAGAGAAAAGTAAAGTCCTACACTTAGGCAAGAAAAAACCAAAAGTACACATATAGACTGGGTGAAACCAGGCTCAATAGCAGTAACTGTGAGAGGGATCTTGGAATCTTAGTGGACAACCTGCTAAATATGAGCCAGCAGTGTGCAGCAGCCACCAAAAAAGCTGATGCAATCCTAAGTTGTATCAACAGAGGGATACAATCAAGATCAAGGGAAGTACTAATACCACTCTATGAAGCATTAGTAAGACCACACCTAGAGAATTGCATCCAGTTTTGGTCACCACATTATAAAAAAGAAGTTGAGACTCTAGAAAAAGTACAGAGAAGAGCAACCAGGATGATTAGGGGACTGGAGACTAAAACATATGAAGAATTGTTACAGGAACTGGGCTTGGCTAGTGTTCTGTACTGTAATTAGCATTCTTGTAGATAACTGTTCTGATTGGCTAAGGTGCGCGGCTATGTGATTGGCCGAGCGAGCCACACTGATTGGCCCACGATGAATCCCCCACGATTGGAGGAAACCGATCGCGGGGGATTCAAAGCGGTGTCATTGGCCGTGGCTCCACCAGAGAATTCAATATAAGCTGCTGCATACCCTAGCCAAGCAAGCCGATCTGGAAACTGAATAAAGAGCTGAAACGAGTCACTGCCTTCCAAGTTTTCTTCCAGCCAGCGACATAACACTGGCGACGAGGGTGGGATTGCACAACTGATACCCACCGAGCACGTGGCGCCGAGAAAAGCGAGATCATCGAGATGGCCAGCATTGCACTGAGCATTACACCAAGCTACAGAGGACTGGGAATTGTACATTGATTGGTTCCTGATGTTCCCAGAAAGTAGCAACCTCAAGGAGGCAAACGGGCAGAAAAAAAGGGCTGTTTTCCTGACACACTGCGGGCCCGCAGTGTTTAAAATGGCAAAAGCCCTCGTGAAACCGGAGGACATGAAGGAGATGGACTGGGCCGACTTGGAACCGCTGCTACGAAGCCACTATGCCCACGCTGTGCCCACCCTCATAAGGTGGCACGACTTCTACCAGCGGGACCAGAAACCAGGTGAGAGCATCAGCGATTTCGTAGCAGACCTGCGAAATCTGGGAGGCATGTGCGGCTTCACGGACATGGACGAGGCGTTGCGAGATCGTGTCGTCCTCGGGCTCTGGGACCCGGTTCTACAAAGCCGACTGATGGCAAAGGGCAACATCTCCCTTGCTGAAGCCCTTGCCGAGGCCACCGCAGCCGAGGCAACCCGAAAATCAGCGGCCCGAATGCAGAGACTAGACACCGGAGACCGAGCCACAACCCCTGAAGCGACCCCGATGGCCGAAACGCACTCAGAGGCAAGCCGCTGAGTGACCACCACCACCCACCATGGCAACCTTGACTCCGCCTCCAACACCACAGACGAAGAGGAGGACGTCCATCGACTCCAAACAGATCGAGACCAGTGCGAACGGTGGAGTCGTAAGTCGAGACTCCAATGCGCTGGATGCGGAGGCGACCATCCCCGATCGGAGTGCCAGTTTTTCGACACGATCTGCCGGCAATGCGACAAGAGAGGTCACATTGCCCAAGTCTGCCACCTCAAGAAAGCTTACAGTCCCCGACGATGCGACAACAGCAGCCGGAGATGGGAGAGCACCCCCCCAGAACAAGGGACCTGCAATCCGAGAGGCGTTGGAACCAGGAGGGACGAGGCCGACGGAATGGCGAGAACCGACTGAGAGAGGAGACCCACCAGATGGTCGTCATTGGCCATTCATCAAGCAAGGACGTGTTAGGGATAACATTGTTTACCCTAACTGGTTTAGGTAAAATAATAAATATGTTATCATGGTTTATAAGTTAAAATGTCTGCAACCTTAAATATAGGAATGTAATTAAGGGAGTGGTTGTGAAAGCACCATAAAAGAAGCAAGGAACGTCAGCTTGCTCTCTCTGACTTGATGATCCCTAATTACTGGATGAAAACTGCATTTTTCCCTACTGGAACA
This sequence comes from Hydrophis major, assembly GCA_033807585.1. Classification (NCBI taxonomy): domain Eukaryota; kingdom Metazoa; phylum Chordata; class Lepidosauria; order Squamata; family Elapidae; genus Hydrophis; species Hydrophis major. The sequence goes on from JAUCBL010000017.1 coordinate 3,175,659, forward strand.
GGAGAGAGATAAAGGACTGATTTATTGTAAGTGAACTGACATTGGATATTCTTCACGGACTTTGCTAATTGAATATCCTTGAATGGACTGACTAAAACGATACATGACTGATGGACTGTTATTTTGATTATGCTATAAACTCTAAATGGAATAAACTATATTTTGATAGCACAAGCATATCTGTTATTTTTACTGTATGTTAACAAACATACAAGCTTATCTCACTCATTTATCTGTGTGCCTATATGACTAATGCTGCACATTCTGTTCAGCTTGTCTCCTTAACCCTGGTTGGGGAACACAGGCTTAACACTGGTTATGGGCCAAGAGGCTGCAAAGTCAGTTTAACTAGGATAAAACAGATTTATGTAAAAAGTGAGAGTTTGTGTTGTTACACGTTACAGTAAACAGACAGCTGTGTTTTATTAATTATAGTTTTATATCCATATAAGAAAACATGGCACAAGTCAATCTTCAAAGTTTGTCCCTTATATCCAAGTTGGATGGAACAAACTATGTATCATGGTCTATGAAATGTAGTCTACTTCTACGAAGAGAAGGTCTGTGGAACATAATTGAAAATCCACCAAACATAGAGGAATGGGATCCAGAGATTGAGGAAGATAGACAAAAGATAGAAGACTTTAAACAGAAGAATGAACAAGCTTTTTGCATAATAGGACTAACACTGTCTGACCAGCAACTTCTTCATATCCGTGGAGAGCAAACGGCTGTTGGGTGTTGGCAGAAGCTGAAGAGGATTTATGTCCGAGATAACGTTGGTGCTCACATAAATCTAACACGGAAGCTTTTCAAGAAGCATCTCCAAACGAATGGTGATATGCTTAGTCATTTGAATTCTATAAAAAGCATTTTTCAAGAACTGCACGAAAAAGAGCTTATTTTCTCTGAACTACACCAAGTCTACATAATTCTATCATCACTAAACGAAAGTTATGCTAACTACGTCACTTCCCTTGAAGTTTTGCCTAAGGAAAGTCTAACTTTAACTGATATAACTGGCAGATTGATTGAAGAGGCCAGAAGAAGACTTGAAAGAGATCAGTTAAGGAGGGAGAAACCTCAAAAAGAAGATAATGAATCTCCTACTGCATACGCAATTAAAAAGTGTTTTAATTGTGGAGGAAAAGGACATTTGGCAAGATTTTGTAAAAAAGCAAAGCGCCAGAACGCTGGCCAGAATACCAAAAGTCATCAAAAGATAAATAAAAATTTAGAGTAAGCCATGTATATTAACGGAGCTGTAAAAAATAATTTATGGGTGGTTAACAGTGGAGCATCCCACTGTATAACAAATGATAACAAAAATTTTGTTAAAATGTCCAAGAGTACACAGCAGATATCGTTAGCCAATGGCTGGAAACTGAAAGCAAAAGGTCAAGGTATAGCATATTGTTCTTTCATAAAAGAGAATGTAAAAATGTTATATGTACCACAACTTAAGTTTAATTTAATTTCAGTTAGAATTTTGGTTAAACTAGGATATATAGTTACTTTTAGGGGAGATAACTGCATAATTGAAAAAGATGAAAAGAAAATTACTGCATCTTTAAGAGGTGAATTATATGTGTTAAATGATAATGGTTTAGAGGTGGCTAACATGGTTTATGATAATAAGAAACCTCATGATGAATGTATTCACTTGTTACACCGATGGCTAGGGCATTTAAATTTTAAAATGCTTAAGAAAACTGTTGAATTATCTGAAGGAATAAGTTTGAAACCTTGAAATAAGTATTTGCAATGTTATGCTTGGAATCAAAGCAAGGTCATACCGGCTAATAGAGTTGATGGATTTACTACAAAAGAGCCTTTAGAAGTAGTATTTGCCGATTTAATAGGTCTGAAAAAACCAAGTGTAGGAGGAGCTCAATACATATTAAGTATAATGGACCACTATTCTAGATATGGGTTCTGCTATTTAATGAAGAGCAAAACTGAAACGTTATCTAAATCTCTTCAATTGGATTAAATTTGCAGAAAGAAAAACTAAAAAGAAATTAGTAACTCTTATAACAGATAATGGTACGGAATTTACAAATAATAAATTCCAGAATAGACTTAGGATGTTAGGTATTCAACATAAAAAGTCTGCACCATATAGGCCACAACATAATGCCTTTTTAGAGAGACGAGGCCAAACACTACAATCAATGGCACGTACTATGTTGTCTGATTCAGAATTACCTGACAATTTGTGGGGAGAAGCAATAATGTGTGGTAATCATATATTAAATAATGTTGTTAATTCAACAACAGGTGAATTACCATTCACACAGTGGCATGGTAGAAAACCTGATTTAAGTCACATTTGAAGCACCAGCATGGGTGCATATCCCTACACAACTTAGACAAAAAGAACAGCATAGAGCTAAAAGATTATTTTTTGTAGGATATGAATCTAATCATAGATCTTATAGATTCTGGGAACCAGGCACATCAAGAGTTTACACCAGTGCTTGTGCAAAATTCCTAGAACATGTAGGATGGAATAGATTAGAGCAAGATTTAAATAACGAAGTAATTATTGAACCCTACAAAAGGCAGAAAGATCAGAATTGTTATAAGAAGAGTCCAATAAAAGAAGAAGTCCACGAAGAACAAATAGGACCAGAACAAGAGGAAACTGTTGATCAGGAAGAGTTAGATAATCAAGAAGAGTTAATAAATGAAAGTCCACCTGTAAGTCCTGTAATACCTAGACGTACTACACGTATAACTAGACCACCTGATAGATATCAAGCAAGTATAGTTTGCCAAGTAACTAAAGTTCTAACTAGTATAGATGAACTTAGGATGTATCCTGCTAAGGATCAGGAGAATTGGCAAAAGGCAATGGAAAAAGAACTAAATTCATTAAAGGTAATGAAAGTTTATGAAGATGCTAAATTACCTCCAGGAGAAAAATCCATTGGGTGCAAATGGATATTTAAAATAAAAACTGGAAATGATGGGACTGTTACCCAGAAGGCTAGGTTGGTAGCTCAAGGATTTAATCAAACTGCATCTGATTACGATGAAGTTTTTGCACCAAGCCTTAAAGCAACATCTTTGAGAGCAGCATTAGTGTGGGCAGCTAAGAAAAACTATGTCATTAACCATTTAGATGTAGAAACTGCTTATTTGCATGCACCATGGAAACACACTATTTATTTGAAAAAGCCAATTATTATAAAAGACAATAAACTAAATAGTAATGATTGTTGGAAACTAAAAAGAAGTCTTTACGGATTGAAACAATCTGGCTTTGAGTGGAACCAATATATTGTGAAAGAGTTAAACAATGTAGGTTTTAAATCTGGTTTAGCAGATCCATGTGTGTTTAAAAGAGAAAATAATGGAACGGTGTCATTATTGTTATTATTTACAGATGATATTGCTTTGATAACTAAGACTAATGATGAAGCTAATGAGATGATATCATTATTAGCCAAAAAGATAAAATTAAAGCATTTAGGTGAAATTAAAAGGTATCTAGGATTGACAATTAACAAAACAAAAAATGGATTTAAGATATCTCAAGAAGATAAAATTTGCCAATTAATTAAAACGTATAAAATGGAACTTTGTAAACCGGCAAAGACTCCAATGAGTCAGGAAGTTTGCCAAACTGATGATCAAAGTCCCAAATTTGATAAGTCCATATATCAATCTTTGATTGGCAGCTTATCATATATAAGCAATTGGTCAAGGCCATATGTAGCTTATAGTGTTAATCAGCTGGCATGTTTTAATTCAGATCCACATCAATGTCATTGGCAATCATTAAAGAGAATTTTAAGATATCTTAAAGGAACAATGAACCATGCATTGTATTATGAACCAAAGGGTGATTTGAGTCTTAGTGCCCATGCAGATGCAAGTTTTGCAACTGACATAAACACTAGAAAATCAACATCTGGGATGGCTATATTATTTGGTAAGACACTAATAGGGTGGAGGTCAATCAGACAACAGCATATTAGCTTGTCCACGATGGAAGCGGAATTTTCATGTCTGTCATTACTATGCACTGACTTAATTTTGTACAAACAGTTATTATTAGACATGGGTGTAACTGTTAAAGATTCCATTATTGTGTACGAGGACAACCAGGCAGCCATAAAGTTGGCTACTAGTATTGCTGTAAAAACTAGATCAAAGCATACTGATTTAAGATACTTAAATGTTAGAGAATCTGTAAAGAATGGGCTAATTAAATTGGAATACTGCATGACAGAAGAAAACATTGCAGACCAATTTACAAAAGCTCAAGGAGTAATTAAGTTGAAAGAGAGTTGTAACAAATATGATTTAAAGATGTAAATAGTTATTAGTTATATTATTATTATTACCTAAAAGGGGAGAATGTTAGGGATAACATTGTTTACCCTAACTGGTTTAGGTAAAATAATAAATATGTTATCATGGTTTGTAAGTTAAAGTGTCTGTAACTTTAACTGTAGGAATGTAATTAAGGGAGTGGTTGTGAAAGCACCATAAAAGAAGCAAGGAATGTCAGCTTGCTCTCTCTGACTTGATGATCCCTAATTACTGGATGGATTCAAGACTGTGTTTTTCTCCTACTGGAACGGGAGAGAGATAAAGGACTGATTTATTGTAAGTGAACTGACATTGGATATTCTACACGGACTTTGCTTATTGAATATCCTTGAATGGACTGACTAAAACGATACATGACTAATGGACTGTTATTTTGACTATGCTATAAAACTCTAAGTAGAATAAACTATATTTTGATAGCACAAGCGTATCTGTTATTTTTACTGTATGTTAACAAACATACAAGCTTATCTCACTCATTTATCTGTATGCCTATCTGACTAATGCTGCACATTCTGTTTAGCTTGTCTCCTTAACACTGGTTATGGGGAACACAGGCTTAACAGGACGCCCAAAAGGTATACGTGGAAGTGGGCATCGAGGGCAGGCCATGAAAGATGGAGGTGGACTCCAAGTCCTACCTCTCCATGGTTGCATGGTGGGAAATCAAGCACCTGGTGCTCGCCATCAACATTTGCAAAGCCAGAAGTTAATCCTAAAAGACTACCAGGGGAACTGCATCCCCATAGTCAGAACAGGACACTTCGAGGTCACCTTCAAGGGGCGCACAGCAAGGCTTCCCCTGACCATTGTGGACAGAGACCGACCCAGCCTTCTGGGACTGCAGTGGTTCATGCCGCTCGGAATCAAAGTAACGGGCATCGACCACATCGCAGAGGCAGACTGGGAGGAGCAACTCGCAAAGGACTTCCAAGAAGTGTTTGACGGCACCCTAGGCAAGTACCGAGGGCCCCCTATTTTGTTCAGTCTAGACCCCGGAATTCCCCTGATACGTTTAAAACTGCGGCGAGTACCTTTCGCACTCAGACCTAAGATCAATGAGCAGATAGACAAGCTCATCAAACAGGGAGTCCTAGAGCCAACCGATCACGCCCGGTGGGAGACCCCCATAGTCACCCCCGTCAAGTCCGATGGGTCGGTGAGAATCTGCGGGGACTATAAGGCCACCCTAAATTGTGCCTTACAGCAAAGCGCTTACCCCGTCCCAGTAGTACAGCATCTCCTGCACTCACTGGGGGAGGCAAGGTTTTCGCAAAGCTCGACCTGGTGTAAGCCTACCAACAGCTACCGGTCGACATGGAAACCGTGGAAGCACAGACTATTGTAACCCACCGGGGGGCTTTTCGCTGCAAGAGACTCTAGTTTGGAGTCAGCGTGGCCCCAGGAATTTTCCAGAGTCTCATGGATGGACTACTGCAAGGGATCAAGGGGATGGTTCCTTATTTTGACGATGTACTGGTGTCAGCGGCCAATCAAAAACAACTGGAGGGTCGTCTAAGGGAGGTACTACAAAAATTCAAAGACGCAGGGCTAAAAGTCAAAAAAGAAAAATGTCAATTGCACACCGAGAGGGTCAAATTCCTAAGGTACCTTTTAGACCGGCATGGAATTCACCCAACCGAAAAAAAGATCAGAGCAATCAAGGAAGCGCCCAGGCCAAGGAATAAAACTGAGCTGCAGGCATTTCTAGGACTGCTTAATTTCTATAATGTTTTCCTGCCCCAGAAGGCAACTGTGGCGGAACCGTTGCATCGACTCTTGGACAAAGCGGCCGCCTGGAATTGGGGGAAATGTGAGGAAGCCACATTCAACAAAACCAAGGTCCTGCTCACTTCGGATGCCATCCTCATCCAGTACAACGAGACCCTATCCCTAGCAGTCACATGTGACGCATCACCGTTCGGCGTCGGAGCCGTCCTCAGCCACACTCTCCCCGACGGAAAAAAAGCACCCATTGCCTTCTTTTCAAGGACCCTCTCCAAGCCAGAAAGAAACTACAGTAAGATGGACAAAGAGGCCCTGGCAATCATCGCCGCAGTGAAGAGGTTTCACGAGTACCTCTACGTTCACCATCATCACCAATCACAAGCCGCTGCTGGGAATCCTGGCAGGGAACAGGGCCACCCCGAACATGCTATCTCCAAGAATGACAAGGTGGTCCGAATTCCTTGCCGCCTATAGCTACCGGCTATCACACCAACCCGGTAAGACAATCACCCACGCACACGCCCTGAGCCACATGCTGCTGCCTGACCTGGACACCGACCCAGCACCACAATGTCCACCCTCAGCATTGAGACTCTCCCCGATCTACCCATAACCGCGTCAGACATTGCCCACGAAACCAATAAAGACAAACGTCTGGCATAGGTTTTTCATTGGGTAGAGAAAGGGTGGCCGGAAAAAGAAGACGACGAGAAATTCAGGACATTTTGGAACCGGCAAACCGAACTGTCATCACAAAAAGGTTGTTTACTATGGGGGGATAGGGTTGTCATCCCAGAAAAATTACAAGGGAAAGTTTTAAAGCTATTGCATGAGGGGCACCCAGGAATTGTCAGGACAAAAGTCTTGGCTAGGAGTTACGCCTGGTGGCCAGGGATGGACAGACAAATTGAGGCATGGGTGGCAGCATGCAAACCATGCCAAGAAACCAGACCGAGCCCCCCCTCCGCACCAATCCGGGAATGGGAAACCCCCAGGGGACCATGGTCCAGATTGCACATAGATTTTGTCAGACCTACGAAGGGACACACCTTCCTCATCACAGTAGATGCTTACTCCAACTGGCTGGAGGTAAGCAACATGAGAACTACCACCACGGAGGCTGTCACCAAAGAACTCAACAGACTATTCGCAACCCATGGCCTCCCAGATGTCATTGTATCAGACAACGGGCCCCAATTTACCTCGCTGGAATTCGAAAAATTCCTAGCGGAATGGGGAATACGGTCCAATTTACGAAAAAAACAATCCAAAAAATTGAAACCGGGGAAATCCAAGAGAAAATTAATAAAATGTTACTTATACAACACATAACCCCAAACACGACAACCAACAAAAGCCCGATAGAACTATCAATGGGGAGGAAATTAAGGTCCCCACTCGACAGACTACACCCCACATACAACCCAGAAACCCCCCCCGACTCATCTAGCAAACACCGAATTTTTACACCAGGCGACGCAGTGTACGCGAAAAACCTCACTGGGGACCCACTCTGGGTACCAGCAACCATAACCCAAGTTACAGGTCCCCGCTCGTACAGGCTACAGACAACCGACGGACGAGCATGGAAAAGACACATCGATCAGTTAAGATCGAGAACCCACACGGGAAAGACAACCGACACGCAAAAACACACGGAGGAAGAAACCACAGGGGGAAGGGAAAACCTGGATACCAGCCAAGAGGGGAGGGGAAATCTGGAAAATAACCATCCCCCACAAGAAAGAAACCAACAATACTCACCAGCAGAACTACCGATGGACGACCAACTCGAAGCCTCGCCCGGAAGGAACAACCAAGCAAGTTCAACCAGCCCGGAAAGACCAGGCGGGAACAGCAGAGCCAGCAGCTCAACCAACCTGAGTAGACCGGGAGGAAGTTGCGGCGAAAGGCCCAGCCTACCCTTCCAGGCGGTTTCATCGACGAGGCAAGGAGCGACACAGAAACCAACCGAACCGCTCGAAGACCAGACACCAACTAACCTGTGCAGGTCCAGTAGACAAGTATGGAGCCCTGCCTACTTACGGGACTACGTCACGAAGGACCATACCAAGAGGGGAGGGGTGTTCTGTTCTGTAATTAGCATTCTTGTCGATAACTGTTCTGATTGGCTAAGGCGTGCGGCTATGCGATTGGCCGAGCGAGCCACACTGATTGGCCCACGATGAATCCCCCGCGATTGGAGGAAACCGATCGCAGGGGATTCAAAGCGGTGTCATTGGCCGTGGCTTGGCCGGAGAATTCAATATAAGCTGCCGCATACCCTAGCCAAGCAAGCCGATCTGGAAACTGAATAAAGAGCTGAAACGAGTCACTGCCTTCCGAGTTTTCTTCCAGCCGGCGACATAACAGCTAGTCTAGTAAAAAGAAGGACTGGTGATACACAATAGCAGTCTTCCAATATTTGAGGGACTGCCACAGGGAGGAAGGGGTCAAACTATTTTCCAAAGTGCCTGTAGGCCAGACAAGGAATAATGGATGGAAACTGAACAAGTGGAGATTTAACCTGGAAATAAGGAGAAACTTTCTGACAGTGAGAACAACCAACCAATGGAACAGCTTGCCCTTGGAAGTTGTGGGAGCGCCATCACTTGAGACTTTCAAGAAGAGATTGGACTGCCATTTGTCAGAAATGGTGTTGGGTCTCCCGCTTGGGCGGGGGGTTGGACTAGATGACCTACAAGGTCCCTTCCAACTCTGATTATCTGTTATCTGTTATGATCCTGAAGGAGGATACAGATGGCAGACTAATTCAAAACTACAGACCAATTTCTTTATTGAATGTCAATTATAAAATATTTACCACTATTATAGCAAACAGGTTGAAGAGAGTTCTGAACGAATATATTCATTCAGACCAAAATTGATTTTTTTCCAGGCAGACAAATTAGGAACAATTTAAGGAAAGTAATAGACACTTAGAATACTACAAAGCCCACCCGAAGAAACAAGTCGCCCTTGTCTTTCTGGATGCCCAGAAAGCATTTGATAACCTCAATTGGGAATTCATGATACAACAAATTTATAATATGAATCTAGGCACTAAATTTGAAAACATAATAATAACAATATATTCTACACAAAAGGCTAATATTATAGTTTATGGGGAAAATTCCCAGAGGATAAAAATAGAGAAAGGAGTTAGACAAGGCTGCCCTTCATCCTCTCTGCTTTTTTTCCATCACTTGAAATTTTATCACTTGACAAATTAAGCAAAACCCAGGAATAAAGGGATTGAAAGTTAGAAAAGAAGAATACAAATTGCAAGCCTTTGCAGATGATATGGTCTTCTTTATAGATGACCCGATAGAGTTAATTAATGAATTAGAAAGATATGGGGAAGTGGCAGGTTTGAAAATTAATAGACAGAAAATAAAACTCCTTACCAAAAATTTAACAGAATTACAAAAAATAGAATTAGAAAGGGTAACGGGACTGCAAACAATAAAGAAAATTAAATATTTAGGTATATGGCTGATGGCACATTGTAAAACAATAAAGGAGAATAATTATGATAAACTATTACAACAAATAAAAAAAGACTTATAATTATGGGCCAAATTACAATTGTCACTACTGGGAAGGATAGCAGCCATAAAAATGTCTATCTTACCTAAATTCTTATATTTATTCCAAACGATCCCTGTCAGATTAAAGAAAGTATTTTTTGATGAACTTAATAAAACTGTGATAAAATTCATTTGGTTAGGCAAAAAAATATAGAATAAAGATAAAGTGTCATGCCCCTGGTGGAGACTGACTATGAGGAAGAGGAGGAACAGCCAACAGGGAGTGGGAGTGTGGCTCCAGAGGTGGTGGAGGAGGCTGGGGAAGGGCAGAGGCCGGCTGAGCAATCAGAGGAGGATCCAGGCCCATCCCGTATCCATCCTAGGTCACGCAGGGAGGAGAGGATCATGGAAAAGCGAGGTCTACTCAGGAGATTACCATGATCCTCCTTGTGGCTTGCAGCTGGGAGCTATGTTTATAAATTTGTTGTTTTTTATAAAAGGTAAAAACTTGGCTTCTTGTTATAAGTGGGAAGGGAGAGGACAAATATATATATATATATTAATATTTTGCTGGAGGAGATGCCTTGAAGATCTTGAGACTAGAAATTGATTGCAACAAGGCTGTAAAATACAGATTGGGTTTTTTTTCTTTTCCCTTTTACTGATACCACCCCAGGAAGAGAAAGTGAGAACTTTGTGCGTTGTTTGGACTGATTGATGTCTCTGGGACTTTGAGGAATTGTTTTAACTTTTGAAACATTTTGGTTGCTCTAAGAACAAAGAATGGCTTTATCTGATGATGAACTTTGAAAGGAATATCAAGAAAGTAAGGACGCTGTGAAAGAAGCTTTCCTTTCTTTAGAAATGGCGCTTGCTATTTGTGAGCAAACACAACAACAGATGGAGGAAATAGAAGGAGAAGAAGAAAAGGAAGAAGAAGACGCCATCTTCAGTGAATCTAATAAATTAACTAAGAGAGAAAGGAGAAAGAAAGGAAGGAAAATGAAGGACTTAAGACTTAAAAAAACACTTAAGAAAGGAAAAAATAAGATGCAAAACCAACTCAATGTTACTCAGCAAAAGGAGAAAGGATTACAACAGAGAGGGAAAGCTAAAAAGGCGGAAGTTAGTAGGGGGGGGGTAAAAAGGCCAGGGGGGATAAGAAAGGGAGGGAAAAGCCACAAAGGTATGAAACAAGATGGGAAAAAAGGATTTTTTTTTAGGGATAAAGGGTAAGGTATAATTTCTTTAAAAAAGAAGATTCTGCAAGGTACATGAGATGGTACTATGTATGAGAAATAGAAAACTAGAATGTTATAAGAATTAATAAAAGATTAAAATATTGAAATGTTTAGTAATGATAGATTTTAAAATTTAATAAAATTGTAGCACTTGTTTTTTTGAAATAGACAATCGGAATGTTATAAGATTTAATATTTAGATTTATTATCCAATTATATTAATTATTATGAATTTATTATTTTTTCTCTTTAAAGGTTAGTAGGTAGAATGTACTAAGCAGAATCAGATTGGGTATTAGGTGTTATTTTAAATATTAATTTAGGGGGAGGATAGAAAGGCATCATACTTTGATCAGTGATTTCAGGAGAAATTCTTTTTTTTTTTCTTAATATAGGGAATGAGATAAATGGATAATTTGGAAAGAATGGACAAAAAATACAAATACAATGATTTAAATTAAAATGAATTAAATAAAATAGAAATAAGAAGAATGAAAAGTGGGGAGAAGTTATCTAGAAGATATAGAATGGTAAATAAGATAGGTAATGGTATATAAGATGAGCACGAATTTAATTGAAGTCCATACAAAGAGAGGTAATCTGGGGCCAAACTACTTTCTTAAAAGAAGTTTTATATTTTTGTGTTTTGTGTATCTATGTTTTGTTTGAGAATTAATAAAACCTCGGAGGAATGTTGGATGAGAATAATGGTAATCAAGTCAGAGAGGAATGAAGATGATGACTATAAATTGGAAAGAGGTTTTATGTATTTAATGGTTAATGATGGTTTGTTTGTCTTTAAAATCAATAAAATTTGTTCCAAAAAAAAAAATATTGGTTAAAAATTCAAAAATGGTGACAGGAGATTACCAATGAGCAAATAGAATTGGAAACAGAATTATTTTTATTGGGGATATTCAGAAAGAAATATGGGAGAAATATAAAATATTTAATATTGCACATTTTAACTGCAGCCAAGATTGCCTATGCCCAGTGTTGGAAACATACATGTATACCACCAGAGGAATTGATCATTCAAAAAATAATGAGCTGTGCCGAGATGGACAAATTGACTTTGAGTTTACAAGAGAAAGAGGAATCTGATTATTACAAGATGTGGGAAAAATGGTATGATTGGATTGAGCAGAGATAGACTGTTGGATAGATAAATGAATTGTAAATAAATAGGAATAAGCACTAGATAAGTTAATGATTTATATCCGCACAAATTCTATATATTTGTAAATAATGCACAAAATATTAGTATAAGATGAATGTCACAAACTGTTGATGTTATAAGATTTATATTTCTGTTGTTTGTCTTTTTAAAATTATAAAAGATTAATAAAGTTTCTTTTAAAAAAAGGCTGCTGCAAACTAATTAACTTTGATAAGCACAAGCCTCACCAAAACTGTGCAAGGCTACCAAGAATAACAGATAAGAAATATTTTGCAACACAAGAGTTTTCAAATGCAACTTAAGATACTGCAATGTCCATGAAGCTGGAGTTTCAAAACGTTTTTGCTTCCTACAAAGAACGTCCGATTCACAGCTGGCTTTTATCTTCTTGAAGGAGGGGCCTAGCAGCCTTATTCCTGAATCGCTCTTGCTGCTGCAGCTGCTCTTTCCTACGAGCAGTCCTGTGCGCATGCGCACTTGGCACAGGCTCCTCGGAAACCTCCTCATTGCTGCTGCCAGCCCCCACAATCTCTGAAGGCAGCAGTCCACTCCCTAATGGTCCTGGCCTCTCATCTGAATCCTCGCTCTCCTCAGCTGGCTAACCACAACAGTGAGGATGCTTTTTGTAGATTTTAGCTCTGCATTTAACACAATACTTCCACATAGACTAGTGTCTAAACTTATGGATCTTGGACTTTCTTATTCAATCTGCCTTTGGATTATGGATTACCTATCTGGCTGCTCTCAGAGGGTCAGATTAGGTAATCATATCTCTTCAGCCCTTATTTTTAACACTGGTACACCACAGGGTTGCATGTTGAGTCCCTTACTCTATACTCTTTATGTGCATTACTGCATTCCCACTCATGCTAGTAATACTATTACTTAATTTGCAGATGATACAACAGTGGTGGGACTCACCTCCAGGGGGGATGAGTCTGCCTATCGAGATGAGGAGGACCGGTTGCTTTCGTGGTGTGGAGACAATAACTTGGTCCTTTACACCAATAAGACCAAGGAGCTTATAGTGGACTATAGAAGGAATAGACCAGACATCCAGCCCTTGCTTATCAATGGAGACCAAGTGGAGCAAGTGACCAGTTTTAAGTTTCTGGGTCTTATCATAAAAGAGGACCTGACCTGGGGCACTCACATTGTAGCACTGGTCAAAAGGGCCCAGTAGAGATTATACTACCTGAGACTTGTCAGGAAACAACTGAATGAAAAACTGCTGGTGACCTTCTACCACTGCACCATAGAGAGTATTTTAACTTACTGCACCTGTGTATGGTTTGCCAATTGCACAGTGGCAGATAGGACAGCACTCCAGAGGGTTAACATCATTGCCCAGAGGATCATTGGTTGCCCTCTCCCCTCTTTGGAAAAGCTTTATAGCTCCCGCTGCCTTAAGAAAGTTCAAAACATTCTTAAAGATCCATCTCATTCTAGGCACCCTTTTTTTGAACTATTACTGTTGTGAATGCATAAGGTTTAATAAAGTTATCTTGAGCTTGGATTCAAGTGCAGGGTTCTGGCCCTGCACTTCTGATTGGCTGTTAATGGCAGGATCGGATTGGCCCGTTCCGGGGGATCTGATTGGCCATTAATGGAGCGTTCATATTGGTTAAGGGAGCTAGCGCTCCTAGATTGTTATTGGTTAAATAGTTATTGGGTTGCCTATATAAGGAGGGCTATAACTACCATTGAGTTTGAGCTGTCACCATGTAAATAAAGAGTTGAAGTTCACCATTCCAGAGGCTCATCTCCATTCTTTCTCGCCCATGCTCCAAACATAACACTGGCGATGAAGGTGGGATGTGGAGATGTCAGAGCTGACTGAACTAAGAAGAAACACCGAGCACGTGGCTGACAGCGCTACACGACGGAACCATGTCCGGCGTCATTGTACCACCCGCTCCGTTCGATCCAGTGCAAGAGGACTGGGAGTCCTACATGGATCGTTTGCAAATGTTTTTGGAAACTAACAATTTAAAGGATGCCACAACCAGGAAGAAACGGGCTGTATTCCTAACGCATTGCGGGCCAACCGTATTTAAGATGGCTAAAGCACTAGCCAAACCTGCAGAAGTGAAGGCGATGGACTGGGACGTCCTCGAACCCCTACTAAGAGCTCATTACGCACCGACCGTGCCCACGCTCGTGAGACGGCACGAGTTCTATCAAAGAAACCAGCGAAAAAGAGAAAGCGTCGCTGATTTCATAGCAGACCTCCGAAATCTGGGAGGCCTCTGCAGATTCGCCGATTTGGAAGAGACACTGAGAGATCGAATAGTTCTGGGACTCGATGTGCCAGGCGTGCAGAGCAAGCTGATGGCGAAAGGCGACATCAGCCTTGCCGATGCCATGGCCGATGCTACTGCAGCAGAAGCAACCAGGAAGTCGGCTGCACAATTACACCGCAACCGCGCTCCGGTACACCAACCGAGAGGCGACATTTTACCCAAGTCAGAAGGGCAGCTTACAACGGCCCACCACAAGGACCTCTCTTTGTCGTCAGACAGTGACGAAGAAGAGGTCCATCTACTGCGGTCTGACCGGGACCCCTACCCGAAGTCCCTACACCCTTGCGCTGGCTGTGGAGCCAACCATGCCAGGTCCGAATGCAAATTCCGCGACGTGCTCTGCCATGAGTGCGGGAAGAGAGGCCACATTGGACGGGTCTGCCGAAGTTTACAAGGACCCGGCCAGGCCTCAAAAGGGGCTAACTATCGCCAGTCGACAGGAACCGTCCTGTAAGGCGAGAACCAGTAAACCACTCCTACAGAAATTGAACCTTAAATTGCCCCACGAAGCGAGAAGAGGCTCACCATACTATCACTATCGGTCACGCCTCTGCCTTGGATGCCAAGAAAATCCAAATTACATTGGCTATCGAGAACCAGCCTTGCCAAATGGAAGTTGACTCGGGATCGTCCCTCTCGATGGTGTCCTGGAAGACCCTCAAGCAACTCATCCCCACGATCCAGCGCCAAGACCTCCATTCCCAAAGACTTATTCTTAAGGACTATCAAGGGAATCGAATCCCTGTCGTTGGTTCCAGCCGAGTCCGGGTCTCATTCAAGAAGCACACAGCGTACTTACCGCTAACTGTGATCGACAAAGATCGGCCTCGTCTGCTAGGTCTCCAATGGTTCGTGCCACTTGGCATTGAAGTGGCAGGCATAAACCGAGTCAGTGGAAGTGACTGGGAGGAGGACCTCATCCATGAATTCAGGGACGTCTTCGCGGAAAATTTAGGCGAGTACAAGGGGACCCCAATATCGTTCAGCCTTAATCCAAAGATAGCTCCCATTCGCCTTAAGCCCCGTCGAGTTCCGTTTGCCTTAAAACCGAAAATCGACGAACAACTCAATAAATTAATAGCTCAGGGGATGCTAGAACCTACCGATCACTCCCCCTGGGAGACCCCAATCGTAACACCAATTAAGCCGGATGGTTCAATTTGAATTTGTGGGGACTACCGGGCCACCCTGAACCACGCCCTACAGCAAAATGCATATCCGGTGCCGGTGGTGCAGCATCTCCTCCATTCCCTGGGGGGCAGAAAAGTCTTCGCTAAATTCGACTTTGCTCAGGCATATCAGCAATTACCTGTTGATGAAAAGACGGCACAGGCACAAATGATTGTGACGCACCGAGGTGCCTTTAAATGTACCTGGCTCCAATTCAGAGTCAATGTAGCCCCGGGAATATTTCAGAGCCTTATGGAGAGGCTACTACAAGGGATTAAAGGCGTGGTCCCCTACTTTGACGATGTATTAATTGCTGCACCTACAAAAAAAATCTTACGGGATCATTTAAAATTAGTTCTACAAAAATTCCAAGACGCCGGTGTTAAAGTGAAAAAGAATAAGTGTAATTTGTGTACAGATTGTGTTGAGTTTTTAGGGTACCTAATTGACAGTCAGGGTATTCACCCTACCGACAGTAAATTGAGAGCAATAAAAAACACTCCCAGGCCTCGGAACAAGGCCGATCTCCAGGTGTTCCTAGGCCTCATCAACTTTTATAATGTATTTCTACCACATAAAGCAACTGTCGCTGAGCCGTTACATCGTTTGCTAGACAAAAAAGCAATTTGGTTATGGGGTCATAAAGAAGAACAGGCATTCAGTAATGTAAAAAAACCACTGACTTCTGATGCTGTACTCATGCAGTACAATGAGACTTTGCTGTTAAATATCACATGTGATGCTTCGCCTTTCGGAGTGGGCGCCATTTTGAGCCATGTACTGCCTAATGGTAAC
The DNA here is from genome assembly GCA_033807585.1 of Hydrophis major. Taxonomy (NCBI): domain Eukaryota; kingdom Metazoa; phylum Chordata; class Lepidosauria; order Squamata; family Elapidae; genus Hydrophis; species Hydrophis major. The sequence goes on from JAUCBL010000017.1 coordinate 3,191,950, forward strand.
GAAGCCCCTGTTGCATATTTTTCAAAGACACTTTCAAAACTGAGTGAAATTATAGCCAAATCGATAAAGAAGCCCTCGCAATTGTATCTGCCGTTAAAAGATTTCACGAGTACATGTATGGCCGGGCTTTTACTCTCATGACTGACCACAAACTGTTATTGGGGATAATAGCTGGAGATAAGCCGACTCCCTACATATTATCCCCCAGGATGACTCGCTGGTCAGAAATCTTGGCTGCTTATAATTATCGGCTGCAATACCACCTGGGGAAAGCCATTCCCCATGCCGACGCATTGAGCCGAGCACTGCTTCCAGAGACTCTTGATGATCCCGCACCAACGGTAACCACGTTACAGATTGAAACACTCCACACGCCGCCATTAACCGCCTGAGATATCGCGAGAGAAACCAGACGTGACCCCACCTTAGCGCGAGTCCTAGGCTGGGTAGAATGCGGATGGCCATTGGACCAATTATCGGATGACTTCACACCATTCAAGACTCGACAAAAGGAGTTGTTTTCTCAAAAAGGCTGTGTCATCTGGGGTGATAGAGTCGTTATTCCAGAACGACTCCATAAAGCAGTCCTGAGAACCTTGCACGATGGCCACCCCGGTATCGTGCGAATGAAAGCCCTTGCACGAAGCTACGCATGGTGGCCGGGCATCGACAAGCAAATCGAGAATTGGGTTAAAGCTTGTCATAGATGCCAGGAAGTGAGCAACGCCCCACCAAAAGCCATCCCTACTGAATGGGAGACACCACAGGGACCCTGGTCCCATATTCACCTGGACTTTGCGGGGCCAACCAAAGGCCACACCTTTCTTCTAACCATCGACGCCTACTCGAATTGGCTCGAGATTCACCGCATGACGAACACGACCACTGAAGTGGTTATCAAAAAAATTGGAAAGACTGTTTGCAACCCACGGATTACCAGACGTTCTGGTATCCGACAACAGGCCCCAATTTACCGTGCTGTCCTTCGAGCAGTACCTGGCTGACCGCGGCATCCAACATGAGCTCACCTTGCCTGTGCACCCTGCGACCAATGGCAGGGCTGAGCGCATGGTCCAATTTGTTAAGAAAACTTTGCAGAAATTAGACTACGATAACATCAACGACAAAATCAACTGAATCCTTTTTCTACAACACATCACACCTCATAGCGTCACCAACAAAACTCCCACCGAACTGCTAATGGGACGAAAGCTCCGCTCCCACCTCGACCAGTTACACCCAGCTTATGAACCGGAAAAACCACTAGGATCCAGAGGCCGATGTGGTACCTTCCAGGTAGGTGATTTGGTATATGCTAAAAACCTATCGGGCGATCCGCTGTGGGTAGAGGCGACAGTAGTTCGTGTAACCGGCCCGAGATCCTACCTTGTACAATGCCTTGACAATAGACTATGGAAACGCCATATCGATCAATTACGATCATGGCTCCGGTCGGGCATTTCTGAACTCCCTTATGACCAAACTGAGGGGGGGGGGGAGATACGGAAGAAGATGAATTTCAATTAGAAGAAAACCCGTTCAAAGGGAACGATAGCGGAATAGAGACACAGGAATTGGAACCAGAGATGGGAATAGATTCACCTCAGGGAGTTGCCGAAGATATTGGTGACGACGGAAACGTGAACTCTGAACCAGACAACGATCTTCCTCAGCGAGATTGCAGCCAAATGCAAAACACACAGCGAAAATAAAAAAGACTAATAAAGCAACCGTCCTACCTTAAGGACTATGTAACTGCGCCCTGTAAACAGAAGCCAGGGGGAAGGGGTGTTGTGAATGCATAAGGTTTAATAAAGTTATCTTGAGCTTGGAGTCAAGTGCAGGGTCCTGGCCCTGCACTTCTGATTGGCTGTTAATGGCAGGATCGGATTGGCCCGTTCCGGGGGATCTGATTGGCCATTAATGGAGCGTTCATATTGGTTAAGGGAGCTAGCGCTCCTAGATTGTTATTGGTTAAATAGTTATTGGGTTGCCTATATAAGGAGGGCTATAACTACCATTGAGTTTGAGCTGTCACCATGTTAATAAAGAGTTGAAGTTCACCGTTCCAGAGGCTCATCTCCATTCTTTCTCGCCCATGCTCCAAACATAACAATTACCATCTGGCAGATGGTACAGGATAATAAAAACAAGGACAAATAGGCTGAAAAACAGCTTCTATCCCAGGGCAGTATATTGAATTCTACAGTATAGTGCAATATTAATGCAATATCAGGTTTTCAGTTCAATTGTATAGAATGTGAAGGATGTGTGTTTGTGTTTTATTTTTATGGTTATAATGTACACTGAAGATGGCATTTAATTTTGTTGTATGAGGTGCAATGACAATAAAGTAAACTAAAATCTGGTTTCCCCAGGACACTGCAACCATCATAAATATGACTCAGTTGCCATCTGAATTTTGATCACTTGACCATGGGGATGCCACAACAGTTGTAAGTGTAGGTTTTCCGGTTTTTGCCTGGCTTCGGGGCAGCAGGAATTCGCGACCGCTCGCGATTCCTGCTGTGCTAGCCGCCGAGGTACCCCCGATCCAAATGGGTCAGGGGGATATGGCTGCCCTGTAGGGACAGCCAAAGAGAGAGGGGAGCTGGACAGGGGGTTGGGGGTGTCACAGACCCCCTCCTCGTCCAGAAAAACCCCTTTTTCCCAAGGCGGTGGAGCGGCGGTCAGCAATGGCCACCACGAAGAAGTCTGCAACCGGGTAAGATCGTGCTGGAGGAAGCAAGAAAAGTGAAAGTGCTGGCTGAGCCGGGTCAATCAACATCCTTTAAATTCGCTGGAACTGAGCTGTTTGAATTGCTGGAGGATACATTGTATCCCTAAGAAGATCGAAAGTGGTGGAGAAACTGTTAAAGGGAACTTTTTTTTTCTTCACTCTCCCACCCCATGAAAAAAGCAGAAGAAGATTTGAAATTTGCTTGGGCACTGAAGGTGAAATATTCTGAAAGTTGCTTGGACATTGGACTTAAAAATTTAAGAAATTGGAAAACCTTTATTAGAGGTATGGATTTTTGATTATTTAAAAATTGATGTTGCAAGTGGGAAGGGAGTGGAAAAATATTGGAGCAGAAGTGGAAAAAGGAGGAGATTGCCAAGAATACTAAAAAAAGAAATATGGTAATTGGACCTCTTTGATTAAATGGTAACCCCAGAAAGAGAAATAGAAGAAGGAAGAAAAGTATTAACTTTTGGAACTTTCTTTTTGAATTACTTTTGACTAAAAATACTTGGGTGGTTGTTTTGGGGAAAGTTTTTCTTTTCAGGATGGCATCGCTTGTGGATGAACTCAAGATTGAATCTCAAAAATATAAAAAGGAAGAACAAGATGGAAAAGATACTTTGGGCACTTCATTTCAATTTTTAGAAATGGCGTTATGTACTTATGAAAAGTTGATTACGCAGCAGAATGACTGGGACAAAGAAGAAGAGGAAGAAGAAGCCATCTTTGATGAACAATGGGTTTTTTCCGGGGAGGAGGAGAAAGAGGATAAGAAAAAGGGGATTTTAAGGTTTGAAAAAACAACCAAAAAAAAGAAAAATGAGAGGAAAGGTGGATGCAAGGTTAGAAAGCAAAGGAAAGGGAGTAAGAAAAGGGAAGAGGAGAGACAAAGGGGTAAAAAGGGCAAGGAGAAGAATAAGCAAGAGAGAAAGGGGGGGGGAGGAGAAGCCTCAATGGTGGGAAGCAAGATCTAAAGAAAAAAAGCTTATTTAGAGACAATGGGTGAATCTAATTAAGGATAAAAGGGGGATTCTGGAAGGTATATAAGATTGTGTTTTTATATGTGTATTTAGAGTATAAAATTTATTGTGTAAATTTAGAATTTATTAAACAGAATCCCGAGATAAATTAAGTGTTATATGAAGTACTTTTAAGTTAGGGTAAAGGCGTCACTCCAAATAGTGTATAGGAGAAGTATAGTAAAAGAAAAAAGATGAATGGATGGTTGGAAATAGAACAGACAAAGAATGTTATTGAAAATGGTTATAAGCTGTTATGCTTTGATTGTTTGTGCACTGTTTTTGTAAAATTAATAAAATTGGTTTATAAAAAAAAAGAAAAGAAAATGATAACAAGATATGGAAGGATATATAAAATGAATATGATGTTTGAATTTGTGTCTGTGTAAAGAGTTTTAACCCGGGATCAGGCAGCCTTCAGAAAAGATGTTTTAGTTTATGTTTTGTGTATTGTGTTTGTAAAATTAATAAAATTTGTTTAAAAAAAAAAACCAGTTGTAAGTGTGAAAAATGTCATTAGTTACTTTTTTCAGTGTCATTGTAACTTTCAATGGTCACTAAATGAACTGTTGTAAGTCAAGGACTACCTGTATATACAATGCCTAGGGTGGGTGTCAGCAACCCGTGGCTCCAGAGCTGCATACGGCTCTTTGACCCCTCTCCTGCGGCTCCCTGCCAACCCAGTCGCACGACCTGCTGTCCACCCCAAGAAGGTGTGAGCCTCTGCATAGCTGCGTGCCCTTAGTGTTTTCTTCACACTGCCTGTGACCAGCTGATTTTTGCAATTCCGCGTTTTTCGCAGGCAGCTCAGCACCAGCCATGGTCCCCTTTGTGTCAGTTGAGGAAGGAGGGGAACGGGGAGGAGCAACCGCCACCACTGGATGCAGGGAGGGAAGAGCTCTGGCTCTCCTGCGCAGCATGGCCAGCGACCCACCTAAGCGTGCAGTGGCAGCAGTGGGAGGAAGAGTTGCCATCACCATGATCCCGGCCCAGGAGGGTATCCCACTTGTGTGCATGAAAACACGTGTGAGAGAGAGATGAGAGAAAGAAAAGGGGAGGAAAAAAAGAGAAAGAGAGAAATGAGAAAATGATGGAGGGAGTGAATGAGAGAGACGAAAGAAACAAATGAGAGAGAAGGGGGAGAGAGAAATGAGAGACAGCTGGAGGGAGTGAATGAGACAGAGGGAAAAGAGAGGGAAACATATGAGAGAGATAAGGGGAGAGAAGGGAGAGGGAGAGGAAAAAGATAAAAACAGAAATGAGAGGGAGAGAAGGAGAAATGAGAGAAAGGGGGAGAAAAAGAGAGAAATGAGAGAATGGTGGAGGGAGAGAATGAGAGACAGGAAAAAGAGAGAAACAATTGAGAGAGAGAAGGGGAGAGGGGGAGAGAAACAAGAGAGAGCTGGAGAAAGAATGAGAGGGAAAAGAGAGGGAAACAAATGAGGGAGAGAAGAGAGGGAGGGAGAGAGAAATGAGAGAGAAAAGGAGAGAAAAAGAGAGACATAAGAAATGATGTAGGGAGAGAATGAGCGAGAGGAAAGAAACAAATGCAAGAGAGAGAAGGAGAGAGAGATGGAGAGAGAAATGAGAGAGCGCTGGAGGGAGTGAATGAGAGAGGGAAAAATGAGAGAGAGAAGGGGAGAGGGAGAGGAAAAAGAAAAACAGATGAGAGGGAGAGAAAGAGAGAGAAAAGGGGAGAAAGAGAGAAATGAGAGAATGATGGAGGGAGAGAATGAGAGAGAGGAAAAAGAGAAACAATTGAGAGAGAGAAGGGGGAGAGAAAAGGAAGGAAGGAAGGAAACTCCCTCAGACCTATGACGAAAGCAATGGCAAGCTAGATCTCTTGCCAAGAAAACTGAAGTTTGTTAGAAGGCACAAATTGGAAGCAAGTCTGATTTTTTTTAAAGGAAACAACAGAGATAACAAAATGCATCTGAAAATAAGATTATTTATAATTTTGGATAATGTATCATAATGTCAAACTCAAAAGAAATCAATATATATGTGCTATTGCTGTTAGTACCATCTTGGCAGCTTCTATCAACTTAGAGTTCACTATGAAAAGATTATGAAGAAGCAATTCCCCACAATTAATAGCTCCCCACAATTAATAACTCCCCACAATTAATAAGAAAGAAAAAGAAAGAGGGGAAGGGAAGGGAAGAAAAGAAAGAAGGAAGGAAGGAAGGAAGGAAGGAAGGAAGGAAGAAAGGAAAGGAAGGAAGGAAGGAAGGAAGGAAGGAAGGAAGGAAGGAAGGAAGGAAGGAAGGAAGGAAGGAAGGAAGGAAGGAAAAAGAGATAAAAACAGAAATGGGGGGGGGGAGAGAGAGAGAGAGAGAGAGACCCATTTCCCACAGAAAATACCAGGAGCCATGAAACCTGGGTAGGTGTGGCTGGGGTGTGTGTGTGTCATGTGACTGGGTGGGAGTGATGTTAAATTGGCCACACCCACCCAGGTTTTGTGTCTCCCAGTGTTTTCTTTTCTGTGGGAAATGGGTCCAAATGGCTCTTTTAGTGTTTAAGGTTGCAGACCCCTGGCCTAGGGAAAGCACATGTAGCATATTAAAATAACACAGAGATTTCATACTTCAACTAAAAACATCATGCTTCCTATAGATTTCTTCGGCATTCTATACAATGCCAGCTTTTCACACCTTGATGGTCACACACACACATAATGGCAGGTGGTGATACTCCGCTACGGTAGCAGTGGCAGCCTTTCCACCTCAGGTGTGAAAGCCAAATATGGCTTTTTCAGCCTCATGCCTCGGTGTGCATATTTTCCAATGAGACAAACTGAGACAGGAAGATCATTTTATTACAATTTATATTCAAACAAAAGGGATTCCTCATTCAAAGAGGGAACCCCAATCTTTCGCTTACATCCCCTTTTATAGTTAACAAAGACATCTGAAAGATGAAAGTTGATTGGACAGGATAATAGCATACATGTTTATTAAAATTAGGTCTGAAGAGGGATAAATTGTAAGAAGAAAGGTTGTTTAGGGTTCACAAAAGAGATATGCCAGAACCCAATTTGTACTAACAAACTTTTCTTATCAGGAGCTAGTCTCCAGCTTTTTTATCAGTTTAGGAATGTTAAAAGCTAATAAATCTTGAACATCTTGAACATCAAAGAAAGAATATAAATCAGATTAAAATACAAAATAACTATGTTAGTTAACAAATTACAAAACCCATGTTATTTGCCCCTCATAATCCCCCCTTTGATGCTAAAGGGCAAATAAAAGATGTCCTTTCAAGCATCACCAAAAAGAAGGAAGTTTTGACCAACAGGATCAGGGACCAAATACACATAAGAGTCTATTCAGGAAAAAAGGAAAAGAAACCTGGTAGAAACCAGTGCACAAAAATCATATTGTGCTGGGCAAGCACCCTGAGGAAAAAGAAAGAAAGCAAAATCCCTAATATATCAAGCACAATAACAAACACCAAAAAACGGTGACAATTATGTCAAGACAGATAGACAGAAAGGAGTAAATGTCTTTAAAAAATGAAGAAAAAATAGGCATCAACACATACGACAATAGAAAACATAGCCTGAGTAAAAAGACATAAAAAAAACTAACCCTGTGCATAACAATCAGAAGTAGTGAATGCACATACACTTTGTATGTTTGCTAATAAAAAGCTAGGGCTGTGTGAGGTCAAATAGCAATTAAAGACACAGGAAGACTTCAGTAGGTAGTATCTTAATGGCACTGACACTAATATGGGCATAGATTACAAACAATGCAGAAATGAGGAGGAGGGCAATGGCAATTGAAGAGCCTCAAACCAGGCAAATACTTTGTATAGGATAACACAGTATAAACAGCAGGCCTAAATATCAGTATGTCATATTCCCAACAAAAATGACCATTATGTGGAGGGATGTGCAATATATGAAGGAAGTATAGATCATCCTGTATCATCCTAGAGACTAAGAAACAAGATGCATCTAGCAAAATGGTCCATGAAGAGTTAAAGAACTCCCGATTGGGAGGACTTCCGGTTAACATTGGAGCGGGACAGCTGTGGCGAGTGGCACTCCACAAAGCCCAGCTGATTTCTGCCTGCCTGGAGGCTCTTTGGAGCCAAATGTCACCTTTTAGGGGTAACAAGATAGGAAGGGCTCCCGTAGATCGCAAGTGGATGACAGTCCACTTAGCTGGATCTGGGAAAATCTTCCTGACAGGCAGAGAAGAAGACGAACATTAATGGCTGAACCAGAGCTCTGACAACTGGAACAAAGCAAGCATGAAGAGAAGTGGAAAGAGAAACAGTGTATTGGACTTGGGAAGGATTGCCTGATTTCTACCCAGAATTTAAACTGAGTTCACCAAGGTATTTCTTGCAAAGAAGCGACTCTCTAGAGCAGCGGTCGCCAACCAGTGTGGCTCGTGAAAATTTTTGGGTGGTCCGCAGAGAAATGTCCCCCCCAAAGCACCACCCAAAGCAATTAATCTAGGCTGCATGGGAACACAAGGCTGGCCCACAGAAACACAAGGCTGCGTCGCCCACATGGACCGCAGGAACACGAGGTTATCTGCAAAATCGTCTCTCTCTCTTGAGGAGCACTCGCAGAAGCAGCATGGGAAACTTCAGACGGGCTCTTGAGAGATGAGACTCTGGCTGCTTCTCTCCGCAAGCGCTCCTTGAGAGAGAAATGATTTTGCAGGTAGTTTGGCCGAACTCCTGTCCCTGGAAGTCAAAGCACTGAAGCGTGAGCGGCGCAGGAAACTTCAGCTGGGCTCCTCGAGTGAAGGTGGAATGCTGATGCCACACAAATGCAAGTAGCGTGGCACTCCTGCACCTTCCAGCCATCTCCATCACTGCTTTGGCACACCTGTGCCACTGTTCCCCTCTTGCTGCAACAGCACCATTACCTCGTCCTGGCTGGTGAGGGCTGTGCTGCTTTTTGCACATTGCACCACCCACAAATTTGCACATTACATGTGCCACCCCCTACGGTGGAGATTTCCAACCCCACTACGGGTCGGTCCCATATTCCAGAGCTGCAGTAGTCACAAGACTGGCCCTTTGGTCATCCCGAAGCTGCTCCGGGATGACCAAAGGGCCAGTCCAGTGACTACTGCAGCTCTGGAATATGGGACCAACTTTCCAACCAATGTCAGCAAGCCACTGTCAGTCAAAATTCATATTAGTGTTCTGCGGGATTTAAAATTATGAGTTTGGTGGTCCCTGAGGTCCAAAAGGTCCTATAGGAAAGTGACCTTGGATAATTTTGTAAGAAGAAATAACACCTGGAGGTCTGCTTTGTTTTGTTATTTACTGTTCCATACTTATCTACATGATGGTGACTAGAGGCTAACCTTGAAAAACCTGGAGGACATTCAATGGAATAATTTTTGAAGACTGGAACCATTTAATAAATTTAAAAGTGGATTTAAAGAACTATTTGGAAAATTCCCTGGACTGTATAAATGAAAGCTATTGACTAACTGTGGAATATAAAGAACTTTAATTATGGCATTTCCTGATGAACAATATTAAGACGAAGTAATTTGCTGGCTTCGGGAAGTCAAAAAGAATAGACCCTGGAGCGGTGACAGATTACTGACAAAACTTTGAATATTACCATATATACTCGAGTATAAGCCGAGTTTTTCAGCCCATTTTTTGTGCTGAAAAAACCGCCCTCGGCTTATACTCGAGTCAGCTGCTACGGCACCATGCCTGGCCTGCGCTGGCGTGGCTGCAACCGATCGCACCTCCAGGGCAGCATCACTGCCGTGGCTGTCTACCCGCTGAGGGACACACAGGCGACCCCAAGCGGCCTCTTCTTCCCCATTAATGGGCGCCCGGGGCCCCCGCGAGCTCCTGTGTTGCGCGCTTCCAGCTTCGCAAAGAAACCGCCAGGCTCAGGCAGCCTCCCCCACCCCCTAGCCTAGCAGCAAAGAGTTGCTCTGGGGGCAGCGAGACAAAGTGCCTGGCTGCGCCGTGGCGGGAGCCCCCGGAGCAGCTCTTCGCTGCTGGGGGGGTGAGGGAGGCTGCCTGAGCCTGGCGACCCCAAGCGGCCTCTTCTTCCCCATTAACAGGCGCCCGGGGCCCCTGCGAGCTCCTGTGTTGCGCGCTTCCAGCTTCACAAAGAAACCGCCAGGTTCAGGCAGCCTCCCCCACCCCCTAGCCTAGAAGCGAAGAGCTGCTCCGGGGGCAGCGAGACAAAGTGCCTGGCTGTGCCGTGGCGGGAGCCCCCGGAGCAGCTCTTCGCTGCTAGGGGAGGGCGTGGGGGAGGCTGCCTGAGCCTGGTGACCCCAAGCGGCCTCTCCTTCCCCATTAACGGGCGCCCGGGGCCCCCGCAAGCTCCTGCGTTGTGCGCTTCCAGCTTCACCAACAAACGGAGCTGCAAATCTGGTAATCGCTTGCGGAGCCTCGGCACGAACCCCCTTTCCCTGCACTCCCCCCTTGCACTCCTCTGGTGGCAGCAGGCGGAGAAAGCCCCACTTCCCCCTGGCTTTGATGGCACGCGTGAGTTGGCTTCCCACTCTTTTTTTTTTTAACTCTCCTCTTCCTCCTCCTCCTCTCCTCTCCCCTTGTTGTCTGGTCTTCCCTAAGGAAACTCGAGGGCTCACACTTCCAGGTGTTTCTCCCTGTCTTTCTCCCTGTCAATGATCTTTTCTTCCCTTCCCTTCTCTCAGCCCCATCCTCCTTCACCTTTGTCACCACAATCCTGAACAGATGAAGTTTGTACTTCTCAAGAAAGGTTGGATGTTCCTTTTGAGGAGGGAACCTAGTGTGACATCTGTATGTTGACCTACTACTGAGCCATGGCATGTGTGCAGATGCAATGGAGGCATGAGGGAGAGCTGTGAAAGAGTTGGTGGCTCTCCAAAACAGGATGTACATGCAGCACATACACATGCTTTTTTCTTGCAAGGGAGAGAGTGACTCTGTTTGGACATACAGATGATGATGAGGAATCCAGTTTTGAAGGATTTTAACTCTTGTGTTTTAGCTTGGTTGCTGATTGAGCTAAGGTTTTTGTACTTTTAAAGTTATTGTTGATCCCATATTGGTTTTGTTGGCTCTCTTTTCCACTTACAGAGCTAGTTTACTGTTTTTCTTTGAAATAAATATTCAAAAACATTTAACCTACTGATGCCTCAATTCATGTAATTTTATTGGTATCTATTTTTATTTTTGAAATTTACCAGTAGCTGCTGCATTTCCCACCCTCGACTTATACTCGAGTCAATAAGTTTTCCCAGTTTTTTGTGGTAAAATTGGGTGCCTCGACTTATATTTGGGTCGACTTATACTCGAGTATATACGGTACTTGGATTTTTCAAAATAAGGCAAGATGGCTCATCAGGAAGAACTGGAAACACAAAAAGAAATTATGAGGCTACTTCAAAACATTTATGATAAAATGATGGGGAATACTAAGGAGATAAAAGACTTGTTACACAATATAACTGGAAAGATTGAAAATGTGCAACAAGGACTAATGAAGCAAGACAATAAAACCCAGGAAATAAGGGAGACAATAGCAAGTTCAGAGGATGAGACAGAACAGATGACACAGCAACCAGAACAAGGAGAAAAGAAGGAGGAGATTAAAAGTCCAGTGAAATAAAATTGGGAGAATATATACAAAGAGATAGAAAAATGGAATTGAATAAATCAAAAGACATTTTTGGAAAAAAAGATAGAGGATTTGGCAGACCTAAGGGTTGACTGGCAGCAAAAACTATTGGGGAGGGAAATAAAGATTTGGTTGAATATGAAAAATATAGACAAGGACCCAAGGGAGGAGTATGGGAGGCAAGCTAAAAAGAGAAGTGGTGTAACTTCTGAGAGGATTAGAGACGATGGATAGGAAGGATTTTTCATTAAAAAGGAAAAAAATGAAATCGGCACTAGAATTAAAATAGATATAAACTTTAGAAATAGGAGGAATATTGTTATACATCTTTCAACTGATACAATATTGAAAGTGAGTATTAGAGGATGAGATTAGAGTATGAAAAAGGATGTTATTAGGTATGCTCAAAAATAATGCTATTATTATTAGAAGGAGGTAGCAAATATTGAACAATGAAAAAAAGGAAGGATGATGTGTTGACATAGTTATGTATAACAACATTAGATCAATGTAGCAACTTTTGTGGCCATATTAAAAATGAGATAGATATAAAAATTTAGAAATGGGGGAACATTGTTATACATACTTTTATTCAATATATATAAACTGAATATTAAAGGTTAAGATCAGAATTTGAAAAAGGATGTCACTAGGTATGCTCAAAAGTAAAAGCTATTGCTATTAGAAAAATATAGCAAATATTAATATTGAAAAATGAAGGACTAAGTACTGATATAGTTATGTATAACAACTTTAGATTACGTAAACCGGACTAACTTAGAAATGTTCTTTGTATTATTATTGTTTTTGTATCAAAATGATGACACTCACATACCACACTGTTCACAAAATGATATTGATGTATGCTTTCAAAAATAAAAAACCTTACAACAAAAACAAATACTCTCAGTTGCCATCTATGCACTGAACAATGGACAAGAAGAATTCTATAAAAAAACTCCACAAGAAGTTACTCGAAACAGAATATGAAAATATCTGTCTTTTAGGAGATTTTAATGCAATAGTTGATATAAACCTTGACTATAAAAGGAGTAAAGCAAATAAAAAAATAAGACTTCACCTAGAACCTTTGTTAAAATGATAGAAGAATGATAGAAGAAAAAACAGTATACATTTTACTCTAATACATATCAATCTTGGTCCAGAATAGATATGATTTGAATAACTCTGGAACTGAGTGCAAATGTGCAAGAGATAGAAATAGAAGCAAACCTATGGGCTGATCATAATCCAGTCAAAATAACTTGGAAGGGACAAAAGAGATGGGCTTTAAATCAATCTATAATAAAAGACAAAGTATTTATACAGATGATGGAAAGAGAAATGGGATTTTAAAAAAAGAGAACAGGAAAGAGGAGACCTCATTACAAAATGTGTGGGACACAGCAAAAGCATATATTAGGGGATTAGCTATAACTTATATAGTGAAGAAAAACAAGAAAAAGAAACAATACCAAAAGATTTTGGAAGAAGACTATAAAAGACTTGAAATAGAGTTACAAAAAGAACCACAAAAAGGACATTTAATTTAGTCAGTCCATTCAGGGATATTCAGTTAGCAAAGTCCGTGCAGAATATCCTATGTCAGTTCACTTACAAATCAGTCCTTTGTTTCTCTCCCGTTCGAGCAATGCAGTCTTGATTCCAAGCAGTAATCAGGGATCATCAAAGCCAGAGAGAGCAAGCTGCAGTCTTGCTTCTTTTTAAAGTGCTTTCACAACCACTCCCTTAATTACTATCCCACAGTTAAAGTTGCAGACACTTTAACATACAAACTATGATTACATATTTATTATTTTCCCTAAACCAGTTAGGGTAAACAATGTTATCCCTAACACTATTTGCTGGTATTGTTAGGAATAACAAGGTTACCTAAATTAGTTTGGGTAAAATAATATGTATAAACTATGATTGTAAGTAAGTGTGTGTCACTTTAAACAGCAAAGCATGTAATTTTGGGTGCGGCTGTAAAACTGCCTGCCTGCCTGCCGTGCAGATTTCTGCTAGGGTGTATCCCTAACAGGTATTACCTTGCTCTTTTCTTGACTGCAAGCATTGCAGTGCAAATATTTAGTGCAAGGCTTCAGTTTTATACCTTCAGACAGTTCAACCGTTTTCTTGAGCATTTTAAAATTTATATACCCTAAACGTCTGTGTAGCAAATGTATGCATTCATCATGAGGCTTAACATTATTATACACTGTATTAGCCATCTCTAATTGATTATCATTCAATACATATAATTCATCTTTTAAAGTTGCAGTCACTTTTTTACCTTCCTTTTCTATTATGCAGTTTTCTCCCCTAAAGGTAACTACATAACCTAGTTTAATCAAAACTCTAACCGAAAGCAAATTAAACTTAAGTTGTGGTACATACAACATTTTAACATTTTCTTTTATACATGAACAATGTGCAATACCTTCAGCTTTTGCTTTCATTTTCCAGCCATTAGCTAATGATATCTGTTGTGAACTCGTTGACATTTTAATAAATCTTATCTTATCTTTTGTTATGCAGTGCGACGCTCCACTATCTACAACCCATAAATTATTATTTACAATTTTGCTGCTATACATGGCTATTTCAAAAAAAATTTCATCTTTTTGATGCTTTTTGGCATTTTGGCATTTTCCTTTTTTGCAGAATCTAGCCAAATGTCCTTTTCCTCCACAATTAAAACATTTTTTAATTGTATAGGCTGTTGAAGATAATTTTTCTTCTTGTGGTTGTTCCCTTCTCAGTTGATCCCTTTCAAGCCTTCTCCTGGCTTCTTCAATTAATCTGCCAGTAATGTCAGTTAATGTGAGGTTATCTTTAGGCAGAACTTCCAGAGAAGTAACATAGTCATCATAGCTCTCATCTAACGAAGACAAAATTATATAAACCTGATGTAGCTCTGTGAAGATAAGTTCTTTTTCATGCAGTTCCTGAAAAATTCTCTTCATAGTGTTTATATGAGTCAACATGTCTCCATTCTTTTGAAGATGTATTCTGAACAGCCTCCGTGTAAGATTTATATGTGCTCCTACACTATCTCGAACATAAATCTTCTTTAAATTCTCCCAACACTTAGCAGCTGTTTCTTCTCCACGAATATGGACAAGCTGCTGGTTACAGAGTGTCAGTCCTATTATACATAGAGCTTGCTCATTTTTCAGTTTATATTCATTTATTTTCTGGGCATCATTCTCATCTTCCAGATCCCAATCATCTACCTCTGGTGGATTTTGAATTATACTCCACAAATCTTCTCTGCGTAGAAGTCGACTGCATTTCATAGACCATGAAACATATTTTGTTCCATCCAGTTTGGATATTAGAGACAAACTTGGTAAATTGAATTGTGCCATTTTTCTTTGGATATTAAACGATAATAAACTAATAAAACACAGCTGTCTGTTTACAGTATTGTGTAACTAGACTAACTCTCAATTTATATAAGCCTGTTGTATCCTGGTTAGTCTGACTGTGCAGCCTGGGCCCATCACCAGTGTTAGGGATATACCCTAGCAGAATGTGCACAGCAGTCAGGCAGGCAGGCGAATATGAGAGAAAGCGTTTTTTAGTTTACACATTCAGTAAAAACGGATATACTGTCTTAGTTGAATAGTTTATTCCTTTAAGAGTTTTAGCAGGGTCAAACAGTCCAAATATCATTCACTAGTGTTCAGTCAGTTCAGTCCAGAGATTGTTCAATTGCAAAAATCCATTTTCAAACAAAATCAGTTAACTTACAATGTCAATCCATAAATCAGTCCAGTAAATATCTTCTCACAGTAGATTAGATACGCAGCATTCAAAAAATCTTTTCTCCTTCAACGTCAGCAACAGGGAACACGCAGAACAATCAACCATCAATCCAGTTGGAATCCAGTTTCTCTAGCTCCCTCTTATGGCAGTTTCTCAACCGCACCCAAATTATATCATTTAGAGTTTAAAGTGAAAACACATTTAAACTTTGCTATCATGGTTTATATATTATTTACCCAAACAACGTTAGGTAACTATGGTTATTCCTAACAGGTACTTTTGGTTTTTCTTGCCTAAGTGTAGCACTTTACTTTTCTCTACATTGAATTTCATTTTGTTAGATATGGCCCAGTGTTCTAGTCTGTCAAGATCCATCTGGATCTTGAGCCTATCTTCTTGGGTGTTAGCTATTCCTGCCAGCTTAGTATCATCTGCAAATTTGATAAGTTCCCCTTCTATTCCCTCATCTAAGTCGTTAATGAAGATATTGAAGAGTACTGGGCCTAAGACGGAACCTTGTGGCATTCCACTGCTTACTTCCCTCCATGTAGACTTAGACCCATTGAGGACTACTTGTTGAGTACGGTTTGTCAGCCAGTTGCGAGTCCATCTCATGGTGGTGCTATCTATTCCACTTTTTTCTAGCTTACTAAGAAGTAGGTTGTGGTCTACTTTATCGAACGCTTTGCTGAAATCTAAATATATTATGTCCACAGTATTTTGCTGGTCTACTAATTTAGTCACTATGTTGAAGAATGAAATAAGATTGGATTGGCATGATGTGTTCTCAACAAACCTGTGCTGACTGCTAGTTATTACTTTACTTGTTTCTAGATGTTGGCAGATCTGTTTTTTTATTATCTTTTCCAGTATCTTCCCAGGTATTGATGTTAGGCTGATTGGTCTATAGTTTCCTGGGTCTGTTTTTTTTCCCCCTTTTTTGAGGATGGGAATCACATCAGCTCTTTTCCAGTCCTCTGGTAGTTCCCCGGTGCTCCAGGATTTTTGAAAGATATGGTGCAGTGGTTCTGAGATGACCTCTGCCAGCTCCTTTAAAACTCTGGGATGTAATCCATCAGGCCCCGGTGATTTGTGTTCATCAAGATCAGACAGGTGTTCTCTTACTATTTTTTTGTTTTTTTAACTTTTATTTCTGGTCTGTCTTTTTCAGTTATGTTTTTGGTGGGTTGAGCTATCGTTTCTTTTTGCATGAAGATGGATGCAAAGAATGAGTGAAGCAGTTCTGCTTTCTCTCTGTTGCCTGTTACTTCCTTGCCGTCTTCTCTCTTTAGTGGGCCGACTGTTTCCTTGATTTTTTTCTTGTTATTTATATGTTGGAGGAAACTTTTTTTTACTATCTTTGACTTTTGTTGCAAGTCTTTGTTTGCTCTGAGCCTTTGCTATCCTGACTTCGTCTCTGCAGATTCTGGCTATCTGCTGATATTCTGCCTGAGTTGTATGTCCTTCTTTCCATTTTTTGTACTTGTCCTTTTTTTCTTTCAATTTGCCAAAGAGATCTTTGTGTAGCCATGCTGGTTTTTTCTTGGATTTCTTGTTTTTCTTTCTCAGTGGTATTGTGCCGGTCTGGGCTTCTATGATCATACTTTTTCGAGTTTCCCAAGATTCTTGAGTTGTTTTCCCCTTTAGGATTTTCATCCATGGAATCTTTCCCAAGTTCTCTCTGAGTTTATTGAAATCAGCTCTTTTAAAATCCAAGACTCTGGTGTCATTATGTTCTATTGCTTGTGTTTGTGTTATGTTGAATTCTAGTGTGAGATGGTCACTCTCACCCAAGGTTCCTGCAGTTTCAACTCCCTCTATCGCTTCTTCTCTGTTTGGAAGAATTAAGTCCAGTATGGCTGTCCCTCTAGTTTCACCCTCTACCTTTTGGACAACAAAGGTTGGTAAGGAACTTATTTGATTTCTCACTTGGTGCAGAATTAGTTTTTCAATTGATATCAGGTTAATTGAAGTCTCCCATTACTGTTATGTCTGTTTTTTAAAGACCTCTTTCCCGGGAACAGTTGGCCAAATTTTGGGACATCTGCTGCTGTTGGCCCAAGTGAGAGGTGGCCTGGTGGCCCATCTGAGAGATGAAGAGACAGGCCAGATGACAGATGTAGAGGCGGCTCAGTGACCCACCCAGCCTGGCAGCTGATTGGAGGCGATGCAGAGTAAATGGAGGCCACTAAGCAGCGGTGAAATGGAGCTAGGTGGCAGCAGACCAGTGGCTGTGAACAGCACGGCAGACCTTGAGCAGTAGCAGTGTAGAGCTAAGTGGCAGAGTAGCAGAGCAGAGACTAAGAGCAATGCAGTGGACTAGCAGCAGCTGAGAGAAGTGTGGCAGACCAGCTAAGTCGAGCAAAGCACTCAGATCAGCACATCGTACCTGAAAAGCCCGGCAGTTGGCAGGCAACCGAAGGGCAAGAAAGCAGGGAGGAAAAGTACAAAACACTTGTGGACAGGGAGGAAAGGGATAAACTTTCAAAGCAGGGAATAGAGGCTTAAGAGCAGTGGTTCCCAACCTTTTTTGGCTGTGCCCCACCGAAGCATCTCAATGTCAGAGCGTTTGTAGCGTGACTACCATTATGAGACAACCCAGGAGCAAAACACAGCACACAGAGACTTAGACTTTTAACAGTGGTGGTTTATATACAACAGTTATGTCCAGAAAATAAATGTGGTAGGTGTTAAGTTGTGGGAAAGATGACTCGAGACCAATTAATCTTTAGTTGCTTTTAATTTTCTTCTCGGTAACTGAACAACAACGGAGCCACGGCAGCCTCTTTTATAGCGGCTGCTTGCGGCTCTTGGCCAATGACGGCTGTTCAATTTTCCTGCCGTCAGCCAAACCAATCAGAACGGAACATTCAAACATTCAAATATATAACACCCCTTCCTATGTGGTACAGTCCCACCAATCAGGCCACCCCTATGTTATGTAGTCACGTAAATAGATGGGGCTTTTATGGTTCCTATTGGACCTGCGCAATTCAGTCGTGGTGTTGTCTTCGGACTGCTCGGACGGGTTCGCTGTTCCTCCCGTCCTCTTCTGTGGAACCTCCTGGAAAGTGGAGTCAGCCATGCCGCTCCCGCCTGGCCTTTCCGGGCTGGTTGAGTTGGCTTGGCTGCTCCTGCCAGGAACAGCTTCGTGATGGTTTTCCGATGCCTGCTCCAGTCTTCCAAAGTTTTCTTCTTCTCCAGGTACATGATTTTGATTTCCCCTCAGGGCTAATGGTGCTGTTAGTTGTTGTGTTGTTGTTAGGGTTTGTTTTGTTATTTCTCGTGTTTGTGGAGGGTCTCCCCCTCCCCTCTCATTTACGTTTGAGGGGTCTCCCCCCTCTCTGGTTTGGTTATTATTTTGGTTTAATGTTTTATTTGGCTCTTGTGTTTGTGTGGGCTCTTCCCCTTCTTCCCTTTGGTTGTTGGTGTTTCTTAATATGGCCCTAGATCTGAGTTTGTCTATATGTCTCCTCCAGCTCTTTCCGTCATCTGTCTCTACCCTGTATGACCGGGGTCCTGTTACTTGGATTATTTTAGCTGGTATCCATAATGGCTCCCCCGTTAGGTTTTTTGCATAGACCAGGTCCCCTTTTTTAAATGTACGGCACTTACTGGAGGAGTCTGTTGGTTTTTCTGTGCTATATGTGGGGTGTAGTCTATCTAAACTAGATCTTAGTTTTCTTCCCATCAATAGTTCTGCTGGGCTTTTGTTAGTTGTGGCATTTGGCACAATGTGCTGTATCATTAGCAATTTACATATTTTTTTCCTGGATATCTCCAGCTTCTAGCTTGTGTAATGTTTCTTTGGTAAAACAGACCATGCGTTCCGCCTGTCTGTTTGTAGCCGTCCGGCCTGGCACTGTTAAAGCATGTCTTATACCTAGGTCAGCTAGGAACCTCTCAAATGTTAGTGCAGTGAATTGCGGTCCATTGTCAGATACAACTAAATCCGGCAATCCATGCATTGCAAAAAGCTTTCTTAGTTGTCTAATAACAGCTTCTGTTATGGTTGAATGCATGACGCTTACCTCTAGCCAATTTGAGTAAGCGTCTACTACTGTTAAGAATGTATGCCCTTTTGTTGGTCCAGCAAAATAAATGTGTATTCTAGACCATGGGCCCCTAGGTTTTTCCCAGTCAAGTACAGGTGCAGAAGGGGGTGCAGGTCTAGATTCCTGGCATTGTTTGCACGTTGCTACCCATTTCCCTATATCCGAATCCTTCCCTGGCCACCATATATAATTCCTAGCCAGGGACTTCATTTGGACAATACCTGGGTGACCTTCATGTAACAGTTTAAGTATTTGTTCCCTCAATCTGTCTGGTATGATCACTCTATCCCCCCACAGTACACAACCTTTTAAAACTGACAGCTCAGTTTGTCTGTGCCGAAATGGTTTAACGGTCTTGTCGCTTTCAGTCTCTGGCCACCCTTTACCTACCCAATTTAAAATCTGCGCCAGGATTCTGTCTCTCCAGGTTTCCTTCGCAATGTCTGTTGCTGTTATGGGTAGGTTTGCCAGTGTCTCGATGTGCAGGGTTGATGTGGTTGGTGCAGAATCATCCTCTAACTCAGGTAGGGGAGAACGGCTCAGGGCATCAGCGTGTGTTATGTTCTTTCCTGGCCGGTAGATTAATTCGTAGTTGTATGCAGCAAGGAATTCGGACCACCTCGTCATTTGCGGTGACAATATGTTGGGTGTGGGTTTGTTTCCTGTGAGTATTCCTAAAAGAGGTTTATGATCGGTGACCAGTGAAAATCTCCTGCCATAGATGTACTCGTGGAACTTTTTAACTCCTGTTATTGCGGCCAGCGCTTCTCTATCCATTTGGCTGTAGTTCCACTCCACTTTTGATAGAGTTTTTGAATGGAACGCGATTGATGCTTCTCTTCCATTGGGTAATATGTGGCTGAGTATGGCCCCGATGCCAAAGGGTGACGCATCGCAGGTTAACATTAGTGACAGGGTCTCGCTATATTGGATTAGTACACAGTCTGATGTAATTAAGTCTTTGATTTCTTTGGTTTCTTCTCGTTGCCCCCAGGTCCAGGTAGCTTTCTTTTTTTTTTTGAAAAAGTTTTTATTAATTTTCTACAAACAAACAAGACAAACAAAACATAAAAACATCAACTCTTATATGTACATCCAGTGTGTCAGTTGGTTCATCATTTTTGTGCATTCATTCTGTAGTCTCAATTACAATTATGTTACATAACAACTCATATTGTCAATCCAAACTTATATATCCCAATATCACTAAAAAAAGAAGTTTTTGACTATATTTTTAATCATTCATGCTTAATGAGCTAACAATACTTTAAACCAGTTTACTCTATAACAAATCATCTAGTCATATCAAATCAATCCTAAAAAATCCTTTATAAATATAATAGCAAATAGCAAAATAATAGCAAAATAAAGATATTCCTTACTATCTAGCATTCTAAATATTCTATTATCGTATTTTATCATCTAGCCATTTATAAAAAAGATCCCAAATTTCGTAAAATTGTTTATCCTCTTGCTCTCTAATTTCAAATGTCAATCTGCTCATCTCAGCACATTCCAATATCTTCTTAATAATTTCTTCCTGTAATGGTATTTTCTCATTCTTCCAATTTTTAGCAAATACAATCCTGGCCACTGTTAATACATTTACAATCAGGTATTTCAAATCTTTACTATATATATCAGGTAAAATTCCCAATAAGAAGATCTCTGGTTTCAAATCTATATGTTTCTTTGTCATTTTTTCCAACCACATGCGAATTATAGTCCAATATTTTCTAGCATCCTCACAAGTCCACCACATATGGTAATACGAGCCGGGTATCTGATGACATTTCCAGCATTTTTCAGATTTGTTCTTAAACATTCTTGCGATTCTTGTCGGAGGAAAGTGCCACCTGTAAAACATCTTATACAAGTTTTCTTTATATGCTGTTGACATTGTCATTTTATAATTTTGAGACCACAATTTCTGCCATTTCTCTAAATCAATCCCATATCCAAAATTCTTCCCCCAAACAATCATAGTTTCTTTGACTTGTTCTTCCTCTAATTTCATTCCCAGTAAATAACCATATAGTTTTTTAATCACCTTCTCATCAGTACCCATCAAGATCTTATCTAAATCAGTCTGTTTATCATAAAATCCCTCCGTTTTAGAATCTTCATCATACCTTGAGTGTATTTGTGCATATGAAAACCAATTCATCCTTATACCTTGTTCCTCTAAGTTTTGGATCGATTTAAGTTCACCCTTTTCATCCAAAAGTTCCCCATATCTAACTGTTTGTTCCTTCTTGTAGATTATAGGATAGGAAAATGCTTCAATGGTCGATAACCAAACTGGAATTTTCAAATAACATTGTCTTTTTATCTTCTCCCAATTTAACCACAAAGACTCCCGTACATAATGTCTTCTAAAATAACCCTGTGTTTTAGTTCCCTTATACCATAAAAAAGCATGCCAACCCAACAGCAAGTCATGCCCTTCTAATGTCAACAACCTATGTTTCCTTAATGTTATCCATTCTTTGACCCACGTCAAACTTGCAGCTTGATAATACAATTCCCAATTAGGCAGACCAAAACCTCCTCTAATTCTAGCATCCTGCAAAAGCTTTAGCTTTATTCTCGCTTTTTTACCTTGCCATATAAACTTCAACATGATTTTATTTCAATCTTCAAAATAGTCTTTTCCAAGCCTAATTGGTATTGTTTGAAACAAAAATAAAATTCTAGGTAAGATATTCATCTTAATTGTTGAAATTCTCCCTATTAATGACAATTGCAAGTTTTCCCACTTCTTCAAATCTGTAGTTATCTGTTGTTTAAGTTTAATATAATTATTCTCCTTTAATGTGCTGCATCTTGTTGTCAAATATATCCCCAGATACTTAACCTTATTTGAAACTTGAATTTTCAAAAGATCTGCCAATTCTTCTCTCTGTCTCAATAGCATATTCTTTGTCAAAATCTTTGTTTTGTCTTTATTTATTTTCAAACCAGCCACCTCTCCATATGCCTCTATCCTTTCCAGTAACTTTGGAGCTGTTTCTAGCGGATCTTC
Organism: Hydrophis major; assembly: GCA_033807585.1. Classification (NCBI taxonomy): domain Eukaryota; kingdom Metazoa; phylum Chordata; class Lepidosauria; order Squamata; family Elapidae; genus Hydrophis; species Hydrophis major. The sequence continues at coordinate 3,214,175 of JAUCBL010000017.1, forward strand.
CAAAATAAAAGCTAAGTCATCAGCAAAAGCTTGTAGCTTAAATTCTTCCTTCTTAATTTTCATTCCTTTTATGCTTTTATCATCCCTAATATTTCTATTCAACACTTCCAAGGTCAACACAAATAGCAAAGGAGATAGGGGGCATCCTTGTCTTGTGCCTTTCCTTATATTAATAAAATCTGTAAGTTCCCCCTCCATCATTACCCTTGCTGTCTGTTAATTATATATAGCTTCTATTGCTTGAATAAATTTTTTAGCGAAACCCATGTGCTCCAATAATAATAACATAAATCTCCAGTTCACGTTATCAAATGCTTTTTGAGCATCTAGGAATATCAAAGCCATTTGCTTTTCAGGATGAGCCTCATAGTATTCCAAAGTGTCCAAGATTACTCTCATATTGTCTCTAATTTGTCTCTTTGGCAGAAATCCATTTTGATCTGAGTGAATAAAATTGTTTAAATATTTTTTAAGTCTTTCTGCTAAGATTGAAGCAAAGATTTTATAATCTGCATTCAATAAAGAAATAGGTCTATAATTCTTAATTTGCAATGGGTCAGTCTCTTCCTTTGGTATGAGTGTAATATAAGCCTCTGACCATGTTTTAGGTATCATCTTTTTTAACATAACTTCATTCATAACTTCTAACAATGGGATGCTCAATAATTCTTGAAATGTTTTATAAAATTCTACTGGAAGCCCATCTGGACCCGGAGCTTTCCCATTATTTTGTCTCTTAAATGCTTCATTTAGTTCCATCATTGTTATATTGCTTTCTAGCATTTCTTCAGTCTCTTTAGGTATCTTTGGTAAATTAGCTTCCTGTAAATACTGTTTGACTTTTTCTTCATCAATATTCTCCTGTTTATATAATTGCCCATAAAAATCTCGAATAATTTCTTTTTTCTCCTTATTCCCATAACAAACTTGGCCTTGTTCATCTATTAACTTCAATATTTTTCTTGATTCCTTCTCTTTTCTCAATTTATATGCTAGCCATCTACCTGGTTTATTTGCATCTTCAAAATAATTCTGTTTAGAGTTTCTAATTTTCTGTGCCAGTTCTTCTTTCTCTATTAATTCCATTTTATGTTTGATTACATCCAGCTTCAATTTAATATCCTTTTTCTGTGGCATTTTCTGTAATTCTTTTTCAAGAATTTTATACTCATCTTCCAAGGCCTTAGAAGCTTGCCTTTTCCTAATATTCTTTTTTCTTGTATAATCTATTATCAAACCTCTAGCGTATGCCTTCATTGTGTCCCACACATTTTGCCTTGAAGTATCTTCTTTTTTATTTTCTCTGAAGAAAAAAGCCAATTCCTTCTCCATCCATTGTGTAAAATCTTTCTCCTTTAAAATAGTATTATTTAATGTCCATCTCGATCTTTTTTTTTGTCCCTTCCATTTAATTGTCATTGGGCTATGATCTGCCCAGGTACTTGTTTCAATATTTGTTTCTTTAATATTAGATATTAGTTCTGTTGAGATCCAAATCATATCTAATCTGGACCATGATAAATGTCTATTTGAATAAAAAGTATATTGTTTAGCTTTAACATTTCTTTCTCTCCAAATATCTTTTAAAGTTAATTCATCTGTCATTTTAAAAAAGGACCTTGGGAGAGCCTTTCTATTTTGCTTTGTTGTTGTTGCTATATAGTCCAGTTTATTGTCCACAATTCCATTAAAATATCCCATCATAATTATATTAACATAGTCCAGTCCAATTATTTTCATGTGTAGCTTTTTATAAAACTCTTCTTGTTTATCATTCGGAGCATAAATTGCAATCAAGAGTATTTTTATATTATTGTCCATTATTTCCACCATTAATACTCTGCCATCTTCATCCGTGTAAATCAATTTTGCTGGAATAGCCTCTTTAATGTATAAAACCACACCTCTTTTCTTACATTGAGTCAAAGAGGTAAATATTTTCCCTAATTTTGGCTGTAATAACAATTGTTCATGTTGTTTTTTAATGTGAACTTCTTGTAAACAAATTATATCAAATTTTAATTTCTCTAATTTATGAAAAGTTTTCCTTCTTTTAACAGCTGAATTAAGTCCATTTATATTCATTGTAATCAGTTTTTTTTCCTCCATGATTATGCTTTATATTTAGGTCTAACAGCTCTCGTGGATCTCACTTCACGCTGTTCTTTATTATCCATCTGTCCCCCTGCTGCTCCTTTCTCTTTTTCAGTCTCCAGTTGTTCATCTTGAAACTCAATTGATAAAGCCTCTTTCTCTGCTTCCTCTCTTCTTCCTCCAAAAAATTCTGCATGAAAAAGTTCTGCTTTCTCAATTGAATCAATTCTATATCTCTGCTCTTGCCACCCAAACACTAGTCCTTCTGGAATCAGCCATCTATAATTCACTTCGTTTTCCAATAGTATTTTGGTCAGAAATCGATATTCTCTTCTCATCTCTCTCACTCTTCTGGGTATTTGTTTTAAAACCACAACCTCTTTACCCTTGTAATTCAGTGTTTTCTCTCTTACTACTTGTAATATTTGCGTTTTAATGGATTTTTTGGTAAATCTAATATGGACTTCCTTGGGTAATTTATTTCTCATCGCATATCTTGTATAGACTCGATATATCTCATCTATTCCATCCATCATCTTTTCCTCTGTAATTTCCAAAGCATCTGCCAAAATTTCTATCATTACCGCTGCCAAATTTTCTCCTTTTTCCTCTTCTATATTTTAAAATCTGAGGTAAAATTCTGACCTTTCCATCTCCCACCTCAACATCCCACCTTTTTCTTGTTCAACCGCTGTTAGTCTGCTGTCAATATTTCCAATCTTCTTCTCTCTTTGTTTTCCTTCTTCCTCAATTTTTTGGAATCTCTCCTCATACTTAACCATCATTTGTTTAATATTTTCCACTTTTTCATCAGTCTTCTCTATTCTTTGTTCAATATTTTCTGCTCTTTGTTCAATATTTTCTGCTCTTTGTTCAATATTTTCTATTCTTTGTTCAATATTTTCTGTTCTTTGTTCAATATTTCCTGTTCTTTGTTCAATGATATCTGATTTTGTCTTGAGATCTTGGATTCCTTGCATAATCATCTGTAAAGTTATTTTTTCTTGTTCCTTATCTTGCTTCAACATTGTCTGAATTAAACGTTGTCCTCCAGCTGGTGGGGAAGCAGAGGTAGAAGCAGAAATGCCAGATGGTATTGGTTTCCTGCTCATTTCAATGTTTCCAAAACTTCAAATTCTTCTTGACTTTTAATCCAACTGGTAGAGCAGCCAATTATAATCCAAAATGGAGAACTCCAATAGTAAAAAACACGAAACCAAAGAAGAAACAGGAAAAAAGGAAGAAGAAAGATCTTCAGGTTCTTCTAGACCCTAATCCAATTACGAGATAGTCCACCATAAAAAAGGAAAGAATAGAAAGGAAAAAACAAACAAATCCAAAAATAATAATATTGATTAAGAGCAAAAGAAAAAGGAAAAAAGCAAAAGCAAAAAGAGAGAAAAAAAAAACCAAAAAGTTCCTTCAGATAATCCAATTAAAAAGTCTCAATAATCCAAAAAAAAGAAAAAAAAAACAACCTCAACAACAAAGTAGTCCAAAAACATAAATATGAAAAGCAAAAAAGTCCCAATAAAAAAGAAAAGAAAAATAAAGAAGAAAAAAGAAAAAAAAAACTCTGAGGCTTTCCCTTTAAAATAAAAGGCAAAAATAAAAATATTACTAAAATTAAAATTTAGAAAAAGGCTAGCGAATGGGGTATATATAAGAAAACACACTGCACTTTGTTATTTATCCAAGGCTCTTGTTATGACTCTCTTCTCCAGCAGCTTCAAAGCCAAACCTCAAGTGTTGTTGATAACAGTCCAGGAAAGCACCTGCAATAATATTTTGCTGTGCTCTCCCTCTATCTTATCACGTTAAAAAGTCCTTGAGATGAGGTCTTTTTGCAATTCTCTCCAATTCACATAAAGATACTTTCAAGCCTCTATTTGGCAGTGTTACAAAGTTTCTTAATGCTCTTTCTCCCCTCCCGCCAGAAAAAAGGAATAATATATACAGAAAAAAAAGAAAAAATAGCCAAAGGGAGCCTCTATCCTAAAGAAAGTTAAAAAATCAAAGGGAGCATAAAATCAAAGGGAGCATAGAAATATATATAAGAGAAAATTCAATCCGGTTACCTACAAAGTCACAGTAAAATCTTTCCCAAAAAGTATAAAGAAAAAAAAAAAAAACCAAGCCTCAATTTGACATCACTTTAAAAAACGCCGCTCAAAACAATTTCAGTGAAAAAAAAATCTCACAGCTTTCTTCTTTATATCGGATGAACTTTCCAACCTTCGCGAATTTACAGCACAAAAGAGTTTTTCTCACCCAGCCGACACACTTCACTCCAATCACTTTCTTTCCGGAGCTGTCCCGACTTCAGCAGCTATGGAGGCTGCCTCTCCGCCGCCAGCAAAAGGGCTTCTTCCGGATCAAACCAGAGATTTTGCGATATCTCTGGGATCCTGGAACAATGCCCTTCACGATCACCGTCTCTACGGGACGGTTTAGGTCCATTAGGACCGACCAGGGGCGAAAATATCGGCTACGATCTCAGAGCCCCGAGATCGCAGCTGTATCGCCGGAACGAAGCTCCGCCTTCTCCAGGTCCAGGTAGCTTTCTTATCCAGCAACCTGTGGAGCGGTTCTGCTAACGTTGCCTTCTGCGGAAAAAATACATTGTAAAAATTAATAAGTCCCAAGAAGGCTTGTAAATCTGTTTTATTTTCGGGTCTGGGAGCTCCCTTGATTGCTCTGATTTTCTTTTCAGTGGGGTGGATCCCTTCTTTATCTATAAGGTATCCCAGGAATTCAACCTTATCGGTGGCTAATTGGCATTTCTCTCTTTTAACTTTAAGTCCCACCTCTTTAAATTTTTGTAAGACCTCCCTCAAATGGTCTTCAAGTTGTTTTTCATCCTTGGCTGATACCAGCACGTCATCAAAATATGGCACTACCCCTTTTATTCCTTGCAGTAGGCGCTCCATTAGACTCTGAAATACCCCTGGGACCACACTAACTCTGAATTGTAGTCTTTTGCATTTGAATGCCCCTCTGTGAGTCACTATTGTTTGTGCTTCCACGATTTCTGAGTCAACTGGCAACTGTTGATCAGCTTGCGCAAGGTCTAATTTCACGAAAATTCTACCTCCCCCCAAAGAGTGTAACAGGTGCTGTACCACCGGAACTGGGTATGTGCTTTGTTGTAGAGCATGGTTGAGGGTGGCCTTGTAGTCTCCGCAGATGCGTACAGACCCATCTGGTTTGATAGGAGTCACAATTGGGATTTCCCACCTTGCGTGGTCTATTGGTTCTAATACCCCTTGTGTGATAAGTTTATCTAATTGTTCATCAATTTTTGGTTTTAACGCAAAAGGGATTCCTCTTGCCTTTAACCTTATTGGGGCTATCTTAGGATCCAAATTAAATGAGATAGGGGACCCTCGGTACTTTCCCAGTTCTCCATTGAAGACGTCCTGGAATTCTCTCATCAGGTTCTCTTTCCAGTCTGTCTCAGCAATGTTGTTTATTCTGGTCACTCTGATTCCCAGTGGTTCAAACCATTCGAGTCCCAGTAAGCTGGGGCAATCCCAGTTGACTATGGTCAATGGAAGGACTTTCATGTATTTTTTAAATTTGATCTGGAAGTGTCCGGTTCCAACTATGGGAATTCTGTTTCCCTGGTAGTCTTTAAGTGTGAGTTTTTGTTTTTCTAGTTCCTTTCTTTTCATGTCAGGTATCAGGCTTTTGAGAGTGTTCTATGATACCATTGAGAGTGTTCCATGATACGAACCGGAATCCACCTCCATCTCACATGGTTGGTCTTCTATGGTGACTTGTACCAGTACCTTCTTCGCATTGACTGTGCTCGAATGTCCAATAGTTATTGTCTGGTGTGTTTCTTCTTTTCAATTGGCTTCTTTCCACTGCTTGTTTCTGCTGTCTTGGCTCCAATGGCCCCCGCCTGTCTTTCTCTCGTTCGGGGGGGGGGGTATTTCCTCTACGTCTAGGGCTATAGTTATTTCTGTTTCGGCATGCCCTAGCTATGTGTCCCCGCCATTCACAATGCCTGCAAATAGCATCAAAGAAACGACATTCGGAACGTGGGTGGTCCCCTCCACACCTGGCACAACGAAACACCGACTTTCTTTCCCTGCGCTCCCGTCTGCCTTTCTCCGACTGAAGTTGATTTCCTTCTTCTTCTTCTTACTCATCAGTTTCGGAAAGGGGTTCAATGTCCTCATGGTCTGTCGTGGTGGCGGTTTTTTGAGTCTCCTCTTGCTTCTTGTTTTGAGCTTGGTTAGTGTCTTTCAGGGTTTCCTGTGTTACTTTATTCATCTGTCGCATGGTGGCTGCTGATCTTTGTGCTGCTTCTGCTGTGGTGGCTTCTTCTATTGCCTTGGTCAATGTTATTTTGGGTCTGGTCAGTAGTCGGCTCTGTAATGTAAGGTCTCTTAATCCAAGAACCACGCAGTCCCTCATAGCCTCGTCCATGTTTAGGAATTTGCATGCTCCTCCAATGTCTCTTAGGGCTGCGACAAAATCTCCGATGCTTTTGTCTTTCTTTTGGTCGCACTTGTAAAATTCGTGTCGCTTGATAAGGCATGAGACGGTTGGTGTATAATGGGCTTGTAGTAACTTGTCTAAAACCGGCCATGCCATTTTCTTTACATCGTGGGGTGATGCTAATGCCTTTGCCATTTTGAAGACTGTGGGTCCGCAGTGGGTGAGGAAAACAGCTCTCTTCCTATTGCCGGAGATTCCTTGGAGCTTGTTCCCTTCTAGGAACATGAGGAATCGGTCGATGTACGATTCCCAGTCTTCCGTTGCTGGGTTGAACAGTGTGGGTGGCGAGTTGTTGCCGGCCATCTCGTCTAGCTTGGTTCTCGTTGCCACGTGCTCAACTGGTCTCCTTGTCTCAGAATCCCATCCTTGTCACCAGTGTTAAGTTGTGGGAAAGATGACTTGAAACCAGTTAATCTTCAGTTGCTTTTAATTTTCTTCTCGGTAATTGAACAACAACGGAGCCGCGGCAGCCTCTTTTATAGTGGCTGCTCACGGCTCACGGCCAATGACAGCTATTCAATTTTCCCGCCGTCAGACGAACCAATCAGAACAGAACATTCAAACATTCAAATATATAACAGTAGGCAAAATACCTTTCAAGCAAACTTTCTTCTTAACTAAACGGACAACCTCTGCAATGAATACTGGACACAAGGAGAGAGAACCATGCCCTCTAATGGCTGCCTCTTATATAAACACCCCAGTCTTAGAGGGAAATACCCATGCTATGTTGAATCACCTTCATTTCATCAGCCTATATAATTGCATCAGACTTACAGCATCTGGCAGCTATTACTACTGCTGGTCAGCTCTTAAATCTTAATACCTCAAAATCCTGATTCCCCCTCCCCCTCAATTCTTACTTTTCAAAAAGTGAACTCCTCCTCATGCAGAGGACGCTTAAAAGGCCATTAACTTGGTTTAAACAAGGTTCCAAAGAACATGGCATCCATGAAAGAGAAAAATAAAAACAAAAACAAAAGACAGTAGAAGTACCGAGGAACTTAAAAAATAATAGCATGAAGGGATATGAAAAAACAGCAAATAAAGTTTCAAAACATAATAGAGAACTGAAGTGCATAAATATAAAATAATTTTAATGAAAGCTTTTTCTGTAATACTTTGACCATTATTAATTACTATACATATTAAAATAAAGGTACCTAACACATTCAAAATACAATTTGAACTCACCTCAAGATCATATTTACAACACAATCCTATGCATGTCTACTCAGAAGTAAGTACCATTGTCTTCAATGAGTCTTACTCCCGGGAAAATTTAAAAAGAGGGAAATTTAAAAAACATTCTTAGCTTAATTTATGAATAATAAGTTTGTCATGAATGAAACAGGGGTTGTAATGTGTGACACCCCCCCACTTGCCCACTTGGTTTGAACCTGCAGCTTAGTGGGAAAATGCTTTAGTAGTTCAGTAGGTGGAGGTGAATCACACAGGCAAGGCCCAGCTCCAGATTGCTCTGAGAGGAAAAGTCTTGTAAAACACAGGAGCACAATTTGATTTTTAATGGGGGCAATTAGAAAATGAGCTATTGGGTTTCTGGTTTTGCGTGGCTTCGGGGCAGCAGGAATTCGCGACAGCTCGCGATTCCTGCTGTGCTAGCCGCCGAGGTACCCCCGATCCAGATGGGTCAGGGGGATATGGCTGCCCTGTAGGGACAGCTGAAGAGAGAGGGGAGTCGGACAGGGGGTTGGGGGTGTCGCAGACCCCCTCCTCCTCCGGAAAAACCCCTTTTTCCCAAGGCGGTGGAGCGGCGGTCAGCAATGGCCGCCACGAAGAAGCCAGCAACCAGGTAAGATTGCGCTGGAGGAAGTAAGAAGTAAGAAGAGTGAAAGTGCTGTCTGAGCCGGGTCAAGTAACATCTTTCAAATTTGTTGGAACTGAGCTGTTTGAATTGCTGGAGGATACATTGTATCCCTAAGAAGATCGAAAGCGGCGGAGAAGCTGTTAAAGGGAACTTTTTTTTTCTTCACTCTCCCACCCCATGGAAACAGCAGATATGTTTGGACATTGAAAGTGAATTGTTTTGAGAGTTGAAGCTAAGGGACAAAAGGGTTTTTGGACATTGAAAAACTTAAGAAATTGGAAAACCCTTGTTGGAGGTATGGATTTCTGATTATTTAAAATTGACATTGCAAGTGGGAAGGGAGAGGAAAAAAAATTGGAGCAGAAGCTGAAAAAGGAGGAGATTGCCTAGAATCCCAAAGAAAGGTATATGGTAATTGGACCTCTTTGATTAAACATTAACCCCAGAAAGAGAAAGAGAAGAAGGAAGAAAAGTATTAATTTTTGGAATTTTTTTTTTGAATTATTTTTGATTAAAAATATTTGTGGTTGTTTTGGAAAAAGTTTCTTTTTTCATAATGGCATCGCTTGTGGATGAACTAAAGACTGAATATCAAAAATATAAAAAAGAAGATACTTTGGGCACTTTGTTTCAATTCTTAGAAATGGCGTTATGTACTTATGAAAAGTTGACTATGCAGCAGAAGGACTGGGACAAAGAAGAAGAGGAAGAAGAAGCCATCTTTGATGAACAATGGGTTCTTTCAGGGGAGGAGGAGAAAAAGGATAAGAAAAAGGGGATTTTAAGAATAATAAAAACAACCAAAGAAGAGAAAAATGAGCGGAAAGGTGGAGGCAAGGTTAGAAAGCAAAGGAAAGGGAGTAAGAAAAGGGAGGAGGAAAGACAAAGGGGTAAAAAGGGCAAGGAGAAGAATAAGCAAGAGAGAAAGGGGGGGAGGAGAAGCCTCAATGGGGGGAAGCAAGATCTAAAGAAAAAAAGGTTATTCAGAGACAATGGGTGAATTTAATTTAGGATAAAAGAGGGATTCTGGAGGGTACATAAGATTGTGGTTTTTATATGTGTATTTAGAGTATAAAATTCATTGTGTAATTTTAGAACCTATTAAACAGAATCCCAAGGAAAATTGTTATATGAAGTACTTTTAAGTTAGGGTAATGAGTTATAGACGTTACTCCAATTGGTGTATAGGAGAAGTATAATAAAAGAAAAAAGATGAATGGATAGTTGGAAATAGAACAGACAAAGAATATTATTGAAAATGGTAATAAGATATGAAAGGATATATAAAGGTTTTGTTATGTTTTTTTCCTTTTTTGGATGTTGTATATTGAAAAAAGGAAAAAAAAATTAATTAATAAGAAATAATTTGGATGAAAAGGAGAAGTTGGGATAAGATATGAAGTTAAATAGACAAAGTATTGATACTATAATTTGGAATTGTTATGTTCTATTGGTTTTCTTCTTTTATTATTTTTTCTTAGAAAAGAACTTATAAGCTGTTATGCCTTGTGCATTGTTTATATAAAATTGATAAAAATGGTTTATATATATATATAAAAAAGAAAATGATAATAAGATATGGAAGGATATATAAAGTGAATATGATGTTTGAATTTGTGTCTGTGTGAAGAGTTTCAACCCGGGATCAGACAACCTTCAGAAAAGATCTTTTAGTTTTGCTTATGTTTTATTGTGTTCTCTGTAAAATTAATAAAATTTGTTTAAAAAAAAAAAAAAAGAAAATGAGCTATTTACTGAATTTTTGAAAGCCCGCTAATTGTTCTTATATATTTGCGATGAAACTGCTGTGTTTCATTTACATATTGTTTTCTTTGTTAAAGTGCATTTCCTAGGGCCTGGTCTGAAAAGGATATCCCAGCTGGAGGGAGGAGGGAGCAACTGCCAGCCAATCAGATGTGTTCCCACTAAGGATCATGGGACTGGCAGAGTCTCTCTTTCTTTCTTTCCTGAGGGCTTTGTTGCTGGGTGGTTGCAGGGAGAGCTGCTCTGTAGGGAGACAGAGTGGATGGCTGCTGGGGGAAGCCCAGCAGTGAGGATACAGAACCAGGACCCAAGTTTAAGTAAGTCATTGTTAGATTTACAGTTATTTTTAGTCTGTGTTTTCCCAGGCCGTGTTTTACAAGACTTTTCATCTCAGAGTAATCTGGAGCTGGGCCACGCATGTGTTGGGCCACGCATTGCCAGGCCTCTGTGATTCACCTCCACCTACTGAACTACCAAAGCATTTCCCCACTAAGCTGCAGGTTTAAACTGTGTGGGCGAGTAGGGGGGTCATAAACCACAAAAAAGAGACAGACACTTCAAAACAGGGAAGATAGTTATTATATGTACAGAATAACCCTTGAGTAACAAGGATATGTACATGTAAACGTTTATGAGAGTAGTTATGAATAATTTATCCAGCCACACACAGATACACTAAATTGAGTTAAAGTTTACTTTAAGAAATAGTACAGTCCAATAAATGGTCCAGGTCATATACATTTAACAGTCCAAAGAATATCCAATTACAAAATCTTACCGGTTGCCTTTGTCATTTACAGTAAACAAAGATATCAAAGTATAAGCGCAGCAGAGAACCTTAGATAGCAACAGAATGTCAGAAATACAGAATGTCAGAGAGAGCAAGCCATGATCTCTAGCTCCCTCTTATGGCAATTCGCAACACAACCAACCAATCGGAACATAAAACAAATCAATACAGTGACTTTGTCTTAAAGCTACAAACATACATTGTTGGTTTATATATTGCCAATCCAACTAATTGGTGGACAGATTCCGAACAATAGTGATGGAATTTTTCAAATTAGAGAACAAAAGGCCAAGGACTCTTGTAAACTATTTGCAATGGGGGAAATATTTAATTTTTAGACATTTTTGATTTTTTACAAACAAACAAAAAGTCATGGAAATAGAGACTGACACTATAGTGACTTGCAAAGTATGTCTTATGTTTGAGCTTATGTCCACAGAAGACCCAAACTATGTATGTATCAAATGTAAACTATATGAATTACTACAAAAAAAAAAGTGAAGGGTCTAGAGGCAACTCTAGCCACTCTGAAACTCAATGAGAAAGCAAGTATTGATGATAGGAGATTCATTTCTTAGGGGAACAAAAACTAAAATCTGCAGACCAGATAGTCAATCTAGGGAGGTATGTTATCTCCCAGGAGCAAAAATCAAAGATGTAACTGAGAACCTTACTAAAATAATCAAAGCCATGGATTACTATCTCTTTCTTCTCCTACACATGGGGACCAATGACACAACAATGAATATGAACACAATAACAAGAGATTACGAACAGCTAGGGAAGAAAGTTAAATAATTAGTAGCAGAAGTGGTGTTTTCATCTACACTTCCAACAAAAGGCCAACATCCAGTGAGGGAGCAAAGGATTTTAGAAATGAACCATTGTCTTAAAAACTGGTGTCATTTCCTAGACCATGGTCTGCATTACCTACATGAAGGGGTCTTGGCAATGGATGGTCTGCACCTCACAAGAACTGGAAAGAATATATTCGGAAAACGACTGGCTCATTTTATCAGAAGGGCTTTAAACTAAAATTGAGGGGGGAGGGGGGCCAATCTTCATTACCTTTGCAACCTAATTCCAAGTAAAAACCACTAGATAACGTATCATAGAAGGAGGTAGGGAGTAAAGAGAAAGAAGAAAGAAAAAAAGAAAAGCATAATAAGGTAGCAAGTGATGGGAAGGCTGGAAAACCCAGTTACAAAGTAGGACATAAAAGAAGCACACCCAAGACCCATAAAGGACTCAAATGCCAATACAGTAGAACCTCTGGTCATGACCATAATTCCTTCCATAACTTTGGTCGCAACCCGATTTGGTCATGACCCGAACCTAATTTTGGAAATTTGGCGCTTACAAAAAAAATGATGCGAAAGGGGAAATCAGCCATGAAAAAAAAAATGTGAATTTTTGGGTTGGAACCCGATTTGGTCATGGTCAGAAGCGTTTGTGACCAGTGGTTCTATTGTACACTAACACTCAAAGTTTAGAGAACAAACTGGGTGAACTTGAAGTACAGGTGAAACTTGAAAAATTAGAATATCGTGCAAAAGTTCATTTATTTCAATAATGCAACTTAAAAGGTGAACCTAATAAATGAGATAGACTCATTACATGCAAAGCAAGATAGTTCAAGCTGTGATTTGTCATAATTGAGATGATTATGACTTAGAGCTCATGAAAACCCCAAATCCACAATCTCAGAAAATTTGAATATTACATGCAATCAATAAAACAAGGATTGTACATAGAACAATATCGGACCTCTGAAAAGTATAAGCATGCGTATGTACTCAGTACTTGGTTTGGGCCTCTTTTGCAGCAATTACTGCTTCAATGCGGCGTGGCATGGAAGCTATCAGCCTGTGGCACTGCTGAGGTGTTATGGAAGACCAGGATGCTTCAATAGCGGCCTTCAGCTCTTCTTCATTTTTCAGTCTCATGTCTCTCATCTTTCTCTTGGCAATGCCCCATAGATTCTCTATGGGATTCAGGTCAGGCGAGTTTGCTGGCCAATCAAGCACAGTAATCCCACAGTCATTGAACCAGGGTTTGGTGCTTTTGGCAGTGTGGGCAGGTGCCAAGTCCTGCTGGAAAATGAAGTCAGCATCCCCATAAAGCTCATCTGTGGAAGGAAGCATGAAGTGCTCCAAAATCTCCTGGTAGATGGCTGCATTGACCCTGGACCTAATGAAGCACAGTGAACCAACACCAGCAGATGACATGGCTCCCCAAATCAACACAAACTGTGGAAACTTCACACTGGACTTCAAGCATCTTGCAGTGTGCGCCTCTTCATTCTTCCTCCAGACTATGGGTCCTTGGTTTCCAAATGAGATGCAAAAGTTGCTCTCATCAGAAAAGAGGACTTTGGACCACTGAGCAACAGTGGGATTTTTGTCTTTAGCCCAGGTAAGATGCTTCTGACGTTTGTTGTTCAAGAGCGGCTTGACAAGAGGAGTACGACATTTGAAGCCCATGTCCAGGATCCGTCTGTGTGTGTTGGCTCCTGATGCACTGACTCCAGCCTCAATCCACTCCTTGTGAAAGTCCCCAACACTTTTGAATGGCCTTTTCCTGACAATCCTCTTCAGGCTGCGGTCATCCCTGCTGCTTGTGCACCTTTTTCTTCCACACTTTTCCCTTCCACATAACTTTCTATTAATGTGCTTTGTTTTTTTTTTTTGACAAATGTTTTATTAATTTTCCAAATTTTAAAAAACAAAACAAAACTTTATACATTGTTATCAACATCAAGACATCTTTTGCATTTCCTCACATTTTTCAGTATGTGTATTTACTTATTCCTTTACCATTACATCTTACTCTTACTATAAATCAATATCTTTTATCCTTACGTCTCAATCTTCTCTGTTATGTCCTGAAATGGAATACTCGAAATCCCCGAGCCTTGATTGGCTAAGGCGCGGGGATTTCTGATTGGCCAGGCGAGCCGCGCTGATTGGCCCGATTGAAGTCTCCCGCGATTGGTGCAAACCAAGAGCGGGAGACTTGAATCGCTGCCATTGGCCGCGGCCGCCGCTGCGAAAGGTATAAAAGCCGCGGGCTTTTTGCCTTTCGCTGGTTCGGTTCTCCCATTGTTAATAAAGAGCTTTGAATGAAAGTCACCGACTCTGAGATTCTTTTGCGGACACGACACTGGCGACGAGGATGGGATCTCGCCCCTGAACCGAACCCCGTGTCCACCCAAGAACCAGCTCCAGCGCAGAAATGGCGAAGATAGCACCGCCCGCCCCTTCAACCCCGCCGCCGAGGATTGGGAATCATACTCGGATCGGTTCCGGATGTATCTGGAATGCGCCGGAATGAAGGACGCCCCGGGCCCGCTAAAACGCGCCGTCTTCCTTACGCACTGCGGACCAGAGGTCTTCCAGATGGCCAAAGCATTGGCCAAGCCGGCAGACGCAACCGCCATGGACTGGGACGTCCTCGAACCTATATTGCGGCGCCATTACGCCCCCGAAGTCCCCATCCTGATACGGCGCAACGAGTTCTACCGCCGAAACCAGAAACCAGACGAAAAATTGAGCGACTTCGTCGCAGAGCTACGGCGCCTAGGAGGACTCTGCGAGTTCGAAGGTCTGAACAGTCTCATAAGAGACCGCTTCGTACTCGGTTTATGGGATCCTACACTCCAGAGCCGACTTATGGCCAAGGGCGACATCAGCCTAGCCGATGCCCTTACCGCAGCCGCAGCCGCTGAAGCAACCCGCACGTCGGCAGACAGCATGCGAAGATCTGACGCGAAGGGCGGAAACAACAACCCGGCAAGGTCGGCCGACACAAGAAACGAAGCAACCGCACACTACGGTGAATACCAATCAACCTCCAGCACGTCGGAAGACGAGGAGGACATACATCGCGTGCAGACGGGACGCGGCGACCAACGAAGTCGAAAAGGTCGTAGGTCGAGGACCAACTGCGCCGGGTGCGGCGGCGATCACCCCAGGTCAGAATGCCGATTTCTTGACTCTATCTGTAGGCATTGTGAACGACGGGGTCACATCGCCCGAGTTTGCCGCCAAAAGAAGACCCGCAGCCCGCCCAAATGGGAACAGCACGACAGACGGAGAGAAAGCTCCCCGCCCAGAACCAGAGAGCGCCAGCCAGACGGTCGGTGGGACCGCACTCAACGATCTCAAAGAAGCGGCGACGGTCGGCGAAAAGAAGAAACCCACCAGACGGTGACCATCGGCCACGCCATCTCCGACGGCGCCAGAAAGGTACACGTAGAAGTCCATATCGAAGGCCAGCCATGCAAAATGGAAGTGGATTCCGGGTCCTACCTTTCCATGATTGCATGGCGCGAAATCAAAAGACTGGTGCCTACACTACAAAAAAGAAACGTGCATGCCCAAAAGATCATCATTAAAGACTACCAAGGGAATCGCGTCCTGGTAGTGGGCACCAAGAACTTCAATATAACTTACAAAGGCCACACCGAACAACTGCCACTCACAATCGTCGATCGCGACCGCCCAAGCCTACTAGGTTTACAATGGTTCGCCCTGCTTAACATCGCGCTGACAGGTGTCAACCACGTCACCATCGAAGCTTGGGAACAGCGGCTAGCCCAGGAGTTCCAGGAGGTATTCGATGGAGGCTTGGGCAAGTACCAGGGGCCCCTTATCTCGTTTGACCTCGACCCAGGGGTTCCCCCTAAGCGGCTTAAACCTAGAAGGGCACCATTCGCCTTAAAGCCTAAAATTGACGAGCAGATCGACAAGCTCGTCAAACAAGGGGTATTGCAACCGATAGACCATGCCAGATGGGAAACCCCTATAGTGACCCCAGTAAAGCCAGACGGGTCCGTGAGAATCTGCGGGGACTATAAGGCCACCCTAAATGGCGCGTTGCAACAAAGCGCCTACCCAGTCCCAATAGTGCAACATTTACTGCACTCACTGGGAGGGGGCAAGGTCTTTGCCAAGCTCGACCTCGCCCAGGCATATCAGCAGCTACCTGTGGACGAGAAAACGGCGGAAGCCCAAACAATCGTGACCCATCGGGGGGCTTTCAAGTGTAACCGACTCCAATTTGGAGTCAGCGTGGCACCGGGCATCTTTCAGAGCCTGATGGAACGTTTACTACAGGGCATCAAGGGGGTGGTGCCCTATTTCGATGACGTATTAGTGGCGGCGCCAAACGAAGCCGAATTAGAAAACCGACTCAGACAAGTCTTAACAAAATTTAAAGAAACAGGACTTAAAGTCAAACGAGAAAAATGCCAACTATGTACAAAGCAAGTAGAGTTTTTGGGCTATCTCCTAGACCGGCATGGCATTCACCCTACGACTAAAAAAGTGAAAGCCATCAAGGAAGCCCCCACCCCAAAGTCCAAAACGGAACTACAAGCGTTCCTAGGCTTACTAAATTTTTATAATGTTTTCCTACCTCAAAAGGCAACGGCGGCGGAACCTTTACATAGACTCCTAGACAAGAAGGCAGCCTGGACTTGGGGGAGACGAGAGCAAGCCGCCTTTCAAAAAACCAAAGACCTCCTCACCTCCGACGCCGTCCTGATGCAGTTCAGCGAAACCTTGCCCTTAGCTGTCACTTGCGACGCATCACCCTTCGGCGTCGGCGCTGTCCTCAGCCACACCCTCCCAGACCAGAGAGAAGCACCCATCGCTTTTTTCTCCAGGACTCTGACTAAACCGGAACGGAACTATAGCCAGCTGGACAAAGAGGCTTTGGCTATAGTTGCCGCCGTTAAACGTTTTCACGAATACCTGTATGGCCGCCCGTTCACCATCGTGACGGATCATAAGCCATTGCTGGGCATCCTCGCTGGAAACCGAGCCACGCCAAACATCTTGTCACCCCGGATGACAAGATGGTCCGAATTCCTGGCAGCCTACAGTTACGAACTGCTACACAAGCCAGGTAAGAAAATTTCGCACGCGGACGCTTTAAGCCGCTCGCCTTTACCTGACTCTGAACCTGACCCAGCACCAACAACAAACACCCTAAGTATCGAGAGTTTACCTATTACCGCATCAGACATTGCCAGAGAAACCGTTAAGGACAGGCGTCTGGCGCGAATCTTACACTGGTTAGAAAAAGGCTGGCCGGAGAAAGACAGTGACGAGACTTTTAAAACATTCCGTCAGTGCCAGACTGAACTTTCACTACTAAGAGGGTGTATTCTGTGGGGTGACTGGGTGGTAATTCCGGACAGATTGCAAGAGAGGGTATTAGAGATGCTACATGAGGGTCATCCTGGCATCGTCAGGACTAAAGCCCTGGCCAGGAGTTACGCTTGGTGGCCGGGGATGGACAAGCAAATTGAAGCATGGGTCGCCAAATGCCACCGATGCCAGGAGACCAGATCCAGCCCACCCGCAGCACCTATCCGGGACTGGGAAACACCATGGGGGCCCTGGTCCAGAATCCATCTAGACTTTGCTGGCCCCACAAATGGGCATACCTTTCTAATCACAGTTGACGCGTACTCCAATTGGTTGGAAGTAAGCGACATGAAATCCACTACCACAGAGGCCGTCGTTAAAGAACTATGTAAACTGTTTTCCACACACGGCCTCCCAGACGTCGTCGTCTCAGACAACGGACCCCAGTTCACTTCCATCGATTTTGAACGGTTCCTGGCAGAGAGGGGTATCCGCCACGCATTAACAGCACCGGCGCATCCAGCGGCGAACGGTAGGGCGGAACAGATGGTCCAGTTTACGAAAAAGACCCTCCGGAAAATGGACCACGGGGAGATCAGCGACAAAATCAACAGACTGCTCTTCATACAGCACATCACTCCCAATACCACAACTAACAAGAGCCCTGCAGAGCTTCTAATGGGCAGAAAGCTGAGGTCCCCACTCGACAGATTGCACCCGACCTATAACCCGGAGCGGCCCCCAGACTCCAGCTCCAGGTACCGGACATTTGACCCAGGTGACTTAGTCTATGCAAAGAACATGACGGGGGACCCCCTATGGATCCCAGCCGTCATAACTCAAGTCACTGGTCCACGGTCGTACCGGCTCCAAACCATCGATGGGCGAGCCTGGAAACGACATATCGACCAGCTCAGGTCACGAACAGCGACTGACCTCAACCCCCAAGACACGAACCAAGGGGGGAGGGAATACCCGGAGAGACAATCGCAGGAAAAAATAAACCAAAAATACTCACCGGAACACAGCCATCGCGAGTCCCCTCCGGAGAAGAACCACCTGGCCAGCTCTACCGACTCGGAGAAGCCAAGCGGGAGCGGCGAAATCCGTAGCTCAACCGACCCGGTAGGCCCAGGCGGGAGCCACGGCGAAAGAACCGGCCCGATCATCCAGCCGGTTCGCACAGAGGCAGGAGCAGCCAAAAAGATGACCGTTCCGGCCGAGTTACAGCAGGCAAGTGAGTTGCGCAGGTCAACTAGGACTCGACGGAGCCCCGCCTACCTGCGTGACTACACCACGTGATGGACCATACCAAGAGGGGAGGGGTGTTATGTCCTGAAATGGAATACTCGAAATCCCCGAGCCTTGATTGGCTAAGGCGCGGGGATTTCTGATTGGCCAGGCGAGCCGCGCTGATTGGCCCAATTGAAGTCTCCCGCGATTGGTGCAAACCAAGAGCGGGAGACTTGAATCGCTGCCATTGGCTGTGGCCGCCGCTGCGAAAGGTATAAAAGCCGCGGGCTTTTTGCCTTTCGCCGGTTCGGTTCTCCCATTGTTAATAAAGAGCTTTGAATGAAAGTCACTGACTCTGAGATTCTTTTGCGGACACGACATTCTCCATGGTATATTTACATATTTATATATTCCCTCGTTCTTTTCCTAATTGCCATTTTATTTTCTTTTTATTTCTAAACCACTCATCCCAGGCATCCCAGGCCCTATAATAAATTGAATCTTCTGTCTTTTATTTTCATCGTTAACCTTTCCATCTCAATACAATCTATTATTTTTTTAATAACCATGCCTTCTGGTGGAACCCTTTTTTCCTTCCAGAGTTGTGGGTACGAAATCCTTGCAGCTGTTAATATATGTAACATAATATATCTCTCTGTTTTATTGCATTTTTGTGTTATTATACCTAATAAAAAAGTTTCCGGATTAAATTCAATTTTCTGATTCATGATTTCTTCTATCCATTGTCTAATTGTATTCCAATATTTTTTCACTTCCTGGCATGTCCACCAGGTATGAAAATAAGTGCCTTTTTCTTTTCCACATTTCCAACAATTTGGGTCTGAATTAAACATTTTTTGCCAATCTAGCGGGAGGAAGATGCCATCTGTAGAACATTTTGTATTGATTTTCCTTGTATGCTGTGGATGTAATTAGTTTGTAATTTGATCCCCACATTCTCTCCCAATTTTCCAGGTCTATATTATGGCCAACATTTTTCGCCCATACCACCATCGTCTCTTTGACCACCTCCTCTTCCATTTTAAAATCTAGTAGAAAGTTATATATTCTTGAAATCATTTTCTTTTCCATTTCTTGGAGAATTTTATCAAATTGATGCTTTTCCATACAAAAACCAAATTGTTCTTTTTCCTTCTGATATCTCGCCTGGATTTGCATGTATGGCCACCAATCCATCTTTATATTTTGTTGCTGTAATTCTTGTCTCGTTTTTAATCTTCCTTGTGGGTCTAATAGGTATTTGTAATTCCTCTTTTTCCCCAGATCCATTGCATTTGGATATATTTGTGCTTCCATAGTTGACAACCAGTTCGATATTTTACTATAATGATTATTTTTAATCTTGTTCCATGTCCGAATTAATGAATATCTAATCATGTGTCTCTGAAAATATGCATGCTGTTTACGTTTCCCATCCCATAGGAAACTATGCCACCCTCTCTGCAAGTCATGACCCTTTATCGACAATACTCTTCTATTTTTCAGGTTGATCCAATCTTTAGTCCATACCATAGCCGCAGCCTGATAATACATTTCCCAGTCACGGAGTCCAAAGCCACCCCTTTTTCTTTTATCCTGTAACAATTTCATTTTTATTCTAGCTTTTTTCCCATCCCAAACAAATTTACTTATTATTCGATCTAATTCTCTAAAAAAGGTTTTATCCAATCTTATTGGTACAGTTTGAAAAAGATATAGTATTTTTGGTAGGGTAGACATTTTAATTGCTGCAATTTTGCCCAGTAGTGATAGTTGTAATTTCCCCGTTTCCAATTCTTTTTTGATTTGTATTATTAATTTATCATAGTTATCTTTTTTAATTGAAGAGCACCTTGCTGTTAACCAAATGCCTAAATATTTTACCTTTTTCACATTTTGCATTCCCAATTTTCCTTCTAATTCTTTTTTTTGCTTATCTTTTAAATTTTTAGTCAATAATTTTGTTTTGTTTTTATTAATCTTAAGGCCTGCGACCTTGCCAAATTCCTCTATTTCCTTTATTAATTTTACTCCCGTATCCTCTGGATCTTCCAGAAAAAATACTATATCATCGGCAAATGCCTGTACCTTATAATGCTCCTTTTTTAATTAAAGCCCCTTTGATTTCCACATTTTTCCTAACATTTTCCAATAAGTTTTCTAAGGTAAGAATAAAGAGAAGGGGTGACAGTGGGCATCCCTGCCTTATCCCTTGTTGATCTTAAATGTTTCCATTCTGTCACCATTCATTATTACACTGGCCGTCTGTGTCGTATAAATTGTCGAAATCAATTTAATAAATTTATTGCCAAATTGCATGTTTTTTAATTGTTGTATTATGAACTGCCAATTAACATTGTCGAATGCCTTTTGTGCATTGAGGAAGACCATTGCCAATTGTTTTCCTGGGTTTGCTTCATAATATTCTATTATATTCAATACCATTCTAGTATTATTTTTAATTTGTCTATTCGGTAAGAATCCGTTTTGGTCGCTATGAATGATCTGATTAAGGGTTTTTTTTCAATCTTTCTGCCATTATAGACATAAATATTTTATAATCAACATTTAAAAGGGATATGTGCCTATAATTTTGAATTAATTGATGGTCCGAATCTTCTTTTGGGATCAATGTTATGTATGTCTCCACCCATGACTTAGGTAATTTTGCTGTTGCCAGTACCTCATTATAGAGTTCTAATAATTGCATTTCTAATTTTTCTTGGAGCGTTTTATACAGTTCCCCAGGGAGAACATCTGGTCCTGGTGTCTTATTGTTTTTCTGTTTCAGGATTGCCTCTTGCAGTTCTCTTAATGTTGTTTCCTTGTTTATCTCTTCTTTATCCTCTTCTGGGATCACAGGTAGCCCTTTTCCTTCTAAGTAATAATGGATATTTCCCTCTGGTACGTCTTCCCTACTATATAATTCCTCAAAAAAACTTTTAACAATACATTTTTTCTTTTCAGTTTGATGTTGTAGCATACCCATCAGCGTCTTTCAATTGTTGGATTGCTCTGTTTTCTTTTTCTTTCTTAAGTCTATAGGCTAGCCACCTTCCCGGCTTATTCTTGTGTTCGAAATAATTTTGTTTTATCTTTTTCATGTCCTGTAACCATTCATTTTGTGCTAACATGTTCAATTTATGTCTAATCATTATCCTCTCCGTATTTGCTGTCTTATTTTGTGGTGTTTTTTCTAGTGTTTTTTCTAACTCCTTAAGAGTATCCAGTAGTTTAGATTGTTCTCCTTTTTTTCCCTTATATCTACGTGTATTATATGAAATTGCTAGGCCCCTGATATATGCTTTAGTCGTGTCCCATAGGTTTGGAATTGATGTTTGTTGTTTTTTGTTTTCCTTCAGAAAGAACTCCAATTCTTTTTCCATCATCTTGACACATTCTTTTTCTTTTAGGATCTCCTTGTTTAGCATCCATCTTCTGTTATTTTTCAATCCTTTCCAGATTATTTTAATGGGATAATGGTCCGCCCATGTGTTAGATTCAATTTCTATTTCTTTTATATTACGTTCCATTTCCCCATTTGTCCATAACATATCCAATCTTGACCATGATGTGTGTGGTGCTGAATAGTAAGTATACTGTTTTTTGACTGGATTTCTTTCTCTCCATATATCTTTTAATCCTAATTCTTCTGCCATTTGATAAAATACTTTTGGTAATGTTTTCCTTTTCCTTTTTTCCCCCTAGATTTTCGTTATTGTAGTCTTTTCCTCAATTTGCTATTGCATTGAAATCACCTAGCAGGCATATGTTCTCATAGTCCTGTTCTACTAATTTTCTGAAAAGTTTGGTATAAAATTTTTCTTGTTTCTCGTTCGGTGCAAATATCACTGTCAATAACCTTTTCTTATAATTTATATAAACTTCTAACATCAAAATTCTACCCTCCTCGTCTGCATATAGCTGTTTTGCTTGTAAATGTTTCCTAATATATATTTGCTATCCCCCTCTTTTTTTGATGGGCAAGAGATACGTATAAATCTCTAACTTTGGTGCTTCTAACAGTTTACTTTGATGTTTCTGGATATGTGTTTCTTTTTTTTTTTTTTTGAAATTTTTTTTTATTAATTTTCTACAAACAGACAAGACAAACAAAACATTAAAACATACACCTCTCATATTTACATACAGTGTGTCAGTTGGTTCATCATTTTTGTGCATTCATTTTGTAGTCCCAGTTACAATTATGTTACATAACAACTCATATTATCAATCCAAACTTATATATCCTATAATCACTAAACAAAAACAAAAAATTTTTTTTGACTATACTTTTAATCATTCATGCTTTATGAGCTAACAATACTTTAACCAAATTATTCAACTAATCATATAATCATACCAAATCAATCCTAAAAAAAAAAAAACCTTTATAGATATAATATCGATTAACAAAGTAATAGCAAAATAACAAGATAAAGATATTTCTTACTATCTAAAATATTCTATTATCGTATTTTATCATCTAGCCATTTATAAAAAAGATCCCAAATTTCATAGAATTGTTTATCCTCTTGCTCTCTAATTTCAAATGTCAATCTACTCATTTCAGCACATTCCAATATTTTCTTAATAATTTCTTCCTGTAATGGTATTTTCTCATTCTTCCAGTTTTTAGCAAATACAATCCTGGCCGCTGTTAATACATTTACAATCAGATATTTCAAATCTTTACCATATATATCAGGTAAAATTCCAAATAAAAAGATCTCTGGTTTCAAGTCTATATGTTTCTTTGTCATTTTTTCCAACCACATGCGAATTATAGTCCAATATTTTCTAGCATCCTCACAAGTCCACCACATATGGTAATACAAGCCGGGTATCTGATGACATTTCCAGCATTTTTCAGATTTATTCTTGAACATTCTTGCTATTCTTGTCGGAGGAAAGTGCCACCTGTAAAACATCTTATACAAATTTTCTTTATATGCTGTTGACATTGTCATTTTATAATTTTGAGACCACAATTTCTGCCATTTCTCTAAATCAATCCCATATCCAAAATTCTTCCCCCAAACAATCATTGTTTCTTTGACTTGTTCTTCCTCTAATTTCATTCCCAGTAAATAACCATATAATTTTTTAATCACTTTCTCATCAGTACCCATCAAGATCTTATCTAAAACAGTCTGCTTATCATAAAATCCCTCCGTTTTAAAATCTTCATCATACCTTGAATGTATTTGTGCATATGAAAACCAATTCATCCTTATACCTTGTTCCTCTAAGTTTTGGATCGATTTAAGTTCACCCTTTTCATCCAAAAGTTCCCCATATCTAACTGTTTGTTCCTTCTTGTAAATTATAGGATAGGAAAATGCTTCAAAGGTCGATAACCAAACTGGAATTTTCAAATAACATTGTCTTTTTATCTTCTCCCAATTCAACCACAAAGACTCCCGTACATAATGTCTTCTAAAATAACCCTGTGTTTTAGTTCCCTTATACCATAAAAAAGCATGCCAACCCAACAGCAAATTATGCCCTTCTAATGTCAACAACCTATGTTTCCTTAATGTTATCCATTCTTTGACCCACATCAAACTTGCAGCTTGATAATACAATTCCCAATTAGGCAAGCCAAAACCTCCTCTAATTCTAGCATCTTGCAAAAGCTTCAGCTTTATTCTTGCTTTTTTACCTTGCCATATAAACTTCAACATGATTTTATTTAAATCTTCAAAATAGTCTTTTCCAAGCCTAATTGGTATTGTTTGAAACAAAAATAAAATTCTAGGTAAAATATTCATCTTAATTGTTGAAATTCTCCCTATTAATGACAATTGCAAGTTTTCCCACTTCTTCAAATCTGTAGTTATCTGTTGTTTAAGTTTAATATAATTATTCTCCTTTAATGTGCTACATCTTGTTGTCAAATATATCCCCATATACTTAACCTTATTTGTAACTTGAATTTTCAAAAGATCTGCCAGTTCTTCTCTCTGTCTCAATAGCATATTCTTTGTCAAAATCTTTGTTTTATCTTTATTTATTTTCAAACCAGCCACCTCTCCATAAGTCTCTATCTTTTCCAATAACTTTGGAGCTGTTTCTAGCAGGTCTTCCAAAATAAAAGCTAAATCATCAGCAAAAGCTTGTAGTTTAAATTCTTCCTTCTTAATTTTCATTCCTTTTATGCTTTTATCATCCCTAATATTTCTATTCAACACTTCCAAGGTCAACACAAATAACAAAGGAGATAGCGGGCATCCTTGTCTTGTACCTTTCCTTATATTAATAAAATCTGTAAGTTCCCCCTCCATCATTACCCTTGCTGTCTGTTTATTATATATGGCTTCTATTGCTTGAGTAAATTTTTTAGCAAAACCCATCTGCTCCAATAATAATAACATAAATCTCCAGTTCACGTTGTCAAATGCTTTTTGAGCATCTAGGAATATCAAAGCCATTTGCTTTTCAGGATGAGCCTCATAGTATTCCAAAGTGTCCAAGATTACTCTCATATTGTCTCTAATTTGTCTCTTTGGCAGAAATCCATTTTGATCTGGGTGAATAAAATTATTTAGATATTTTTTAAGTCTTTCTGCTAAAATTGAAGCAAAGATTTTATAGTCTGCGTTCAATAAAGAAATAGGTCTATAATTCTTAATTTGCAGTGGGTCAGTCTCTTCCTTTGGTATGAGTGTAATATAAGCCTCTGACCATGTTTTAGGTATCATCTTTTTTAACATAACTTCATTCATAACTTCTAACAATTGGATGCTCAATGATTCTTGAAATGTTTTATAAAATTCTGCTGGAAGCCCATCTGGACCCGGTGCTTTCCCATTATTTTGTCTCTTAAATGCTTCATTTAATTCCATCATTGTTATATTGCTTTCTAGCATTTCTTCAGTCTCTTTAGGTATCTTTGGTAAATTAGCTTCCTGTAAATACTGTTTGACTTTTTCTTCATCGATATTCTCTTGTTTATATAATTGCCCATAAAAATCTCGAATAATTTCTTTTTTCTCCTTATTCCCATAACAAACTTGGCCTTGTTCATCTATTAACTTCAATATTTTTCTTGATTCCTTCTCTTTTCTCAATTTATATGCTAGCCATCTACCTGGTTTATTTGCATCTTCAAAATAATTCTGTTTAGAGTTTCTGATTTTCTGTGCCAGTTCTTCTTTCTCTATTAATTCAATTTTATGTTTAATTACATCCAGCTTCAATTTAATATCCTTTTTCTGTGGCATTTTCTGTAATTCTTTTTCAAGAATTTTGTACTCATCTTCCAAGGCCTGAAAAGCTTGCCTTTTCCTAATATTCTTTTTTCTTGTATTATCTATTATCAAACCTCTGGCATATGCCTTCATTGTATCCCACACATTTTGCGTTGAAGTATCTTCTTTTTTATTTTCTCTGAAGAAAAAAGCCAATTCCTTCTCCATCCATTGTATAAAATCTTTCTCCTTTAAAATAGTATTGTTTAATGTCCATCTCGATCTTTTTTTTTGTCCCTTCCATTTAATTGTCATTGGGCTATGATCTGCCCAAGTACTTTTTTCAATATTTGTTTCTTTAATATTGGATATTAATTCTGTTGAGATCCAAATCATATCTAATCTGGACCATGATAAATGTCTATTTGAGTAAAAAGTATATTGTTTAGCTTTAACATTTCTTTCTCTCCAAATATCTTTTAAAGTTAATTCATCTGTCATTTTAAAAAAAGACCTTGGGAGAGCCTTTCTATTTTGCTTTGTTGTTGTTGCTATATAGTCCAATTTATTGTCCACAATTCCATTAAAATCTCCCATCATAATTATATTAACATAGTCCAGTCCAATTATTTTCATATGTAGCTTTTTATAAAACTCTTCTTGTTTATCATTCGGAGCATAAATTGCAATCAAGAGTATTTTTATATTATTGTCCATTATTTCTACCATTAATATTCTTCCATCTTCATCTGTGTAAATCAATTTTGCTGGGATAGCCTCTTTAATGTATAGAACCACTCCTCTTTTCTTACATTGAGTCAAAGAAGTAAATATTTTCCCCAATTTTGGCTGTACTAACAATTGTTCATGTTGTTTTTTAATATGAACTTCTTGTAGACAAATTATATCAAATTTTAATTTCATTAATTTATGAAAAGTTTTCCTTCTTTTAACAGCTGAATTAAGTCCATTTATATTCATTGTAATCAGTTTTCTTTCTTCCATGATTATGCTTTATATTTAGGTCTAACAGCTCTCGTGGATCTCACTTCACGCTGTTCTTTATTGTCCACCTGTCCACTTACAGCTCCTTTCTCTTTTTCAGTCTCCAGTTGTTCCTCTTGAAACTCAATTACTGAGAGCTCTTTCTCTGCCTCCTCTCTTCTTCTTCCAAAAAATTCTGCATGGAAAAGTTCTGCTTTTTCAATTGAATCAATTCTATGTCTCTGCTCTTGCCACGTAAACATTAATCCTTCTGGAATCAGCAATCTATAATTCACTTCGTTTTCCAGTAGCGTTTTGGTCAGAAATCGATATTCTCTTCTCATCTCTCTCACTCTTCTGGGTATTTGTTTTAAAACCACAATCTCTTTACCTTTGTATTTCAATGTTTTCTCTCTTACCACTTGTAATATTTGTGTTTTAATGGATCTTTTGGTAAATCTAATATGGACTTCCTTGGGTAATTTATTCCTCATCGCATATCTTGTATAAACTCGATATACCTCATCTATTCCATCCATCATCTTTTCCTCTGTAATTTCCAAAGTATCTGCCAAAATTTCTATCATTAGCGCTACCAAGTTTTCTCCTTTTTCCTCTTCTATATTTTGAAATCTAAGGTAAAATTCTGACCTTTCCATCTCCCACCTCAGCATCCCACCTTTTTCTTGTTCAACCGCTGTTAATCTACTGTCAATATTTCCAATCTTCTTCTCTCTTTGTTTTCCTTCTTTCTCAATTTTTTGAAATCTCTCCTCATACTTAACCATCATTTGTTTGATGTCTTCCACTTTTTCATCAGTCTTCTCTATTCTTTGTTCAATATTTTCTGTTCTTTGTTCAGTGATGTCTGATTTTATCTTGAGATCTTGGATTCCTTGCATAATCGTCTGTAAAGTTACTCTTTCTTGTTCCTTATCTTGCTTCAACATTGTCTGGATTAAGCGTTGTCCTCCAGCTGGTGGGGAAGCAGAGGTAGAAGCAGAAATGCCAGTTGATATTGGTTTCCTGCTCATTTCAATGCTTCCAAGGCTTCAAATTCTTCTTAACTTTTAATCCAACTAGTAAAGCAGCCAATTATAATCCAAAATGGAAAACTCCGATTGTCAAAAACACGAAACCAAGGAAGAAACAGCAAAAAAGGAAGAAGAAAGATCTTCAGGTTCTTCTAGACCCTAATCCAATTACGAAATAGTCCACCATAAAAAAAGAAAAAAAGTAGAAAGAAGAAAAACAAATCCAAAAATAATAATATTGATTAAGAGCAAAAAAAAAGAAAAACAAAAAGTTCCCAGATTCTTCACACCTTAATCCAGTTGAAAAGTCTCAATAATAATAATAATAATAAAAAGAAACAACAACAAAGTGGTCCAAGAACATAGATAGGAAAAGCAAAAAAGTCCCAATAAAAAAGAAAAGAAAAATAAAGAAAAAAAAAAAACCCTGAGGCTTTCCCTTTAAAAAAAATAACAAACAAAAATAAAAATATTACTAGAATTGAATTTTTTTTTAAAAAAAGGCTAGCGTGTGGGGTATAAGAAAGCACACTGCACTTTATTTATTTATCCAAGGCTCTTGTTATGACTCTCTTCTCCAGCAGCTTCAAAGCCAAACCTCAAGTGTTCTTGATAACAGTCCAGGAAAGCACCTGCAATAATATTTTGCTGTGCTCTCCCTCTATCTTATCACGTTAAAATGTCCTTGAGAAGAGGTCTTTTTGCAATTCTCTCCCATTCAAATAAAATACTTTCAAGCCTCTAGTTGGCAGTGTTACAAAGTTTCTTAATGCTCTTCCTCCCCCCCAGCCGGAAAAAAGGAATAATATTTTCCCAAAAAAAAAAAAAAAGAAAAAATAGCCAAAGGGAGCCTCTATCCTAAAGAAAGTTAAAAAATCAAAGGGAGCATAAAAATATATATAAGAGAAAATTCAATCCGGTTACCTACAAAGTCACAGTAAAATCTTTCCCAAAAAATATAAAGAAAAGAAAAAAAAACCCCAAGCCTCAATTTGACATCACTTTAAAAAACGCCGCTCAAACAATTTCAGTCAAAAAAAAAAAATCTCACAGCTTTCTTCTTTATTCCGGATGAACTTTCCAACCTCAGCGAATTTACAACACAAAAGAGTTTTTCTCATCCAGCCGACACACTTTCACTCCAATCACTTTCTTTCTGGAGCTGTCCCGACTTCAGCAGCTATGGAGGCTGCCTCTCCGCCGCCAGCGAAAGGGCTTCTTCCGGATCAAACCAGAGATTTTGCGATATCTCTGGGATCCTGGAACAGTGCCCTTCACAATCACCGTCTCTACGGGACGGTTTAGGTCCGTTAGGACCGACCAGGGGCGAAAATATCGGCTGCGATCTCAGAGCCCCAAGATCGCAGCTGTATCGCCGAAACGAAGCTCCGCCTTCTCCCTGGATATGTGTTTCTTGAAGACATATAATATCTAAGTTCAATTTCTGTAGTTTAGTTATCATTTTTTTCCTCTTAATTTGTGAATTTAAACCGTTGATGTTAATGGAAATCAATTTGATTTCTTCCGTCATCTTACTCTGTTGTTGTTTCTTGTTGAAGCTTATTTGCTCTTGTTTGGTGTCTTGTTCTTACGCCTTCTCTTTCCTCTTCTTCCTGCTCTCTTTCCTCTTGTTCTGTTTCTCTTTCCTCCACCCGATCTTCTTCTTGGCTCCTACTTTCCACTTCCTCTTTGCTGTTCTGGTCTTCTCCTGATACCACATATAGTTCAAAGAATTCCCTTGCTTTTTCTATACTGTCTATTTTAAATTTTTTTATCCTGCCATGATATTAACATTCCTTCTGGGATGAGCCATTTGAACAGGATGTTATTCTTATTCAGTTGGGGGGCCATGAATCTATATTGCTTTCTATGTTCCCTTATTCTTCTTGGAATTTGTTTCAACGTTACAATTCCTGTTCCCTTAAATATCAACGGTTCGTCTCTTGTCACTTTGTATATCTCATCTCTCAGTTGTTTCTTTGAGAATCGTATATGAACCTCTCTTGGAAGTCTAAAACATCTTGTATAGTTGGCATATATTCTATATA
Organism: Hydrophis major; assembly: GCA_033807585.1. Taxonomy (NCBI): domain Eukaryota; kingdom Metazoa; phylum Chordata; class Lepidosauria; order Squamata; family Elapidae; genus Hydrophis; species Hydrophis major. The sequence goes on from JAUCBL010000017.1 coordinate 3,243,807, forward strand.
CCTCGTCGATTTCCCTTCGAACCTCTTGGCCCTCTTTTTGTGACGCTTCTGCTTTGAGATCTGCCATTAATTTGGTCAAGTCCTCTCCCTTTTCTTCTGTTACATTCTGAAATCTGAGGAAGAAATCAGCCTTTTCCATCTCCAAATATGCAATTGCCTCTTCTAATTTCTTGTTCTCGCCCATTAATTTCTGTTCTATTGATTCTACTTTCTTATCTGTTTGTTCGACCTTTGCCTCCACTGCTTTCATTTTATGTTCCGTCTTTACTACTCTTTGTTGGATTGTACTTATCTTCTCATCTAGTTTCCATATTCTACCTTTCATTTCCCCCATTTCAGTTTTAAAGTCTGTGTGGTTTCTCACCATGGTTTCTTGTATTGTTGTTAATGCCATTTGAATTGTTTGCATATTTGATACCTGACTTGCCTTCTCAGGATTCATCATGCCCTCTATGGAACGTTGTCCTGCTGGTGATGTTATTGTTGATGTTGGGTTAGATGTTGTTTTCTTCCCAATCTTAGCGGTAGTTGTCGTGGTGGACATCTTAGGCTTCCCAAATCTACCTATTTTCTTAAGAAAGTCTTTCAATATTATCATCCATTGTATCAACTCCCTTCTGCGTTTTCTATGTTTATCTCTTCCCTTTTATCTTATTCTAATCCCTTCAGTTTATCATTACAAGGTCTAATATACTTAATAATGTCTCTCCTTAATTTTATGCACACTTAATATACATATATATATATTTATACAACAATGTAAATCTAAGTATTGTTATTGTTTATAATCTATGATAGTCTGTAACCCTCTTAATTTTCTGATCTTATTTAATCCTTTTAATAAATTAAGTATAGTTCTAAATATAATAGCTTATATAGTAAACATATATAATTCAATAAATATAGATAAATATGTGTTTGATTGTTTTCTTTTCTTATATACTATATCTTATAACTTTCTTATAGTTCAATTAAGTCTATGAATCAATATATAGCCATTAATTAGTTGCACATCAATTGATTAATTAGGTGTTATCCAAGGTATCAAATTGTGGAAAAATATAAAGAATATATAGGGTATAACAGTTATAAAGAATGTGGCAATCTATGAAATAGGATACATAAATTAATTATTGCAAGCAATCATATATATATATATATATATATATATATATATATATATATATATATATATATATGTGGATCTTTGGTTATTCGGGTTTTCTCCCGCGTAAGATTGGAAGTATCTGGGCAACGTTTCGATGAAGTCTCATTCATCATCTTCAGGCTTGGTCTTCAGCTCTGTGCTTCTCAGAGTGATGTGAGCTTGCAGCTGCTTCTTCCTTTTAACTGCTCCTGGGGGTGTGACTTGATTGGCTGGGGGCTTGGCTGTGTTCTGATTGGATGGGGGGGTGTTCTCATTGGTTGGGGGTTTGGCTGTGTTCTGATTGGTTGGGGGGTTGGCTGTGTTCTGATTGGCTGGAGGCGTGTTCTGTTCAGGTGGGGGCTTGATTGTGCTCAGGTTAGTCTTAGTTGCTGGAAGGTTTGAGCTGGTGAGCTGTGATCTTGCTGTTTGGCTTCGAGTTCGTGGTCGTGCTGCATCTTCATGGTGGGGGTCAGTTCGCTTCATGTATGGCTCAGAGGGGTTTGAGGTGGGTAGTGATGCAGCTGCAGTGCAGCTTCTGGTCCGTGGTCGTGTTTCATCTTCTGTGTGGGTGTGAGTCTGCTTTCTACGTGGAAGTGTGGTGGTGGCATCTTGTGTGGCTATCAGGGGTGTGGGTCTGGTGTCACTCTTCATGTTAGGTATGCGTCTGTTCATGAGGGCGGGTTTCCAAATGGCTGGTAGGCGGGAGGCATCATCTCGTTTATTCATGCTGTGTGGGCGTTTTTCTATCTCTATGGCTTCTCTAATGATTCTGCTGCTGAAGTGTTCGGTTTTGGCGATAGTTCTGGTATTTTTAAAGTCAATCTCATGTCCTGTGGCTTTGAGGTGTTGGACCAGGGAAGAGGTCGGTTCTTCCTTTTTGATTGAGTTCTTATGTTCTTCAATGCGTGCACCTATTCTTCTGTTAGTCTGTCCAATGTATGTGGTGGGGCAGGCAGTGCAAGGGATTTCGTATACTCCTTGATTTTCTAACTCGATTCTGTCCTTAGGGTTTCTTAGGATGGTGGATATCTTTCTGTTTGTGCAGAATGCTGTCTTAATGTTGTGTTTTTGGAGGATCTTGCTGATTTTGTCCGTAGTGCCTTTTATATATGGGAGGAGGGCTTTGCCATTCTCTTGTTCTTTGTCTTGGATTTTGGCTGGGGTTTCTTTTTGGATTAGGTGGGTGATCTTCTTTCTTTGGAATCCATTGGCTGTCAGCACGCCGGTGAGAGTGTGTAGTTCTGTCTCTAGGTGTTGTTCATCGGCTAAGCATTTTGTTCTGGAGATGAGTGTCTCAGCTACAGAATTGATCTGTGCTGGGTGGTGGTGTGAGAGTGCGTGTAGATAGCGGTTTGTATGTGTTTTCTTCTGGAAGATGGTGTGTCCTAGGGAGCCATTGGATTTTTTGTATACCAAGACATCTAGGAAGGGAAGTTGGTTGTTAGCTTCTGTTTCCATGGTGAATTGTATTTTGGGGTATTGGCTGTTGAGGTGTGTGAGGAAGTTGTTCAGTTTTTCTTTCCCGTGTGGCCAGATTATGAAGGTGTCATCTACGTATCTGAGCCAGAGTTTGGGTTTGTGATCATATTTTTCTAGAGCTTGTGTTTCAAAGTGTTCCATGTAAAGGTTAGCGATGACAGGTGAGAGGGGTGATCCCATGGGTGCTCCTTCTATTTGTTTGTATTTTTGTCCATTGTAGGTGAAGTATGTATTGGATAGGCAGTGGTTGGTCAGATCTAGGATGTGCTTGGGGGGGTTGTATTTGTTTTGGATGGCTGTCAAGGCTTCTTTTATTGGCACTTGGGTGAAGAGGGATATGACATCGAAGCTCACTAGTAGGTCACTGGGTTGTAAGTTTTGTTTCTTTATGATCTCGATGAACTGGAATGAGTTTCTTACGTGTGAGTTGATGGATTCTGCATAGGGCTGTAGTTGTTTGGCGAGAAATTTGGCTAGGTTTTGTAGAGGTGAGCCTATGGAGCTGACTATTGGTCTAAGTGGGGTTCCTTCTTTGTGTATCTTGGGGAGTCCATAAAGTTTAGGGCATCTGGATGATTTCTCTCTGGGTATGATTCTTTGCTGGATTTCTTCACTGATGGGGGAGGCTTTTATTTTGGATCTGGTGGTTTTTTCTAGGTAGGTGGTGGGGTCTGTCTTTAGGGGTTTGTATGTGGGGTCTTGGAGTAGGTTGGTTAACTTGGATTGGTAGTCAGATGTGTTCATAACCACTGTCGCGTTTCCCTTGTCTGCTGGTAGGATTATTATGCTGGTGTCTTCTTTCAGGTTAAGTAGTGCAGTTTGTTCTTCTTTGGATAAGTTGCTTTTGGGTGGTTTGCTAGTGCAGAGGATGTTGGTGATTTCGAGTCTGATTCTATTAGCATCATCAGGGTTGGTTTTGGTCAGGCTGGTTTCAACTCCGCATATGATGGTTTCTGTGGGGATGTGTTTGGGAGCGACAGCAAAGTTGAATCCTTTAGAAAGGACCTTGGTTTCGGCTTCGGTGAGGATCTTGTCTGAGATGTTGTGCACTGTTTGTTTCATGTGTGGCTGTGAGGGGGGAGGAGTTGGTTTCTGGCGTTGTTGTAGTTTTCTGAGTTTGTTGGTGTGTGTGTCTGTCTTGAGGGTGGTCTGTGTTTCGGCTCTCCAGACAGCGAGCTGTTTGGATTTGTCCCAAAGTAAGGGGTGAATCTTGTTGCTGAGTCTGAGGTGAAGTGTGAGGAGATCTTTGTTGATTTGGTCTAGGAGAAATCTTTTTGTGTGAAGTTCATTTCTAATTAGGGCCAATTCTGTTCTTTTTAGGATGCGTTTGGTGGCTGCTGTGTTGGTGTGGAATTTCAATTGGAAGCTTGTGGGAATTAAATTTTGATCTCGGCAGTTGCATAGGAATGCGAGGTCACATAAAATGGAAGCTCTTTGGACTTCAAGTTTTTCATAAGTCCTGGTCAGATGGTGGGTTTCCTCCCCGTAGAGGTGCAATATTTGTTTTCTGAGGTTCTCGCGGGTACTTGTATGTGGATCTTTGGTTATTCGGGTTTTCTCCCGCGTAAGATTGGAAGTATCTGGGCAACGTTTCGATGAAGTCTCATTCATCATCTTCAGGCTTGGTCTTCAGCTCTGTGCTTCTCAGAGTGATGTGAGCTTGCAGCTGCTTCTTCCTTTTAACTGCTCCTGGGGGTGTGACTTGATTGGCTGGGGGCTTGGCTGTGTTCTGATTGGTTGGGGGGTTGGCTGTGTTCTGATTGGCTGGAGGCGTGTTCTGTTCAGGTGGGGGCTTGATTGTGCTCAGGTTAGTCTTAGTTGCTGGAAGGTTTGAGCTGGTGAGCTGTGATCTTGCTGTTTGGCTTCGAGTTCGTGGTCGTGCTGCATCTTCATGGTGGGGGTCAGTTCGCTTCATGTATGGCTCAGAGGGGTTTGAGGTGGGTAGTGATGCAGCTGCAGTGCAGCTTCTGGTCCGTGGTCGTGTTTCATCTTCTTTGTGGGTGTGAGTCTGCTTTCTACGTGGAAGTGTGGTGGTGGCATCTTGTGTGGCTATCAGGGGTGTGGGTCTGGTGTCACTCTTCATGTTAGGTATGCGTCTGTTCATGAGGGCGGGTTTCCAAATGGCTGGTAGGCGGGAGGCATCATCTCGTTTATTCATGCTGTGTGGGCGTTTTTCTATCTCTATGGCTTCTCTAATGATTCTGCTGCTGAAGTGTTCGGTTTTGGCGATAGTTCTGGTATTTTTAAAGTCAATCTCATGTCCTGTGGCTTTGAGGTGTTGGACCAGGGAAGAGGTCGGTTCTTCCTTTTTGATTGAGTTCTTATGTTCTTCAATGCGTGCACCTATTCTTCTGTTAGTCTGTCCAATGTATGTGGTGGGGCAGGCAGTGCAAGGGATTTCGTATACTCCTTGATTTTCTAACTCGATTCTGTCCTTAGGGTTTCTTAGGATGGTGGATATCTTTCTGTTTGTGCAGAATGCTGTCTTAATGTTGTGTTTTTGGAGGATCTTGCTGATTTTGTCCGTAGTGCCTTTTATATATGGGAGGAGGGCTTTGCCATTCTCTTGTTCTTTGTCTTGGATTTTGGCTGGGGTTTCTTTTTGGATTAGGTGGGTGATCTTCTTTCTTTGGAATCCATTGGCTGTCAGCACGCCGGTGAGAGTGTGTAGTTCTGTCTCTAGGTGTTGTTCATCGGCTAAGCATTTTGTTCTGGAGATGAGTGTCTCAGCTACAGAATTGATCTGTGCTGGGTGGTGGTGTGAGAGTGCGTGTAGATAGCGGTTTGTATGTGTTTTCTTCTGGAAGATGGTGTGTCCTAGGGAGCCATTGGATTTTTTGTATACCAAGACATCTAGGAAGGGAAGTTGGTTGTTAGCTTCTGTTTCCATGGTGAATTGTATTTTGGGGTATTGGCTGTTGAGGTGTGTGAGGAAGTTGTTCAGTTTTTCTTTCCCGTGTGGCCAGATTATGAAGGTGTCATCTACGTATCTGAGCCAGAGTTTGGGTTTGTGATCATATTTTTCTAGAGCTTGTGTTTCAAAGTGTTCCATGTAAAGGTTAGCGATGACAGGTGAGAGGGGTGATCCCATGGGTGCTCCTTCTATTTGTTTGTATTTTTGTCCATTGTAGGTGAAGTATGTATTGGATAGGCAGTGGTTGGTCAGATCTAGGATGTGCTTGGGGGGGTTGTATTTGTTTTGGATGGCTGTCAAGGCTTCTTTTATTGGCACTTGGGTGAAGAGGGATATGACATCGAAGCTCACTAGTAGGTCACTGGGTTGTAAGTTTTGTTTCTTTATGATCTCGATGAACTGGAATGAGTTTCTTACGTGTGAGTTGATGGATTCTGCATAGGGCTGTAGTTGTTTGGCGAGAAATTTGGCTAGGTTTTGTAGAGGTGAGCCTATGGAGCTGACTATTGGTCTAAGTGGGGTTCCTTCTTTGTGTATCTTGGGGAGACCATAAAGTTTAGGGCATCTGGATGATTTCTCTCTGGGTATGATTCTTTGCTGGATTTCTTCACTGATGGGGGAGGCTTTTATTTTGGATCTGGTGGTTTTTTCTAGGTAGGTGGTGGGGTCAAACAGTGCACAACATCTCAGACAAGATCCTCACTGAAGCCGAAACCAAGGTCCTTTCTAAAGGATTCAACTTTGCTGTCGCTCCCAAACACATCCCCACAGAAACCATCATATGCGGAGTTGGAACCAGCCTGACCAAAACCAACCCTGATGATGCCAATAGAATCAGACTCGAAATCACCAACATCCTCTGCACTAGCAAACCACCCAAAAGCAACTTATCCAAAGAAGAACAAACTGCACTACTTAACCTGAAAGAAGACACCAGCATAATAATCCTACCAGCAGACAAGGGAAACACGACAGTGGTTATGAACACATCTGACTACCAATCCAAGTTAACCAACCAACTCCAAGACCCCACATACAAACCTCTAAAGACAGACCCCACCACCTACCTAGAAAAAACCACCAGATCATCCAGAGGATGATGAAGTTAGACTAAAGATAGAAGAATTTATGCATAAAAATGAACAAGCTATTTGCATAATAGGATTAACACTGTCTGACCAGAAACTTGTTCATATCCATGGAGAACAAACAGCTGTTGGGTGTTGGCAGAAGCTGAAGAGGATTTATGTTCGAGATAACGTTGGTGCTCACATAAATCTAACACGGAAGCTTTTCAGGACGCATCTCCAGACAAATGGTGATATGCTGAGTCATTTGGAAACTATGCAAAGCATTTTTCAAGAACTGCACAAGAAAGAGCTTATTTTCTCTGAACTACACCAAGTCTACATAATTCTATCTTCACTAGATGAAAGTTATGACAACTACGTCACTTCCCTTGAAGTTTTGCCGAAGGAAAGTCTAATTTTAACTGATATAACTGGCAGATTGATTGAAGAGGCCAGAAGAAGACTTGAAAGATATCAGTTAAGGAGGGAGCAACCTCAAAAAGGAGATAATGTATCTCCTACTGCATACGCAATTAAAAAGTGATTTAATTGTGGAGGAAGAGGACATTTGGCAAGATTTTGTAAAAAAGCAAAGCACCAGAACGCTGGCCATAATACTAAAAGTCATCAAAAGATAAATAAAAATTTAGAGTTAGCCATGTATACTAACGGAGCTGTAAAAAATAATTTATGGGTGGTTGACAGTGGAGCATCCCACTGCATAACAAATGATAACAAAAAATTTATTAAAATGTCCAAGAGTACACAGCAGATATCGTTAGCCAATGGCTGGAAACTGAAAGCTAAAGGTCAAAGTATAGCATATTGTTCTTTCATAAAAGAGAATGTAAAAATGTTATATGTACCACAACTTAAGTTTAATTTAATTTCAGTTAGAATTTTGGTTAAACTTTGTAGTTACCTTTTAAGGAGATAACTGCATAATTGAAAAAGAAGATAAGAAAATTACTGCATCTTTAAGAGGTGAATTATATGTATTAAATGATAATGGTTTAAAGGTGGCTAACATGGTTTATGAAAATAAGAAACCTCATGATGAATGTATTCACTTGTTACATCGAAGGCTAGGGCATTTAAATTTTAATATGCTTAAGAAAACTGTTGAATTATCAAAGGGAATAAGTTTGAAACCTTGTAATAAGTATTTGCAATGTAATGCCTGCAATCAAAGTAAGAGCAGGGTCACACTGGCTAATAGAGTTGATGGATTTACTACCAAAGAGCCTTTAGAAGTAGTATTTGCTGATTTAATAGGTCCGAAAAAACCAAGTGTAGGAGGAGCTCGATACATACTAAGTATAATGGACCACTATTCTAGATATGGGTTTTGCTATTTAATGAAGAGCAAAACTGAAACGTATCTAAATCTATTTAATTGGATAAAATTTGCTGAAAGGAAAACTAAAAAGAAATTAGTAACTCTTATAACAGATAATGGTACGGAATTTACAAATAATAAATTCCAGAACAGACTAAGAATGTTAGGTATTCAACATAAAAAGTCTGCACCATATAGGCCACAACATAATGCCTTTATAGAGAGACGAGGCCAAACATTACAATCAATGGCACGAACTATGATGTCTGATTCAGGATTACCTGACAATTTATGGGGAGAAGTAATAATGTGTGGTAATCATATATTAAATAATGTTGTTAATTCAACAACAGGTGAATTACCATTCACATTGTGGCATGGTACAAAACCTGATTTAAGTGACATGTACACATTTGGAGCACCAGCATGGGTGCATATCCCTACACAACTTAGACACAAAGGACAACATAGAGCTAAAAGATTATATTTTGTAGGATATAAATCTAATCATAGATCTTATAGATTCTGGGAACCAGGTCCATCTAGAGTTTACACCAGTGCTAGTGCTAAATTCCTAGAACATGTAGGATGGAATAGATTAGAGCAAGATTTAAATAACGAAGTAATTATTGAATCCTACAAAAGGCAGAAAGATCAGATTAGTTATAAGAAGAGTCCAATTAAAGAAGAAGTCCACAAAGAGCAAATAGGACCAGAACAAGAGGAAACAGTTGATCAGGAAGAGTTAGATAATCAAGAAGAGTTAATAAATGAAAGTCCACCTGTAAGTCCTGTAATACCTAGACGTACTACACGTGTAACTAGACCACCTGATAGGTATCAAGCAAGTATAGTTTGCCAAGTAACTAAAGTTCCAACTAGTATAGATGAACTTAGGATGTATCCTGCTAAGGATCAGGAGAATTGGCAAAAGGCAATGGAAAAAGAACTAAATTCATTAAAGGTAATGAAAGTATATGAAGATGCCATATTACCTCCAGGAGAAAAATCCATTGGGTGGAAATGGATATTTAAAGTAAAAACTGGAAATGATGGGACTGTTACCCATAAAGCTAGGTTAGTAGCTCAAGGATTTAATCAAACTGCATCTGATTACGATGAAGTTTTTGCACCAAGTCTTAAAGCAACATCTTTAAGAGCAGCATTAGTGTGGGCAGCTAAGAAAAATTATGTCATTAATCATTTAGATGTAGAAACTGCTTATCTACATGCACCATTGCAGCAAACTATATATTTGAAAAAGCCAATTATAATAAAAGACAATAAAGTAAATAGTAATGATTGTTGGAAACTCAAAAAGAGTCTTAATGGGTTGAAACAATCTGGTTTTGAGTGGAACCAATATATTGTGAAAGAATTAAACAATTTAGGGTTTAAAGCAGGTTTAGCAGATCCATTTGTGTTTAAAAGAGAAAATAATGGAACGGTGTCATTATTGTTATTATTTACAGATGATATTGCTTTGATAACTAAGACTAATAATGAAGCTAATGAGATTATATCATTATAAGCCAAAAAGATAAAATTAAAGCATTTAGGTGAAATTAAAAAGTATCTAGGATTGACAATTAACAAAACAAAAAATGGTTTTAAGATATCTCAAGAAGATAAAATTTGCCAATTAATTAAAATGTACAAAATGGAACTTTGTAAACCGGCAAAGACTCCAATGAGTCAGGAAGTTTGCCAAACTGATGATCAAAGTCCCAAAATTTATAAGTCCATATATCAATCTTTGATTGGCAGCTTATCATATATAAGCAATTGGTCAAGGCCAGATATAGCTTATAGTGTTAATCAGCTGGCACGTTTTAATACAGATCCACATCAATGTCATTGGCAATCATTAAAGAGAATTTTAAGATATCTTAATGGAACAATGAACCATGCATTGTATATAGAACCAAAGGGTGATTTGAGTCTTAGTGCCTATGCAGATGCAAGTTTTGCAACTGATATAAACACTAGAAAATCAACATCTGGGATGGCTATATTATTTGGTAAGACACTAATAGGGTGGAGGTCAATCAGACAACAGCATATTAGCTTGTCCACGGTGGAAGCGGAATTTTCATGTCTGTCATTACTATGCACTGACTTAATTTTGTGTAAACAATTATTATTTGACATGGGTATAACTGTTGAAGAATCCATTATTGTGTACGAGGACAACCAGGCAGCTATAAAGTTAGCTGCTAGTATTGCTGTAAAAACTAGATCAAAGCATACTGATTTAAGATACTTAAATGTTAGAGAATCTGTAAAGAATGGGCTAATTAAATTGGAATACTGCATGACGGAAGAAAACATTGCAGACCAATTTACAAAAGCTCAAGGAGTAATCAAATTTAAAGAAAGTTGTAACAAATATGATTTAAAGATGTAAATAGTTATATTTATTATTATTTCCTAAAAGGGGAGAATGTTAGGGATAACATTGTTTACCCTAACTGGTTTAGGTAAAATAATAAATAAGTAATCATAGTTTATAAGTTAAAGTGTCTGCAACTTTAACTGTAGGACTGTAATTAGGGGAGTGGTTGTGAAAGCACTTTAAAAGAAGCAAGACTGCAGCTTGCTCTCTTTCTGGCTTTGATGATCCCTAATTACTGCTTGGAATCAAGACTGCATTGCTCGAACGGGAGAGAAACAAAGGACTGATTTGTAAGTGAACTGACATGGGATATTCTACATGGACTTTGCTAACTGAATATCCTTGAATGGACTGACTTAATGATACATGACTAATGGACTGTTATTTTGACTATGCTATGAACTCATAATGGAATAAACTATATTTTTGATAGCACAAGCGTATCTGTTATTTTTACTGTATGTTAATAAACATACAAGCTTAGCTCACTCATTTATCTGTGTGCCTATCTGACAAATGATGCACATTCTGTTTAGCTTGTCTCCTTAACCCTGGTTGGGGAACCCAGGCTTAACAAAAGCTTACAATATAACAGAAACAAGAATAAACATAAGTTTAAATACAAGAAATAGGAACTGATAATTGGAGACAATAGGACAGGGATGGCAGGCACGAATGTGAGCTTATGCACACCCCTTATGCAGGCATTTGGCTGCAGCAGAAGTAGCTTGCAGTATTGCACTCTAATCACTGCACCGCTGTTGGATTTATCATTCATTTACCATAGTCCTGCTCACTTTTCCAGACACAGAAACAACCAAACCAACTTGTGGGACTTTGTAAGGGCTTACTAATGTTGACATCTGAATGGAGGTTTCCCTCTTAGCTCCATCAACAACAGCCAAAAGGTTTTCCTTCCTTCCACAGCTGTAGTTGGGAACATTGGCTTCTCCAGTAGAGAGAATGTCCAGCAAAGCATCTGAAGTAGCAAGGGTGCTGACATAGTTGTCATGGATGTTGTAGCCAAGGGTGAGATTTCCCAGAAACTGGGGAGTCTTGTTGACCATTTGAATGGCAAAAATCAGGATTAGCTGTTTAAAATAATTTGTCTTACTGTAAAAAAAAATTCATGTTATGACCATCATCATCAACAAAAACAACATAATGATTTTTTTTCAATTTAATCAACTTTGCCTCCACAAGCCTTCTACGTTTTAAGCCAATACAGAATCAAAGTCCAAGACAAATGATAGCAGGTAATTTTTTATGAGCATTGAGAAGATGAGATGGAGATAGTCCTCCACCACAGTTAAGAATAACAAATACACCATTATTTGTAGAAGTCCTAATTTTCATATGCCCTGTAATTTGTATTCAAAATTCAATCATTAAAGTATAACCATATAAGCCTAACTATAGAAACACCACTATAAAAAGAAGAGAATGTTCCATAAGTGACCCAGAAAAGTAACTGTTAAAAGAAGTCATCCCTCTAAGGATCAGGCACTGAATATCAATGACTTTAATTATGGAAATGTTGGGCAGAGGCATCTACAACCCTTTCAATCACTGCTTGAAACCAAACTCAGTATCCAAGTGATGAACATAGTATTGGACAGGAATGGATAAACAATTTAGACTTGTTTCAGGTTTTATTTGCCGTATGGTTGGATCTGAATCAAAAGAGGAAAGCAAATGAACTGCAAATGGTGAGAATGCAACTCCATCACACTGAGTAACTTACGAGCGAGACTCAGTAGATGGAGCCATGTTGAAAGGCAACATTCTAGGTGATGGTGTTTCAGTGGTGACTATGCCAATGAAATGGTCTCCTGGCTTGTAATAGTTCCATGGTTTCTTTCCATCCTGATTCTCAAAATTAAGTGGGCATTTCATTCTAAGCTTCATAGAAACTGCCTGAGACACCAGCAGCATCAGAAGCAGAATATCCATAATTTATAGGACTGAATCAATCCCCTTCCTATTTCTAAACAAGAACAAGAAGAAGTGGGACAATTCATCGCACTCTGGCTTTCCTGATTCTGCAGAGACAAACCAATCTTCACCTGGAAATGAGAGAATGGTACAGTGAAGAGCACAATAACTGCCTGTCCCAAAATTGTGGCATTTATCCTTTTCTGATGCAAGATCCTTTTTTTGTTGTTTCAGTCTGATGTTTACATCAAAGGCAGTCACTGTGGCAGAAGATGTCTCAAAAGAGCATGTTGGTGATCATTACAGTGAGAAATAACTTTTCCTCTGGGAATCCTGAAGTTCTTCCCAGACTCCAAGTGCAGAATAGCAAGTAAGTGAAAAGTCACAAATACACCCCTGGAGTTGTTGAGGTCTTTTCTGTCTGGACATGTCCAGAAAGGGATGTTGGAGGAAAATAATTCAACACCTAGGTAATTGACTTTTGCTGCCCTTCATTATGGTGACTGTGCCCAGAGATTGCTGTGGGAGCTCACCCAGAGCAAATACAATTCTCGCTGCAGTTAAAACATTAATAATCAGATGTTATGTCTCCCCTTTAATTTCAGGTGACCAAAACAAAATTCAGCCATTTCAGAATTAACTCAAATCAAAAACAAACCCCCACAAGAGAATGGCTGGAGTAATTCTAAAACACAGCAATAAATCCACACTCTGTCTGGCAATCCTGGCGTGGCAGTAATTCACAAGCCTCAGAGAGTTTGCTGCATGTCTTCCCTCCATTTAGTCACTTTGCTTCTGGTGAATTCCACCAGCCCAGCCGTGTCCTTTTATCCACTTATGGAGCGTGTTAATTTCCCTAATTAGTTACTGGCTCGCCGCCTCCTTCCTATTTTGCTGCCATATCCTCGTCGCTCGAACTCATATCTGCCACAGGAGCAGATTGCAAACCTGGTGTCACAACAATCAGATATGTTATTTCTTTACTATAACCTCCAGATAAAATCCCCAATAAAAATATCTCTGGTTTTAAGTCTATATGATGTTTTATCATTTTTTTCCAACCATGTGTGTATTTTAGTCCAATATCTTTTAGCTTCTGCACATGTCCACCACATATGATCCAGGTATGATCCAGGTATCTGATGACATTTCCAACATTTTGCCAATTTGTCCTTAAACATCTTTGCAATTCTTGCCAGGGGGTCAATGCCACCTGTAAAACATCTTATACAAATTCTCTTTATAAGCTGTTGACATTGTTAATGTATAGTTTCTAGTCCATAATTTCTGCCATTTTTCCAAATCTATTCCATATCCAAAATTTTTCCCCCAGGCAATAATCGTTTCTTTAACTTGTTCTTCTTCTAATTTTACTCCTAATATTTTATTTATTTTTATTTTATTTATTTATTTATTTTGTCAAAAGCTTACAAGACAATAAACATAAGAATAAACATAAGTTTAAATATAAGAAATAGGAACTAATGATAAATAACCATAAATTTTTAAAAACCATCCTCTATTCAGTACCTGTTAAAATTTTTATCTAATTCAGTCAATTCTTTGTAAAACCCATCTATCTTACTATCTTTTTCATATCTAGAATGTATTTGCATATATGAATACCAATTCATCTTTATCCCTTGTTCATCTAGTTCTTGCTTTGTTTTGATTTTGATTGTTTTCATTTAAAATTTCAGTATTCTAACAATATGTTTCATTTTAAATACATTTGCATATGCAAATGCCTCTATTGTTGATAACCAGAAGGGTATTTTCAAATAATGTTGTTCCCTTATGTTCTCCCATGTTGATAGTAAAGCATCTTGAATATAATGTCTCTGAAAATATCCATGAGTTTACTTTCCTTATGCCATAAAAATGCATGCCACCCTAATTGCAGATCATGACCTTCCAATATTAACACTCTGGTATTTCTCAAAACAATCCATTCTTTCATCCACATCAATATTACTGCCTGATAATATAATTCCCAATTGGGTAATCCAAACCTCCTTTCATTCTAGTGTCCTGTAGTAGTTTTAGTTTGATTCTTGTCTTCTTTCCCTGCCATATATATTTCAGCATCATTTTATTTAAATCCTCAAAGTATTCTTTCCCTAATTTTATTGGAATCACTGAAATAAGTATACTATCCTTGGTAATATATTCATTTTAATGGTAGATATTCTCCCTGTTAAAGATAGTTGTAAATTTTTCCATTTTTCCAAGTCTGTTGCAATCTATTGTTTTAGTTTATAATAATTGTCTTCCTTAAATGTTCCACATCTTGCTGTCAATTGTATTCTCAGGTATTTCACTTTTTTGTGATCTGGATGTTTAGACTGTCCATTAATACTTTCCTTTGTTTCTCTGTTATGCTCTTCACTGAAATCTTAGTTTCTTTTTTATTTATTTTTAGTCCTGCAACTTCTCCATATTTTTCTATCTTCTCTATCAGTTTACAAGCTGTCTCCAATGGTTTTTCTAAAAAAAGACCAGATCATTGGCAAATCCCTGTAACTTATTCTCCTCCTTTTTTTATTTTCATTCCATTTATTTCTTTATCTTTCCTAATATTTCTATTTAATACTTCCAAAGTCAATACAAATAACAATGGTGACAGAGGACATTCTTGTCTAGTTTCTTTTTTAATATTGATATTATCTGTCAAATCTCCATTCATCATTACTTTTGCTGATTGTTTATAATATATTGCCATGATTATTTTAATAAATCTTTCTCCAAAACCCATCTCTTCCATTTGCAACAACATAAATTGCCATTTTACATTGTCAAAAGCTTTCTGTGCATCTAAAAACACCAAGACCATTTGCTTCTCTGGGTGTGCTTCATAGTATTCCAATTTATTCAATATTATTCTCATGTTGTCTTTTATTTGCCTCTTAGGCAAAAATCCATTTTGATCTGTATGTATAAAATAGATCAAATATCTTTTAAGTCTTTCTGCCATTATTGAGACAAATATTTTGTAATCTGCATTCAGCAGGGATATGGGTCTATAGTTTTTTATCTGTTGTAGATCAATATCTTCTTTTGGTATATGAGTAATATATGCCTCTGTCCATGAGTTAGGAACTTTATTTTTTGTCCAAACCTCATTCATTACTTCAAGTATTGTAGTGCTGAGAGATTCCTGCAATGTCTTGCAAAGTTCTGCTGGTAGCCCATCTGGCCCCGGTGCTTTTCCAGTATTTTGTCTTTTTATCACCTCTGTCAGTTCCATCATTGTTATTTTCCCTTCTAACATTATCTTGATTTCCTCAGGTATTTTGGGTAATTTTGTTTTTTGCAAATATTGTTTTACTTTTCCTTCTTCAATATTCTCTTGATCATATAATTTCTCATAATACTTTTGTATTATTTCTTTTCTTTTTATTCCCATAACAAACCATTCCATGGTCATCTATTAATTGTGGTATCCTTTTCAATTCTCTCTCCTTTTTCAATTTGTATGCTAACCATCTACCTGATTTATTTGCATTTTTTAAAAAGTTCTGTTTAGCTCAACTGATTTTTTTTGTGCCAATTCTTCTTTTTTTCCATCAGCCCCATTTAATGCTTAATTATTTCCATTTGACTTTTAAGATTCTTTTTTTGTGGATATATTTGTAGTTCTTGCTCCAGTTTTTTATAGTCCTCTTCTAAGATCTGTTGTCTTTTTAAAATATTCCTTCTTCTTATATAAGTTATAATCAGACCTCTGATATAGGCCTTCATAGTGTCTCAAACATTTTGAAATGAAGTTTCCTCCTTATTATTTTCTTTAAAGAAAAAAGGCAGTTCTTTTTCCATATTTTTTGTAAATTCTTTTTCCTTCAAAATTTAAAAATATTAAAATAATATCCCCCCACCCTTTCCACCCCAGTGACAACACACATTCATACCAGCAATTTAATAGACTCCATCCCCCTCTGGGTTTCCCAGGCCTGCTGGCAGAACCATATCTTCAGGACCTTCCAAAACAGTGTCAAATTGGAGACCAGTCTAATTCCAGAGAGTTGATGTTCCAGAGAACCGAATCGAATTGAATCGAACCGAATCGAATCGAATACCATACCATACCATGCCATACCATACCATACCATACCATACCATACCATACCATACCATACCATACCATACCATACCATACCATACCAAACAATACAATACAATACAATACAATACAATACAATACAATACAATACAATACAATACAATACAATACAATACAATACAATACAATACAATACAATACAATACAATTCTTTATTGGCCAAATGTGATGTTTCAAAAATTATGCTTAGAGGTTCTGCTATGGCAGTGGAAAGCTTTTTTAAGAAGTAGGCACATAGTCTATCAGGTCCAATGGATACAGATGGTTTTAGATTGCGTAGAGCCTTTTCCACATTGTCTTCTGTGAAATCAATGTTCATTAGATCATTGCAATTATTTGTGGTACAAGTAGGAAATATTGGGCATTAGCCATTGCTATTTACAAAGACTGAGTGTTACATTTACATGTGGAGATCTAACAGAAATGAAAATCACAAACAGGTTCAACACTTCAGATTAGGAGGATTAAAGGTTACTGATTGCTTTCTTGTCATTAAAAGACAGGAAGCATTAGAGTTAACAAGTCATCAACCCAGAGTGACACCAAACTCCATAGCTCTTGAGTGACCTTCCACTGCAGTCTCTGGAGAAAAGATATCACATCGAGAGTCAATGAACTGGGTGTTGAACTATCTAATTCTCACATCACTTTCTGGACATGTCTGGATAGGAAGAATCACAACTACTACAGAATAGCACACCCAGGGGTATTTCTGTGATTTTTCACTAACATGCTTTCCTCCAATTACCCCTCTTGATTCTCAAAGATTGTTTGTGATAGAGAGAGAACATACTTGTAAATTGTAATTATGACCATCCAGGTCTCTTGCTACTTTTCCAATGACTGCCTTTGGTGTTAAAACCAACATGGAAGAGATGATGCATCAGAAAAAGATAAAAACCTCTGCTCATGCTCCCTGTGCCATGTTTTGGGACAGACAGGGTCTGTGCTCTTGAATATGCCTGTCTCTCCTTTCCATGGGAAGCTCCGTTTGTCTCTCTCTGAATCGGAAGGATCACTGACATGTCCATCTTGTGAGAATTCATTCGATTCTTTCTAGTCTACTTGTTATACTTGTTTAGAAATAGGAAGCAGGTTGGTTTAGCCCTATGAATTATGAGCTTCCTACTTCTCCTTCTTGTGCTGATGCTGTGCCAGCCAGTCTCTGGGAAGCTTGGTATGAAGTGCCCACTGAGTTTGGAACACCAGGATGGAAAACAACCATGAAGCTATTACAAGCCAGGAGACCATTTCATCATAGTTGTCACTGCAACAACAATATCTCATACCACATTGCCTTTCAACATGGCTCCTTCTAGTCAGTTTCACTTGTAAGTCATGAAGTGTGATTGAGTTGCATTCCCTCCATTTTCAGTTCTAATGCTCTCCTTTTTTCCTTCTTATTTCACTCATTCCTACATTTCAGGGAATATCTAGTTTCTTGAATTGTTATAACAACCTTGCTTTCTCTCTTTTGCTTTATTTTGTACAAGAGACTGAAATACAAAGATGAGAGGAAAAATATTTGAAAGAAATGCAGAATACATACTCTCCCAATTCAATCCTGAGTTATCACTTGAATAGACAGACAGACAGACAGAATTATATATTGGCCAAATGTGATTGGACACACAAGGAATTTGTCTTGGTGCAAGTGCTCTCAGTGTACATAAAAGAAAAGATACACTCATTAAGAATCATAAGGTAGAATAGAATAGAATTATTTATTGGCCAAGTGTGATACAAGGAATTTGTCTTGGTGCAAATACTCTCAGTATATATAAAAGAAAAGATACATTCATCAAGAGTCAAGAATCATAAGGTACAACACTTCATGACAGTCAAAGAGTACAATAAGCAATCAAATCATGCTAGGAAACAGTCAATAAAAAATCATTAGGATAAAAGCAACAAGGTTACAGCCATACAATCACAAGAGGGAGGAGATGCGTGAAAGGAAAGATGAGAAGATTAAAGTCAGAATACTGACTTTAGTTTAAAGTAGCAATTGAAAGGGTCATACATTGTTATTAGAAATGCTTTTCTGGGTGAAACAGTGTCTTCCTCTTAAGATGGCTCTACTTTAAAGATTGAATGATTTTGAGTCCTAGTTAGTATTGTTCCCAAGCCTAGGATGTTGAATGTGTCAAGGGTTCCTGGCTTTATCTAACTATCCAAATATTCTGCTCTTGCGTATGTTGAATTGAGATATTTGTAATGTTTTTACTGTTTTTATTATTTTAACATGTTTTCCTTAATTTAAACTTGTAATATATTTCCTGAGTTGTAAGCTTCCCAGAGTCATTGACTGAGATGGGTCCTTGAATGAAATTCAATGAAAGAATAGATGGATGGATGGATGATGGTATATTTCTGATTATTATCCACGAAGGAGGTTTTTATCCCCATCTCATTTTCCCAACATTCATAAAAATGAAATGGTGATGAGTGGACTATCATTTACCTTTTGCTATGGATCAGTATTGGTGTAAGAAACAGAAGATTTGTGGATACAAAGCAATAGCACTTAGACTTATATACTGCTTCACAGTGCTTTACAGTTCTCTCTAAGCAGTTTGTAGATTCAGAATATTGCCCCCAACAATCTGAGTCCTCTTTTTACCAATCTCAGAAGGATGGAAAGCTGGGTCAACCTTGAGCCTGGTTTGATTTGAATTGCAGGCAGCCAGCAGTCAGCAGAAGTAGCCTGCAGTACTGTATTCTAACCACTGCACCACCATGGCTCTTAGGAGATTAAATTGAAAAATTATTTTACTATTACTATTGATTATGACAACGATAACATGAACGTTTTTTACATTAGTATACCTTATGATACACTAAGAATACCACGCGACATTTTTAATATTCAAGTGGTCAACAAGGATGCCTGGATCTTGAGAAATCTCACTCTTGGCTACAATATCCATGACAACTGTGTGAGCACACTTGGGACATCAGATGCCTTGCTGGATATGCTTTCTACTGGAGAAGTCAATGTTCCTAACTACAGCTGTGGAAGGAAGGACAACCTTTTAGTTCTTCTTGATGGATCTAAAAAGGACATCTCCATCCAAATGTCAACATTAGGAAGCATCTACAAAATCCCACAGGTGTGTATCTGTGTTTTTCTAAAGGTAAAGTGCGTGGAGGCGTGGTGGCAAGTGATAGATCCAAACTTATCTTATTTTGGGGAATGGAAGAGCTGCTTTTCACCATGGCCATTATAGGTCTCATGGCTGGAGATTGATCCAAATTGTGGATGAAACAATTATCAAAGTAGTTATAGCAGGAGCCTCAGTGGTGTGTACCCCTGGACACTTCTGCTGCCTGCAATTTGGCAGTTCAGATCCCATCAAAGTCAAGGTTGATTCAGCCTTCCATCCTTTCCAAGGTGGGTAAAATGAGGACCCAGATTGTTGGGGGCAATAGGCTGACTCTGTAAAACCACTTAAAAAAACCACAGTCTAAATGTTATTGCTATTGCTATATCCTCTCAAATCACCAACCCCATTGCTTTGGAGGTTCCTGCTGCACAGAACTGAAGATTAGGAGAGGCTCTGTGTCAAATCAAAGAATCTTCTGTACAAAAGGAAGATGCAGCAGTGATGGAAAACTCATGTTTTGTACTAATATTCATCAAAATAATGATTATTTCTATGGTAAACAAATCTCAAATTCATGACAAGAAGCTATCTTACCATATGTATTATGGACTTGTAGAAACCACTAGCATTAAGTAACTTTTTTTTTAAAAAAAATTAGAAGCTCATGAGCCCATATGTCAACTATTTTTACCCTACAATTTTCATGATGAAATCCATAATAAAAAAACACAGTTTCTACTTGTGCTTGTTTTAGAGGGAGTTTTGGTTCAAGGATCCTTACATACAAATGCAAAAGGAGATAAATATATAATAGGCCAAGGCTCTTCAAACTTGGCAAGTTTAAGACTTGTGGACTTCAACTCCCAGAATTCCTGAGCTAACATGACTGGAATTCTGGGAGATGAAGTCCACAAGACTTAAACTTGGCAAGTTTGAAGACCCCTGTAATAGGGGGTGCAGTGGTTAGAATGCAGTACTAAAGCAGTCAAATTTGGAGTGGTTTATCTTGAGTTTGTACATATTGTGTGCTTGTGTATTGTTCTGGTTGAAGCTGAAGTAGTCATTGATGGGTAGGACATTGCAATAGATAATTTTATGTACTACTTAGATCAGACCGAAGGTGGCATAGTTCTAGGTTGTCTAATCCCAACATTTCAAGTCTGGTTGGTATAAGGTATTCTGTTGTGAGCAGAAGAATGGAGGACTCTTCTTGTGAAATATCTCTGGACTCTCTCAATTATATTCATGACCGATTTAGAGACAGAAACCTTAAAGCTGTGAGATTGCACTTGCACGAGAGACTGACACGACACAGATCTGAGTTTTCTCTCTGGTTTTATTGCGGTTCTGCAGAAGCGGGTTCACATCCAAGGCAGCAGGATGGAACCTTGAGCATAGTTTATTCAACATACTTATACCCCATTTCCCGCCCCACTATACAAGGGCTTGGCTTACAAACTTTATCAGACTTCATCCTTATGGGAACACCCATTGCTTATCAGTACTTTCCAGGCTACTAACTGGCAGTTAGTGGTTTGGCTATTTCCTCTGGAAAAGTACTGATGCTGCTTTTGAAACACACACATATACAAAATGATTCATATTGTATTCTCCGGAAGGCTACAAGATACATACTTTTGTAAGCAATTTTAAGCGTAAGCAAATTTACAGAAGCAAAAAGTAGCATTACATTATTTTACTTATCACAATCCCTCCTCTTCTGGTTACATTTTGTTTCAAAAGCACAGAGATCTTTACTAACTTGCATTAACATTCTTTCTGATTGACTGTATAAAAAGCGTTCTTTCTCTCCATTTGTGAACCTAATTTCCCTGAAAGATTGCATACACATATTTATTAAGTTTGGAGTGCATTGTACACAGCAGCATAAGCTAACCAAAATTACTACTATAATTGTTAGAGTGGTTATTATCAATTTCCACCATGATCCATCAGGAAGCCAAGACCATAGCCTATCCCACAATGATCCTGAATCACCATTCCACTGCTTCTGATATTCATTTATCCTAGTCTCCATATCATGTACAGTCTTAGTTATATATGGTTCATAATTGTGTATATAAGTACAGCAATGAGAATGTATTAAGGCACAGACACCCCCTTTTTCAGCTTTCCCAGGCAAATGCATACATAACCAACAATTAGTGATATTTAGACCTTTAGCCGTTGCTCTTATATCTTTGATGTAGCAATTGTCTGTCCAGAGATCTTCTCCAAGATTCCCTGCTCTCTGAACATGCCGAGACTGTCCAGTTTCTGCTTCTTTAACCTGTTGTAAGACAAAAATACTCACAAGTACAGTTGAAGTACACAGAAACAGATACATGATTTTATCTTTTAAGAGTTAGTTTCAAGGGTTGTCCTTCCACTGGGTGGCTTCTCCAGGGCTTCTCGGGTTCTGGAGTTGCTTTCACACGACTATGATGAGTCCATCCACTTTCCTTCGTCCGGACAGCAGATTCAGTTATCAAAAGTACTTGATATGGTCCTTCCCAGCTAGGTTGTAATTTCTCAGTTCTCCAGGTCTTCACAAGCACCCAATCACCAACTTCATAGGGATGTTGACTTCCTACTAGCGGTGGTCAATGTGCTAAAAGTCCCTGTTTGTGAAGAGACAATAAAGACCTGGACAGTGTCTGCAGATATTTTCTCACAAACATATCTCTGAATTCTGGTACGGGTCCCCCAAGGGTTGTAAGATATGGTCAGCCCATTAACATTTCAAAAGGTGAAACCCCCACGTCCTTTCTTGGACAAGTCCTAACTCTCAACAGAGCTAGGGGTAAGTTTTTGGTCCAAGGTAACCCATTCTCCAACTGTAATTTTGTCAAGTGTTTCTTAATTTCTGAGTTTCCCCTTTCAACCTTCCCTGAAGACTGAGGATGCCAAGGGGTGTGTAAGTCCCATCTCACCCTTATAGCCCTCATTATCTCTTGGAGAATTTTCTGTGTAAAATGTGTGCCCCTGTCAGAGTCTATTATTTCAAACATGCCATATCTAGGTATTATCTGTTCTAGCAGAATTTTCGTTACCATGGAAGCGGTAGCCTGTTTAGTGGGAAAGGCTTCTATCCACCCTGTTAAGTGATCTTTAATTACCAACAGATATTTCCATCCACCACTAGGTGGCAATTCAGTGTAATCAATTTGTATCTTCTGGAACGGCCAAGCTGCTAAAGGCCGCCCCCCTTTCTCTGTTTTTCTGGATGCACTTTTATTAACTTTTAGACATATCAAACATTTCCAGCAAATGGAATGAGCAATTGTCCACATGTTCAGACTCCAATACACCGGCTTGACAGCTTGTACTAAAGCTTCAGTTCCCCAATGACTCCCTTCATGTAAATACTGCATTACATTTCTCATTTGTGTTTCTGACAAAACTGTTTCTCCATTCCCAGTCATCCATCCTTTCTCTGTTTTCCTGCACCCTTCCTTTTCTAATCTCTCTATTACAGTTCCATCTGGTTCCCATTTGTCTTCGGGTTCTTCAGGCAACATGGGTACTGATACCATTTGTAGAGTTACCTCCCCAGCTGCCTCTTTTGCCCACTTATCTGCCCATCTATTTCCAACAACCTCCAGGCCATTCCCCTTTTGGTGTGCATTTACATGAACAATGGCTACCTGGTGTGGTAATTGTAAAGCCTCTAACACTTCTTCTACTAGCTGGAGTTGTTCTATCTGTTTCCCATCTGATTTTATAAACCCTCTTTCTTGCCAGATCTTCCCAAAAGTATGAACCACACCCCAAGCATACTTAGAATCAGTCCATATTGTCACATCAATTCCCTCAGCTAATTCCAAAGCCCTTTTGAGAGCATATAATTCGCACTTCTGAGCCGACCATCCTGTTTGTAATGATCCTTTCTCAATTACCTCCCCATTCTGAGTCACTATTGCATATCCTGCTTTCCTCATGCCATCCTCAACTCTGCTTGAGCCATCCACAAACCATTTCTCCCCTTCTTCCAGCGGACATGCCCCAAAAGCATCCTTCAAATCAATAACTGTAAACCACCCATCCTTAGGAGGTATCTGACCCAAAATGGTATAGGGATCAGGCACCACCGGGAAACGTGGTATAACAATCCAGTTGACCCCCCTCAGATCCACTACTAGCCTATGCTTTCCATCCTTTAGTACAGCCAAGATAGGAGAGTTAAAAGGGGACATGGTTGGCTCTAATAACCCTTGCTGTAACAATTGATCAATTACAGGCTTCAATCCTTCTCTACCCTTCTTGCTCATTGGGTATTGGGGCGTCCAATTTTTAACAATCCCTGGCTACACCTTAATCTCGATAGGTTTAATTTCCATCTTCCCCACATTTTGTCCATCTGCCCAAACATCATCATGAATTCGTTCTACATCCTCTTCCTTCAGAACACACATTCTTATTCCACTATTATCCCTCAACTGGAATCCAAACGCTGGCATGAGATCTCTCCCTAACAAATTCACTCCTGCATCTGGTATATACAACACCTTACTACAAACTTCTATCCCATCCATACTCATTTCTACCTCTTCCAAAACTCTCACTCTATTTTGCTTCCCACTCACTCCAGTTACCAGAATAGTTTCTTTTCCTTTCATTCTTTCATTTATGGGCTCACATACCGAGGTACGACTTGCCCCTGTGTCTATCAGGAAAGTTAGTTCCTGACGGTCTGGACCTACTTTTATATTTAACAATGGCTCCCTGCAGGTCTCCTTAAAGGAGCCGGAACCTCCCTAGTCTTCATATAGAGCGTAACTTCTTTCAGGGTGGCTATTCTGGCACTCGCGCGCAAAGTGACCATACTTGCCACACTTGAAACAGTTACGGTCCATACCTACTCTATTAGTGCTCATCCCTCTCCCTCTAAAAGGTCTTCCTCTGGGAAAGAATCCTCTACCTCTTCCTCCAAACGCCTCTTTCCTCGGTTGATCCTTTTCCCCTGATTTTCTCACTTCATTTTTAGCAGCGCTCTGTACTGCCGCCAACATCATTTGAGATTTCTGTCTGGTTTTAATCACATCCCTATTCACAAAAGTTTGTTGGGCATTTCGAATCAATTCAGTAATTCCCTGTGCCCCCCAGTTATCTACCTTCTGAATCTTCTTTTGAATATCTGGCCAAGCTCCCGCCACAAACTGCATTTTTAACATAGATTCAAACGCAGGCGTGTCTGATCTTACCCCTGAATATTTCTCCAAGCTTTGTCTTAACCTAGCACAATAATCCCCTGGGGACTCATCTTTTCCCTGCCTTATCTCGAAGGCTTTTGTTAAGTTTCGACCCTGTGGTACTGCAATTTTAATTCCCTCAATGATCATTGTCTTCAGATCTTTCATGTTTTGTCTATGATCTGCATTTTGGATATTCCAATTGGGAGGGGCCAAGGGAAACTTAACATCCCCAGCAACTGCTTGGTTATTTCCCAATTGCAATACTCGCCAATATTCTATTGCTCCCTGTCTAATTAGATCTCTTTCTTCTCTGCTAAATAGGTGCCCCAAAATGTACATCAGTTCTTCATAAGTGTAATCATTTGGCCCCAAGAACAATTCCAATTCCTTTGACGCTTTCTGTGGATCCTCATGAAGTCGGGGAAGTGACTGTTTAAGTTCTCTCAGTTCCCCTGGCCTCATGGGTTGAATAGCATACATAGCCACAGGTTGACCCAAAGCATTTAGACCATTTGGTACTTCTCGCAAAGGGTAAGCCTGTACCGGTTGTGCTGGTGGAAAAGGAAGATTTTGCACGTTCCTTTCCAGATCCCTCAATTCTCTCCGCAAAGGCACATGTGGCACAGGCGGAGGGGAAGGAGGAATTGGGATGTTTGCTATAGCAGCAATTGCCTGCTGGGGATCATACCAAGGTGGTGGACGATAGAATTCATCGTCTGACTCTGGGTCTTTGGTTTTGGACACAAATTGATCAGCAGGTGGCGGGCTGGGTCCTTCAAAATTTACATGGTACCACACCTCAATATATGGGATTTCAGCATTCTGTTTATGTGCCAATATGTTATCTTTCAATTGATTCATCCAATATATATACTGGTCTCTCCCTCCGGAGATCAATAGTAGGGAAATTTAGGGTCAATTAGGGGATATTTTGGCCACCTATATTTGCACAAGTAAATCATGTGCTTCTCCAGATTCCGGGTATAACATTTTAGATACTACACCCACTGGTGCAGTAGTTGTCCCAAAGGCGAATCTACCGGAATAGGTTTTCTGCCTTCTTTCTCTTCTATCTTTTCTATGCCCGAGGTTTCTAATAACCTCTTACTTTGTCCTTTCTCCATTCTCGTCACCAGACCTGTCCTCCAGCAGGCGCTGGACTTTTCTCCCTGAGAAAATTTTAAGGACACCTTTCTATCAACAAAAACCCCGTTCTCTTTAAAAAGGAACAAATTTACCTGATCACTCCGGGACCTGTCGTCAGCTCAGGTATGCGGATGTGCGGGCGTCCCCGACTCAGGTTTTCTCGTGATCCCCGATCACCACTCACAAGGTACCTTCACTCAGTCCGTTCTCTCTCTCTCGATTTCTCCAAAACTTTGTTTTTGGATCGGAGATTCCTGGGACCTCTCGATCAATGGGGAGTGGGAATGTCTCCAAACGAGACGGAGTGGCCACTACTCACCAGTCCCCAGAACACCGAGGATCGCCGTGGAATGTCCCTGTTCGGGCACCAAAATTGTGAGATTGCACTTGCACGAGAGACTGACACGACACGGATCTGAGTTTTCTCTCTGGTTTTATTGCGGTTCTGCAGAAGCGGGTTCACATCCAAGGCAGCAGGATGGAACCTTGAGCATAGTTTATTCAACATACTTATACCCCATTTCCCGCCCCACTATACAAGGGCTTGGCTTACAAACTTTATCAGACTTCATCCTTATGGGAACACCCATTGCTTATCAGTACTTTCCAGGCTACTAACTGGCAGTTAGTGGTTTGGCTATTTCCTCTGGAAAAGTACTGATGCTTTTGAAACACACACATATACAAAATGATTCATATTGTATTCTCCGGAAGGCTACAAGATACATACTTTTGTAAGCAATTTTAAGCGTAAGCAAATTTACAGAAGCAAAAAGTAGCATTACATTATTTTACTTATCACAAAGCTATAGAAACAGATAGACATCCAAATTTCTGATTTTTGAACAGGAAAACAAATCAGGTGAAGATTCTTAGATTCTACAACTGACAAATCATATTAGGAGCTGTGGTCTCTGGTACAACTGGAGAAAAAACTAAAAAGATTGTTGCACAAAGAATCCAAGCAGAGAAAGATGTAGCCATCCTCAGTAATATTGGTTCATTGAAAGGTATTAGCCACTACAAACATACTTTCAAAATTTCAGATATACCAACAAAGAAATAAAAAACATCTGAGTGCACTATTTACTCAAGCAAGATTTCAGCACTTGGACCCAATAATTAAATATGGAAGATTTAATCAAGTCCCTTATAATGAAAATACTTGTACTTGCAGAGCTCCAGAGACAGAAGACTTAACATATCTATTATTTTAATGTCAATTGTGTAAGAAAAGGAGAGTTCAGGATCTTGAACTACTTGAGCTTTTGGAATCCTTGTATTAAAACGACATATTTCCTGTATGGTCAAATTAAAAAAAAAAGAAATTGAATACAGCTCTTTAGTTGAACAAACATTTATTGAGATTTGCAAGTGTAGGTCTGATTGTGGTCAATAGTAGGTGTGATACAGAAATGTGATTTGCATTCTTTATTCTTTTTCTTTTCAAATTTATTTATTTTATACTATCGTATAACGTTTTATAATGTTACGTATTTTTATTCTGTATCTGGATTTGCTTAATGACTAACAAACAGTAAACTATTTAAATGTGTTTATGAGAACAAATTGGATCTCTTTAAAGCTAATATTTTTGAACTAATCTGACTCCAGATATAACACAGCATTCTTCATTGCTTTCTCAGATCAGTTTTCAATTATTTTCAGAGTCACTGAATGATAAAAGTCAATTGCCTTTTTACCACCGGCTTTTCCCCAAAAAAGAATTCCTCTACCCAGCCTTTGTCTAATTGCTTCTGCATTTCAGATGGACCATGGTTGGTCTCTTTGCTTCAGACACTGAAAATGGAGATAATTTTATGAGGACTTTCACTCCTCTGCTTGTGAGGAATGGAATTTGTGTTGTTATATCACAACAATTCTCAACAACTGGACATATAGCTCCCCTCAGGGCTGCCCTCTCTAAGTGGAGGCAAGTTAATGTTTTTGTTCACTTCATAGAATATGTTCCCCTTGCAGACAGAATCCTTCCTTTCCATTTAACACTTGAAGGCTTGTCAGGATCCATTGAAGGGAAAGTTTGGATCACGACCTATGTTCTAATAAGTCCAATTAAAAATTACAGGCTTCTCAAATATGTGCATAGTATCTGGACTTTTTATTTTAAGGGAAAAGAATGGCAAGTAAAGGATGCATTTGAACCAAGTTTCTTTGTGGAACCATCATTTGCAGATCAAACATTTCAGTGTTCTTTTTCAAAGAATGTATTTTCTGCCAAGGGCAGAAAAAGATGTACTGAGAAAACACCACTGGAGACCCAAGAAAAAAAAAGCAGGATCAAAGTCCAAAATATCCACTACTTTTACAGTGTCATTAAGACTCTGGCCCATGCTCTGAATGCTACATATTCCTGCAGATCCAGGAGGAGCAGGACGGAGGGCAACAAGATACTTTGGGCTCCAAGGCTACAACCATGGCAGGTAGAGAGTCCTACAAAGATCCATCAATCTTACTTCAACATAAAAGGAGGGACACCATCTCAACCTACTTGCACTACAAGAGGGTAACAGATTTGGCAAATCTAAACCCTCAGGCTAGCAATCAGAATAGAGATGGATGTGACATTGGAGGTCTTCTAATTCAACCCCCTGCAGGAGACCCTATACCAGGGGTCACCAGTCTTTTGAACCTCAGGGACCACCAAACTCATAATTTTAAATCCTGGGGACCACTTATATGAATTTTGAATTTTGACTGATGGTGCCTTGCTGACCTTGGTGGGAGAGGGACACAGAGAGAGAGAGAGAGAGGGGGGGGAGGAGGGAGGGAGGGAGATCTGATCTAACCTCTCTCTCTCCCCCCTCCCCCCTCACACAAACACACAGAGGCGGGGTGAGATTCAAATTTCTTAACAACCTGTTCTGTGGGCATGGCCTAATTTGTGGGTGTGGCTTGATGGTCATGTGACTGGCTGGGCATGGCTTGTATGTAAATATTATAAATATTTATGTAAATATTGGGGTTTTTTTTAATAAAAAAGAGCAACCTTTACCCAAAATCAGACAAAGCAGGCAGGCAGATTGAGTTGCTCACAGAATCATTCAGAGATCTATCTATCTGCCATTGGCTACCTGAGTCTGTCACATAAAACTTGCTTGCCATGAGTCTGTACTGAATAATAGAACCCAAGGAAGGTTTGGCTCTGCTTAAAAGCAGAGCCAAAGATCTAAAAACTAGTTAGAAAGCAACAAATCCAACAATTTCCTGCTTTGTAGCTAATCTAAATTTCCTGGCACAGCAGAACAGCTGATGGTCGAAAAAAAGAAAGGAAAAATAGCAACTTGGCAAGTTTGCCAGGTAAGGAGCGAATGGACAGGGAGGGTTCCCAAGGACCATGTAGGTGGCACAGCTTTGTGTTCCCGTGCAGCTTGGATTAATTGCTTTGAGGGGTGCTCTGGGGGTGACATTTCTCTGTGGACCACCAAGTTTTTCTCAGTCATGGCCCACTGGTTGACGACCACTGCTCTATACCGTTTCATATAGGTGGTTGCCCAGTCTTTTCTGAAAAAGCTCCAGTGATGAAGCACCCACAATTTCTGATGGCAAGCTATTCCACTGGTTAATTATCCTCACTGTTCGGAAGTTTCTCCTTAATTCCTGTTGTGTCCGCGAAATGATGCCAGGAGTCGGTGACTTCAATTCAAGCTCTTTTATTGAAAGTAGGAACCGAACTGGCTTAAAGGAAAAAGCCCGCGGCTTTTATTCCTTTAGCCGCAGCGGCCGTGGCCAATGGCACCGTTTTGAATCTCCCGCGATCCGAATGGACCAATCGTGGGAGATTCTCAGCGAGCCAATCGGCGCGGCTCGCCTGACCAATCGGAGAGCCCCGCGCTTTGGCCAATCAAAGCGCGGGGATCTCGAGAATGCTAATTAAGGACAGAACACCCCTCCCCTCTTGGTTCAGTCCTTACGTCGCGTAGTCACGTAGGTAGGCGGGGCTCCGTCTGAGCCTACTGGACCTGCACAGCTCAGTCGTAGGTTGGATCCCGGCCGGTTCGGTCGGGATCTCTGCTGCTCCTGCTGCCGTCGTGGGAACCGGCTGGTTGGTCGGGCCGGTCCGCTCTCCGTAGCTCCCTCTTGGGCCTCCCAGGTTGGTTGAGCTGCGGGTTTCGCCGCTCCCGCTCGGTCTTTCCGGGTCGGTCGAGCTTGCCTGGCTGTCTCTTCCTGGCGAGGGGTCGTGATGGCTGCTTTCCGGTAAGTATGGCTGGTTTATTCTTCTTTGGTTTTGGTCCCCTGGGTATTCCCTCCCCCCTTGGTTTGTGTTGTGGGGGTTGGTTTTGCCTGTTTGTGCGTCGGTGGTCTCTTGGTTGGTAGTCCTCGACCTTAGTTGGTCGATGTGGCGTTTCCACGCTCGTCCGTCTGCTGTTTGTAGCCGGTACGAGTGTGGGCCTGTTATTTGTGTGATGACGGCTGGTATCCATAGTGGGTCTCCCATCAGGTTTCTCACGTATACAGGGTCACCGGGTGCGAAGGTTCGGTATTTGCTGTTTGAGTCTGGGGGCTTCTCCGGGTTATACGTGGGGTGTAACCTGTCGAGTGGGGACCTTTGTTTTCTGCCCATTAATAGTTCGGCTGGGCTTTTATTGGTTGTGCTATTTGGGGTTATGTGTTGGGTGAAGAGTAGTTTGTTTATTTTCTCCTGGATCTCCCCGTGGTCTATTTTCCGGATGGTCTTCTTAGTGAATTGGACCATCCGTTCCGCCCTACCGTTTTTTTTTTTTAAACAAATTTTATTAATTTTACAGAGAACACAAAACATAAACAAAACTAAAAGATCTTTTCTGAAGGTTGTCTGATCCCGGGTTGAAACTCTTCACACAGACACAAATTCAAACATCATATTCACTTTATATATCCTTCCATATCTGATTATCATTTTCTTTTTTATATTATATATATAAACCATTTTTATCAATTTTATATAAACAATGCACAAGGCATAACAGCTTATAAGTTCCTTTCTAAGAAAAAATAATAAAAGAAGAAAACCAATAGAACATAACAATCCCAAATTATAGTATCAATACTTTGTCTATTTAATTTCATATCTTATCCCAACTTCTCCTTTTCATCCAAATTATTTCTTATTAATTAAATTTTTTTTTGCCTTTTTTCAATATACAACATCCAAAAAAGGAAAAAAAAACATAACAAAACCTTTATATATCCTTTCATATCTTATTACCATTTTCAATAATATTCTTTGTCTGTTCTATTTCCAACTATCCATTCATCTTTTTTCTTTTATTATACTTCTCCTATACACCAATTGGAGTAACGTCTATAACTCATTACCCTAACTTAAAAGTACTTCATATAACAATTTTTCTTGGGATTCTGTTTAAAAGATTCTAAAATTACACAATGAATTTTATACTCTAAATATACATATAAAAAACACAATCTTATGTACCCTCCAGAATCCCTCTTTTATCCTAAATTAAATTCACCCATTGTCTCTGAATAAACTTTTTTTCTTTAGATCTTGCTTCCCCCCATTGAGGCTTCTCCTCCCCCCCTTTCTCTCTTGCTTATTCTTCTCCTTGCCCTTTTTACCCCTTTGTTGTTCCTCCTCCCTTTTCTTACTCCCTTTCCTTTGCTTTCCAACCTTGCCTCCACCTTTCCGCTCATTTTTCTCTTCTTTGGTTGTTTTTATAATTCTTAAAATCCCCTTTTTCTTATCCTTTTTCTCCTCCTCCCCGGAAAGAACCCATTGTTCATCAAAGATGGCTTCTTCTTCCTCTTCTTTGTCCCAGTCCTTCTGCTGCGTAGTCAACTTTTCATAAGTACATAACGCCCTTTCTAAGAATTGAAACAAAGTGCCCAAAGTATCTTCTTTTTTATATTTTTGATATTCAGTCTTTAGTTCATCCACAAGCGATGCCATTATGAAAAAAGAAACTTTTCCCAAAACAACCACAAATATTTTTAATCAAGAATAATTCCAAAAAAAATTCCAAAAATTAATACTTTTCTTCCTTCTTCTCTTTCTCTTTCTGGGGTTAATGTTTAATCAAAGAGGTCCAATAACCACATACCTTTCTTTGGGATTCTAGGCAATCTCCTCCTTTTTCAGCTTCTGCTCCATTTTTTTTTCCCTCTCCCTTCCCACTTGCAATATCTATTTTAAATAATCAGAAATCCATACCTCCAACAAGGGTTTTCCAATTTCTTAAGTTTTTCAATGTCCAAAAACCCTTTTGTCCCTTAGCTTCCACTCTCAAAACAATTCACTTTCAATGTCCAATATGTCCAAACATATCTGCTGTTTCCATGGGGTGGGAGAGTGAAGAAAAAAAAAATCCCTTTTACAGCTTCTCCGCCGCTTTTGACCTTCTTAGGGATACAATGTATCCTCCAGCAATTCAAACAGCTCAGTTCCAACCAATTTGAAAGATGTTACTTGACCCGGCTCAGACAGCACTTTCACTTTTCTTACTTCCTCCAGCGCAATCTTACCCGGTTGCTGGCTTCTTCGTGGCGGCCATTGCTGACCGCCGCTCCACCGCCTTGGGAAAAAGGGGTTTTTTCGGAGGAGGAGGGGGTCTGCGACACCCCCAACCTCCTGTCCGACTCCCCTCTCTCTTCAGCTGTCCCTACAGGGCAGCCATATCCCCCTGACCCATCTGGATCGGGGGTACCTCGGCGGCTAGCACAGCAGGAATCGCGAGCTGTCGCGAATTCCTGCTGCCCCGAAGCCACGCGAAACCGGAAACCAATTCCGCCGTACCGTTTGCCGCCGGGTGCGCCGGTGCTGTCAGCGCGTGGCGGATGCCCCTTTCCGCAAGGAATTTTTCGAATTCCAGCAAGGTGAATTGGGGCCCGTTGTCGGAAACGACGACGTCTGGGAGGCCGTGTGTTGCAAAGAGTTTGCAGAGTTCCTTGATCATGGCCTCCGTGGTTGTCGTCTTCATGTTGCTTACCTCCAGCCAGTTGGAGTAAGCGTCAACTGTTATGAGGAAGGTGTGTCCTTTTGTGGGCCCGGCGAAGTCTATGTGAATCCTAGACCAAGTTCCCCTTGGGGTTTCCCACGACGGGTGCTGTGGGTGGGCTTGGCCTAGTTTCCTGGCATCGTTGGCATCTTGCTACCCAGGCCTCTATTTGTTTGTCCATCCCTGGCCACCAAGCGTAACTTCTGGCCAGGGCTTTAGTCCTAACGATGCCAGGGTGCCCCTCGTGTAGCAGTTCCAGAACCTTCCCTTGTAGCTTTTCTGGAATGACCACCCTATCCCCCCATAATATGCACCCTTTTAATAGCGATAGTTCCGTTTGGCGGTTTCGGAATGTTTTGACGGACTCGTCGTTGTCCCTTTCCGGCCACCCTTTCTCTACCCAATGCAACACCCGCGCCAGACGTTTGTCTTTATTAGTCTCTCGGGCAATGTCTGACGCGGTTATGGGCAGGTTGGGTAGAGTCTCTATGCTGAGGGTGGTCGTCGTGGGTGCTGGGTCGGTGTCGGGTTCCGGTAGCGGCGAGCGGCTTAAGGCGTCTGCATGGGAGATCGTCTTACCCGGTCTGTGTTTGAGTCCGTAGTTGTAGGCTGCCAGGAACTGGACCACCTTGTCATTCGGGGAGACAGAATGTTCGGGGTGGCCCGGTTTCCTGCAAGGATTCCCAGCAGCGGCTTGTGGTCGGTTATGATGGTGAAGGTCCGGCCGTAGAGGTACTCGTGGAATCGTTTTATGGCGGCAACGATAGCCAGAGCCTCTTTGTCCAGCTGGCTATAGTTCCGCTCCGGTTTGGTGAGGGTCCTTGAAAAGAACGTGATGGGCGCTTCTTTTCCGTCGGAGAGAGTATGGCTGAGGACAGCGCCGACGCCGAAGGGTGATGCGTCGCATGTGACGGCCAGAGGTAGGGTCTCGTTGTATTGTATAAGGACGGCGTCCAAAGTGAGGAGTTCCTTTGTTCTTTGGAATGCGGCTTGCTCGCGTTTCCCCCAAGTCCAGGTCGCCGCCTTGTCCAGGAGCCTATGCAAGGGCTCCGTCGCCGTCGCCTTTTGGGGCAGGAAAACATTGTAAAAGTTAAGTAGCCCCAGGAATGCCTGTAGTTCCGTCTTCGACTTGGGTGTGGGGGCTTCTTTGATGGCCTTGATTTTTTGGTTTGTGGGGTGAATGCCGTGACGGTCTAGGAGGTATCCCAGGAATTCTACCCGTTCCGTGCATAGCTGGCATTTCTCCCTCTTGACTTTTAGTCCGGTCTCTTTAAATTTGGTTAGGACCTCCCTTAGGCGACTCTCTAGTTCGGCTTGGTTGGCTGCTGACACTAGGACGTCATCGAAGTAAGGTACCACCCCCTTGATGCCTTGCAGTAGTCTTTCCATTAGGCTTTGGAATAATCCCGGTGCCACGCTGACTCCGAATTGGAGTCGGTTGCATTTAAATGCCCCCCGATGGGTGACTATGGTTTGCGCTTCTGCCGTTTGCTCATTGACTGACAACTGTTGGTATGCCTGGGCGAGGTCGAGCTTGGCGAAAACCTTGCCCCCTCCCAGTGAGTGCAGTAGGTGTTGTACTACTGGGACGGGGTAGGCGCTTTGTTGTAGCGCGCCATTTAGGGTGGCCTTATAGTCCCCACAGATCCTCACCGACCCATCGGGCTTGATCGGGGTGACTATGGGGGTCTCCCACCGGGCGTGGTCTATGGGCTGTAGGACCCCTTGCTTGACGAGCTTGTCAATTTGCTTGTCTATCTTGGGTTTAAGTGCAAATGGCACCCGCCTTGGTTTCAGGCGTTTTGGGGGGACGTTTGGGTCTAGGTTGAAAGATATAAGGGGCCCTCGGTACTTGCCTAGGTTTCCGTCGAAGACCTCTTGGAATTCCCGGGCCAGTTGCTGTTCCCAGCTGTCGTCGGTGACGTGGTCGACTCCCGTGAGTGCGATGTCGAGCGGGGCGAACCATTGCAGTCCCAGTAGGCTTGAGCGGTCGCGGTCGACGATTGTCAGGGGAAGTCTTTCGGTGTGCCCTTTATAGGTGATGTTGAAGTGTTTGGTTCCGACTACCGGGATGCGGTTTCCCTGGTAGTCCTTTACAATGAGTCTCTGGCTGTCTATGTTCCTCCTTTGGAGGGTAAGCACCAAGCGCTTTATTTCATGCCATGCAATCATGGAGAGGTAGGACCCAGAGTCCACCTCCATTTTGCATGGCTGGCCCTCGATGCCTACCTCCACGTGGACCTTCCGGGCGTCATTGGTGATGGCGTGGCCGATGGTGACCGTCTGATGGGTCTCCTCTCTTCGCCAGTTATCGCTGCCTCGCAGGGATCGTCCGTTCCGGTCCCATCTGTTGTCTGAGGGGCGATCTCTGGTGCGGGATGGTGTGCTCTCTCTCTCCTCCGGTCGCTCTGGTCCCATCGTGCCGGGCTGCGATTCTTCTTTAGGCGGCAGACACGGGCGATGTGTCCCTTCTTGTCGCAATGCTGGCAGATCGATTTGAAAAACCGGCATTCCGACCTGGGGTGGTCGCCGCCGCAACCGGCACAGTTGGTCCTCGACTTACGACCCCGCCAGTTCCATGGGTCGCGGCCTGTCTGGAGGCGATGGACGTCCTCCTCGTCCTCTGAAGTGCCCGATGCCGAGTGGAAGTCGCCCTGGTGGGTGGTCGTCTCGGGTTGGGCCTCGGTCGACCTCGCCGGGTTGTTGTTTCCGCTGCGGTCCCCAGTGTTCGGTCTGCGCATGCGGTCGGCGGAAGTTCGGGTTGCTTCGGCAGCTGCGGCTGCGGTGAGGGTGTCTGCTAGGCTCATGTTGCCCTTGGCCATCAGCCGGCTCTGGAAGACGGGGTCCCACAAACCGAGCACGATTCAGTCTCGCAGGGCGTCTTTCAGGTTGTCAAATTCGCAGAGCCCCCCTAGGTGCCGCAGCTCGGCGACGAAGTCGCTGAAACTCTCACCCGACCTCTGGTCCCGATGGTAGAATTCGTTGCGTCGGATCAGGATGGGTACCTCTGGAGCATAGTGCCGCTGAAGTATTGGCTCGAGGACGTCCCAGTCCATCACGGTCGCATCGGCGGGTTTGGCAAGCGCCTTGGCCATCTTGAAGACCTCAGTGCCGCAGTGGGTCAGGAAGACGGCGCGCTTCATGGGGCCGGTGGCGTCCTTCAGGTCGCTGCACTTGAGGAACATGCGGAATCGGTCGGAGTACGATTCCCAGTCCTCGGTGGCAGGGTTGAAGGGTGCGGGTGGTGCGATTTTCGCCATCGCGGTGGTTCGTCTGGCTTCCGTCGGACACGTGGTTCGGTTCAGGGTCTGGATCCCACCTTCGTCGCCAGTGTTGTGTCCGCGAAATGATGCCAGGAGTCGGTGACTTCAATTCAAGCTCTTTTATTGAAAGTAGAAACTGAACTGGCGTAAAGGAAAAAGCCCGCGGCTTTTATTCCTTTAGCCGCGGCAGCCGCGGCCAATGGCACCGCTTTGAATCTCCCGCAATCCGAATGGACCAAACGCGGGAGAATCTCAGTGAGCCAATTGGCGCGGCTCGCCTGACCAATCGGAGAGCCCCGCGCTTTGGCCAATCAAAGCGCGGGGATCTCGAGAATGCTAATTAAGGACAGAACAATTCCAGCTTGCGTCTCTCCTTTATTCACATCTTTAGTTTCTTGTCTTGTCTTTTGGTGCTTTGGAAAATATGTTGAACTCTTCTTTGTGGCAGCCCCTCAAATACTGAAATACTGCTAACATGTCACCCCTACTTCTTCTCTTTAGACTAGCCGTACTCAATTCCTGCAACCGTTCTTCATGGTTTTTTTTTGTTTGTTTGTTTCCAAGGCCTTCATTGCTGCTCTTTGGACTTTTTCCAAAGTCTCAAGATCTTTTTTGGTTTTTCCTGCCTAAGGAAATAGCCCCCCACTTTTTTTGTTGGATAGGCCCAATTGTTCAAGCCTGTCAAGATCTTTTTGGATCCTATAATGTTAATGTGATAATGTTCACAAGTGTGAAAAATATCACAGATTTAGAATAAACACCTGTTTAAAAAAGTTATATGAACTTTTAAATAAATTCCTGTATATGAGTTTGTGATTAGCATTGCAGAATTTGCCTTCGTTTTGCGGCTCAAGGTTGACTAGACAAAATGGGATAAGAAACCAAGTAAATTCCTCTATGTTCCATTCAAGTTCCATCCCTTTCTAGAGAAGAATGAATTTTGGAATATTTCCAGGATGAAACTGTACTTTGACAAAAATGGAGATTTAGAAGCTGATCTGGTCATCATTAGTTCAATGGTTTTCCCCAATAAGGAACTAATGCCGGAACAACTGGGGAGTTATGAGAGAAAAAGACTTATCATCAACCGTGATACTCTGTCTCAGCTAAAGTTCCTCAACAAGGTGGGAGAAATATTGATTTCTTTTCTCTATTTGACAAAGACCTATGATCCATTTCAATTGTGATAAAATATTGCACCATGGCTTAGGGTTGGAATGTAAAAGCCACATGAAAAAAGTAAGTGATAGGGATTGTGGTGCTGATAGCCTCAGGTTTGTTTGTTCCTTGTTCTCAAAGAGAAAAGAAAAAGGCAATTTTGTTGACCCATGTCAAAGCTCAGATTTGGACTGAAACCAATGAATAGAATAGAATTTTTTTATTGGCCAAGTGTGATTGAACACACAAGGAATTTGTCTTGGTGCAAATACTCTCAGTATACCTAAAAGAAAAGATACATTCGTCAAGAATCAAGAATCATCAGGTACAACACTTAATATAGTCATAGGGTACAATAAGCAATCAAATCATACTAGGAAACAGTCAATATAAATCATTA
Source organism: Hydrophis major (assembly GCA_033807585.1). Classification (NCBI taxonomy): domain Eukaryota; kingdom Metazoa; phylum Chordata; class Lepidosauria; order Squamata; family Elapidae; genus Hydrophis; species Hydrophis major. The sequence continues at coordinate 3,281,428 of JAUCBL010000017.1, forward strand.
GGATACGAGGGAGAAGGCGGAGCTTCGTTCCAGCAATACAGCTGCGATCTCGGGGCTCTGAGATCGCAGCTGATATTTTCGCCCCTGGTCGGTCCTAACGGACCTAAATCGTCCCGGAGAGATGGTGATCGTGAAGGGCACTGTTCCAGGATCCCAGAGATATCGCAAAATCTCTGGTTAGATCCGGAAGAAGCCCTTTTGCTGGTGGCGGAGAGGCAGCCTCCATAGCTGCTGAAGTCGGGACAGCTCCGGAAAGAAAGTGATTGGATTGAAGTGTGTCGGCTGGGTGAGAAAAACTCTTTAGTGTTGAAAATTCGCTGAGGTTGGAAAGTTCATTCTGAAGAGAGGAGGAAGCTGTGAGATTTTTTTTTGATTGAAATTGTTTGAGCGGCGTTTTTTAAAGTGATGTCAAATTGAGGCTTGGGGTGTTTTTTTTTCTCTTTTCTCTATATTCTTTGGGAAAGATTTTATTGTGACTTTGTAGGTAACCGGATTGAATTTTCTTTTATATATACTTTTAGGCTCCCTTTGATTTTTTAATTTTTTTAGGATAGAGGCTTCCTTTGGCTATTTTTTCTTTTTTTTCTGTATATATTATTCCTCTTTTCCGGTTGGGGGGGAGAAAGAGCATTAAGAAACTTTGTAACACTGCCAACTAGAGGCTTGAAAGTATTCTATTTGAATTGGAGAGAATTGCAAAACGACATCTTCTCAAGGACATTTTAACGTGATAAGATAGAGGGAAAGCACAGCAAAATATTATTGCAGGTGCTTTCCTGGACTGTTATCAACAACACTTGAGGTTTGGCTTTGAAGCTGCTGGAGAAGAGAGTCATAATAAGAGCCTTGGATAAATAACAAAGTGCAGTGTGCTCTTTTATATATACCCCACTCGCTAGTCTTTTTTTTTTTTTTTTTTTTAAATTTCAATTCTAGTAATATTCTTGTTTTTGCCTTTTGTTTTAAAGGGAAAAGCCTCAGAGTTTTTTTTTTTTCTTTTTTCTTCTTTATTTTTCTTTTCTTTTTTGTTGGGACTTTTTTGCTTTTCCTACTTATGTTTTTGGACCATTTTGTTATTGTTTTTTTTTTTTGGATTATTGAGATTTTTTAAGTGGATTAAGGTGTGAAGAATTTGAAGGAACTTTTTGTCTTTTCTCTTTTTGCTTTTTGCTTTTTCTTTTCTTTGCTTTCAATCAATATTATTATTTTTGGATTTGTTTGTTTTTGCCTTTTTATTTTTTCCTTTTTCATGGTGGACTATCTCGTAATTGGATTAGGGTTTAGAAGAACCTGAAGATCTTTCTTCTTCCTTTTTTCATGTTTTTTTTTTTTTGGTTTTGTGTCTTTTACTGTTGGAGTTTTCCATTTTGGATTATAATTGGCTGCCCTAGCAGTTGGATTAAAAGTTAAGAAGAATTTGAAGCTTTGGAAGCATTGAAATGAGCAGGAAACCAATACCATCTGGCATCTCTGCTACTACCTCTGCTTCCCCACCAGCTGGAGGACAACGTTTAATTCAGACAATGTTAAAGCAAGATAAAGAACAAGAAAAAGTAACTTTACAGATGATTATGCAAGGAATACAAGATCTTAAGATAAAATCAGACACCATTGAACAAAGGATAGAGAACATTGAACAAAGAATGGAGAAGACGGATGAAAAAGTGGAAAATATTAAACAAATGATGGTCAATTATGAGGAGAGATTCCAAAAAATCGAGGAAGAAGGAAAACAAAGAGAGAAGAAGATTGGAAATATTGACAGTAGACTAACAGCGGTTGAACAAGAAAAAGGTGGGATGTTGAGGTGGGAGATGGAAAGATCAGAATTTTACCTTAGATTTCAAAATATAGAAGAGGAAAAAGGAGAAAATTTGGCAGCGGTGATGATAGAAATTTTGGCAGATGCTTTGGAAATTACAGAGGAAAAGATGATGGATGGAATAGATGAGATATATCGAGTTTATACAAGATATGCGATGAGAAATAAATTACCCAAGGAAGTCCATATTAGATTTACCAAAAAATCCATTAAAACGCAAATATTACAAGCAGTAAGAGAGAAAATACTGAAATACAAAGGTAAAGAGGTTGTGGTTTTAAAACAAATACCCAGAAGAGTGAGAGAGATGAGAAGAGAATATCGATTCCTGACCAAAATACTACTGGAAAACGAAGTGAATTATAGATGGCTGATTCCAGAAGGACTAATGTTTAGGTGGCAAGAGCAGAGATATAGAATTGATTCAATTGAGAAAGCAGAACTTTTTCATGCAGAATTTTTCGGAGGAAGAAGAGAGGAAGCAGAGAAAGAGGTTTCATTAATTGAGTTTCAAGATGAACAACTGGAGATTGAAAAAGAGAAAGGAGCAACAGGGGGACAGATTGATAGCAAAGAACAGCGTGAAGTGAGATCCACGAGAGCTGTTAGACCTAAATATAAAGCATAATCATGGAAGAAAAAAAACTGATTACAATGAATATAAATGGGCTTAATTCGGCTGTTAAAAGAAGGAAAACTTTTCATAAATTAGAGAAATTAAAATTTGATATAATTTGTTTACAAGAAGTTCACATTAAAAAACAACATGAACAATTGTTATTGCAGCCAAAATTGGGGAAAATATTTACCTCTTTGACTCAATGTAAGAAAAGAGGAGTGGTTTTATACATCAAAGAGGTTATCCCGGCAAAATTGATTTGCACGGATGAAGATGGAAGAGTATTAATGGTAGAAATAATGGATAATAATATAAAAATACTCTTGATTGCAATTTATGCTCCGAACGATAAACAAGAAGAGTTTTATAAAAAGCTACACATGAAAATAATTGGACTGGACTATGTTAACATAATTATGATGGGAGATTTTAATGGAATTGTGGATAATAAATTAGACTATATAGCAACAACAACAAAACAAAATAGAAAGGCTCTCCCAAGGTCTTTCTTTAAAATGACAGATGAATTAACTTTAAAAGATATTTGGAGAGAAAGAAATGTTAAAGCTAAACAATATACTTTTTATTCAAATAGACATTTATCATGGTCCAGATTAGATATGGTCTGGATCTCAACAGAATTAATATCTAATATTAAAGAAACAAGTATTGAAACAAGTACTTGGGCAGATCATAGCCCAATGACAATTAAATGGAAAGGACAAAAAGAAGATCGAGATGGACATTAAATAATACTATCTTAAAGGAAAAAGATTTTATACAATGGATGGAGAAGGAATTGGCTTTTTTTTTTAGAGAAAATAAAAAAGAAGATACTTCAATGCAGAATGTGTGGGATACAATGAAGGCATACGCTAGAGGTTTGATAATAGATTATACAAGGAAAAAGAATATTAGGAAAAGGCAAGCTTCCAAGGCCTTGGAAGATGAGTATAAAACTCTTGAAAAAGAATTACAGAAAATGCCACAGAAAAAGGATATTAAATTGAAGCTGGATGTAATCAAACATAAAATGGAATTAATAGAGAAAGAAGAACTGGCACAGAAAATTAGAAACTCTAAACAGAATTATTTTGAAGATGCAAATAAACCAGGTAGATGGCTAGCATATAAATTGAGAAAAGAGAAGGAATCAAGAAAAATATTGAAGTTAATAGATGAACAAGGCCAAGTTTGTTATGGGAATAAGGAGAAAAAAGAAATTATTCGAGATTTTTATGGACAACTATATAAACAAGAGAATATTGATGAAGAAAAAGTCAAACAGTATTTACAGGAAGCTAATTTACCAAAGGTACCTAAAGAGACTGAAGAAATGCTAGAAAGCAATATAACAATGATGGAACTAAATGAAGCATTTAAGAGACAAAATAATGGGAAAGCACCGGGTCCAGATGGGCTTCCAGCAGAATTCTACAAAACATTTCAAGAATCATTGAGCATTCCATTGTTAGAAGTTATGAATGAAGTTATGTTAAAAAAGATAATACCTAAAACATGGTCAGAGGCTTATATTACACTTATACCGAAGGAAGAGACTGACCCATTGCAAATTAAGAATTATAGACCTATTTCCTTATTGAATGCAGACTATAAAATTTTTGCTTCAATCTTAGCAGAAAGACTTAAAAAATATTTAAATAACTTTATTCACCCAGATCAAAATGGATTTCTGCCAAAGAGACAAATTAGAGACAATATGAGAGTAATCTTGGACACTTTGGAATACTATGAGGCTCATCCTGAAAAACAAATGGCTTTGATATTCCTAGATGCTCAAAAAGCATTTGACAACGTGAACTGGAGATTCATGTTATTATTATTGGAGCAGATGGGTTTTGCTAAAAAATTTATTCAAGCAATAGAAGCCATATATAATAAACAGACAGCAAGGGTAATGATGGAGGGGGAACTTACAGATTTTATTAATATAAGGAAAGGCACAAGACAAGGATGCCCCCTATCTCCTTTGTTATTTGTGTTGACCTTGGAAGTGTTGAATAGAAATATTAGGGATGATAAAAACATAAAAGGAATGAAAATTAAGAAGGAAGAATTTAAGCTACAAGCTTTTGCTGATGATTTAGCTTTTATTTTGGAAGATCCGCTAGAAACAGCTCCAAAGTTATTGGAAAGGATAGAGGCATATGGAGAGGTGGCTGGTTTGAAAATAAATAAAGACAAAACAAAAATCTTGACAAAGAATATGCTATTGAGACAGAGAGAAGAACTGGCAGATCTTTTGAAAATTCAAGTTACAAATAAGGTTAAGTATCTGGGGATATATTTGACAACAAGATGTAGCACATTAAAGGAGAATAATTATATTAAACTTAAACAACAGATAGCTACAGATTTGAAGAAGTGGGAAAACTTGCAATTGTCATTAATAGGGAGAATTTCAACAATTAAGATGAATATCCTACCTAGAATTTTATTTTTGTTTCAAACAATACCAATTAGGCTTGGAAAAGACTATTTTGAAGATTTAAATAAAATGATGTTGAAGTTTATATGGCAAGGTAAAAAAGCGAGAATAAAGCTAAAGCTTCTGCAAGATGCTAGAATTAGAGGAGGTTTTGGCCTGCCTAATTGGGAATTGTATTATCAAGCTGCAAGTTTGATGTGGGTGAAAGAATGGATAACATTAAGGAAACATAGGTTGTTGATATTAGAAGGGCATGACTTGCTGCTGGGCTGGCATGCTTTTTTATGGTATAAGGGAACTAAAACACAGGGTTATTTTAGAAGACATTATGTACGGGAGTCTTTGTGGTTGAATTGGGAGAAGATAAAAAGACAATGTTATTTGAAAATTCCAGTTTGGTTATCGACCATTGAAGCATTTTCCTATCCTATAATTTATAAGAAGGAACAAACAGTTAGATATGGGGAACTTTTAGATGAAAAGGGTGAACTTAAATCGATCCAAAACTTAGAGGAACAAGGTATAAAGATGAATTGGTTTTCATATGCACAAATACATTCAAGGTATGATGAAGATTCCAAAAAGGAGGGATTTTATGATAAACAGACTGATTTAGATAAGATTTTGATGGGTACTGATGAGAAGGTGATTAAAAAACTACATGGTTATTTACTGGGAATTAAATTAGAGGAAGAACAAGTTAAAGAAACTATGATTGTTTGGGGGAAGAATTTTGGATATGGGATTGATTTAGAGAAATGGCAGAAATTGTGGTCTCAAAATTATAAAATGACAATGTCAACAGCATATAAAGAAAACTTGTATAAGATGTTTTACAGGTGGCACTTTCCTCCGACAAGAATAGCAAGAATGTTCAAGAACAAATCTGAAAAATGTTGGAAATGTCATCAGATACCCGGCTCGTATTACCATATGTGGTGGACTTGTGAGGATGCTAGAAAATATTGGACTATAATTCACATGTGGTTGGAAAAAATGACAAAGAAACATATAGACTTGAAACCGGAGATCTTCTTATTGGGAATTTTACCTGATATATATAGTAAAGATTTGAAATACCTGATTGTAAATGCATTAACAGTGGCTAGGATTGTATTTGCTAAAAATTGGAAAAATGAGAAAATACCATTACAGGAAGAAATTATTAAGAAAATATTAGAATGTGCTGAGATGAGCAGATTGACATTCGAAATTAGAGAGCAAGAGGATAAACAATTTTATGAAATTTGGGATCTTTTTTATAAATGGTTAGATGATAAAATATAACAATAGAATATTTAGAATGTTAGAATGTTTTGCTATTATTTTGTTATTTGACATTATATTTATAAAAGGTTTTTTTTAAGGATTGATATGATATGATTATAGGATTTGTTATAGAGTAAATTGGTTTAAAGTATTGTTAGCTCATAAAGCATGAATGATTAAAAATATAGTCAAAAATAATTTGAAATAAGTTTGGATTGATGATATGAGTTGTTATGTAACATAATTGTAATTGAGACTACAGAATGAATGCACAAAAATGATGAACCAACTGACACACTTGATGTACATATGAGAGTTGATGTTTTTATGTTTTGTTTGTTTTGTTTGTCTGTAGAAAATTAATAAAATCTTTTTCAAAAAAAAATAAATCATTAGGATACAAGCAACAAAGTTACAAACATTCAGTCACAAATGGGAGGGGATGGGTGATAAGGTGTGATGAGAAGATTAATAGTGATAATAATGCAGACTTTGAAAATAGTCTGACAGTATTGAGGGAATTATTTGTTTAGCAAAGTGATGGCGTTCAGGAAAACACTGTCCTTGTGTCTAGTTGTTCTGGTGTGCAGTGCTCTATACCATCATTTTGAGAGTAGGAGTTGAAACAATGTCCAGGATGTGAGGGGTCTGTAAATACTTTCACAGCCTTCTTACTGAAGTCCTTTTGGTCACAGTGGGAAATAGGATTTAAAATCAGGATTTATCTTGTCCCAGTTTTTTTTTTTTTTAAATTTGGTTTGTCAATTGCTTATAATAGGTATCAGTAAAAACATAGTTATGAATACATGGATACATATAAGAAAAATAAAAGAAACAATAGGACAGGGATGGTAGGCATGTTGGCGTGCTTATGCATGCCTCCTACAGACCTCTTAGGAAATGGGTGAGGTCAATAGTAGAAAGTCTAAGGTTAAAGTTTTTGGGGTTTGGGGAAGAACCCACAGAGTCAGGGAGAGTACTCCAGACATTGACCACTCTTTTGCTGAAGTCATATTTCCTGCAATCAAGTTTGGTGTGATTAACCTTGCGTTGGTATCTATTGTTTGCTCTTGTACTGTTATGGTTGAAACTGAAGTATTCATTGACAGGTCGGACATTGCAGTACATGATTTTATACACTATACTTAGATTGGACCGAAGGCGGCATAGTTCTAGCTTTTCTAGGTCTAGAATTTCAAGTCTGGTGGCATAACGAGTAGAGGAGTGGGGAACTCTTCTCGTGAAATATTTCTGGACTTTCTCAACTGTGTTAACATCAGATACGTAATGTGGGTTCCAGACTGATGAGCTGTATTCGAGTATTGGTCTCGCAGATAGTTTGTATGCTCTAGTTAGTAGTGTAATATTACCAGAGAAAAAGCTACATAAGATTAGGTTAACAACTCTTAATGTCTTTTTGGCTGTGTAGTTACAGTGGACTCTAACACTAAGATCATGAGAGATAAGTACTCCAAGATCCTTGACAGAGTTTGTATCATCAACAAGGTCTTGACTATTCAGCCTGTATTTTATTTTCTGATTTTTTTTTGCCAATATGTAAGACAGAGCATTTATTTGTTAAGATTTGAAGTTGTCATTTGTTTGGCCATTCTGATACATAGTCAAGGTCTTTTTGAAGGGTAGCAGTATTGTCTGTGGTGTTGAATAGCTTTACATTGTCAGCAAAGAGAACACAGTTACTCTTAATATGATCACAGAGGTCATTTATGTAGAGTATGAAGAGAGTTGGTCCTAGAACACTGCCTTAATTGACACCACTGTTGACAGGTACAAAATATGATAGGACACTCCCAATTTTGATCATTTGTTGTCTCTTTGACAGGAATGCTTCTATCCAGTTATTCAGATGTCCAGAGATACTGTAAGATTTTAGTTTTAGGAGTAGTTTGTCATGTACCACTGAATCAAAGACTTTACAAAAGTCTATGTAGATATGTGTCTATTGCTTTGCCCTGATCGAGTTGTGTAGTCTATATGTTTTTGCAGTGCAAGTGTTTCAGATTGCAGGATAGTTTTTTTTTCCTATCAGGTCAGTGTTCCATGAAAGGGCACATTAAAATGTTTTTAAGCAACCCAGAATTGACTAGAGTTATTCATTCCAATCTTTCAGCCCACTGGGATAGTACAATAGGTCTTGTGCTTCTAAGAAGGAGATCCAGGCAGGGGTGGGATTCTCCCAATTGGGACCGATTCGGTGAACCCTTAGCTGCAATGATCAGCTGGCTCCAAACTGGTTCGATCCAACGATCATGTGGGCCTGCCTGCCCACCCCTGCGCTCACCTAAATCTGCTCAGGTGATTAACACGGCAGAGCAGATGACTGTACCTCACTATGTTATTTCCCTGAAGGAACATTGAAGGTAAGTAATTGTGATAGCATGCAAGTAGCAAACCGGATGTTACACCAGGAGAATCTCACTCCTGGGTCCAGGTTTTCAATTTATGAGGAATCATAATGATTGGTCTCACCAGAGGAGGTATTCAGCAGGTTCCGACCAGTTCTGGAGAATCGGTAGTGGAAATTCTGAGTAGTTTGGAGAACCACCTCTGACTGGAGATTTTACAGTATCCTTCCCCTACCACACCCACCAAGCCATGACCACAGAACCAGTAGTAAAATTTTTTGAATCCCACCATTGGGTCTCACGTGAGATAACTGAAGAATGGAAGCATGACATTGACTCAAAGAAAAGCCCTTCCTAATACCTGAAGTAATGAGCTACAGTTTGAAAGGAAATGCCATTTAGGTTTGACCTTTGGCTTGTAACAGGATATTTCATATGAAAACCCCTAGAATGCAATTGGTTATCTTGATTGTTAGCTGTCTCAAGTCTCTCTGGAAAAAAAGGATGATCCAAATTTACCTATGAATAAATGTAGGTCTTTCTTTCCACACCAGTTGGTGACAGTTGATTGTAGTTCTTCAACAGAAAAGACCTTTTCTTGGACAACTGGCTGGGCCTTAGAAATATCTCTTTCTGAATCAGCACTCATATTCATTTTCCCATGTGCTACAGAAAAAGATGCCTGACTTTTGGACGGACAGGTTCTCATGATCTCACTTCCATCTCATCTAACGTAATTCTAAAACCAAGCAGTAATTTTAAAATCAAGTGCATGACAAACGTTTAAAATTTAACCAATAAATTATACAAAAAACAAAGATCTCCTTTAAAATGGACAGTCCTAATTTGTAAGAAATGTTTTGTTTGTGTCTTAACTGGGAGTTGGTTTTGGATTACTTTCAAAGGGGAGTAGAATTTGTCAATATTTGTATTTCAACAGTTTAGAAATAGTCTTCCTATTTACCTAAGTGGAGCCCAGAGACTACTTGGCTAATGTTTATATCCACCTCCATTTTCCATGCATGGTGAGTCCTAACATATTTTTGGCACTTTTTAATTTTCTGCTTAGTCTCTGCCTCAATCCAAATGTGTAGAAAATTGTCATCCTGGTTTTGTCAAGAGGGCTCGGGAAGGGGAGCCAGTTTGCTGCTACAACTGCATTTCTTGTCCAAAACGGACCATCTCTACTCAGGAAGGTGAGTGCTACCAAAAGAAAAAGAGACAGGCCCCGTGGAAATGGTTTCATGTACAGCATTTTCATGAAAGTGCAGGTTAAAAGACAGATTGAACGACATCTGTTTTCTTACTTATTTTCAAAATTCACAATTTCTTATTTAAAAGAACGAATAGCTAAAGACCTTGAAGGAGGGGCTGGGGAAGTGTTGTGGCCAATTGTGCAAACTTTACCACTGCCAGAGAAAATATCTCTTCTGCTTTTTATTTTGGCTCTATCCTTCCATATTTATTTTTCAACAATATCTGAGTTCTCTGAAACTTAAGGAATTGTCTTAGGTCTACTTCCTGGAAGGATTATTGCAACACACTCTATATGGATCTTCCCTTGAGGATCACTGAGAAGGTACCACTGATCCACAATGAGGTCGTGTGGACACTTATGGTTGGACCTCAATACAACTGTATTAGCTCTTCTCCCAATTGCCATTCCAGATTATTTGCAGGTCTCGTTTCCTCTGTCAGCGAATTAGATTTCACAAGATAGGCGGAAACTGCAAGATTTGCAAAGGAAGGTGACAGTGTTCTGTGCACCTTCAGCATTTAGTCATGCCAGTCATATGACCACAGAGATGGCTTTGGACAGTGCTGGCTCTTCGGCTTTGCAACAGAGATGAGCACCTAGAGCCATAAATGACTAGCACATTACCTTTGAAAAATATGAAATCTTTAACTATTTGCAAATGATTGTAAGAGATACAACCATGGACACCTTTGTGACATAGTCATATTTGGGTGTGGGGATCAGGGAAGATTGCCTCAAACAGTCTGGCTCCTCATTTTACTCCCTCAGAAGGATGGGAAGCTGAGTCAATCTTGGGGCAGTCATGATCAAACTCCTTAGGAAGGAGGAAGGATTCCTTTTTTTTCACTACAATAGATTAGATCAATTTCTGAAGTCCAGAGTTACCTGCATTCTAACCACTGTGCCACCAGGACTTCAGGAATTCTGTTGTGGTTCTCCAGCAGCAGGTTTGGATGGCTGAGGTCTTGGAGAGCGAGGACTCAGATGAAGGGCCTGTATGTGATGCAGGGATGAGGCCAGGACCATCAGGGAGTGAAATGCTGCCTTCGGAGATTGTGGAGGCTGGCAGCAGTGATGAAGAGGCCCTCGAGAAGCTTGTGCCCAACACACATGAGCACAGGGCTGCTTGAAGGAAAGAGCAGCTGCAGCAGCATGGGCGACTCAGGAGTAAGGCTGGAAGGTAATGGCCCTTCCCTGAGAAGATAAAAGCCAGCTGAGAAACTGCAGTTCTTTGCAGAAGGCAAAGAAGTTTGATACTTGAGCCTGGTGGACATTAGAATATCTGAGTTGGTGTTCAGAGACTCTTTGATTTATTGTTTAGGAACTTTATCTATTGTTCTTGGCAGATTTGCAAAAACTTGGCAAGGCTCTTTCTTATCTGAACTAATTAGTTGGAAGCAGCTTTTTATCTGTGAAGAAACAGGATTCATGAACAAGTAAGAGGTTGTGCTGGTACCTTTGTCTTATCTTTACTCTTGTGGAACCAGGTTTGGGTCAGAACAAATTGGTCTAATATTTTCTAGTGAAAAGAAGGATTAAAGGTGACATGATAGCAGTATTCCAATATTTGAGGGGCTGCCACAAAGAAGAGGGGGTCAACTTATTTTCCCATGAAACAGAAGGCAAGACAAGAAGCAATGGATGGACACTATTTAAGTGAGAAGCAACTTAGAACAAAAGAGAAACGACCTAATTTCTGTCCCCAATCAGGATCCTAATTCCAAAAGCACATCTCCCATTGGGACCAATTGGACCTCCCTCCGGTCTTGATTCAGTTTCATCGGTTTTGGTACAAATCTGAAATCCAGCTCTGTTCAAAGTAAAAGTGCCTTATCTTGGTTATTTGAGGACAAGGAACAAGTGAACCTAAATTATCAGCACCCAATCCCTAGCACTTGAGGGACTCTCTCACCAGTTTTATGGAAATACCAAATTGCAGAGGACATATAAAAGGGCCATTCCTAAAGAATCATCACCCAGCATCCCATGATAGACATGGTTGAATTAGCTTTACAAATGTTCCATATTATAGCATGTAAAGGAACCTGCGATAACTCGGGGCATGGCACAAAAGCAATAAAGTCACAAAAGTAGATAAAGTCCCTTTAATTCCTCCAACTTGGCCCCCAATGTCCAATTGTCATCGGCTGGAGAAAAAACTCACCCAAGAACAATTTTTAAAGAAAAGAAATTCAGTCCAAACCCAAAGTACGTATAAATTATAAATAAAAAACAACACAAACCATGCTGCAGCAATTAACGAGACAGGGCAGGATAAGGATTTGCAGACTTTCAAAAGATAACAGAACACACACAGTTGGGAGGATGCCAGAATCCAGATAAGATATGACAAACAAAGATAATGCATGCTTTGCTTCCAGCAAGGTGTTGTGCACAAACACCCTTATCTTGTTCTCCTTGCTGCAGCTAATGAAGGGAATCAGGGCCTTTTTCTCCCCTGTGAGCAATAAGAGTCCCTTTAATAGCTCCAACTTTGCCCTCAACATCCAGGTTACTTTCTGGTTGGAGAAAAACTCTCCCACAATCTTGTATGTAATATATCTCCCTCTCAGGCTTTGTGGCAACTATGAGGCAGCACAAGATGGCTTCAGCCAGCTCTCCATTGAGTTGTGCTAATTTAGTTTTTAATGGGATGGAGTGTTTGATTGGAATAGGAGGCATTAAAAAAAAGTTGATGTGATCTTTGCTTATGGCTCTACTAGGAAGGAACTGGGAAAGTGTTTTTGAGGGAGACTACAAATTACTACTGTACCCCCAATTTCCCTACACATACAAATATCATTTTAGGTCTGCTTGTATCACATCAGAGCCTATAAACTAATCTGATATTCAGTGTAATTTGGTTTCTACTTCAAATGTACCTGTGATTACATTCTTTACTTATCCAAAGAAATCACCCATGCTGCACACTTTTCTGTATACTCAAATAGGACCTCCCCCCCAAAAAGGTGGAAATAAAGACAGGATGAGTATGTGTGCTTTTTTAGAAATATTAAAATATCAAACAGTATTTTTCAAATAATAAATGGAATTTAAGGAAAATATCTATTAAAAATTGCTTTATGTTTTACTTTGACATCACATTTTCTTTTGTATTGAGGTCTGTTCTTAGGAAAATAATGTAACATTTGGGGAAAAAAATGAATCCCAAGAGGCTAACACTGGAAGTCAAAATGGAGAAGAGCTGCACAGCCACCATGTACTTTCCCTTAGTACTCAGGTAGGTGGGCACAAAGGACACCCAAATGCTGCAGAAGACCAGCATGCTGAAGGTGATCAGCTTGGCTTCATTGAAGGCTGCAGGCAGATTCCTGGCCTGTGAAGCCACTGTGAAGCAGATAATCTGTATCTATCTGAAACCCTGGAATTCATTCAATTTATATTTCATTTTCATATACTAAGAGCAACTTAGGTCCTAAAGGAATCTATTATTAGCATTGGCTTCTTCTTGATGTAGGTATCCTTGAAGTTGGTCTTAGTTTCCTATACCATTCTGGAGAAATGGCTCTCCAATCTCTTCTTAAAAACCTCCAATGATGGAGTACTCATGGCTTCCAGAAACAAGCTGTTCCACAGATGAATTATTCCCACTATCAGGAAAGTTCTCCTTAATTCTAGGCTCTCTTTGATAAATTTCCATCTGTCATTTCTTGTCCTGCTGGTTGAACACTTCTCTGTGGCTGCCCCTTAGATTTTGAAAGACTACTATCATGTCTTCCCTCATCCTTCTCTTCCTTTGATGCGATATATTTTCTACCTCAAGCATAACAGCTCTCGAATCAAAAGGGTTTCCTTCAATATCCTTTTCCAACAAGGTACGAACTTGGTAAACTGCCCAGAATCATTGATTGAGATGGGCAACTATAGAAAAAGATTTATTGGAAATAAATGAACAAACAAACAAATAAATAGCAAAGTCTTAAATTGCACATCCTTCAACCATAAACAGATAAAGCTGGCATGCTGTAAGATTCTCAGTCAAAGGTATGCTTGCCTTGCCTTCAGCTCTATACCTAAGCTAATTTCACGAACCTGCAAAAACAAAAAGACATCTGGACATCTCATCTCTACCAGCTTCAGTTGTTTAGTTACACACATTTACATCACTTACTCCTTAGCTCTTCCTTAGCTCTTCCATTGTTAACTCTTTACACCCAAGGCACTGGTTTTGTCTGCATGCTCTCTTCCTTTTGCACACATTCCTGCTATGTACTTGTGCCTAAAGCTCATATGTAGCTATAGCAATAGCACTTAGACTTATATATTGCTTTACAGTGCTTTACAGCCTCTCTAAGTGGTTTATAATGTCAGGTTCCAATGGATGCCCTAATTAATTCATGAGCCTTGAGCCAAGTTTCAAAAGAAATCCAATTATTTATGAGGAGCAACATTTCGGCACTTTCCCAAGTGCAGTCAGCTCTGCCGCATGTAATTTATTGCCCACCTATGACCCTGTTTCTACCCTCCTTCCAGGGTGTGTTATAAATCACATTCTCCAGTGGAGTACTTTCACTGGCTGCAGAAAACATGCCTCTCCAGCTTGCGCTAGTAACCTGGGATACAATCTGGACAAAAGTATGTGTGGAATGTGCTTCTGGTCATAATAACTGAGAAGCTTCATCACTTCTCCGCCCTCCTGCCTATGACAACTCAAGAGCAGGCCAGGGATGTTTTGTGAGTTGACAGTCAGCATATTGCTTCCAACAATCTGGGTTCTCATTTTATCTGAGGAAGGATGCGAGGCTGAGTCAATCTTGAACGAGTCAGGATCAAACTGCTGAACTGCTGGCAGCTGGCAGTCAGTAGAATTAGCCTGCAATACCACATTCTAACCACTACACCACCAGGGCTCTTGTATGAGATAGCTATCCTAAGCCAAGATCCAATTGATCTTCTTTTTCCTCAGAGCCACCAGTTCTGCCACACTTTCACCAAAATACATTCCTACTGGATAAACATGGGAATTCTTTATAATGTTTATAATTCTGTTGATATTTGAGTTGAGAAATATATTAAAAGCAGACAAAAGGACACCAAGGTATTTCAAGGAAAGGGAACTTAACATCAAGTCTATACTCCTAGTCTATACTTCCTAGCTTCTTGATACAAAATATTGATGTGTTGCATGGGATGGTGGTCTCTTTAAGGATATTTTTGTCTGGAGAAGGCGGAGCTTCGTTCCGGCGATACAGCTGCGATCTCAGGGCTCTGAGATCGCAGCTGATATTTTCGCCCCTGGTCGGTCCTAACGGACCTAAACCATCCCGTAGAGACGGTGATCGTGAAGGGCATTGTTCCAGGATCCCAGAGATATCGCAAAATCTCTGGTTAGATCCGGAAGAAGCCCTTTTGCTGGCGGCGGAGAGGCAGCCTCCATAGCTGCTGAAGTCGGGACAGCTCCGGAAGGAAAGTGATTGAAGTGAAGTGTGTCGGCTGGGTGAGAAAAACTTTTTTGTGCTGTAAATTCGCTAAGGTTGGAAAGTTCATTCGATATAAAGAAGAAAGCTGTGAGTTTTTTTTTTTTGACTGAAATTGTTTTGAGCGGCGTTTTTTAAAGTGATGTCAAATTGAGGCTTGGCTTTTTTTTTTCTTTTCTTTATACTTTTTGGGAAAGATTTTACTGTGACTTTGTAGATAACCGGATTGAATTTTCTTTTATATATATTTTTATGCTCCCTTTGATTTTTTAACTTTCTTTAGGATAGAGGCTCCCTTTGGCTATTTTTTCCTTTTTTTTCTGTATATATTATTCCTTTTCTCTGGCGGGGGGGGGGAGAAAGAGCATTAAGAAACTTTGTAACACTGCCAACTAGAGGCTTGAAAGTATCTTTATTTGAATTGGAGAGAATTGCAAAAAGACCTCATCTCAAGGACTTTTTAACCTGATAAGATAGAGGGAGAGCACAGTAAAATATTATTGCAGGTGCTTTCCTGGACTGTTATCAACACTTGAGGTTTGGCTTTGAAGCTGCTGGAGAAGAGAGTCATAACAAGAGCCTTGGATAAATAACAAAGTGCAGTGTGTCTTCTTATATATACCCCATTCGCTAGCCTTTTTCTAAATCTTAATTTTAGTAATATTTTTATTTTTGCCTTTTACTTTAAAGGGAAAGCCTCAGAGTTTTTTCTTTTTTCTTCTTTATTTTTCTTTTCTTTTCTATTGGGACTTTTTTGCTTTTCATATTTATCTTTTTGGATTATTTTGTTGTTGTGGTTGATTTTTTTTTTTTTTTTTGGATTATTGAGATTTTTTAATTGGATTGAGGTGTGAATAATCTGAAGGAACTTTTTGTTTTTTGTTTTTCTTTTTTCTCTTTTTGCTTTTTCCTTTTTCTTTGCTTTTAATCAATATTATTATTTTTGGATTTGTTTGTTTTTTCCTTTCTATTTTTTCCTTTTTTATGGTGGACTATCTCGGATTTGGATTAGGGTCTAGAAGAACCTGAAGATCTTTCTTCTTCCTTTTTTTTTTTTTTTGTTTCTTCTTTGGTTTCGTGTTTTTTACCATTGGAGTTCTCCATTTTGGATTATAATTGGCTGCTCTACCAGTTGGATTAAAAGTTAAGAAGAATTTGAAGTCTTGGAAATATTGAAATGAGCAAGAAACCAATACCATCTGGCATTTCTGCTTCTACCTCTGCTTCCCCACCAGCTGGAGGACAACGTTTAATTCAGACAATGTTGAAGCAAGATAAGGAACAAGAAAAAATAACTTTACAGTTACAGATGATTATGCAAGGAATCCAAGAACTCAAGACAAAATCAGATATCATTGAACAAAGAACAGAAAATATTGAACAAAGAACAGAAAATATTGAACAAAGAACAGAAAATATTGAACAAAGAATAGAGAAGACTGATGAAAAAGTGGAAAATATTAAACAAATGATGGTTAAGTATGAGGAGAGATTCCAAAAAATTGAGGAAGAAGGAAAACAAAGAGAGAAGAAGATTGGAAATATTGACAGCAGATTAACAGCGGTTGAACAAGAAAAAGGTGGGATGTTGAGGTGGGAGATGGAAAGGTCAGAATTTTACCTCAGATTTCAAAATATAGAGGAGGAAAAAGGAGAAAATTTGGCAGCAGTAATGATAGAAATTTTGGCAGATGCTTTGGAAATTACAGAGGAAAAGATAATGGATGGAATAGATGAGATATACCGAGTCTATACAAGATATGCGATGAGAAATAAATTACCCAGGGAAGTCCATATTAGATTTACCAAAAAATCCATTAAAACGCAAATATTACAAGTAGCAAGAGAGAAAATACTGAAATACAAGGGTAAAGAGGTTGTGGTTTTAAAACAAATACCTAGAAGAGTGAGAGAGATGAGAAGAGAATATCGATTTCTGACCAAAATACTATTGGAAAACGAAGTGAATTATAGATGGCTGATTCCAGAAGGATTAATGTTTACGTGGCAAGAGCAGAGACATAGAATTGACTCAATTGAGAAAGCAGAACTTTTTCATGCAGAATTTTTCGGAGGAAGAAGAGAGGAAGCAGAGAAAGAGGGTTCATTAATTGAGTTTCAAGATGAACAACTGGAGATTGAAAAAGAGAAAGGAGCAATAGGGGGACAGATTGATAACAAAGAACAGCGTGAAGTGAGATCCACGAGAGCTGTTAGACCTAAATATAAAGCATAATCATGGAGGAAAAAAAACTGATTACAATGAATATAAATGGACTTAATTCAGCTGTTAAAAGAAGGAAAACTTTCCATAAATTAGAGAAATTAAAATTTGATATAATTTGTTTACAAGAAGTTCACATTAAAAAACAACATGAACAATTGTTATTACAACCAAAATTAGGGAAAATATTTACCTCTTTGACTCAATGTAAGAAAAGAGGTGTGGTTTTATACATTAAAGAGGCTATTCCAGCAAAATTGATTTACTCGGATGAAGATGGAAGAGTATTAATGGTAGAAATAATGGATAATAATATAAAAATACTCTTGATTGCAATTTATGCTCCGAATGATAAACAAGAAGAATTTTATAAAAAGCTGCACATGAAAATAATTGGACTGGACTATGTTAATATAATTATGATGGGAGATTTTAATGGAATTGTGGACAATAAACTGGACTATATAGCAACAACAACAAAGCAAAATAAAAAGGCTCTCCCAAGGTCCTTTTTTAAAATGACAGATGAATTAACTTTAAAAGATATTTGGAGAGAAAGAAACGTTAAAGCTAAACAATATACTTTTTATTCAAATAGACATTTATCATGGTCCAGATTAGATATGATTTGGATCTCAACAGAATTAATATCTAATATTAAAGAAACAAGCATTGAAACAAGTACCTGGGCAGATCATAGCCCAATGACAATTAAATGGAAGGGACAAAGAAAAAGATCGAGATGGACATTAAATAATACTATTTTAAAGGAGAAAGATTTTACACAATGGATGGAGAAGGAATTGGCTTTTTTCTTCAGAGAAAATAAAAAAGAAGATACTTCAACGCAAAATGTGTGGGACACTATGAAGGCATACGCTAGAGGTTTGATAATAGATTATACAAGAAAAAAGAATATTAGGAAAAGGCAAGCTTCTAAGGCCTTGGAAAATGAGTATAAAACTCTTGAAAAAGAATTACAGAAAATGCCACAGAAAAAGGATATTAAATTGAAGCTGGATGTAATCAAACATAAAATGGAATTAATAGAGAAAGAAGAACTGGCACAGAAAATTAGAAACTCTAAACAGAATTATTTTGAAGATGCAAATAAACCAGGTAGATGGCTAGCATATAAATTGAGAAAAGAGAAGGAATCAAGAAAAATATTGAAGTTAATAGATGAACAAGGCCAAGTTTGTTATGGGAATAAGGAGAAAAAAGAAATTATTCGAGATTTTTATGGGCAACTATATAAACAAGAGAATATTGATGAAGAAAAAGTCAAACAGTATTTACAGGAAGCTAATTTACCAAAGATACCTAAAGAGACTGAAGAAATGCTAGAAAGCAATATAACAATGATAGAACTAAATGAAGCATTTAAGAGACAAAATAATGGGAAAGCTCCGGGCCCAGATGGGCTTCCAGTAGAATTTTATAAAACATTTCAAGAATTATTGAGCATCCCATTGTTAGAAGTTATGAATGAAGTTATGTTAAAAAAGATGATACCTAAAACATGGTCAGAGGCTTATATTACACTTATACCAAAGGAAGAGACTGACCCATTGCAAATTAAGAATTATAGACCTATTTCTTTATTGAATGCAGACTATAAAATCTTTGCTTCAATCTTAGCAGAAAGACTTAAAAAATATTTAAATAATTTTATTCACTCAGATCAAAATGGATTTCTGCCAAAGAGACAAATTAGAGACAATATCAGAGTAATTTTGGACACTTTGGAATATTATGAGGCTCATCCTGAAAAGCAAATGGCTTTGATATTCCTAGATGCTCAAAAAGCATTTGACAATGTGAACTGGAGATTTATGTTATTATTATTGGAGCAGATGGGTTTTGCTAAAAAATTTATTCAAGCAATAGAAGCTATATATAATAAACAGACAGCAAAGGTAATGATGGAGGGGGAACTTACAGATTTTATTAATATAAGGAAAGGCACAAGACAAGGATGCCCCCTATCTCCTTTGCTATTTGTGTTGACCTTGGAAGTGTTGAATAGAAATATTAGGGATGATAAAAGCATAAAAGGAATGAAAATTAAGAAGGAAGAATTTAAGCTACAAGCTTTTGCTGATGATTTAGCTTTTATTTTGGAAGATCCGATTGAAACAGCTCCAAAGTTACTGGAAAGGATAGAGGCATATGGAGAGGTGGCTGGTTTGAAAATAAATAAAGATAAAACAAAGATTTTGACAAAGAATATGTTATTGAGACAGAGAGAAGAATTGGCAGATCTTTTGAAAATTCAAGTTACAAATAAGGTTAAGTATTTGGGGATATATTTGACAACAAGATGTAGCACATTAAAGGAGAATAATTATATTAAACTTAAACAACAGATAACTATAGATTTGAAGAAATGGGAAAACTTGCAATTGTCATTAATAGGGAGAATTTCAACAATTAAGATGAATATCTTACCTAGAATTTTATTTTTGTTTCAAACAATACCAATTAGGCTTGGAAAAGACTATTTTGAAGATTTAAATAAAATTATGTTGAAGTTTATATGGCAAGGTAAAAAAGCGAGAATAAAGCTAAAGCTTTTGCAAGATGCTAGAATTAGAGGAGGTTTTGGTCTGCCTAATTGGGAATTGTATTATCAAGCTGCAAGTTTGATGTGGGTCAAAGAATGGATAACATTAAGGAAACATAGGTTGTTGACATTAGAAGGACATGACTTGCTGTTGGGTTGGCATGCTTTTTTATGGTATAAGGGAACTAAAACACAGGGTTATTTTAGAAGACATTATGTACGGGAGTCTGTGGTTAAATTGGGAGAAGATAAAAAGAC
This sequence comes from Hydrophis major, assembly GCA_033807585.1. Classification (NCBI taxonomy): domain Eukaryota; kingdom Metazoa; phylum Chordata; class Lepidosauria; order Squamata; family Elapidae; genus Hydrophis; species Hydrophis major. The sequence goes on from JAUCBL010000017.1 coordinate 3,301,697, forward strand.
AATGTTATTTGAAAATTCCAGTCTGGTTATCGACCATTGAAGCATTTTCCTATCCTATAATTTACAAGAAGGAACAAACAGTTAGATATGGGGAACTTTTGGATGAAAAGGGTGAACTTAAATCGATCCAAAACTTAGAAGAACAAGGTATAAGGATGAATTGGTTTTCATATGCACAAATACACTCAAGGTATGATGAAGATTCTAAAACGGAGGGATTTTATGATAAACAGACTGATTTAGATAAGATCTTGATGGGTACTGATGAGAAGGTGATTAAAAAATTATATGGTTATTTACTGGGAATGAAATTAGAGGAAGAACAAGTCAAAGAAACTATGATTGTTTGGGGGAAGAATTTTGGATATGGGATTGATTTAGAGAAATGGCAGAAATTGTGGTCTCAAAATTATAAAATGACAATGTCAACAGCATATAAAGAAAACTTGTATAAGATGTTTTACAGGTGGCACTTTCCTCCGACAAGAATAGCAAGAATGTTTAAGAACAAATCTGAAAAATGCTGGAAATGTCATCAGATACCCGGCTCGTATTACCATATGTGGTGGACTTGTGAGGATGCTAGAAAATATTGGACTATAATTCGCATGTGGTTGGAAAAAATGACAAAGAAACATATAGATTTGAAACCAGAGATCTTATTGGGAATTTTACCTGATATATATAGTAAAGATTTGAAATACCTGATTGTAAATGTATTAACAGCGGCCAGGATTGTATTTGCTAAAAATTGGAAGAATGAGAAAATACCATTACAGGAAGAAATTATTAAGAAAATATTGGAATGTGCTGAGATGAGCAGATTGACATTTGAAATTAGAGAGCAAGAGGATAAACAATTTTACGAAATTTGGGATCTTTTTTATAAATGGTTAGATGATAAAATACGATAATAGAATATTCAGAATGCTAGATAGTAAGGAATATCTTTATTTTGCTATTATTTTGCTATTTGATATTATATTTATAAAGGATTTCTTAGGATTGATTTGATATGATTAGATGATTTGTTATAGAGTAAACTGGTTTAAAGTATTGTTAGCTCATTAAGCATGAATGATTAAAAATATAGTCAAAATCTTCTTTTTTTAGTGATATTAGGATATATAAGTTTGGACTGACAATATGAGTTGTTATGTAATATAATTGTAATTGAGACTACAGAATGAATGCACAAAAATGATGAACCAACTGACACACTGGATGTACATATAAGAGTTGATGTTTTTATGTTTTGTCTGTCTTGTTTGTTTGTAGAAAATTAATAAAAACTTTTTTTTTTTTTAAAAAAGGATATTTTTGTCTGAGCAATAAATCAATTACTGGGGTAATGCCCTGCTTCTGACTTTAGTGGACATTGTAGTAGGCATGGGGCATACTTTCATGGAAGAAGCTTCAGTTTAAATGGAATGGCTCTTCTTTTGAAACCACAGTTCTCTTTTTCTGTTGCCTGCTCCTTTGCCTTTAATGTTGCCATCAAATACTTTGACCGAGGTGATGTGACAATGTTAGCAGATAGCAATTGAAAGACTTGTTTTGGTTTGTTTTTGACTACATGAAGGGCCAGATTGCAGAGAGATAATCACAGAGAAGGTTTATTATGTTACCAAATATTGATAGCAGTGTGACAGCCCAATCAGTCCCTATCCACTTGCACTCTGTATAGGCTCAACGAGGACAGTATTCATTCAGAAAATGTTCATGTTAGGAACATTTGTATCTGACCTGTATGGAGGAAGGTAGCCATGACCACACAGCAATAATAACAAGAAATTGTATTGTCCCCACTGGGTAGTGAAAAAGTATTGAACTGTTTTAATACAGGACAGTATTAAGGATCTCAAGAAAAAGTTTCTAGAGGAATGTCATCCATGGGGTTGCAATGGGTCAGACACAACTTTGCAACTAACAACAACATTGTACCTAAAAATGAGACTTGGTGTATTGTTATTGGTTTCTTTAGGAATATAAAAGAAAATAAATAGGACTGGTTTTAGGAATAAAAGGAATACATCCTCCCCATGCCCATCTTGCTCCCTTCCTTCCCATCTTTGTCCATTTAAAATCAATGGTAGTGCTACTATTTATTGTTTTAATCTTTCCTCTTCTTTTTTCTTGATTGTAAATACCTAGACTATCTCTAGCCAAGACAGACAGCATTCAAGCTTAATAAATAAATAATAAATGATCAAAGCCTGCTACTCAAGGCTATTGACACTTTTGAAAAATAATAGTTTTGTAAAAGTCCTTTTTTTAAATTTTATTTTGACATCAGATGTTCTTTGGTATTCAGATCTAGCTTAAAAATAATAATGTAGCATTTGGGGATGAACATGCAGCTCAGCAATCTAACACTGGAGGCCAAAATGGAGAAAACCTGAACAGCCACCGTGTACTTTCCTTTGGTGCTCAGGTAGGCTGGCACAAAGGACACCCAGACACTGCAGAAGACCAGCGTGCTGAAGGAGATCAGCTTGGCTTCGTTGAATGCCCCAGGGAGATTCCTGGGCAGAAAAGCCACTGTGAAGCAGATGGTGGACAGGAAACCCATGTAGCCAAGAGCAACATAAAACATGGTGACAGAGCCTTCATTGCATTGTAGGATGATCTCTCTAGGTTGGGAGTGCATATCAGAGTCAGGGAATGGGGGGAAAGTGCCCAACCAGATGCAACAGATGACAATTTGGAAGCCAGAACAAGAAAGGACAATGGAGTCGGCCAATCTCTTCCCCAGCCATCTCTGCACTTTATTCCCTGGTTTTGTGGCCAAGAAGGCTAACACCACAGAGATCGTTTTGGCCAAGATTGAAGAAATGGCAACTGAGAATATAATGCTGAAGGCTGTTTGTCGCAGGAGGCAGGTCACTCTCCTTGGCTGGCCAATGAATAGGAAGGAGGTCAAGATGGAAAACAGGAGGGAGACCAGGATAATATAGGAGAGGTCCCTGTTGTTGGCTTTGACAATTGGAGTTTCCAGGAATTTAATGAAGATCCCCCAGCCAAAGCTTGTAGTTAAAGAGAAGAACAAGGCAATGGAAGTCAAGATGATGCCCAGATTGTTCTTATAAGAAAGATAGCTTTTAATCTTGGGAATACAGTGAACTTGACTGATGTTTGGATGTTGATTTTCTGGACATTGGGTACATTTGTCTGCATCTGAAAAAGAGCAGGATTAGGATCTCCCCTTAACATATGTCCATAATGACCAAGCCTTTAAAAATACAGATTCATGGAAAATCTCAGGATTTATGGTCCTTGTTAGGGATAACATTGGTTTACCCTAACTGGTTTAGGTAAATAATAATATGTAATCATAGTTTATATGTTAAAGTGTCTGCAACTTTAACTGTGGAACAGTAATTAAGGGAGTGGTTGTGAAAGCACTTTAAAAGAAGCAAGACGGCAGCTTGCTATCTCTCTGGCTTTGAAGTTCCTGATTACTGCAAGGACACAAGACTGCATTCCTCGAACGGGAGAGAAAACAAAGGACAGACTTGTAAGTGTATTTACATAGGGTATTCAACACGGACTTTTGCTAACTGAATATCCCTGAATGGACTGACTAAATGATACATGACTATTGGACTGTTATTTTGACAATGCTATGAACTCATAATGGAATAAACTATATATTTGATAGCACAAGCGTATCTGTCATTTTTACTGTATGTTAATAAACATACAAGCTTAGCTCGCTCATTTATCTGTGTGCCTATCTGACTAAGCTGCACATTCTGTTTAGCTTGTCTCCCTAACCCTGGTTGGGGAAACCAGGCTTAACACTGGTTATGGGCCCAGAGGCTGCAAAGTCAGTTTAACTAGGATAAAACAGATTTATGTAAAAGTGAGAGTTTGTGTTGTTATACATTCCAGTAAACAGACAGTTTTATTAATTATAGTTTTATATCCATAAAGAAAAACATGGCACAAGTCAATCTACAAAGTTTGTCCCTGATATCCAAGTTGGATGGAACAAACTATGTATCATGGTCTATGAAATGTAGTCTGCTTCTACGAAGAGAAGGTTTGTGGAACATAATTGAAAATCCACCAAACGTAGAAGAATGGGATCCAGAGGATAAGGAAGATAAACTAAAGATAGAAGAATTTATGCATAAAAATGAACAAGCAATTTGCATTATTGGGTTAACCTTAACTGATATGCAGCTTGTTTATATCCACGGAGAGAAATTAGCTGTTGGGTGTTGGCAGAAGCTGAAGAGGATTTATGTTCGAGATAATGTTGGTGCTCACATAAACCTAACACGGAAACTTTTCAGTACACATCTCCATAAAAATGGTGATATGCTGAGTCATTTGAAAACTATGCAAAGCATTTTTCAAGAACTGCACGAGAAAGAGCTTATTTTCTCTGAACTACATCAAGTTTATATAATACTATCTTCCCTCGACGAAACCTATGACAATTACGTAACTTCCCTTGAAATATTGCCAAAGCAAAGCCTAACTTTAACTGATATAACTGGCAGATTGATTGAAGAGGCCAGAAGAAGGCTTGAAAGAGATGAATTAAGGAGGCAGCAACCTCAAAAAGAAGATAATGAAACTCCTACTGCATACGCAATTAAAAAGTGTTTTAATTGTGGAGGAAGAGGACATTTGGCAAGATTTTGTAAAAAGGCAAAGCACCAGAACGCTGGCCAGAATACAAAAAGTCATCAAAAGATAAATAAAAATTTAGAGTTAGCCATGTATACTAACGGAGCTGTAAAAAATAATTTATGGGTGGTTGACAGTGGAGCATCACATTGTATAATTAATGATAAGAAAAATTTTATTAAAATGTCCAAGAGTACACAGCAGATATCGTTAGCCAATGGCTGGAAACTGAAAGCTAAAGGTCAAGGTATAGCATATTGTTCTTTTATAAAAGAGAATGTAAAAATGTTATATGTACCACAACTTAAGTTTAATTTAATTTCAGTTAGAATTTTGGTTAAGCTAGGATATGTAGTTACATTTAAGGGAGATAACTGCATAATTGAAAAAGAAAATAAGAAAATTACTGCATCTTTAAGAGGTGAATTATATGTGTTAAATGATGATGGTTTAAAAGTGGCTAACACAGTTTATGAAAATAAGAAACCTCATGATGAATGTATTCACTTGTTACATCGAAGGTTAGGGCATTTAAATTTTAAAATGCTTAAGAAAACTGCTGAATTATCTAAGGGAATAAGTTTGAAACCTTGTAATAAGTATTTGCAATGTTCTATTTGTAATCAAAGTAAGGCCAGGGTCACACCTGCTAATAGAGTTGATGGATTTACTACCAAAGAACCTTTAGAGGTAGTATTTGCAGATTTAATAGGTCCTAAAAAACAAAGTGTAGGAGGAGCTCGTTACATACTAAGTATAATGGACCATTATTCTAGATATGGGTTTTGCTATTTAATGAAGAGCAAAACTGAAACGTATCTAAATCTCTTTAATTGGATAAAATTTGCAGAAAGGAAAACTAAAAAGAAATTAGTAACTCTTATAACAGATAATGGTACAGAATTTACAAATAATAAATTCCAGAACAGACTAAGAATGTTAGGAATTCAACATAAAAAGTCTGCACCATATAGGCCACAACATAATGCCTTTATAGAGAGAAGAGGCCAAACATTACAATCAATGACACGAACTATGATGTCTGATTCAGGATTACCTGACAATTTGTGGGGAGTAGCAATAATGTGTGGTAATCATATATTAAATAATGTTGTTAATTCAACAACAGGTGAATTACCATTCACATTGTGGCATGGTACAAAACCTGATTTAAGTTACATGCACACATTTGGAGCACCAGCATGGGTGCATATCCCTTCACAACTTAGACACAAAGGACAGCATAGAGCTAAAAGATTATATTTTGTAGGATATACATCTAATCATAGATCTTATAGATTCTGGGAACCAGGTACATCTAGAGTTTACACCAGTGCTAGTGCTAAATTCCTAGAACATGTAGGATGGAATAGATTAGAGCAAGATTTAAATAATGAAGTAATTATTGAACCCTACAAAAGGCAGAAAGATCAGATTAGTTATAAGAAGAGTCCAATTAAAGAAGAAGTCCATGAAGAGCAAATAGGACCAGAACAAGAGGAAACAGTTAATCAAGAAGAGTTAATAAATGAAAGTCCACCTGTAAGTCCTGTAATACCTAGACGTACTACACGTGTAACTAGACCACCTGATAGATATCAAGCAAGTATAGTTTGCCAAGTAACTAAAGTTCCAACTAGTGTAGATGAACTTAGGATGTATCCTGCTAAGGATCAGGAGAATTGGCAAAAGGCAATGGAAAAGGAATTAAATTCATTAAAGGTAATGAAAGTTTATGAAGATGCTAAATTACCTCCAGGAGAAAAATCCATTGGGTGCAAATGGATTTTTTAAGTAAAAACTGGAAATGATGGGACTGTTACCCATAAAGCTAGGTTAGTAGCTCAAGGATTTAATCAAACTGCATCTGATTACGATGAAGTTTTTGCACCAAGTCTTAAAGCAACATCTTTAAGAGCAGCATTAGTGTGGGCAGCTAAGAAAAACTATGTCATTAACCATTTAGATGTAGAAACTACTTATCTACATGCACCATTGCAGCACACTATATATTTAAGAAAACCAGTAGGTATAAAAGACAATAAAGTAAATAGTAATGATTGTTGGAAACTCAAAAAGAGTCTTTACGGGTTGAAACAATCTGGGTTTGAGTGGAACCAATATATTGTGAAAGAGTTAAACAATATAGGTTTTAAATCTGGTTTAGCAGATCCATGTGTGTTTAAAAGAGAAAATAATGGAACGGTGTCATTATTGTTATTATTTACAGATGATATTGCTTTGATAACTAAGACTAATAATGAAGCTAATGAGATTATATCATTATTAGCCAAAAAGATAAAATTAAAGCATTTAGGTGAAATTAAAAGGTATCTAGGATTGACAATTAACAAAACAAAAAATGGTTTTAAGATATCTCAAGAAGATAAAATTTGCCAATTAATTAAAACATTTAAAATGGAACTTTGTAATCCAGCAAAGACTCCAATGAGTCAGGAAGTTTGCCAAACTGATGATCAAAGTCCCAAATTTGATAAGTCCATATATCAATCTTTGATTGGCAGCTTATCATATATAAGCAATTGGTCTAGGCCAGATATAGCTTATAGTGTAAATCAGCTGGCACGTTTTAATTCAGATCCACATCAATGTCATTGGCAATCATTAAAGAGAATTTTAAGATATCTTAAAGGAACAATGAACCATGCATTGTATATAGAACCAAAGGGTGATTTGAGTCTTAGTGCCTATGCAGATGCAAGTTTTGCAACTGATATAAACACAAGAAAATCAACATCTGGGATGGCTATATTATTTGGTAAGACATTAATAGGGTGGAGGTCAATCAGACAACAGCATATTAGTTTGTCCACAATGGAAGCGGAATTTTCATGTCTGTCATTATTATGCACTGATTTGATTTTGTACAAACAGTTATTATTAGACATGGGTATAACTGTAAAAGATTCCATTATTGTGTACGAGGATAACCAAGCAGCTATAAAATTAGCTACTAGTATTGCTGTAAAAACTAGATCAAAGCATACTGATTTAAGATACTTAAATGTTAGAGAATCTAAAGAATGGGCTAATTAAATTGGAATACTGCATGACGGAAGAAAACATTGCAGACCAATTTACAAAAGCTCAAGGAGTAATTAAGTTTAAAGAGAGTTGTAACAAATATGATTTAAAGATGTAAATAGTTATATTTATTATTATTTCCTAAAAGGGGAGAATGTTAGGGATAACATTGTTTTACCCTAACTGGTTTAGGTAAATAATAATATGTAATCATAGTTTGTATGTTAAAGTGTCTGCAACTTTAACTGTGGGATAGTAATTAAGGGAGTGGTTGTGAAAGCACTTTAAAAGAAGCAGGACGACAGCTTGCTATCTCTCTGGCTTTGATGAAACCTGATTACTGCAAGGACACAAGACTGCATTGCTCGAACGGGAGAGAAAACAAAGGACAGGCTTGTAAGTGTATTGACATAGGGTATTCAACACGGACTTTGCTAACTGAATATCCCTGAATGGACTGACTAAATGATACATGACTATTGGACTGTTATTTTGACTATGCTATGAACTCATAATGGAATAAACTATATATTTGATAGCACAAGCGTATCTGTCATTTTTACTGTATGTTAATAAACATACAAGCTTAGCTCACTCATTTATCTGTGTGCCTATCTGACTAAGCTGCACATTCTGTTTAGCTTGTCTCCCTAACCCTGGTTTGGGGTGCATCTGGTGGAAAAAGGGGAATTGACTTTTATCACTCAGAGCCTCAGAAACAAAACCATAACTAATCTGGAAAAAAAACAATGAAGAAGTCTGTGTTATATATGGGGCCAGATCAAATCCAAAATATTAGGTTTTTCTTTAAATGAATCCAAATACTGTAGGTTGTCATGAACATATTACAATTATTTATTTCTAATGAGCAATATCAAAATACAGAATGTAAGACACAGAATATTAAAAAGAATATGCATAAGATAGAATAAAAGAAAACACAAATTAAAAAGAAATATAAACAAAGAATGCAAATCATATTTCTGTATTTTTCTTACAATTTACCAGAATCCTGCCCATATCTCATATATTGCCTTCTGGCAGAAGATACAGAACAATTGAAACCCAACTGAAGATCACACATTTTCTGAACAGTTTTTATCCCAGAGCTATAATTACACTTAACAATGAACTTAAGGATGAACATCAGTGAGCTGTTGGACAGTATTACTTGGTCTGTTGTGTGGGTGCTTGTGTGTTTTTAGGAGGCGGGGGGTGGGTGGCTGTTGGTGGGTGGGTTGTGTTTGGGGATTGTCATGTGTCTGTGTATGTTGTGTCTGGTCTCTGGGTGTTATGTGAATTTTGTTGTATGCAGGGGTGGGATTCCACCAGTTTGCATCTATTCGCTAGAACCTTTTGTTAACATTCCAAGAAGTTCAGAGAACCGGTTGTTAGAAGAAATTACTGGCCTGTGTGGAGTGACCATTTAAAGTTACATGGCACTGAAAAAAGTGACTTATGACCATTTTTCACACTTACGACTGTTGCAGCATCCCCACAGTCATGAGAGGCCAGGCAAGGGGATGTGTGACTCGATATTGATATTGAGTTGGCCATACCCAGCCATAACATGACCACCAAGCCATGTCCACCCAGTCACATGACCACCAAGCCATGCCCACCACTGAAGCTGTGCCAACAGAACTGGTTGTTAAAATTTTTGAATCCCATCCCTGTGTATACTGTGTATATTCATACAATGACAATAAAGTACACTGCTCAAAAGAATAAAGGGAACACTGAAACAACACAATGTAACTCCAAGTCAATCACACTTCTGTGAAATCAAACTGTCAACTTAGGTAGCAACACGGACTGACAATCAATTTCACATGCTGTTGTGCAAATGGAATAGACAACAGGTGGAAAGCAAAGGCAGTGAGCAAGAAATCCCCAATAAAGGAGTAGTTCTGCAGGTGGTGACCACAGACCACTTCTCAGTTCCTATGTTTTCTGGCTGTTGGTTTGGTCACTTTTGAATGCGGTGGTGCTTTCACTCTAATGGTAGCATGAGACGGAGTCTACAACCCACACAAGTGGCTCAGGTAGTGCAACTCATCCAGGATGGCACATCAATGCAAGCTTTGGCAAGCTTTTGTGTATGTCAGCAGAGGGTCCAGAACATGGAGGCACTACCAGGAGACAGACCAGTACATCAGGAGATGTGGAGGAGGCCATAGGAGGGCAACAACCCAGCATCAGCACCGCTACCTCCGCCTTTGTGCAAGGAGAGACAGGAGGATCACTGCCAGAGCCCCGCAAAATGATCTCCAGCGGGCCACAAATGTGCATGTGGCTGCTCAAATGGTCAGAAACAGACTCCATGAGGGTGGTATGAGGGTCCAACGTCCACAGGTGGGGGTTGTGATTACAGCCCAACACCTTGCAGGACATTTGGCATTTGCCAGAGAACACCAAGATTGGGAAATTCACTACTGGAGCCCTGTGCTCTTCACAGATGAAAGCAGGTTCACACTGAGCACATGTGACAGACGTGACAGGGTCTGGAGATGCCATGGAGAACGTTCTGCTGCCTGCAACATCCTCCAGCATGACCGGTTTGGCAGTGGGTCAGTAATGGTGTGGGGTGGCATTTCTTTAGGGGGGGCCGCACAGCCCTCCATGTGCTCGCCAAAGGTAGCCTGACTGCCATTAGATCCTCAGACCCCTTGTGAGACCATATGCTGGTGCGTTTGGCCCTGGGTTCCTCCTAATGCACAACAATGCTAGACATCATGTGGCTGGAGTGTGTCAGCAGTCCCTGAAAGACGAAGGCATTGATGCTGTGGACTGGCATTCCCTAGACCTGAATCCAATTGAGCACATCTGGAACATCATGTCTCGCTCCATTCACCAACGCCACATTGCACCACAGACTCTCCAGGACTTGGGGGATGCTTTAGTCCAGGTGTGGGAGGAGATCCCTCAGGAGACCATCTGCCGTCTCATCAGGAGCATGCCCAGGAATTGTAGGGAGGTCATACAGGCACGTGGAGGCCACACACATTACTGAGCCTCATTCTGACTTGTTTTAAGGACATTACATCAAAGTTGGATCAGCCTGTAGTGTTTTTTTCCACTTTAATTTTGAGTGTAACTCCAAATCCAGACCTCCATGGGTTGCTAAATTTGATTTCCATTGATAATTTTTGTGTGATTTTGTTGCCAGCACATTCAACTATGTAATGAACAAAGTATTTAATAAGAATATTTCATTCATTCAGATCTAGGATGTCTTATTTTTGTGTTCCCTTTATTTTTTTGAGCAGTGTATTATTATTTATATACATAAGTCTATTACATTTGTTACAATTGACATTCAAGTAATAGATGTGTTATGTCTTCTGTCTTTGGAGCTTCACAAATTCAACTCTATTCATTATAAGAGACTTCATTAAATCTGCTATAATTAACCATCGTGTCTCGGTGCTCAAATCTTGCTTGGGTAAACACTTCCCAAAATTATTTAGGCATTTTTGTTTTTATAGCTCCTCTGTTTAAGTATGCCAACCTTACTGAATATGGCCATGTCTTTATCTGCTTTGATATTGTAGATTCTTTGTGCAGAAATTGTTTTAGCTTTTCCAATTGTACAGGAGACAGGGAGACCACAGCCCCTTATATAATAATACCAGTGACAGCGTTCCAACTAACAAACTCCAACCCAATAAACTCTGAGACAAGCATTTCCTCAAAGTTCCATTTTATGAGAATTGTCATACTGGCACATCTGGAAAAACCCGAATCTGAGAGTTCTGGGTTTTCCCTTCACAAAATAAATTCAAGGATCCATCCCCTGCACCCATCAGTCCATCACATGGCCCAATCAAAATGTTGTTCCAACTGGAGACATTCCCTCCAGACACTCTTCTCCATTCCAGGTGCAGGGCAACTTGCCCCTTGACTTTCTAAGAAAGAATGTTGTTGAGTCTTATCTTCCACCTCTCTATGAAATCCCCCCTCCCAAATTCCCAGGCACTGAATGTGGTAGCCTCAAAGCTTCCAAGTAAAACATGGCTTCCAAGGCTGACAGTCAATTGTACAATTCAAAAGATCTTCAACTGAATTTTTTTGTTCAAATAAACATTATTTGGTGAGTCTGTCAGTTTCAATATTTTTTAATTTTATACCAACAATTATATGTCGTGATTTTAGAAAAAGAACAAATTGTATGAATTCCCAAATCATGTTTGAGAGCAAAAACCGAACTCCTTTTATCCACTCCCAAGATATTTCTGAGATGCTGAAATTGGATTTGTTCTAGTAGCAATACATATTTTAAGTCCCAAATATCAGCTCAATATAAGAGCTTGCGGGTAATTTTAACATTAAATACATTAATATATGGAGCTCTGGAAGTTGAATAAGTGTGCTTTTTAATAAAAAAAAGTAGTAAATTCATTCATGTCCTTTCTTTAAATTAGCTACTTTGATAAAGAAGCCAAGATCCAGTTTAAGAAAAAACTACCCAAGGTAAGAAAAGGTGTTAATTTGCTTTTCTACTTACCATAATCATTTAGACCAGAAGTCTGGATTTTGATTTACTAATATAGACAATTGTTATGGGGGTAAGAGGCAAGTCTTCTTAACAGGCTATACAACCCAACGTGAAAATAGGACAATAATATTTTGTCAGTATATAACAGGGTGTTACTGTCAACACATAAAATATTTCTATGGTCTTTTCAGAGTTGCCAACAGAAAGGGAGGGGGGAGCAGTGCAGCAGCTTGCAAACTGAAAGTGCATTCCATCAATAGTTTTTCAAAGATAGTAATTAGGTCAGAAGGCGGAGCTTCGTCGTCACGATACAGCTGCGATCTCGGGGCTCCGAGATCACAGCTGATATCTTCGCCCCTGGTCGGTCCCAACGGACCTAAACCGTCTCGTAGTGACGGTGACAGTAAGGGGCGCGTTCTGTAGATTCCGGGGACATCGCAAGTCCCTGGTCGATCCAGAAGAAGCCCCTTTGCCAACAGCGGAGAGGCAGCCATTAGGCTGCTGAAGCTGGGACAGCTCCGGAAGAACGGGATAGAAAGAAGTGTATCGGCTGGTGAGGATCTTTTTTTTTTTGCTTGGGACTCAAGAACACTCTAATATTAGAAGAAATCTGTAAAATTATTGACAGAATTTGACTTAGCAGCAATCTTTTTTAGTTACGTCAAAGTGAGGCTTGGCTTTTTGTTTTTACTTTTTTTTTCTTTACTGAATTTCTATTGCGATATAGTTAACCAGACTGGCTTTTTTCTTTAATATTTTTAAATTTACTTGTTTTCTCTTTGCTTTTCTGACTGTTTGTATTTTTTAAAATAGAGGCCCCCTTTAATATCTTTTTTTAATATACATAAATATACATACATATATTTTTTTTCTTTTTAGGCTTTTCTCTGGGGGGAAGAAGGGGGAGTGGATTGAAGAAACTTTGTAACACTGCCAACTAGAGGCTTGGAAATATTTTGTTTGAAGTTGAAAAACTTTTGTTTGAAAAACTTTTCTCAAAGCTACTGGAAATGATAAGATAGAGGGAAGAGTACTGGAGGATGTTTATACAGGTGCTCTTTGGAACTTCTATTATAAAATGAATATTTGAAGTTTGGCTTTGAAACTTGTGGAGAAGTCAAATGAGAGCCTTGGATAAATAAAAGGCAGTGTGTGTCTTTTTTTTTTAACTCCTTATTAATTGTTTCATCCCTCCCCTCCAACCCCATACTATTTTGTAATATTGATATATTTATTTTTTTATCTTTTATTATATTTCATTTTTAGTTTTTAGTTTTTTAAAGGGGAAGCCTCAGAATACTCTTTTTTTGCTTCTTTTCTCTTTTTTATAGGGATGTCTGCCTTTTTGATTTCTATTTTTGACTTATTTTTATGGCTTTTTTTCATTTTCTGAGGTTTTTCAATTGGATTAAGGTGGGAAGAATTTGAAGAACTCTTTTTTTCTTTTTTCTTTTTCTTTTTCCTTTTTCTTTGCTTATTATTTTTTGATATTATTGGGCTTTATTTTGCTTCTTTTTTTTCTTCATCTTTTAATTTTTACTTTTGAATTATATTTGCGTATTCTACAATTGGATTAAGGTATTGAAGAACCTGAAGAATCTTTTTCTTTTTAATTTTGGGCTTTTTACTTATTACTGGTTTTGTCTTTGTTTTTTGTGGTGTTTTCCTTTTTTTTAAATTGGATTATAATTGGCCACCTCACTAATTGGATTAAAAGATCCGGGAGACCCTGAGTTATCGAAATGAGTAAGAAAATTTTACCTTCGGGCATCTCAACTTCTGCTCCTGTTTCCCCGTCATCTGGAGGACGACTCTCAACAATGGCGAAGCAAGACAAAGCGCAAGTGGATTTAATGATGGTTATGCAAGGAATACAAGATCTTAAAATGAGTATGGAACAAAGAATGGAGAGTATTGACAAAATAATTGGAAAGATGGATGAGAAAATTGAAAATTTTCAACAAATGATGGTGAAACATGATGAGAGAATCCAAAAAATAGAAGAGAAAGACAAGCAAAGAGATGATACAATTGGGAACATTGATAACAGATTAACAATGGTCGAACAAGAAAAAAGTGGGATGTTGAAGTGGGAGATGGACAGGTCAGAATTTTATCTTCGATTCCAAAATATTGAGGAAGAAAAAGGACAAAACTTGGCAGCAGTAATGATTAAAATTTTGGCTGGAGTCTTGGAAATAACAGAGGAAAAGATGATGGATGGAGTAGATGAGATATATCGAGTCTTCACAAGATGTGCGATGAGGAATCAATTACCAAGAGAGGTCCATGTTAGATTTACTAAAAAAAACTATTAAAAACCAAATATTACAAGTGGAAAGAGAGAAGGGGTTGAAATATAAAGGCAAAGAGATTCTGGTCTTAAAACAAGTACCTCGAAAAATGAGAGAAGAGAGTATTGATTTTTGACTAAAACGCTATTGAAAAAAGAGGTGAACTATAGATGGCTGATTCCAGAAGGATTAATGTTTACATGGCAAGAACAGAGATACAGAATTGATTCAATTGCGAAAGCAGAAATGTTTTACAAGGAATTTTTCGAAAGAAGAGAAATGGAGACGGAAAAAGAAAAGATTTCAATTGAATTTGAAGAGGACCAAATGGAGATGGAAAAAGAAGAATGCACAACAGGTGGACAAATGGAGATAAAAGAACAACGTGAAATAAGAGAGCCGTTAGACCTAAATATAAAGCATAACTATGGGGGAGAAAAAACTGATTTCCATGAATATAAATGGACTGAACTCAGTTATCAAAAGAAGGAAAACTTTTTATAAATTAGAGAAGCTAAAATTTGATATAATTTGCTTACAAGAAGTACACATTAAAAAACAACATGAACAATTTTTGATACGACCAAAGTTAGGGAAAATATTTACTTCTCTGACCCATTGCAAGAAAAGAGGAGTGGTTTTGTACGTTAAAGAAACCACTCCAGCCAAACTGATTTATACGGATTAAGATGGAAGAGTATTAATAGTTGAAATAGTGGATCATAATATAAAAACTCTCTTGGTTGCAATTTATGCCCCAAATGATAAGCAAGAAGAATTTTATAAAAAATTACATATGAAAATGATTGAACTGGACTATATTAACATACTTATGATGGGGGACTTTAATGGAATTGTAGACAATAAACTGGACTGCACAGCAAAAACAACACGACAAAATAGGAAAACTCTCCCTAAATCCTTTTTTAAAATGACAGGTGAACTAAATTTAAAAGATATATGGAGAGAAAGAAATACCAAAACTCAACAATATACTTTTTATTCAAACAGGCATTTATCGTGGTCCAGAATAGATATGATTTGGACATCAACAGAATTATTATCTAATATTCAAGAAATGAATATTGAAACAAGTACGTGGGCAGACCATAATCCAATGACAATTAAATGGAAAGGACAAAAAAGAAGATCTAGATGGACATTAAACAATACTATTTTAAAGGAAAAAGATTTTACACAATGGATGGAAAAAGAATTGGCCTTCTTCTTCAATGAAAACAAAAAAGAAGATACTTCAATGTAGAATGTTTGGGATACAATGAAGGCATATGCAGGAGTATTAATAATTGACTGTATAAAGAAAAAGAATATTAGGAAGAGGCAAATGATTAAAGCTCTAGAAGATGACTATAAAAAACTGGAAAAAGAATTACAGAAGATGCCACAGAAAAAAGATATCAAACTTAAAATGGACATAATTAAACATAAAATGGATCAAGCAGAGAAAGAAGAACTGGCACAAAAAATTAGAAGTGCTAAACAGAACTATTTTGAAGATGCAAATAGGCCAGGTAGATGGTTAGCATATAAGCTGAGAAAAGAGAAAGAATCAAGGAAAATATCACAGTTAATAGATGATCATGGTCAAATTTGTTATGGTAATAAGGAGAAAAAGGCAATCATTCGAGATTTTTATGGACAATTATATAAACAGGAGGATCTTGATGAGGAAAAAATTAAACAGTATTTACAAAATGCTAACCTACCTAAGATACCTGATGAAACTCGGAAAATGTTAGAAAGTGCTATAACAATGATGGAATTAACTGAAGCACTTAACAGACAGAACAATGAAAAAGCACCAGGACCAGATGGTTTCCTGGCAGAATTTTATAAAACACTACAAGAATCGTTGAGCATTCCACTGTTAGAAGTCATGAATGAAGTAATGATAAATAAGAAAATACCTGAAACATGGTCAGAAGCTTATATTATACTTATTCCAAAAGAAGGGGTTGACCCATTACAAATTAAGAACTATAGACCTATTTCTTTATTGAATGCAGACTATAAAATTTTTGCTTCAATCTTGGCAGAAAGGCTTAAAAAATACCTCAATAACTTTATTCACTCTGATCAGAATGGATTTTTACCAAAGAGACAGATTAAAGACAATATGAGGGTAATCCTGGACACATTGGAATATTATGAGGCGCACTCAGAAAAACAAATGGCTTTGATATACTTAGATGCCCAAAAGGCATTTGATAATGTGAACTGGAGATTTATGTTATTACTATTGGAACAGATGGGCTTTGCTAGAAAATTTATCCAAGCAATAGAAGCCGTATATTATAAGCAAACGGCAAAAGTAATGATAGATGGAGAATTCACAGACTCTATTAATATTAAAAAAGGTACAAGACAAGGATGCCCATTATCTCCTTTGTTATTTGTATTGACCTTGGAAGTCTTAAATAGAAATATTAGAGAGGATATAAATATAAAAGGAATGAAAGTCAAAAAGGAGGAATTCAAATTGCAAGCCTTTGCGGATGATTTGGTCTTTATTTTGGAAGACCCTTTAGAGACAGCTTTAAAACTATTGGAAAAGATAGAGATGTATGGTGAGATGGCTGGTTTAAAAATAAATAAAGACAAAACAAAGATTTTGACAAAGAACATGTTATTAAGGCAAAGAGAAGAGCTGGCAGATTTATTGAAAATTCAAGTTACGAATAAAGTTAAATATTTGGGGATATATCTGACGTCAAGATGGACTACACTGAAAGAGAACAACTATATTAAACTTAAACAGCAGGTAGCATCCGACCTGAAAAAATGGGAAAACCTACAATTGTCATTGATAGGTAGAATTTCAACAATCAAGATGAATAATTTACCCAGAATTTTATATTTGTTCCAAACAATACCAATGAGGTAAAGTAAGGATTACTTTGAAGAATTAAATAAAATTGTGTTGAAGTATATATGGCAAGGCAAGAAAGCGAGAATAAAATTAAAACTTTTACAGGATGCTAGAATTAGAGGAGGATTTGGCCTTCCTAATTGGGAGTTGTATTATCAAGCTGCAAACTTAATGTGGGTTAAAGAATGGATAACGTTAAGAAAGACTAGATTGTTGACATTGGAAGGTCATGATTTATTATTGGGTTGGCATGCTTTTTATGGTATAAGGGAACTAAATCACAGGGTTATTTCAGAAGGCATTATATACGGGAATCGTTATGGTTGAATTGGGAGAAAATTAAGAAACAATGTTATTTGAAAATTCCAGTTTGGTTATCAACTATTGAAGCTTTTTTGTATCCTATAACTTATAAGAAGGAACAAACAGTTAGATATGAGGAAATATTGGATGAAAAGGGTGAACTTAAAACGATGCAAAATTTAGAAGAACAAAGTATAAAGATGAATTGGTTTTCATATGCGCAAATACATGCAAGGTATCTTAAAGATTCTAAAATAGAAGGATTTTATGATAAATTGACTGATTTAGGTAGGATTTTGACAGGTACTGATGAAAAAGTGATTAAAAAATTATATACCGTATATACTCGAGTATAAGCCGAGTTTTTCAGCACATTTTTTGTGCTGAAAAAAACCCCCTCGGCTTATACTCGAGTCAGGTTCCCCTCTGAAAAAAAAATGGTGTGGAGCTCCGAAGCTGGGCAGCCGCTTCCCTGCTTCCGTGTTTCCTTTGCAACTTTTAAGCATGGGAGGGGGAGGCTTTTCTGAGCTCTAGGCTGAGAAAGCAACGCGAGCCCAGGTCGCTCTACTCAGTTTCATTTCCTCAGCTCCAGCTGCTTTCAGTCCACTCGGGAGGAGGGGGAGAGAGAGAGAGAGAGATATCATAAGAACGGCTCTTGGTTTTTTCTTGCAAGGGAGAGAGTGACTCCTGCCTACCACTGTCATCATCATCATCTTTTGGGTTAGTGAATCAATCAAACCTTTCATGATAGTGAGATCGTTTCCCAAATTTCCCTGAAATCAGGGAAGAAATCAGAAACAAACCTTTGGGCTGAGAATAAGCTTGTTCCTATGATGCCATTTTTGTTCACTTCAGTGTGAAAAGTGTGAAAAAACACACTTCTTTTTCTTCATCTTCTTGTTCCCTATTTACTGGTCTCTTTCAAAGAGGAAATTGTGAACATCAAACTTATTCTCAACTGTCCTAGTGAAAGTTTTTATTGGCATCTATTTTTATTTTTGAAATTTACCAGTAGCTGCTGCATTTCCCACCCTCGACTTATACTCGAGTCAATAAGTTTTCCCAGTTTTTTGTGGTTAAATTGGGTGCCTCGGCTTATATTCGGGTCAACTTATACTCAAGTATATACGGTAGTTATTTGTTGGAAATTAAATTAGAGGAAGAACAAGTTAAAGAAACAATGATTGCTTGGGGGAAGAATTTTGGATATGGGATTGATTTAGAGAAATGGCAAAAACTGTGGTCACAAAATTATAAAATGACAATGTCAACAGCATATAAAGAAAATTTGTGTAAGATGTTTTACAGGTGGCACTTTCCCCCGACAAGAATAGCAAGAATGTTCAAGAATAAATCTGAAAAGTGCTGGAAATGTCATCAGATACCTGGCTCATATTACCATATGTGGTGGACTTGTGAGGAGGCCAGGAAATATTGGACTAGAATTCACATATGGCTGGAAAAAATGATAAAGAAACACATAGATTTGAAACCAGAGATTTTTTTATTGGGAATCGTACCTGATATATATAATAAAAATTTAAAATATTTGATTGTAAATGTTTTAACAGCAGCTAGGATTGTATTTGCTAAACATTGGAAGAGTGAGAAAATACCAATAGAGGAAGAAATTATTCAGAAAATATTGGAATGTGCTGAAATGAGTAGATTGACATTTGAAATTAGAGAACAAGAAGATAAACAATTTTATGAAGTTTGGGATCTTTTTTATCAATGGTTAGATAATACAGTATGATAATAGAATATTTAGAAATTTAGGAAATAATGAATATATATTTTTTCTTGGTTTTGATAATTCTTAAGAATATTTTATAATGATAGATTTGATATGATTTCATGATTTGTCATAAAATAATTTAACCTAATGAGAGTTATCTCGCTTAAGTATGAATTAGTAAAATTATAGTCAAATGATTGTTCAATAATGATATTGGGATATTTTATTGATGATTGATAATGTGAGTTATTATGTAATATAATTATTCTGATGACTATGAAATGGATGCACAAAAGGGAGTGGTAAACCAACCGATACACTGTAAATTTATGAAGAATGTTTAAATTTTTTATTTTTATTTTTTATTTTTTTTATGTCATGTTTTATGTCTTATATGTTTTTTGTCTGTTGTTAAAATCAATAAAACTTTTACAAAAAAAGAAAAAAGAAAGTAATTAGGTGACTGAAGTTTCTGCTGTGCAAAGTTCTAACTGGAGAGCATGATTGATGACTCTTGGCTATGGATTTGTCCCATTGGAGAATATGAATTACAATACACACCCGGGGGGTGGGAATCAGAGTCAAGGGCGACAATGAATGATGTGTCTCAGAGTCAGTTACACCCAGGCAGTGCCAGACATTTTAACTCCCAATAAATCCTTTTGAAGTTTTGGAATTTTTGCTCATGATTTAAATGGGAGTAACTGCCGCGATCCTGACAGCTGCAATGCGTATTTAGTGCCTTAGACATCTGCACATCAGAATCCTTCAGTAATCCTGGTAGATCATTTATGTCTAGACTAAATAAAAAGTTTGTTATTAGTGGTTTCCGGTTCCGCGTGGCTTCGGTGGCAGCAGGAATTCGTGACCGTTCGCGATTCCTGCTGCGCTTACTGCCGAGGTACCCCCGATCCAAATGGGTCAGGGGGATATGGCTGCCCTGTAGGGACAGCCGAAGAGAGAGGGGAGCTGGACAGGGGGTTTGGGGTGTCACAGACCCCCTCCTCGTCCGGAAAACCCCCTTTTTCCCAAGGTGGTGGAGCGGCGGTCAGCAATGGCCGCCACGAAGAAGCCTGCAACCGGGTAAGATTGTGATGGAGGAAGCAAGAAAAGTGAAAGTGCTGGCTGAGCCGGGTCAATCAACATCTTTTAAATTCGCTGGAACTGAGCTGTCTGAATTGCTGGAGGATACATTGTATCCCTAAGAAGATCGAAAGCGGCGGAGAAGCTTTTAAAGGGAACTTTTTTTTTTCTTCACTCTCCCACCCCATGGAAACAGCAGATGAAGATTTGAAATTTGTTTGGGCACTGAAGGTGAACTATTCTGAAAGTTGAAGTTAAGGGACAAAAGAGTTCTTGGACATTGGACTTAAAAATTTAAGAAATTGGAAAACCCTTATTAGAGGTATGGATTTCTGATCATTTAAAAATTGATGTTGCAAGTGGGAAGGGAGAGGAAAAAAATTGGAGCAGAAGTGGAAAAAGGAGGAGATTGCCTAGAATCTAAGAAAGATATATGGCAATTGGACCTCTTTGATTAAACAGTAACCCCAGAAAGAGAAATAGAAGAAGGAAGAAAAGTATTAACTTTTAGAACTTTTTTTTTGAATTATTTTTGATTAAAAATACTTGGGTGGTTGTTTTGGGAAAAGTTTCTCTTTTCAGGATGGCATCGCTTGTGGATGAACTAAAGACTGAATATAAAAAATATAAAAAGGAAGAACAAGATGGAAAAGATACTTTGGGCACTTTATTTCAATTTTTAGAAATGGCATTATGTACTTATGAAAAGTTGATTACGCAGCAGAATGACTGGGACAAAGAAGAATATATTTTTCAATATAATCTGCTCTGTCTCCATAGGCCTACTGAGTCAATACTGATCCAAAATCAGGCACTAAAATTAGTCACCATCATCATTTACTATTTGTGAGTGTCAAGAAAATGGGATGGAGATAGTCCTCCACTAGGGTTAAGAATCACAAATAAACCATTAAATTACAGCAGTACTAATTTTCATCATCACTCCAGTAAGCAGGAGCCAACTTCATTCAACCACTAAAGTAGAACCATCACAAAAAGAGGAGGCTTTTTCATAAGTGATCCAGAAAAGCAACTCTAAAAACAAACAAGTCATTCTCTATTATTATAAAGATCAGGAATTGATTACAAATGAACAATTTAAAATATATGAAAATGGATTATGCCGGGCTAACCACAACCGTTTCAATCATATCTTAAACCAAACCAAGTATTCAACTGACCAATAGGATTGGATGGAGAGAGGGAAATAATCTGAACTTCTTTGAATAATTTTCTGTCCCATCTTTGGATTTGAGTCTCTTCCACATAATAAGACATGGAAATTAAACCAATTCAAGAAATTAGATCAATTCTGTAACATAAGAGCAAGGGAAATAAAAAACGGAGACAGAATTACAAACAGAGGGAATGGATGACTTACGATTGAGACTGATGATATGGAGCCATGTTGAAAGGCAACATTGTATCTGATAATTTTGTTGCAGTGACAACTATACTGATGAGATGGTCTCCTGGCCTGTAGTAGCTCCATGTTTTTTTTTCACCTTGGTTCTTGAAATACAGGAGGCACTTCATTCTAAGCTTCCCAGTGACTGGCTGGGGCACTAGCAGCAGCAGCAGAAGCAGGAGGTCCATTATTGAAGGAGCTGAATCAATTTCTTTCCTGCTATAAATAAAAACAAAAAGAGCGAGATGAATTCAAAGCACTCCCACAAGATAGATATGCAGTGGCTTTCTTGATTCAAAAAGAGAGAAACCAAGATTCATCTGTAAAGGGGAAAGTACATTGAAGAGCCTGTCCCAGAACTTTTGTCCACAGAGGCATTTATCCTTTTCTGATAAAAGATCCCTTCCTTGTTCTTTCAGTATGATGTTTACATCAAAGGCCATCACTGGAAAAGTAGAGGAAGTTGTTGCAAACACCGAGACGGTGATAATGACAGTGAGAAGCAACTTGTCCTCTGGGGTTTCTAGACTTCTTCTAAGGCTCCATTGAGAATTACATATGGGTTATGGTTAGTCAGCATTGCAAATCTATCTGGTGGTTGAGGTGTCTAACCCATATTTTTCTCTCTTGTTAAGAAATAAGCTATCATCAGTCTCCCCCAAAGTTCCTATAACTTCTACTTCCTCAACCATTTCATCCCAATTGGTAAGGATTAAGTCCAGTATAGCTGTCCCTCTGGTTCCCTTGTCTACCTTTTGAATGATAAAATTGATCTCACACTCCCTGCAGAGTTTGTTTCTCAGTTGATGTCAGGTTAGTTAATGCGCCCCATTACTACAGTGGTTTGTTTCCTGCACACCTCTGTTAACTTATTAGCAAAGAGTTCTTCTATTTCCTCCAGCTGGTTGGGTGCCCTGTAGTACATACCAATAGCAAAGTCATTTCTTTTTCCTGTAATATTTACCCAAATACTTTCAAGAAGGCTTTCATCCCTAGTATTGTATATTTCTATGGAGGTGTAATACACATAGGATGCAACCTCCCCACCTCCAACTCTGTTGTTGAGTCTGTTTCTTTTGAACAAATGATATCCTTCTAATTCTGTGTTCCAATCATGGGTTTTACCCAGTGATCCATTTCAAAATATTTTACCACTGGTTCGGTGGGCGTGACTTGGTGGGTGCACGCACACACTTTGTGCACACACACACACCAAACACACACTTTGCGCAGATGCATTCGACTCACCTCCAGCAAATTTGCATGCTCCCTGTTGCTTCAGCAGCTGGCACATGGCAATCTGCTGTGCTGCACAATGCAGCTGCACTCCAAAAGCAGGGAATAAAGGTCAGTATGGAAGCCCGAGCAGGCAGGAGGGCCCAATGGCAGCTCCTCAGAGAGAACCAGTTCGGTCTCCACTGACCTTCAGCGCTACCGGTACGCCAAAACCGGGCTGAACCGGTAGAATACCACCACTGGTTTTATCCCTCCATCAACCTGTGCTGTGTTTCTGGCAGTGAAACATCCTAACCATTTCAACTACAGGCGGAATAGGATGGTAATTCACTGAAGGGGACAGGCAAAGCATGTCAGTGCTCTGGTATTCACCCCCATTTAAATCATGAACCTCCAGCCAGATCTTTCAAAACTTAAAGATTTATTAGGAGTGAACATGCCAGTGCTACCTGGGTGTAGCCGACTCTGAGACACATCACTCATTTCATCCTTGACCCTGGTCTTCCACCCCCCCCCCCGGGATGTATATTCTTCAATGGGACACATCCATAGCCAAGAGTTGCTCTCCAGTTATAATCATGCTCTCCAGTTATAATCTTGCATGCCAGAAACTTCGGTTGCCTAGAGATTATCTATGAAAGCATTTAAGGAATGTCCTACTTCCCCCTTCCTTTCTGCTGGCAACTCTTAAAAGACCAGAGAAATATTTTATGAATTGACAAAGCAGACATGATAAAACCTGTGCAATGCTCAGAGGTTTTGGAATCATGTGTGAGTGGACTGGCAGTAATGCCACTTCCAGAAGGATGACTTACCCAACAATTTCAGCATATGGAATGTTGAAATGCTGTGATTTCAAGATAGTCATTATTACAGAAAAGACCCCTCCGCTGAGATGGGCGGTAATGGTTTGATTGTTCTGCTCCATCCAGCTCCAGAGTGAAAAGACATTTGGTATAATGTACATAGTAGAAGCACCCCTAAAGTCCAGCTTGGTAAACAACAAGTATTTTGGAAGCATTGTAGGAGTTTCACAATGAGTAACAAAGGAAAGGATTTTTCAACAGAATCATAGCTCAAGCCATAGTACTGGATTATAGTGAATGGCCATCAATTGATTTAACCACTAAGGATTGGACAGTGTATGTAGGAATGACATCGATCACCACAAACTGGAAGTCAATTAAGTTAGTTGTAATCCCACAATCAAACATGGTCAGGCTTTTCATGGTCATGAGTTTCTTTGGTATCTGCAAATGGCACTAAAACAGTGGTGGGATTAAAAAAAATACTACCGGTTCTGTGAGCAAGGCTTGGTGGCCATGGCAGAGGAAGGATACTGTAAAATCTCCAGTCAGGGATGGTATTTTCCGGTTCTCCGAACTGTCAAACACTTGAGACTTTTAAGAAGAGATTGGACTGCCATTTGTCAGAAATAGTGTAGGGTCTCCTGCTTGCGCGGGAGGTTGGATTAGATGATCTACAAGGTCCCTTCCAACTCTGATTATCTGATTATCTGTTTAATCTGTTTAATCTGTTTAACCTGCATCCTCAATCTGCATGGTAGAATTTTTTTTCAGCAGTAAACATAGGCTGAGATGTTGCAGGCATGACAACAGGTTTGATACTATGGATTCTGGCCTTTAGGTGCTAATGTCAGCCTTGGAAGCCATTTTTTACTTAAAAGCTTCGAGGCTGCCATATTTAGTGCCTGGGAATTTGGGAGGGGGAATTCACAGAGAGGTAGAAGATTAGACTGAACAACATTCTTTCTCAGAGAGTCAGGAACATTTTGTCCTGCACTTAGAGAGGAGAGGAGTGGCTGTGGAATGTCTTCAGTTGTGACAATGATTTGATTGGGCCATGTGATGGACTGGTAGGTGCAGGAGCTGGATCTTTGATTTTTTTGGGGGGAAGGGAAAACTTGGAACTCTCAGATTCAGGTTTTCCCAGATATGCCAATGTTGTGGCTCAGAGGTTTGAGCCTGCTTTGTCAGAGGTCGAGGACTTGGTAAATGAGGAAGAGGAGGATTTGGCTCTGAGGTTTGAGCCTGCTTTGCTAGAGGACACAGACTTGGATGGTAAGGAAGGGGAGGATTTGGCTCTGAGGTTTGAGCCTGCTTTGTTTGAGGATTTGGAATTGCCGTCCTCCCCAGGACTTTCCTCCTCGGCAGGATCTTCCCCCCTGATTGTGCCTCAGGTGTCGGCAGATAATCAGGAGACCATATCAGAGCCTCTGACTGAAGATCAAGACGAGGAATGCTGGCTTGATGCGAGGCAACGGTGCAGGCAAAAGTGTAAACATGCTCGATCAGTTCATGGTGGTGTACCTGGACGACATTTTGATTCATTCCAGATCCAGGGACAACCATATTCAACAAGTTCGTCAGGTATTGAAACGTCTTCGGGAGCATCAACTCTATGCGAAGCTGGAGAAATGCTTCTTTTTCCAGACTTCCATAGAGTTCTTGGGGCACATCATCTCTCCCGAAGGCATTGCCATGGACCCATGTAAAGTGAAGGCTTTGTGTAGTTGGGAACCCCCTCGTCAAGTGAAAGATGTTCAAGAAATTCCCCCCTCCCATTTTCCCATGCTCAAGAATGTGGCAGTGTGGAAGCACCTGGAACTAATATGGCTTCCAAAGCTGAAAATATGATTGTACATCTATTTACAATCCAACTGAGCTGTCACACATTACATATATGAAAGAAAAACTAAACAGGTTAAACAACAGCAAAGTTATTGTTTGAAGTTCAAAACACTCTGTTATTGTTGTTTATTGGTAGAAAGTCTGACATATGTTTTATTCATCACAAATCACCCAAATCATTCTAAGTGCAGGATCAAATACCCTGGTTTGGTTCTTAATAATGAAACCTTTCCTTAGATTTTAATTAGGAACTTTCCTAACAATTGCTTCTCATTTTCAAGGTTCATAAGTCTCTGTTGTAAATATCTCTGTTATGTTTCTGCCATCTTAAAAGGACTCTCAATGCCCAAATGCCATAGGTTTCTAGGTTTGGCCTGTTGGAATATTGTTGAGACTTGAAATTCCTCTGTCAAATGTTTATATTTCTTCTGGTTGTAAGCTGCTCCTTTGTATTCAGGTCTGGCCTCAGAAGGATAATGCAGCACTTGGGGATAAAGATACAGCCCAGCATCCCAGCATTGGAGGCCAAGATGGAGAAGATCTGAACAGCCACCATATATTTTCCTTTGGTGCTCAGATAGGTGGGCACAAAAGTCACCCAGACACTGCAGAAGACCAGCATGCTGAAGTTGATCAGCTTGGCTTCGTTGAAGGCCCCAGGGAGATTCCTGGCCAGGAAAGCCACCATGAAGCAGATGGCAGCCAGGAAGCCCATGTAGCTGAGGGTGATGTAGAACATGACAACATAGCCTTCATTGCATTGCAGGATGATCTCTCCAGGCTGGGAGTGGAAGTCAGAGTCAGGGAATAGTGGAGAAACTCCCTGCCAGATGGAGGAGATGATAATTTGGACTGCAGAACAAAAAAGGATGATGGCATTTGCCAAGCTCTTCCCCAACCATCTCCTCATTCGATTGCCTGGTTTTGTGGCCATGAAAGCCAGCACCACTGTGATGCTTTTGGCCAAGAGAGCAGAAATGGCAACTGAGAAGATGATGCTGAACACAGTTTGTCGCAGAAGGCAAGTAGTTTTCCTTGGTTGACCAATAAAGAGAAAAGGGGACAAGAGACAAAATAGGTGGGAGACGAGGAGAATGTAAGAGAGGTCCCGATTGTTGGCTTTGACAATGGGAGTTTCTCGATATTTAATGAATATGATTAAAAGAAGAGCTGTGGTTAGGAACAGAAATAGGGCAAAAGAGACCAGGATGAATCCCAGATGTTCTTCATAAGACAAGAAGGTTATTCTTTTGGGGATATATTGGATACGGTTCTCATTTGAATATTTATCAACTGGACATTTGGTGCATTCTTCCATATCTGATAAAACCAAAAACAATATTTCTACAAGATTCTTCACTTTCACCTTTCAATAAATATTTCTTGGGAAAACAGCTGATACAGGGACCAATGAATATCATTTTCTTAAAAGACACATAGCTGAGATCTATGAAATATAGGGTGAAAGATTTCCCATGTAATGTGCAAAAACTTCATAGCAACCTAGATTATTAAAGTAATTAATAAGTCAGTTAGTCTTTCTAGGCAAACATCCTTAATACTGCCACATGAAGCCTTTTTAATAAAGTGAACTCGGAGGATTTCTCTTTCATAAAATCAAGTTGGCTGACAGAGAAAGACTGTAGCTAAGCTACTGGATCTTCTGCCTATGAAAATCCTTAATTTGGGAACGTGATGGATGACACCCAGTCTGTGAATGTTCTTAATTGGAAAATCTGATTTATGACAAATCCAGGGGAAGGGGGAAACAGTGTCACAGGTGACTGTAAATTATGGATGCTAGAGTTGGCTTCATACAGGTTAATGCCAAACATGTTGCTCCTTATAATCTTTTGGTTTGTTTTGAAGCTTGGCTCCAGGCTCATGATACAATTAGCGCAATCACCGGAATCCTGACACTCATTCTGCTAATATTCTGGAATGGCTGCTTGGACCTGTGTTAATATGGGTGCAATGAGGTACACCCATATGTGTCCACACCACTTCACAATGGTCCAATGATACCTTGCTAGTAATCCTTAAGAAAAGACTCATGTAGAATGCATTGCAATAATATTTTCAGGAGGTCGACTTGAGACAGTTCCTCATTTTTCAAAGTCTTCTCATGTTCCTAGGAACGCAAATATAGAAGGATCCATAAAAAAAAAATGAAAATCAGAAGAAATGTTTTCTCTGGCCGAGGTAAAGCTTGACCATTCTGCAACAATTTCCCATCTCTATCCAGTGCTGCTCTCAAGATCTTTTTGACATTTTTCCCATAGTTAAAAAACTTGGGCATTTTGATAATAGATAGGAGAACAGTTGAGCTTCAATGCATCTTTCAACATGCACTGTCATCAAAGTGCTTTAGATTAATCCATTTCTACAAGGTTTCCAGTGTCACCCACCTTCCTGAGTGGAGATGGTTCCTTCTGGACAAGGAACACAATCATAGCAGCAAAATGGCTCTCCTTCTCGAGCCCTCTTGACAAATCCAGGACGACAATTTTGCACACATTTGGACTGAGGCAGAGACTAAGCAGAAAAACATGGAACACCAAAGAAAATATGTTGGGACTCATTATCCACAGAAAATTGAGGTAGATGAGTCAAATAGTCTTTGGGCTTCAGTGCAAAATACCACCCAACTGAATTGGCCTATATCGCTGAAATTTTATAATTAAACTTATTTTAAAAGATTTATTAAATATTGTTGCATTATATTTATTTAAATAGAAAAAAAACTGTGATGAAAGAACTAACTTCTTACCAGTTAGGTTGTAGAATAGATTTTTTAGACTATGTCATACATTGCCAAGCTGCTCCAATTTGAAAGTAGTCAAAAACCACCTCCCAGTTATCCCAGTTAAGATACAATTATCCCAGTTCAGATACAAAGGAAAAATTAAATGTAAATTAATGCTGTCAATATTAAAAATGACTTTCTTGTGTATTTGTACATTTATTTGCTCAATTTATATGACTGCCATGCTGATGAAAATTACTACCAAGTTTCTAGAATTGTAATGAGTTGAGATGCAGGTCAGATTGTGGGAATTTGTCCATCAAAAAGGGTAAGTCGGGAATATTTTGCTGCAGCAAGTTGAACATGAGTAAGAGCCCTGATTCAGAAAGGGATATTTCTAACACCCAGCTATGTATCCAAGAAAGGATCCTTTCTGTTGAAAAACTATAATTACTTGACAATTTGAGAACAAATTGACACATTTATTTTAGTTATATTTGGAGTCTCCTTTTTGCTCAGAAAGATTTAAGTTAAAGAGTGGCATTCAAAGGTTTTCAGATGAATTGCCTCTTACAAGCCAAAGGCTAAAGCCAACTAGCATTTCCTTTCAAATTGTTCTTCTTTACTTCTGATATCAAGAAGCATTTTTCTTTGGGTAAAAGTCATGTTTCAGAGCTTTGGTTTTCTGCGTCAGGACATTATCTCACATCAGAGAAACCATTATGATTTCATCAGAGCTGAAAGCCTTGGACGTCCTTCCTAATAGTAGAAGGCCTATTGCATATCTTTGAGGTGTGAAAGAGAGGCATGGGTATCTGGCCAGGTCTGGGTTGCTTAAAAACCTCGTGGAGAGCATGGACCTGCTCATTCATCGGACACTGTCTAAAGGCAGGACAAAGTGAATTCTCATTAAAAGCTGATTTCCCACTAGGACCCACAGGATCCCCATTAGGTCTTGATTAAGTTTCATGAGAGTCGTTCTGAATATTGGCCACTAGTCACCAGAATTGCCTTCTTCTTTGACAGTTTTGCCAAGGAACAATCCGGGTTGATGCTGTCAGCAACATAATCCCCAGAATTTGAGAACACCAGTTTTATGGAGATACTAAATGCACACTGCATGATCTGGACCTTAAAGCATCATAACTCAGCATCCCATGTGGGCCGTGGCCACAGCATGCAAGCTTAAAGTATCATTCCATTTTATAGCAACTGAAAGAAGCTTTTTCACGAAGTAATTGGACATTCTTGTTTTTTCTATTGAAGATGTTTTGCTTCTCATCCAAGCAGCTTCTTCAGCTCCGACAGGAGAGTGGAAAATGGAAGGGCTTATATTCCTTGCAGACAGCTGGTCATTTGCATCCTTTTAGAGGGTTGTTAAAGCACTTGGAGGTTTATCTGTGTTCTCAGGGTCACCTCTGTAGTGCTCCTGGTTCCTGTATTCTGCATTTTTTCCTCTGGAAATCCATTCCTACTCCCACACAGTAGAAAGGGTGTTCATCCCAAATTGAATAGCTAAAAAGAACAGTGATGGTACAGTGGTTAGAGTGCAGTATTGCAAGTTATTTCTGCTGACTGCCAGTTGCCTGAAATTTGGAAGTTCAAATCCCACCAGCCTCAAGGTTGATTCAGCCTTCCATCCTTCCGAGGGGAGTAAAATGAGGAGCCAAATTTTTGGGAGAAATATGCTGACTCTGTAAACTGTTTAGAGAGCAAAGCAGTGTAAAGCGGTATATAAGTCTTAGTGCTATTGCTATTGCTAAAAGTCTGTAAAGATTCTCAGTCCTCCAGAAAGTCATCCAAAAGAAAAAATATAGATAAACCTCCAAGTGCTTCAACAACCCTCTAAAGGGATTCAGATTTATCAGTTGTCTGCAAGGAACATAAATCCTTCCATTCCCCACTGTCCCATCAGAGCTGAAGAGGTTTCCTGGATGAGAAGCGAAACATCTTCAACAGAAAAAAAACCAAGAAAATCTAGTTTAATTTGCTATGGATTATTGTTTTAATTATATTATAAACTTATTATTTTCCTATTTTAAAATATAGTACGTAGCTTTAGAATGTACTAAGCAGAATCAGAATGAAAATTATATATTATTTTAAGTGTTAAATTTAGGGAAAAGATATAAAGGCATCATATTTCAATCAGTGATTACAGGAGAAATTTTGTGTTAATGAGAAAAGATAATAGATAATTGAAATAGGACAGACAAAAGATGCAAGCATAATGATTTAAATTGAGATGAAATAAATAAAATAGAATTAAGAGAGTGAAAAGAGGGGAGAAGCTATACAGAAAATGTAGAATGGTAAATAAGATATGAAATGGTATATAAAGTGAGCATTGTTAGGGATAACATTGTTTACCCTAACTGGTTTAGGTAAAATAATAAATATGTTATCATGGTTTATTCGTTGAAGTGTCTGCAACTTTAATTGTAGATATGTAATTAAGGGAGTGGTTGTAAAAAGCACCATAAAAGAAGCAAGGTATTATTTGGAAAGACACAAATAGGGTGGAGGTCAATCAGACAACAGCATATCAGCTTGTCCACGAATGTATTCACTTGTTACACCGACGGCTCGGGCATTTAGGAATGTAATTTAGGAATGTAATTAAGGGAGTGGTTGTAAAAAGCACCATAAAAGAAGCAAGGTACTGCAGCTTGCTCTCTCTGGCTTTATGATCCCTAATTACTGGATGAATTGAAGACTGCGTTTTTCCCTACTGGAACGTGAGAGAGAAAGGACTGATTTGTAAGTGAACTGACATTGGATATTCTTCATGGACTTTGCTAATTGAATATCCTTGAATGGACTGACTAAAACGATACATGACAAATAGACTGTTATTTTGACTATGCTATATAACTCTAAGTGGAATAAACTGTATTTTTGATATAGTTTTTGATGTAGTTTTTGATATAGTTTTTGATATATTTTTGATAGCACAAGCTTATCTGTTATTTTTACTGTATGTTAACAAACATACAAACATATCTCACTCATTTATCTGTGTGCCTATCTGACTAATGCTGCACATTCTTTTTATCTTGTCTCCTTAACCCTGGTTGGGGAACACAGGCTTAACAAACATGAATTTGATTTATGTCTGTACAAAAAGATGTAACCTGGGACTAAGCCACTTTCCAAAAATAAGTTTTATGTTTTCATGTTTTGTGTTTTGTTTGTATATGTTTGTTTATTGAAAATTAATAAAAAATTTAAAAAAGGAAAAGAAAAAAACAAGAAAACCCAGTTGCCTCCTGAAAAAGCATCTTTGGGACAACCATTACCTGGATGGACTGAGACTTTCTACAGAACTGAAGGACACATTGGTCAATGCTACTGAAGTCTCCCAAGCCATTTAAAAAAATCTATAAGGATTTTACACACACACCCCATTCAACTCTTAGTGAAGCTCATCTTCTTTGGTGACTCAACTTATCCCACTTAAAGTGGCCCATAAAGGCATTGGAAAATAAAGAATAGTCTCCAATATTTCCCCCACCTTGTTGAGCAACTTTATCCGTGAAAGGGCATCTTCCCTCATAGTAAGTCTCTGTCTTTCAAAACTCCCTAGTTGCTCATGGATCGGTTCCTCATTGGTAAGAAAAACCCAGCTCATGATGTCCAGATCTGCTTTGATCTCTCCAGTTGGGTCCAAGTACATTTTATCGCTGGAAAGATTGCAAAACTCATTCTTCTCCAGAAAGGGATGGAACTAAAATAATACAGGAATTTAAAATAAGAAAACTTTGTTTTTTATCCTATGTGGTGCTTTCATATTTGAAAATTCCTTGTACAGTTGTCTAACTTGCAAACATGCTTCAAAGGGAGAATTAAGATGCACCAATATCTTCAAAAGATGGAGTAGATTAACAAAATAAATAATGGTTAAAATTGTTCAATTATAAAGAAAATTCTAGAGAAGGTTACAAACAAACAAACAAACAAACAAAGAGGTTATTCATAAACTACTTGAAAAGACAAGGTGATTGCTAAAAAGCATGGACTTGTCATTAAGTAATTGGTCAAGCTAATCTTCCCCTAGGTATACCAGATGAGCTAATTCTACTTTATCATAAGGCTACATTAACTGGATCTCAGAAGTCTGAAAGTGCTAATCACCAAACAACTCATTTTTAAGTCTGAAAACTTAAGGGAGGATCCTTTCCAAGTTTCTTTCTCTACCCTTTATGCAGCTATGGTCTCCCCACCTCTTATCTGGTCATTTCTGGGCAGCATCCCTTCCTTCATCACCAATATCATTCCCACATATTATTAAATTTCCTTAATAGATTGTGCGAATGCTTCAGATATAATTTGATTGTAGCGAATTATTAAAAACTCCATCCTGATCTATTTAGTACGATTTTCGTTAGTTGAGAACTGGATAGTGTGACAATTCAGTGGATAAAATCTATTTTTAAAATTGTATTCAAATTTTTTTCAATGTCCTACATAAAATATTGCAGTCATGAGCTACAAAGATGACAAATCATGACTTTTTAAATAAAGGATTTACACGAACTCATAAGCAAAGCTATTTTGAAGCTTATTCAAAAATATTAATTTCAAATATCGATTTCTTGACAGAGAGAAATGCTGCATAAATGAAATCTAGTAGAAAAATATCTGCATTGTAGAAGCTAGTGCTTAAGAAATTATGGTATCCCATATAAATACAAATGGATGGAAGATACTAAGTAGATGTTGTAATTTTTCTGATAGTATTATATATGGATCCTACTCACTGATAATAATATACTATGGTAGTTGTGGTAGAGCAATTCATGGTCCCCTTTAATTATTGTCTTAAGGCAAAGACTGGGAGCCATCAGTCCTAGTCCTTTAACTAGGATTCCTGCAGAGAGGAGGGAGTGGATTAGGTGATTTCTGGAGTGCCTTGAAATCTTTGAAAGTAAAATTTTATGATGGTGATCACAAGCCTGTACATACAAGAATATATTAAAATCCATGCTTCTTTTTTTTAAAAAAAAAATCATGTTTACCATCTATCTATCTATCTATCTATCTATCTATCTATCTATCTATCTATCTATCTTTCATCTGTCTATTTAACTATTTATTTATTTTTCTATCTAGCCATCTAGCTATTTATCTAGATATCATTTATATATCATAATATGGAACATTATGCCCACAGCAGTTTGATTTGCCTAACTTGTTGACCTTTTATAGCATTAGGAAGCTGAGGAGGTTCTTCTTCCTCTCATATTTATTGCTTCTTCAAAGGAACTAGCTTTGATGCATTCTTGTCTGGACCCCATACCTGCCATGGCTGCAGCCTTGAAACCACCAACCTCTCCTTGCTTGCTTTCCTTATCCACCTGGATCTGGATGAATACGTAGAGCTCAATGCATGGGCCAGAGTTTTAATGATACTGTAAGCATGGTGATCATTTGGTATCGGGATGCTGTTTCTTTTTATTTGGGTCTCCAGTGGTGCTTTCTGGGTGCATTTTCTTCGACCCTTGATAGAAAAGAATGGCCTTGAAAAAGAACAGTGAAAAGACTGGTCTTGGAACTGAGGTGGTAGAAAGAAAACCAATTCAAAGGCATCATCCTTAGATCCTTCTTTATCTTTGACATCAAAATTCCAAATACTATGGACATATTTGAAAAGACTGTCCCTTTCAAATGCCCATTTCACAAGGGATGAGATGATCCAGACTTTATCTTCAATGGGTCCTGGCAAATTTTCAAGTGTCAAATGGAAAGAAAAGAATCTGTCCGCAAGGGAATCATATTCTTTGAAGTGAACAAAGACATTGACTTGTCTCCACTTAGAGAGGGCATCCCTGAGGGGTGCTGTATTTATAGTCATTGACAATCGTTGTGATACAACAACACAAATTCCATTCCTGTCAAGCAGAGGAGTAAAAATCCTCATGAAATTCTCTCCGTTCTCTGTGTCTGAAACAAAGAGACCAATCAAGATCCATCTGAAATGGAGGAGAAGTTGGATAATTCCTGGGTACTGGATCCCTTCTTTGGGCACCATCCGGTGGAAAAAAGGGAATTGATTTTTATCAATAAGTTCTGCTGAACCAGTTGCATAACTCATCTGAAAAACCAATATGGAATGCTGTATTATGGTTGGGTGTCAGATCAAGTCCAAAATAGTACCTTTTAATAAATCCAAGTTTGTTGTCAAAGACATTTGAGTGTAATGTATTGGTGATTAGTCCTTTGGTCATATCAAAATACAGACTATAAAGAGCAGAACAAGACCCTCGATAAAAATAGAATAAAGGAAACATTAAATACAAAAGAAAAATGCTAAAGAATGAAAATCATATTTCTGTATCACCCCTATGATTTACTGTCATAAGATCCAGATTTCCTCATTTTAACTGAACTATTTTTTTCAAATAAATGGCATTGTTAAATACTGTATATATTTTTTGCATTCTGACCACACAGGAAATATATTGTTTTAACATAAAGATCTGAATAGGATATTTATTTAATGGGCATTCCAAGATACTGATCACTCTCTTTGTTTTACATTTGAAATTCAAATAACAGTTCTTTTATATTCTACATCTCTGGAATTATGCAAATACACGTCTGATCATTATAAGGAACTTGATTTCATCTTCTGTATTTAAAAACTCTGCAGATTAATTGAAGAAGCCAGGAGAAGGCTTGAAAGGGATCAACTCAGAAGGGAACAACCACAATGTGAAGAAGAGAAAATATCTTCGTCAACGTATACAATTAGAAAATGTTTTAATTGTGGAGGAAAAGGACATTTGGCTAGATTCTGCAAGAAAGCAAAAAGCCAAAATGCCAGCCAGAAAGATAAAAGGCATCAAAAGGATGAAAAATGCTTAGAGTTAGCCATGTATATCAACAAAACTGTGAATAGGAATTTATAGGTTGTAGAAAGTGAAGCATCACACTGCATAACGAAAGATAAGAAAAAATTTATTAAGGTGTCCAGGAGTTCACAGCAGATATTGTTAGCTAATGGATTGAAACTGAAAGCTAAAGGTCAAGGTATATCATATTGTTCTTGCATAAAAGAGAATGTAAAAATGTTATATGTACCACAACTTAAGTTTAATTTGCTTTCGGTTAGAGTTTTGGTTAAACTAGGTTATGTAATTACCTTTAGGGGAGACAATTGCATAATTGAAAAAGAAGGTAAAAAAGTGATTGCAACTTTAAAAGGTGAATTGTATGTGTTAAATGATGATTCAGAGGTAGCTAACACAGTTTATAATAATGTTAAACCTCATGATGAGTGCACACATTTGTTACACAGACGTTTGGGGCATATAAATTTGAAAATGCTTAAACAAATGGTAGAACTATCTAAGGGTATAAAACGGAAGCCTTGCAGAAAGTATTTGCACTGCAATTCTTGTAGTCAGGAAAAAAGCAAGCAAATGCTCGCAAATAGAGTTAATGGATTTAAAACAAAGGAGCCTCTTATTTGCTGATATTATAGGTCCTAAAAAACCAAGTGTGGGAGGTGCTCGTTATATACTAAGTATAATGGACCATTATTCCAAATATGTTTTCTGTTATCTAATGAAGAGCAACACGGAAACATATCAAAATTTCTTCAATTGGCTTAAATTCGCAGAAAGAAAAACTGAAAGGAAATTAGTAACTCTTGTCACTGATAATGGTACGGAATTTATAAACAATAAATTCCAAAATAAACTGAAGATGGCAGGTGTTGAACATAAAACGTCTGCACCATATAGGCCACAACATATGCCTTTATAGAAAGATGAGGCCAAACAATTCAAGCAATGGCTCGTACTATGTTGTCAGATTCAGGATTACCTGAAAACTTGTGGGGAGAAGCAATAATGTGTGGTAATCATATACTGAATAATGTTGTTAACTCAACAACAGGTGAATTACCATTCACACGGTGGCATGGTAGAAAACTTGACCTAAGCTACATGCACACATTTGGAGCACCAGCATGGGTGCATATTCCTACACAACTGAGAAATAAGGGGCAACATAGGGCTAAAATGTTATTCTTTGTAGGTTATGAATCTAATCACAAATCAATGAGATTCTGGGAAAAGGGTACATCTAGAGTTTACTGTAGTGCTAGTGCCAAATTCCTAGAACATGTAGGATGGGAAAAACTGGAGCAAGATTCAAATAAGGATGTAATTATAGAAACCTACAAAAGACCAAAAGAAAAAATCAGTAATAAGAAGAGTACAATTAAAGAGGAAGTACAGGAAGAGCATATAGGACCAGAACAGGAAGAAATACCAGAACAGGAGGAAATAGATAATCAGGAACAGGTAGAACATGAAAGTCCACCTGTAAATCCTGTAATACCTAGACGTACTACACGTGTAACCAGACCACCTGACAGGTATCAAGCAAGTATAGTTTGCCAAGTTAGTAAAGTTCCAACTCCTCTTGAAGAACTTAGGATGTTGTTAAGCCTGGTCCCCCAACCAATGTTAAGGAAACACGCTAAACAGAATGTGCAGCATTAGTCAGTTAGGCAGACAGGTAAATGTGTGAGATAAGTTTGTATGTTAGTTAACACTCAGTAAAAAGCAGATACGCTTGTGCTATCAAAATATAGTTTATTCCATTAGGATTTATAGCATAGTCAAAAACAGTCCATTAGTCATGTATCATTTCAGTCAGTCCATTCGGGGATACTCAATTTGCAAAGTCCGTGTTGAATATTCAATGTCAGTTCACTTGCAATAAATCAGTCTGTATTACCTCTTCTCACCATTGAGAAATCAACATTCCTTTCTCTCTCCCGTTCCAGTAGAAAAAAACACAGTCATCAATCCATCCAGTAATTAGGGATCATTAAGCCAGAGAGCGAGCTGCCGTTGTCTTGCTCCTTTTATAGTGCTTTTACAACCACACCCTTAATTACATTCTTGCAGTTAAAGTTACACACACTTTAACCAAGAAACCATGATTACTTATTTATTATTTTACCTAAACCAGTTAGGGTAAACAATGTTATCCCTAACAGATGTATCCTGCAAAGGAACAAGAAAATTGGCATAGAGCAATGGAGAAAGAATTAAATTCATTAAAAGAAATGAAAGTTTATGAAAATGCCAAATTACCTCCAGGTGAAAAGTCCATTGGCTGCAAATGGATATTTAAGTTAAAAACTGGTAAAAATGGGACTGTTACCCATAAGGCTAGGTTGGTAGCTCAAGGATTTAATCAACCTGCATGTGATTATGATGAAGTATTTGCACCAAATTTAAAGGCAACAACCTTAAGAGCAGCTTTTGTGTGGGCAGTTAAGAAAAACTATATCATAAATCATTTAGATGTAGAAACTGCCTATCTGCATGCACCATTGCAGCACATTTTATATTTAAGAAAACCAGTAGGTATAAAGGATGATAAAAATAATAATGACTGTTGGAAACTGAATAAAATCTCTATGGATTAAAACAATCTGGTTATGAATGGAACCAATATATTGTAAAAGAGTTAAACAATATAGGATTTAAATCTGGTTTCGCTGATCCATGTTTATTTAAAAAAGAGACAAATGGTACGGTGTCATTGTTGTTGTTTACAGATGATATTGCTTTAATTACTAAGACTAATAATGAAGCTACTGAGATAATATCATTATTAAATAAGAGGATAAAATCAATTAATCAATTGGCAAGATTCAATGCTGAACCCAATGAAAGACACTGGCAAGCACTAAAGCATATATTAAGGTATCTTAAAAAGACAATGCACAATGCATTGTATTTGGAGCCAAAAGATGATTTGATTTTAAGTGCATATGCTGATGCAAGTTTTGCAACAGATATAAAAACTAGAAAATCAACTTCAGGCATGGTTATACTATTAGGTAAAAGACTGATTGGTTGGAGGTCAATTAGACAGCAACACATAAGTATGTCCACAATGGAAGCAGAATTTTCATGTCTATCTTTATTATGTACTGACTTAATTCTGTATAAACAGTTATTGTTAGATATGGGAGTAATTGTTAAGGATGCCATTGTAGTTTATGAGGACAATCAAGCAGCCATACGGTTGGCTGCAAATATTGCTGTAAAAATGAGATCTAAGCATACTGACCTTAGATATTTGAATGTAAGACAATCTGTAAAAAATGGTTTAATGAAATTGGAATATTGCATGACTGATGAAAACATTGCTGATGGATTTACAAAAGCCCAAGGTGCAGTCAAGCACAAAGAAAATTGTGAAAACTATGGGTTGAAATTGTAAATAGATTTATATATTATTATATTACCCAAAAGGGGAGAATGTTAGGGATAACATTGGTTACCTAACTTAGTTTGGGTAAAATAATATATATAAACTATGTTAGTGAGTTTAAGTGTGTGTATCACTTTAACTGTTAAAACATGTATTTTGGTTGCGGTTGTAAAATCACCATAAGAGGGAGCAAGAGAGCTCACTGTTTGCTGGCTTATATTCGTAGCTGGCAATGTTGGATTGATGGTAATTACTGTGTGTTTCCCTGCTGTTGCTGAGAGAAGAAAAGGGGTTTGATTTTCTTCATATCTCTGACTGCAAAAGAGATATATTGCTGGACTGATTATTTGTAAGTTTACTGACCTCTATTTTCAACAGTGGACTTTGCAACTGATTAATCCCTGGATGGACTGAACTCATGTATGACATATGGACTGTTTTGACTATGCTATAACTCTTGCTTGAATAAAAAAACTATTTAACTGGCACAGTGTATCTGTCTTACTGAGTGTAAACTACAACAACGTTTATCTCACATCATTTGCCTGCCTGCTAGACTGCCGTTGCACGTTCTGCTAAGGTGTGTATCCCCAACACTCACTCACCATCACTTCACTCCCTTTACCAGATAGAGAAACATGCACACAAACCTATGGGACCTTGTAGGGGCCTACTACTGTTGACATCTGGATGGAGATGTCCCTGTCAGCTGCATCAAGAAGGGCCAAGATGTTCTCTTTCCTTCCACAGCTGTAGTTAGGAACATTGGCTTCTCCAGTCGAGAGCATGTCCAGCAAGATCTCTGAAGTGCCAAGATTGTTCAAATAGTTGTCATGGATGTTGGAGCAAAGTGTGAGATTGTGCAGAAGCTGGGGATTCCTATTTACAACTTGAATGGCAACAATATACTGGAAGATTTTAGACTGGTCAATAAATGTAGGACTGTAAAAATATTCATGTTATTGTCATCATCATTAACAGAAACAATAAAACATGTAAACTATTCCTCTTTTCCTCCACAAATCTCTTTAGGGCATCATTGATTCATAGTCAGAGATACTTCCTATCACCATTTAATTTTTATGAGTGTTGAGAATATGTATGTTATGTCCGCGTGGACAGAAGCCAGGAGTCGGTGACTGTGTTTCAAGCTCTTTTTATTAGTCAGGAACCGAACTGAGTCTAAAGGAAAACTTCGCAGCTTTTTATTTCCAAGCTGCGGCCAATGGCATCGCTTTGAATCTCCCGCGATTCGAATTGACCAATCGCGGGAGATTCTCAGCGAGCCAATCGGCGCGGCTCGCCTAGCCAATCCGAGTGCCCCGCGCTTTGGCCAATCAAAGCGCGGGGATCTCAAGAATTCAAATGAGGGGACAGAACACCCCTCCCTTCTTGGTTCAGTCCTTACGTTGCGTAGTCCCGTAGGTAGGCGGGGCTCCGTCTCTGCCTACTGGACCTGCGCAGGTCAGTCGTAGGTTGGATCCCGGCCGGTTCGGTCGGGGTCTCTGTTTCTCCGGACTCCGTCGTGGGAACCGCCTGGTCTGTCTGGCTGGGCCGCTCTCCGCAGCTCCCTCCTGGGCTACCTGGGTTGGTTGAGCTGCGGGTTTCGCCACTCCCGCTCGGTCTTCCCGGGTTGGTTGAGCTGGCCTGGCTGTCTCTTCCTGGCGAGGTTTCGTGCTGGCTGCTTTCAGGTGAGTATGGCTGGTTTATTTTTTCTGGGTTTTGGTTTCCTGGGTATCCCCTCCCCTCTTGGTTTGTGTTGCGGGGGTTGGTTTTGCTTGGTTGTATGTCGGTGGTGTCTTGTGTGGTTGTCCTCGATCTTAACTGGTCGATGTGGCATTTCCACGCTCGTCCGTCGGTTGTTTGTAGCCGGTACGAGTGTGGGCCTGTTAGTTGCGTTATGATGGTTGGTACCCATAATGGGTCTCCGGTTAGGTTCTTCGTGTAGATGGCGTCGCCTGGTGCGAAGGTTCGGTGTTTGCTTGTGGAGTCTGGGGGTTTCTCTGGGTTGTATGTGGGGTGTAATCTATCGAGTGGGGACCTTATTTTCTTCCCCATTAGCAGTTCTGCTGGGCTTTTATTTGTTGTGGTGTTTGGGGTTATGTGCTGTATGAAAAGTAATTTATTTATTCTGTCCTGGATCTCCCCGTGGTCTATTTTCTGGATGGTTTTCTTTGTGAATTGAACCATCCGTTCCGCCCTACCATTCGCCGCCGGATGCGCCGGGGCTGTCAGCGCGTGTCGTATGCCCCTCTCCGCTTGGAATTTTTCAAATTCTAGTGAGGTGAATTGGGGACCGTTGTTGGAAACGAGGACGTCTGGGAGGCCGTGTGTTGCAAAAAGTTTGCCGAGTTCTTTGGTCACAGCCTCCGTGGTGGTTGTTCTCATGTTGCTTACCTCCAGCCAGTTGGAGTAAGCGTCTACGGTTATTAGGAAAGTGTGTCCTTTTGTGGGCCCGGCGAAATCTATGTGGACCCTAGACCAAGGTCCCCTGGGGGTTTCCCACTCTAGGACGGGTGCTGCGGGTGGGCTTGGCCTAGTTTCCTGGCATCGTTGGCACCTTGCTACCCAGGCCTCGATCTGTTTGTCCATCCCTGGCCACCAAGCGTAACTTCTGGCCAGGGCTTTTGTCCTAACGATGCCTGGGTGCCCCTCATGTAACAGTTCCAAAACCTTCCCTTGTAGTTTTTCTGGGATGACCACCCTATCCCCCCATAGTATGCACCCTTTTAGTAACGAGAGTTCTGTTTGCCGGTTCCGGAATGTCCTGACGGACTCGTTGTTGTCCTTTTCCGGCCACCCTTTCTCTACCCAATGCAAAACCCGCACCAGACGTTTGTCTTTATTAGTTTCTCGGGCAATGTCTGACGCGGTTATGGGTAGGTTGGGTAGAGTCTCTATGCTGAGGGTGGTCATCGTGGGTGCTGGGTCAGTGTCTGGTTCAGGTAACGGTGAGCGG
Source organism: Hydrophis major (assembly GCA_033807585.1). Taxonomy (NCBI): domain Eukaryota; kingdom Metazoa; phylum Chordata; class Lepidosauria; order Squamata; family Elapidae; genus Hydrophis; species Hydrophis major. The sequence continues at coordinate 3,343,434 of JAUCBL010000017.1, forward strand.
CTTAGGGGCGTCCACATGGGAGATAGTCTTACCAGGTCAGTGTGTGAGTCCGTAGTTGTAGGCAGCCAGGAATTCGGACCACCTTGTCATTCGGGGAGACAGAATGTTCGGGGTGGCCCTGTTCCCTGCAAGGATTCCCAACAGCGGTTTGTGGTCGGTGATGATGGTAAACGTCCGGCCGTAGAGGTACTCGTGAAACCTTTTTACTGCAGCGACAATAGCCAAAGTCTCTTTGTCCAGCTGGCTGTAGTTCCGCTCCGGTTTGGTGAGGGTCCTTGAAAAAAATGCGATGGGTGCTTCTTTTCCATCAGGGAGAGTGTGGCTGAGGACAGCGCCGACGCCGAAGGGTGACGCGTCGCATGTGATGGCTAGTGGTAGGGTCTCGTTGCACTGGATGAGGACGGCATCCGAAGTGAGCAGGTCCTTGGTTTTTCTGAAGGCGGCTTCCTCGCATTTCCCCCAAGTCCAGGTAGCCGCCTTGTCCAAAAGCCTATGCAAAGGCTCCGCCGCGGTCGCCTTTTGGAGCAGGAAGACATTATAAAAATGAAGTAGCCCCAGAAACGCCTGCAGTTCTGTTTTTGACTTGGGTGTGGGGGCTTCTTTGATGGCTTTAATTTTCTTGTTGGTGGGGTGAATGCCGTGTCGGTCTAGGAGGTATCCTAGGAATTCGACCCGCTCTGTGTACAGCTGGCATTTTTCCCTCTTCACTTTAAGCCCAGTTTCTTTGAACCTCGTAAGCACCTCCCTTAGGCAAGTCTCTAGTTCGGCCTGGTTGGTTGCCGATACTAGTACATCATCAAAGTATGGGACCACCCCCTTGATGCCCTGTAAGAGTCTTTCCATGAGGCTCTGGAAAATTCCAGGTGCCACGCTGACTCCAAATTGGAGGCGGTTGCATCTAAAGGCTCCCCGGTGGGTGACTATGGTTTGTGCCTCAGCAGTTTCCTCGTCGACCGGCAGTTGCTGGTATGCTTGGGCCAGGTCGAGTTTTGCGAAAACTTTGCCCCCTCCCAGTGAGTGTAGGAGATGCTGCACTACTGGGACAGGGTAAGCGCTTTGCTGCAAGGCACCATTTAGGGTGGCCTTATAGTCCCCGCAGATTCTCACTGACCCATCCAGCTTAATCGGGGTGACTATGGGGGTCTCCCACCGGGCGTGGTCTATGGCTTGTAATTTGCTCGTCTATCTTCGGTTTGAGTGCGAACGGTACCCGCCTTGGTTTTAGGCATTTTGGGGGAACGTTGGGGTCTAGGCTGAAGGATAAAGGGGGCCCTCGGTACTTGCCTAGGGTGTCGTCGAAAACTTCCTGGAAATCCCGGGCCAGTTGCTGCTACCAGTCGCCTTTGGCGATGTGGTCGATGCCCGTGACTGCGATGCCCAGTGGTGCGAACCATTGAAGTCCCAGTAGGCTAGGTCGGTCTCGATCGACGATGGTTAAGGGAAGTCTTTCGGCGTGTCCCTTGTAGGTCACTTTAAACTGTCCTGTTCTGACTACAGGGATGCGGTTTCCCTGGTAGTCCTTGAGGATTAGTCTTTGGTTTTCTAGTTGCTTTCTCTGGATGGTAGGCACCAAGCATTTAATTTCTTGCCAGGCTACCATTGAGAGGTAGGACACGGAGTCCACCTCCATTTTACAGAGTTCGCCTTCGATGCCTACCTCCATGTAGACCTTTCTGGCGTCTGTGGTTGTGGCATGGCCGATGGTGACTGTCTGATGTGTCTCTTCTCTCCGCCTGGCCTCGCCGCTTCGTTGGGCTCGTCCATTTCGCTCCCAGCGGTTGTCTGTTGGCCGGTCTCTGGTCCTGGGGGGTGTGCTCTCTCGTCTCCGCTCGCTCGGGTCCCATCGCCTGGGGCTGTGGGTCTTCTTGAGGCGGCAAACGTGTGTGATGTGGCCCTTCTTGTCGCAGTGCCGGCAAATGGAGTCCAAAAACCGGCATTCGGATCTGGGGTGGTCGCCTCCGCAACCAGCACATGTGGTCCTCGACTTACGACTCCGCCGGCTGTGCTGGTCGCGGCCTGCCTGGAGACAGTGGATGTCTTTCTCCTCGTCGGACGTGCTCGAGGTGAAGTGGAGTTCGCCCTGGTGGGTGGTGGTTTCAGGTTGGGCCTCGGTCGACCTTGCAGGGTTGTTGTTTGCGGTGCGGTCCCCGGCGTTCGGTCTCCGCATGCGGTCTGCTGACTGTCGGGTTGCTTCGGCGGCCACGGCTTCGGAGATGGCGTCGGCGAGAGCGATGTTGCCCTTAGCCATCAACTGACTTTGGAGAACGGGGTCCCAAAGGCCGAGCACGATTCTGTCCCGAAGGGCCTCGTTCATGTTGGAGAACTCGCATAGTCCTCCCAGGCGCCGCAGCTCTGCAACGAAATCACTGAGACTCTCACCCGACCACTGGTCCCGCCAATAAAATTTGTGCCGTCGAATGAGGATGGGCACGGCTGGAGTGTAGTGGTTCCAGAGAAATGGTTCGAGGTCCTTCCAATCCATCGTGGTAACGTCGGCGGGCTTGGCTAGCGCTTTTGCCATCTTAAACACTGCGGGCCTGCAGTGTGTAAGGAAGATGGCTCGTTTCTTCGGTCCCGTGGCATCCTTCAGATCGTTGCATTCGAGGAACATGTGGAATCTGTCCGTGTAAGATTCCCAGTCCTCGGTAGCGGGGTTGAAGGGTGTTGGTGGTGCGATGCTGGCCATCTCGTCGGTTGGCTGGCTTCCGTCGGACACGTGCTTCAGTTCAGGATGAGGATCCCACCCTCGTCGCCAGTGTTATGTCCACGTGGACAGAAGCCAGGAGTTGGTGACTGTGTTTCAAGCTCTGAGTCTAAAGGAAAACTTCGTGGCTTTTTATTTCCACACCGCAGCGGCCGCAGCCAATGGCATTACTTTGAATCTCCCGCGATTCGAATTGACCAATCGCGGGAGATTCTCAGCGAGCCAATCGGCGCGGCTTGCCTAGCCAATCCGAGCACCCCGCGCTTTGGCCAATCAAAGCCCGGGGATCTCAAGAATCTCAAATGAGGGGACAGAACAATGTAGATAATTATCTACAAGGGTTAAGAATCACAAATGCAGAGAATCATTATTTATAACATTCCTAATTTCCATTTCTTCAATAGAAATGAAATAGAATAGCATTCAATGTTATTCCATAATATAAAGTAGAGCCATCATAAAATGAAGAGAATGTTTCATAAAAGAGACCCAGAGAAGAAACTCTAATATCAAGTCAACCTTTATTTTTGTCAGGATTAGGCTTTGAATACCAATGAGTGGTTATAAAAATATGGAAATGGGCTTGGCAGATGCAACTAAAGACATAAGACAGAAGAGTTTATTTGTCATTACACTCGCAAGCGGGTGCAACGAAATGAGGTGCTCTTCCACAAGTAAAAACTGGACAAACACCACAAAAAGAAAAAAAATTAAATTAAATTAAAAGTAAACACAACTGACCATACAATGATCTCTATGCAATTTAAAAATGTAAAACCCCATTACTCTCAGCCATTCACTTCCACATAAATCTTATGACCCTGCATTCAAACTCAAAACTGCACTTGGATAAAAACTGTTCTTAAATCTGGTCGTCCTTGTTCTTAATACCCTAAATCTCCTTCTCGATGGTAATAGTTCAAAGAGCTGATGTCCCGGATGAGAGGAGTCATTCAATATATTAAGTATCTTCCTCCTACATCTATTCCTATACAGTTCTTCCAAAGAGGGAAGTGAGCAGCCAATGATGTTTTGGGCTGTCTTAATCACCCTCTGAATTGCCTTTTTCTCTGCCACTGTGCAGCTCAAGAACCATACACAGAGAGAGTAGGATAATATACTCTCAATTGAACTCCGATAGAAAGTAGTCAATAGACTCTCAGCCAGTTGTTGTTTCCTAAGAATCCTTAGTAAATGCAACCGTTGTTGTGCCTTCTTAATTAAAGCAGCAGTGTTTGCACTCCAGGTCAGGTTATTTGTAATGATGGTCCCGAGAAACTTACATTCAACCACCTGTTCCACACGAACTCCCTCTATATACAGTGCCTGAATGTCTGCTCTTTTTTTCCTATAGTCCACTATAACCTCCTTGGTCTTCTTGATATTAAATAGAAGATTATTATTTTTGCACCAACGGGATAGCTGTAATACCTCATCCCGATATGCAGACTCATCATCCCCAGAAATAAGTCCTACAAGCGTAGTATCGTCTGCAAATTTCATTATCCTATTGTTGGGATGTTTATTTGTGAAATCAGATGAATAGATGGAGAACAAAAGTGGACTAAGGACACAACCTTGTGGAGTGCCAATGCTAAGTGTCTTGACAGTAGAAATATAGTCATTCAATTTAACTCTTTGTGGACGATTTGTTAAAAAATCCAATATCCATAAACAAATAGAATCTGGAAAGTCTAGATCTTTAAGCTTAGCTATTAATCTGTGTGGCATGATGGTATTAAAGGCAGAACTAAAATCTGCGAACAACATTCTCACATAATTCCCCAGTGTTTCCAAATGGGATAAGGCCATGTGAAGCACAGTAATAATTGTATCCTCGGTTGATCTATTTTTTTTGTAAGCAAACTGAAGCCCATCAAAAAAATCGGGAAGGCAGGAGATAATATAATTTCGAACTAGCTGCTCAAAGCACTTCATTAAGATAGAAGTTAGTGCCACAGGCCTATAGTCACTCGGACCATTTGTGGGCAACTTTTTAGGCAGTGGAACGATGGTGGAAGCCTTGAGACAAACAGGAGCCACACATTGTGTCAAGGATCGATTAAAAATTCCGGTCCATACCCCAGCTAACTGTTCAGCACAATCTTTTACCACCCGACCAGGAATTAAGTTGGGCTCAGCTGACTTTCTGGAATTAACCACCTTCATTGTCTGCCTCACATCCTGCTCATTCACAATGAAGGGGAGGCTCTGCTGAGTAAATGATGGCAAAGGGACAGTTTCGGTTTGATGGATTTCAAATCGAGCAAAAAAGTTGTTCAACTCCTCAACCACCGCCGCACTACCATCCGCAGAGACCTTTTTTGCATTATAGTTCGTTAGTTGTTGAACCCCCTGCCAAACCTGCCTCATGTCATTACTGAGAAAGCAATCTTCAATTCTCCTCTTGTATTCGGCCTTAGCCTGCTTAATGCCTCTCCTCAAGTTCGTTCTTGCAGCACTATAATCCAGATCATTCCCAGACTTAAAAGCCTTGTTTCTTGCATACAACAAGCATCTAACCTTCCCGGTCATCCAAGGTTTTTGATTCGGATAAACCCGGATTCGTTTATCCACCGTGACAGTATCAATACAGTGTGCCATATACCCTAATACCGCAGCCGTGTGATCGTCGAGATCAGGATGATCAAAAACTTCCCAGTTTGTCTGTTCGAAGCAGTCCTTTAGCTGCTCCATTGCTCCCTCTGGCCAGCTTTTCACCGTCTTGACTACCGACCCTGCCTGTTTTCTCAGAGAAATATACTCTGGAGCTAAAAGCAGGGACAAGTGATCCGACTGGCCCAGATGTGGTAATTGTAATACCCTGTATCCATTTGCAATATTCATGTAGACCTTATCCAAGGTGTTCGACCCCCTAGTAGCACACCTTATATGTTGATGGAATTTAGGGAGGACCACACGAAGATCTACATGATTAAAATCTCCTGCAATAATGTATACAGCATCTGGAAATTTGCTTTGCAAGTTGCCGATTTCATCACCCAGGAAGCCCAAAGCCAAATCTATATTTGCATCTGGCGGAATGTAAACAGCAAGAATAATAACAATGCTGAATTCCCGTGGAAGATAGAAAGGTCTGCATCTAACAGACAGATATTCCAGCTCCAAAGAGCAGTGACGTGTTATAACCTCTGAGTTCGTACACCAAGTCTCTTTAACAAACATACACACTCCACCTCCTCTACACTTCCCCACATTTCTGTCTCTGTCCAGCCGATGTAATAAAAAACCGTCCATCTCAATAACAATGTCCGGAATGGTGGGGTTCAACCAGGTTTCACTGATTAACAACACACAACAGCTTTTCATGAACTTACTTGAAGAGACCTGCAACCTTAAATCATCCATCTTATTTGCCACGGATCTAGCATTAGTCAGAAAGAGACTTGGGAGCGGTAGCCGCTTCATTTTTTTTGCAGCCTGTATAAAACACCAGCCCTGCAGCCTCTTTTCTTCCCCCTCTCCCTTCGTCTTCTTTTCCTTCTCACCCTCTCTCTCACCAGAACCACAATCCACGGAGAGCCGGGGAGCCTTGCAACCTCTGATGGTATGTTATATTTCCAAACAAACTTAGCTGTTATCTCTTGTTTGCTTTGTAGTCCAATCTTCACAAGCTCACAATTGCTGTAAAGTATGTTCATCCTGCAGGAGGCATTCACAATACAAGATAATCCATACAAAAACATCCATAAAAAACACCAAGCCGAAGAGCACTGAGCTGCAGCATGTGAATGCGCGGCCATCCTATAGTTAACCCTTTCAATAATTATTTTAAACAAAAGTCGGTATTCAACTGATGGATGAAGGACTGGATAGGGAGAGGAAAATAACCTCGACGTTTTTCAGATATTTTTCTTCCACATCTTACAACAAAGAAAATAAAAAGGGAAGCCACAGAAATCAAAATAATTCAGGAAATAAAACAGGTCCTGCAATATGAGGAAAATATGAGGAAAAGAAAGAAAGGGATAGAACTGCAAATAGAGGGAATACAGCTCTATCACACTGAATGACTTTCGAATGTGACTGTTTATGAGGAGCCACGTTGAAAGGCAATGTTAAAGGAGATATTATTGTTGCAGTGGTGGCCACATTAATGAGATGGTCTCCTGGCCTATAATAACTCCATGGCTTTGTTCTATCTTCCTCCTCCAAACTTAGCGGTCACTTCCTTCTAAGCTTCCCCCAGACTGGCTGGAACACCAGCAGCATCCAGAGCAGAAGCAGGAGGTCCATAATCCATGTCCCCTAATCCTGGGACATCAAAGTAGCACCAGAAGCAAAACCAGGAGATTCATAAGCCTGAATCTATCCCCTTCCTTGTTCTAAACAAAAGCAACAAAAAGAGTTAGAGGAATTCAAAGCACTCTCACAAGACGGAATGCCAGTGGCTTTCCCGATTGAAAAAGAAACATACCCAGCTTCACCTGGAAAGGAGAGAGGTGCATTTAGGTGCCCAGCCCCTTCCTCTATTAAAATTGTACCACACATGGTGTAACCCAAGGCATTTATCCTCTTCTGATCCAAGATCTCTTCATATGTTTCTACAGTGTGAAATTTACATCAAAGGCATTCACTGGAGGAGTAGCAGAAGCGGTCTCAAAGGCTGGAATGATGATACACTATAATTTTCAATAAGTTCTCCAGGGATCTAAACTTCTATGGAGCCCTATGTGCAGAAGGGTAACTGGGAAGAAAGCAAAGATAGTGACAAATCACAGATATACTTATTGGGACACTGTTCTGTTGTAGTTGTGCTCCTTCCTGTCAGGTCTTGTCCAGATAGTAGTGCTTGATGAAGATAATTCAATACCCAAGAAACTGAACTTCTGCTGTCCTTCAATGTGATATCTTGTTTCCAGAGACTGCTGGTGAAGGTCAACTAGAACTATGGAGTTCGATGCCAGTCTAGATTGGTGACACTTAACTCTAGTGCTGACATTCTTCTAACACCAAACAGTACAAGTAGTTCTCGACTTACAACAGTTCACTGTTCAAAGTTATAACATCACTGAACAAATTGACTTATGACCATTTTTCACACTTCTTATCATTGCAGCACCCCTATGATCATGTGGTTTCCATTTGGATGCATGTGTGGGAAGTATACCCCAAAAGGAAACCACACAGAACCAGAAACCTCAGAAAAGAGTACCAGGAAACTCAATCCAGCCCTTACCCTTTTAACAAAACCAAGTTTCCCCAGCTGAAATAAGAAACTCAGAGCAGCCCTGCTAACAGAGTTGACAATAGAAACACTTAAGTAGGGCCATTAAGATAAGGAGAATCAGGCTAAAAATAAACTCTCCATGGTTATCCAAAAATTCCCTTTTTCCTGCCCCCTGACAAGATTAACCTCCAGGATTGGAAAGACAAAGGTCCTGGGCAGTGGTGGGATTCCAATAATTTAACAATCGGTTCTGTGCCCTAATGATTTCTTCCAACAACCAATTCACCAAACTGCTCAGAAAGTTAACAACCAGTTCTCCCAAAGTGGTGGGAACTGGCTGAATCCCACCAGTGTTCCTGGGACAGGATTAACCCACTAAGGCAGGAAGACAGGATCCGGGGCAATGACTTTAACTACAGGCACACAAATAAATCCATCAAGCTGCTGGAGCTTCAAAGGGGAATTAAGCATAAAAGGCTCAGACTCACACTTCTAATCTGATTTCAAGCCAGGAATGCTCGAGCTGTGTCACTACTTTTCAGGCCCTTAACACCCTTATTCTACATTTTTGGATTAAAGCACTTCATTTTTCTTTTTGTAAGTATCAAATTTTAATGGCTAGCTGGATAAAGTCGCTAAATTTGAAAATAAATCTTATGAGTTCAGGAGGACATATTTTTGTGAATAGGTTCTCTTGGTAAACTTCCATTTTAAGCAGATAAAAGAAAGTCTTCCGGAAAAGGATAGAGTCATATCCTTGTTGAAGTGTCCACAAGAAGAATTTATCGATATATGACTTATCCTGACCTCCAACTGGGAGTTTACACCGAATCCCTACCTCACATCACATCTGTGTGATCCTAAATCACCTAATTTTGTAAGAATTCTTTTCTAGAAATCTCATGGGGCTGTATTTTAGCTTCTGTCTTTTTATCCATTATATGAACATGTTGTGGCCCCGATTCCCGAGCTTATGCTGTCAGAGGAAGAGGACCTGGAAGATGAGGTGGAGGAACTGGGAATGCCTTCCTGTCCAGGACCTTCCTCCCTGGTAATGCCCCAGGTTTCATCAGACAACCGAGAGGAACAGCCTGGAAGGCAAGCCAGAGCAGCCCCTGACAGGGAATAAAGAAGAAGAGTGTTGGCTTGACCCAAAGCAGCGTCGTAGGGAGAAACGTGAGCAGCAATGTAGGAGGCATGGGAGGGTCAGAGAGTGAGCTGAGTCATTGAGCCACACCCCACATGGGATAAAAGTGGGTGTGTTTTCTCCTTAAACTTTGTATGGGACAAAGTTTAAACTTACTTCAGATTTTCTTCATGAATGATTATTTTGTGAACTGCCTTGTGATTTTCTGTGAGTAAAACTTTATTTGTTATCAGTTCGGACTTGGCATGCAGGATGTGTTGGAATGCCAAGAATATTATCAGTTCCAAAGAATTAACTCTGTGAAGTCCGAGCCAGCTTGCCTGCCTGTATTTGTGTGAGTGTGTACTCTTTCATATTTTGGAAAAGAAGAAAGGCGAGACAGAACATGAACAGTTGGATTATCCTCCTTCTTGAGGCCAACACTGCAAAGAACACCAACTACAGATAACCATGATGCAACTAAAATAATGACATGTTTAGAGAGCCTCCACCAAATATCTTTCTCTTTTTTTACATTTTTATTCTATTCAGAAGATTAAAACACAAAATACAAAAGAAAAAGAAATTAAAGACAGAAAAAACAAAACTAGACAAAACATTAAAGGTATGAATTAAAATACAAAGGACATCCCTCTGGTTGAACCCTGACATATCTATGGCAACAGGAATAGCTTCTCTCACCCCTTGCAAGGCAGGTTCAAAACCTATAAGTATCACCATTCCAGAAAACCTCAACTCCAGTCAATAACTCTGAGACAGACATCTTCTCAACGGTTCCTTTTATTAGAGTCGTAAACTGGCATATCTGGGAAATCCCAAATCTGAAAGTTCTGGGTTTCCCTTCAATAACTAAAAACATTACAAATCCATCTCCTGCACCCTTCATTGCATCACATGCCCCAATCACCATCTGTCCCAACTTGAGATGTCCCCTCAACAATTCCTCAGCCAGGTGCAGAAATGACATGGCCTTGATTTAAAAGAAGAATGCTATTATGTCTAACCATATACCCTCCAAGAAATTCCCCCTCCCATTTTCCCAGGCTCAAGAATGTGGCAGTGTGGAAGCGTCCAGTACTAATATGGCTTCCAAAGCTGACAATAAGCTTGTACATCTATTTACAATCTAACTGACCTTTCACACATTACATATATGAAAGAAAAACTAGTTAACAGGTTAAAGAACAGCAAAGTTAATGATCTTAATAATGAAACCTTTCCTTAGATTTTAATTGGGAACTTTCCTAACAATTGCCTCTCATTTTCAACGTTCATGCATCTCTGCTGTAAATATCTCTGCTATGTTTCTGCCATATTTGCCAGGACTCTCGATGCCCAAATGCCATAGGTTTTTAGGTTTGGCCTGTTGGAATATTGTTGAGACTTGAATTTCCTCTGTCAAATGTTTATATTTCTTCTGGTTGTAAGCTGCTCCTTTGTATTCAGATCTGGCCTCAGAAGGATAATGCAGCACTTGGGGATAAAGATACAGCCCAGCATCCCAGCATTGGAGGCCAAGATGGAGAAGACCTGAACAGCCACCATATATTTCCCTTTGGTGCTCAGATAGGTGGGCACAAAAGTCACCCAGACACTGCAGAAGACCAGCATGCTGAAGGTGATCAGCTTGGCTTCATTGAAGGCCCCAGGCAGGTTCCTTGCAAGGAAAGCTACCATGAAGCAGATGGCAGCCAGGAAGCCCATGTATCTGAGGGTGATGTAGAACATGACCACAGACCCTTCGTTGCATTGCAGGATAATCTCTCCAGGCTGGGAGTGGAAGTCAGAGTCAGGGAATGGTGGAGAAACTCCCTGCCAGATGGAGCAGATGATAATTTGGACTGCAGAACAAAAAAGGATGATGGTATTTGCCAAACTCTTCCCCAACCATCTCCTCACTCGATTGCCTGGTTTTGTGGCCATGAAAGCCAGCACCACTGTGATGCTTTTGGCCAAGAGAGCAGAAATGGCAACTGAGAAGATGATGCTGAACACAGTTTGTCGCAGAAGGCAAGTAGTTTTCCTTGGTTGACCAATAAAGAGAAAAGGGGACAAGAGACAAAATAGGTGGGAGACGAGGAGAATGTAAGAGAGGTCCCGATTGTTGGCTTTGACAATGGGAGTTTCTCGATATTTAATGAATATGATTAAAAGAAGAGCTGTGGTTAGGAACAGAAATAGGGCAAAAGAGACCAGGATGAATCCCAGATGTTTTTCATAAGACAAGAAGGCTTTTCTTTTGGAGATACAATGGACTCGGTTCTCATTTGGATATTTATCATCTGGACATTTCGTGCATTTTTCCATATCTGATTAAACAAAACAAAAAGTCTCTATAAGATTTTTGACTTTTTCACCTTTCAAGAAATACTTCTTGGCAAAACAGCTGGTAAATGGACCAATGTTCCAAGATTTCAATTCTTCAGTGGACCAATGTTCCAAGATTTCTTAACAATTCCACAGAAAAATATTAAGATATTCTTAAAAATCACACAGCTAAGATCTATGAAATAAGGGGTGAAAATTTCCCCATGTAATGTGCAAAACCTTCATAGCAACCTAGATTATTAAAGTAATTAATAAGTCAGATAATCTTTCTAGGCAAACATCCTGAATATTGCCACTTGATGCTTTTTAATATACTAAACTCAGAGGATGTGTCTCTCATAAAATCTAGTTGGCTGGCAGAGAAAGATTGGAGATAAGCTACCAGATCTTCAGCCCACAAAAATCCTTAATTGGAGAACATGATTGATGACACCCACTCTGTGAACATTCTTAATTGATTTATGACACATCCAGGGGGATGGGGGAGACAGGGTAACACGGTAGGGTAACAGACTACTGGTAAATTACAGATGCCAGAGTTGGTTTCATACAGGTTAATGTTGGACATGTTGCTCCTAATAAATCTTTTGGTTTCTTTTTAATCTGGGCTCAAGGCTCATGATTCATATAGGGCAATCACCGGAATCCTGACACTAGTCCTGCTAATAATCTGGAATGGCTACTTGGCTACTTGTATTAATATGGGGGTATTGAGGTGAACCCATATGTGTCCACTCCACTTCACTATGGACCAGTGATACCTTCCTAGTAATCCTTAAGAAAAGACTCATGTAGAATGCATTGCAAAAATATTGCCAAGAGATCAACTTGAGACAGTTCCTCAAATTTCAAAGTCCTCTAATGTTCTTAGGAAAGTAAATATAAAAGGGTCCATAAAAAAGTGAAAAACAGAAATGTTTTCTCTGGCCGAGTTAAAGCTTGCCTATTCTGCCACAATTTCCTATTTCTTCACAGCCCTGCTCTCAAGATCTTTTTGATAATTTCCCCATAGTTAAAAAATTGGGCATTTTGATAACAAAAAGGAGAACAGTTGAACTTCAATGGATCTTTTAACATGCACTGTCATCAAAGTGCTTTGGATTAGTGCATTTCCACAAGGTTTCCAGTGTCACCCACCTTCCTGAGTAGAGATGGTTCCTTCTGGACAAGGAACACAATCATAGCAGCAAACTGGCTCTCCTTCTCGAGCCCTCCTGACAAATCTGGAACGCAATTTTGCACACATTTGGACTGAGGCAGAGACTAAGCCGAAAAACATGGAACACCAAAGAAAATATGTTGGGACTCACTATTCACAGAAAATTGAGGTAGACAAGTCAAATAGTCTTTGGGCTTCAGTGCAAAATACCACCCAACTGAATTGGCCCATATCACTTGCTGAAATTTTATAACTAAACTTATTTTAAAAGATTTATTAAATATTGTTGCATTATATTTACTAAAATAGAAAAAAAATTGTGATGAAAGAAGGAACTTCTCACCAGTTAGGTTCTAGAATAGTTTCTTTTAGACTATGTCATACATTGCCAAGCTGCTCCACTTTGAAAGAAGTCAAAAACCACCTCCCAGTTATCACAGTTAATATATAATTATCCCAGTTTAGATTACAAAGGAAAAATTCAATGCAAATTAATATTATCAATATTAAAAGTGACTTTCTTTGTGTATTCATCCATTTATTTGCTAAATTTATATGGCTGCTATGCTGATAAAAATTACTACCAAGTTACTAGTATTGTAATGAGTTGACATGCAGGTCAGGCAAAATGTAAGTACCGAACCGGTCATAACACTGGTTGAATCCTACCCCTGAGTATAAGTGCTATTGCTATTACTATTGCTAAAAGTCTATAGACATTCTTAGTCATACAGAAAGTCATCCAAAATAAAAAAAATACAGATAAACCTCCAAGTTCTTCAATAACCCTCTAAAAGGATGCAGATTTACCAGTTGTCGGCAAGGAATATAAATCCTTCCATTTCCCACTGTGTTCCATCAGAGCTGAAGGAGCTTCTTGGATGAGAAGCAAAACATCTTCAACAGAAAAAACCAAGAAAGCCCAGTTGCCTCCTGAAAAAACACCTTTGGGACAACCGTGACCTGGATGGACTGAGACTCTCTACAGATCTGAAGGATCTGAAGGATTGGTCAATGTTACTGAAGCCTCCCAAGCCATTTTTAAAAATCTGTAAGGATTGTACCTTCCACATTCAACTCTTAGTGAAGTTCATCCTCTTTGGTGACTCAACTTATCCCACTTAAAGTGGGCCATAAAGGCTTTGGCAAATAAAGAATAGTCTCCAATATTTTCCCCACCTTGTTGAGCAACTTTAACCGTGAAAGGGCATCTTCCCTGATAGTAAGTCTCTGTCTTTCAAAACTCCCTAGTTGCTCATGGATGGGTTCCTCATTGGGTAGAAAACCCCAGCTCATTATGTCCAGATCTGCTTTGACCTCTCCAGTTTGGTCCAAGAACATTTTATAGCCAGAAAGATTGCAAAACTCATTCTTCTCCAGAAAGGGATGGAACTAAAATAATACAGGAATTTAAAATAAGAAAACTTTGTTTTTTGTCCTATGTGGTGCTTTCATATTTGAAAATTCCTTCTACAGTTGTCTAACTTGCAAATATGCTTCAATGGGAGAATTACCATACATACTCGAGTATAAGTCGACCCGAATATAAGCCGAGGCACCTAATTTAACCACAAAAACTGGGAAAACTTATTGACTCGAGAATAAGCTGAGGGTGGGAAATGCAGCAGCTACTGGTAAATTTCAAAAATAAAAATAGATACCAATAAAAACTTTCACTAGGACAGTTGAGAATAAGTTTGATGTTCACAATTTCCTCTTTGAAAGAGACCAGTAAATAGGGAACAAGAAGATGAAGAAAAAGAAGTGTGTTTTTTCACACTTTTCACACTGCAGTGAACAAAAATGGCATCATAGGAACAGGCTTATTCTCAGTCCAAAGGTTTGTTTCTGATTTCTTCCCTGATTTAAGGGAAATTTGGGAAACGATCTCACTATCATGAAAGGTTTAATTGATTCACTAACCCAAAAGATGATGATGATGACAGTGGGAGGCAGGAGTCACTCTCTCCCTTGCAAGAAAAAAGCAAGAGCCGTTCTTATGATCTCTCCCTCTGTCTCTCTCTCCCCGTAATACAGTCAAGCCCTTTCCAGCACGCGCGATCCGCCTTCGCCACTTTGCACCTTGCAAATGCAAAATCCTGGGGTTTTTGCATTTGCAAGGTGCAAAGCGGCGGGGGCGGATCCCACGTGCTGGAAAGGGCTTGACTGTATTACGGGGAGAGAGAGAGAGAGGGAGAGATCATAAGAACGGCTCTTGCTTTTTTCTTGCAACGGAGAGAGTGACTCCTGCCTCCCACTGTCATCAACATCTTCTTCTTTTGGGTTAGTGAATCAATTAATTTGGGAAATGATCTCACGATCAGAAAACAACGCAAGCCGCCACCACCACCTCCTCCCCCTCCTCCCGAGTGGACTGAAAGCAGCTGGAGCTGAGGAAACGAAGCTGAGTGGAGCCGAAGCAACGTCAGCTCGCGTTGTTTTCTCAGCCTAGAGAAAGGGGAAGGGGGCTCATCTGGACCAAGGGTGAGTCTCCCCCTTAGTTTCCCCTGAAGGATCTTCTGTTGCTTTTGCCTTCTCCCTACATCTTCCCTCTGTTAAAATCCCCACACACACACACTTATTTTCGGTCGGATAGATTTCGTGTCTGAGCATTCTCACATGGCGGTGCGTCTTCCCCCCCAAAAAAAACAGTTAAAAAAAGAAAAAGCAATATATCCTCAAGCAAGAACTTTTCTGCTTCTGATTACCCCCATGCTTAAAAGTTGCAAAGGAAACACGGAAGCAGGGAAGCGGCTGCCCAGCTTCGGAGCTCCACACCATTTTTTTTCAGAGGGGAATCTGACTCGAGTATAAGCCGAGGGGTTTTTTTTCAGCACAAAAAATATGCTAAAAAACTCAGCTTATACTCGAGTATATACGGTAAGATGTATCACTATATTCAAAAGATGGAGTAGATTAACAAAATAAATAATTGTTAGGGATAACATTGGTTACCTAACTTAGTTTGGGTAAAATAATATATATAAACTATGTTAGTGAGTTTAAGTGTGTGTATCACTTCAACTGCAAAACATGTATTTTGGGTGCGGTTGTAAAATCACCATAAGATGGAGCAAGAGAGCTCACTGTTTGCTGGCTTATATTCATAGCTGGCAAGATTGGATTGATGGTAATTACTGTGTGTTTCCCTGCTGTTGCTGAGAGAAGAAAAGGGGTTTGATTTTCTTCATATCTCTGACTGCAAAAGAGATATATTGCTGGACTGATTATTTGTAAGTTTACTGACCTCTATTTTCAACAGTGGACTTTGCAACTGATTAACCCCTGGATGGACTGAACTAGTGTATAACATATGGACTGTTTTGACTATGCTATAACTCTTGCTGGAATAAAAAACTATTTAACTGGCACAGTGTATCTGTCTTACTGAGTGTAAACTACAACAACATTTATCTCACATCATTTGCCTACCTGCTAGACTGCCGTTGCACGTTCTGCTCGGGTGTGTATCCCTAATGGTTAAAATTGTTCAATTAGAGCAGGTTACAACAAACAAACAAACAAAGAGGTTATTCATAAACTACTTGAAAAGGACAAGGTGATTGCTAAAAAGCATGGACTTGTCATTAAGTAATTGGTCAAGCTAATCTTCTCCCAGGTACACCAGATGAGCTAATTCTACTTTATCACATTAACTGGATCTCAGAAGTCTGAAAGTGCTCATCACCCAACAACTCATTTTTAAGTCTGAAAACTTAAGGGAGGATCCTTTCCAAGTTTCTTTCTCTACCCTTTATGCATCTATGGTCTCTCCGCCTCTTATCTAGTCATTGCTGGGCAGCATCCCTTCCTTCATCACCAATGTCATTCCCACATATTATTAAACTTCCTTAATAGATTGTGGGAATGCTTCTGATTTCATATGATTGTAGTCAATAATTAAAAAATCCCTCCTGATCTACTTAATACGAGTTTCGTTAGTTGAGAACTGGATGGTGTGATGATTCAGAGGATAAAATCTATTTGTAAAATTGTATTCAACATTTTTTCAATGTTCTACATAAAATGTTGTAGTCATGAGCTACATACAGACAAAGATGACAAATCGTGATTTTTTAAACAAATGATTTACACCAACTCATAAGCAAAGCTATTTTGAAGCCTATTCAAAAATATTAATTTCAAATATCAATCTCTTTACATGGAGAAATGCATGAATGAAATCTAGTAGAAAAATATCTGCATTGTAGAAGCTAGTGCTTAAGAAATTATGGTATCCCATATAAATACAAATGGATGGAAAATACTAAGTAGATGTTGTAATTTTTCTGAAAGTATTATATACGGATCCTCCTCACTGATAATAATATACTATGGTAGTTGTGGTAGAGCAATTCATGGTCCCTTTAATTATTGTCTTAAGGTAAAGTTTGGGAGCCATCAGTCCTAGTCCTTTAACTAGGATTCCTGCTGAGTGGAGGGTGTAGATTAGATGATTTCTGGAGTGCCTTGAAATCTTTGAAAGTAAAATTTTATGATGGTGATCACAAGCCTGCACATACAAGAATATATTAAAATCCATGCTTCTTTTTTTTAAAATCATGTTTACTATCTATCTATCTCTCTCTCTCTCTCTCTCTCTCTCTCTCTCTCTCTCTCTCTCTCTCTCTCTATCTATCTATCTATCTAGCTATCTAGCTAGCTATCTAGCTAGCTATCTAGCTATCATCGATCTGTTTAACTATTTATCTATTCAGCCATCTAGCTATTTATCTAGCTATCATTTATATATCGTAATATGGAACATTATGCCCACAGCAGTTTGATTTGCCTAACTTGGAACTAACTAGGAAGCTGAGAAGGTTCTTCTTCCTCTCATATTTATTGCTTCTTCAAAGGAACTAGCTTTGATGCATCCTTGTCTGGACCCGATACCTGCCATGGCTGCAGCCTTGAAACCACCAACCTCTCCTTACTTGCCTTCCTTATCCACTTTATCTGGATGTATACGTAGAGCTCAATGCACGGGCCAGAGTTTTAATGATACTGTAAGCATGGTGATCATTGGGTATCAGGATGCTGTTTCTTTTTATTTGGGTCTCCAGTGGTGCTTTCTGGGTACATTTTCTTCGACCCTTGATAGAAAAGAACAGCCTTGAAAAAGAACAGTGAAAAGACTGGTCTTGGAACTGAGGTGATACAAAGAAAATGGGTTCAAAGGCATCATCCTTAAATCCTTCTTTTTCTTTGACATCAAAGTTCCAAATACTATGGACATATTTGAAAAGACTGTTCCTTTCAAATACCCATTTCACAAGGGGTGAGATGATCCAGACTTTCTCTTCAATGGGTCCTGGCAAATTTTCAAGTGTCAAATGGAAAGAAAAGAATCTCTCCACAAGGGAATCATATTCTTTGAAGTGAACAAAGACATTGACTTGTCTCCACTTAGAGAGGGCATCCCTGAGGGGTGCTGTATTTATAGTCATTGACAATCGTTGTGATACAACAACACAAATTCCATTCCTGGCAAGCAGAGGAATAAAAATCCTTGTGAAATTCTCTCCGTTTTCTGTGTCTGAAACAAAGAGACCAATCAAGATCCATCTGAAATGGAGGAGAAGTTGGATAATTCCTGGGTACTGGATCCCTTCTTTGGGTGGAAAAAAGGGAATTGATTTTTATCAGTAAGATCTGCTGAACCAGTTGCATAACTCATCTGAAAAACCAAAAAGAATGCTGTATTATATTTTACTTATTTTCTTTCTTTCTTTTTATTTTTTTATTTATTTTGATTTGTCAATGGCTTACAAGATAAGAGGAATGAGTATATACATAGTTATGAATACTTGAACAGGGTACATATAAGAAAAATGAAAGAAACAATAGGACAGGGACTGTAGGCACGTTGGTGCGCTTATGCATGGCCCATACAGACCTCTTAGGAAAGGGCTGAGGTCAATAGACAGTTTAAGGTTAAAATTTTTGGAGTTTGGGGAAGAAACCACAGAGTTAGGTAGAATATTCCAGACATTGACCACTTTGTTGCTGAAGTCGTATTTCCTGCAATCAAGTTTGGTGGGGTTAACCTTGAGTTGGTATCTTTTGTGTGCTCTTGTGTTGTTATGGTTGAAGCTGAGGTATTCATTGACAGTTAAGTCATTGCAATGTATGATTTTATATACCATACTGAGATCAGACCGAAGGTGGCATAATTCAAGGTTGTCTAGGTCTAGAATTTCAAGTCTGGTGGCATAAGGTATTCTACAACAAGTAGAGGAGTGGGGAACTCTTCTTGTGAAATATTTCTGGACCTTCTCAACTGTGCTAATATCAGATACATAATGTGGGTTCCAGACTGATGAGCTGTATTGGAGTATTGGTCTAGCAAATGTTTTGTATGCTCTAGTTAGTAGTGTAATATTACCAAAGAAAAAGCTATGTAGAATTAGGTTAATAACTCTTAATGCCTTTTTGGCTATGTAATTACAGTGGGCTCTAGCACTTAGATCATTAGAGACAAGTCCTTTACAGAGCTTGGATCATCAACAGGGTCTTGACTATTCAGCTTGTATTTTATTTTCTGAATTTTTTGCCAATATGTAAGACAGAGCATTTATTTGTTGAGATTTGAAGTTGCCATTTCTTTGACCATTCTGATACATAGTCAAGATCTTTTTGAAGGGTAGCGCTATTGCCTGTGGTATTGAACAGTTTTACATCATCAGCGAAGAGAATGCAGTTGCTCTTAATATGATCACAGAGGTCATCTATGTAGAGTATGAAGAGAGTTGGTCCTAGAACACTGCCTTGGGGGACACCACTGTTGACAGGTACAGAAATTTGATAGGACACTCCCAATTTTGACCATTTGTTGTCTGTTCGACAGGAATGCTTCTATCCATTTATTCAGTTGTCCAAAAGATACTGTAAGATTTTAGTTTTGTCGTGTACCACTGAATCAAAGGCTTTACCGAAGTCCATGTAGATTGCTTCTATTGTTTTGCCCTGATTGAGATGTGTAGTCCATATGTTTTTGCAGTGTAAGAATTGCAGATTACAGAATAGTTTTGTTTTTTCTGAAACCAAATTGTTTATTAGAGAGTAGGTTGTTTGTCTCTAAATGGAGGATAATGGCTTAGTTAATAATTGATTTCATGACTTTACAGGTGACACAGCATAAGGAGATTGGTTTGTAATTTTCAACTAGGCTGGGGTCTCCCTTTTTGAAGATGGGGATGACCATGGCTTGTGACCATAGGTTAGGCAAGGAGCTGGTCCTGAAATATTTTTCAAAGATTATGCTTAGAAGTTCTGCAATGGCAGTAGATAGCTTTTTTAAGTAGACACATATTCCATCCAGTCCAATAGATAGAGATGGTTTTAGATTGTGTAGTGCTTTTTCAACATTGTCTTCTGTAAAATCCATATGTATTAGATCATTATAGTTTTCTGTGGTTCGGCTAGGAAATACTGGGCATGATCCATTGCTGTTTACAAGTACTGAGCCAAAGAATGTGTTAAATATGTTGGCTTTATTGGTGTTGTTAAGTCCTGGGCATGGGCGCAAGAAACGGAGACGAGACATCGAACGGTGACTTCAACTCTTTATTAACAAGAAAGAACAGAGCAAAATACTTGGGCAGCAGCAGCTCTTTTATAGAGCTGGCCGCTGTCAAAACAACCAATGAATTGAGTTTACCACTTTCACAAGTGTCCAATCGGGGGGGGGGGTATTAACAGCCAATCAGACTGGCCCAAAATGACCAATCATGACTCGCTATCTACGGGCCAATGAGGAGTGCAGGATTACAAGCCTGCTGTAAAGTTGTTGAGGGTTGTATCGCTGAGTTGGCTTAGTCCATAACACCCCTCCCTCCTCGGTTCCGTCTGAGGGGTGGGGTGACGTATTCTCGTAAATAGGCAGGTCGCTTCACCTGTCTGTTTGACCTGCACTGTTCCACCGGTTTCTGTCCTGGTTCTGGTTCCGGTGGGCTGCTAGCTGGGTTGGATTGAGAAGATTGTGGCCCACGAATATTGTAAATGGATACAGGGTATTACAATTACCACATCTGGGCCAGTCGGATCACTTGTCCCTGCTTTTAGCTCCGGAGTATATTCCTCTGAGAAAACAGGCAGGGTCGGTAGTCAAGACGGTGAAAAGCTGGCCAGAGGGAGCAATGGAGCAGCTAAAGGACTGCTTCGAACAGACAAACTGGGAAGTTTTTGATCATCCTGATCTCGACGATCACATAGCTGCGGTATTAGGGAATATGGCACACTGTATTGATACTGTCACGGTGGATAAACGAATCCGGGTTTATCCGAATCAAAAACCTTGGATGACTGGGAAGGTTAGATACTTGTTGTATGCAAGAAAAAAGGCTTTTAAGTCTGGGAATGATCTGGATTATAGTGCTGCAAGAATGAACTTGAGGAGAGGCATTAAGCAGGCTAAGGCCGAATACAAGAGGAGAATTGAAGATTGCTTTCTCAGTAATGACATGAGGCAGGTTTGGCAGGGGGTTCAACAACTAACGAACTAGAACGCAAAAAAGGTCTCTGCGGATGGTAGTGCAGTGGTGGTTGAGGAGTTGAACAACTTTTTTGCTCGATTTGAAATCCATCAAACCGATACTGTCCCTTTGCCATCATTTACTCAGCAGAGCCTCCCCTTCATTGTGAATGAGTAGGATGTGAGGCAGACAATGAAGGTGGTTAATTCCAGAAAGTCAGCTGGGCCCAACTTAATTCCTGGTCGGGTGGTAAAAGATTGTGCTGAACAGTTAGCTGGGGTATGGACCGGAATTTTTAATCGATCCTTGACACAATGTGTGGTTCCTGTTTGTCTCAAGGCTTCCACCATCGTTCCACTGCCTAAAAAGTTGCCCACAAATGGTCCGAGTGACTATAGGCCTGTGGCACTAACTTCTATCTTAATGAAGTGCTTTGAGCAGCTAGTTCGAAATTATATTATCTCTTGCCTTCCCGATTCCTTTGATGGGCTTCAGTTTGCTTACAAAGAAAATAGATCAACCGAGGATGCAATTATCACTGTGCTTCACATGGCCTTATCCCATTTGGAAACACCAGGGAATTATGTAAGAATGTTGTTTGCAGATTTTAGTTCTGCCTTTAATACCATCATGCCACACAGATTAATAGCTAAGCTTAAATATCTAGATTTTCCAGATTCTATTTGTTTATGGATATTGGATTTTTTAACAAATCGTCCACAAAGAGTTAAATTGAATGACTATATTTCTACTGTCAAGACACTTAGCATTGGCACTCCACAAGGTTGTGTCCTAAGTCCACTTTTGTTCTCCATCTATTCATCTGATTGCACAAATAAACATCCCAACAATAGGATAATGAAATTTGCAGACAATACTACGCTTGTAGGATTTATTTCTGGGGATGATGAGTCTGCATATCGGGATGAGGAATTACAGCTATCCCGTTGGTGCAAAAATAATAATCTTCTATTTAATATTAAGAAGACCAAGGAGGTTATAGTGGACTATAGGAAAAAGAAAAAAGAGCAGACATTCAGCCACTGTATATAGAGGGAGTTCGTGTGGAACAGGTGGTTGAATGTAAGTTTCTCGGGACCATCATTACAAATAACCTGACCTGGAGTGCAAACACCACTGCTTTAATTAAGAAGGCACAACAACGGTTGTATTTACTAAGGATTCTTAGGAAACAACTGGCTGAGAGTCTATTGACTACTTTCTATCGGAGTTCAATTGAGAGTATATTATCCTACTCTCTCTGTGTATGGTTCTTGAGCTGCACAGTGGCAGAGAAAAAGGCAATTCAGAGGGTGATTAAGACAGCCCAAAACATCATTGGCTGCTCACTTCCCTCTTTGGAAGAACTGTATAGGAATAGATGTAGGAGGAAGATACTTAATATATTGAATGACTCCTCTCATCCGGGACATCAGCTCTTTGAACTATTACCATCGAGAAGGAGATTTAGGGTATTAAGAACAAGGACGACCAGATTTAAGAACAGTTTTTATCCAAGTGCAGTTTTGAGTTTGAATGCAGAGTCATAAGATTTATGTGGAAGTGAATGGCTGAGAGTAATGGGGTTTTACATTTTTAAATTGCATAGAGATCATTGTATGGTCGGTTGTATTTAGTTTTAATTTAATTTAATTTTTTTTTCTTTTTGTGGTGTTTGTCCAGTTTTACTTGTGGAAGAGCACCTCATTTTGTTGCATGCGCTTACGAGTGTAATGACAAATAAACTCTTATGTCTTATGTCTTATATTTGAAGTAATTGAAATGAAACAAAAAGATGTTTCGATTGAGATTAATGAAAGAGGCTACAATTAATGTGTTTGTTTCTCTCCTTACTGAAAATTTGGAATGGAAAAGGTAATAACAGAATTAAGTATGCATATATGAATGTATAATTGCTGTCATATTTGTATGTAAAGGTGATGACCCGGAAATACGTTGTCCAATAAAAAGAGACTTTTGTTTTTAATATGAAAAACTGAATAATTTTTTTTTAAAAAAAGATGTTGGCTTTAATGGTGTCGTCATTGCAGTCTTTAACATTTTACATTTAAATCATATTTGTTACAACTCTCTTTAAACTTAATTTAATTTCTGTAGGAATTCTTTTCTGAAAATCATGAGGCTGTACTTTAGCTCCTTTGTTTTTTAACTTCTAAATAATCACTTAGTTAACCATCAGGATAATCCAGATTATCCTCATCCTAATTTGTCTGGAGGTGTTTCTTTCCTCTCCTTATGTTGATAACATAGAGATTGTGAATCAAATTTTATAAGGAACTCCAACTGCAGATAAACTATCATATACCTAAAATAAGGGTATTTTTACAGTGCCCCCTCCTGTAATTATTCAATTATTTCTGGCATATCAACAAAATTCCCATTGAAAAAGTGTCATATTTAAAATATCTTGGTAGAGCATTTCAGGCCACATCCAAGGGCACAGGAGAGATATGATACCTCAGCTGTTCAAAAGAGCCATCTTGCAAATCTAGAGTACAAGGAGAAAAGACTACTGGCCAATTGCCATTTAATTATTTCAAGCAAAATCATTGGCCCACTAAGGTATGGAGAACAGCTTGGACAATTTTCTAGGACTGGCCTGTTAGAAACTCACATTTCTACATTTCTAGTAAGCTGCCCCTTTGTATTCAGATCTGGCCTCAGAATGATAATGTAGCACTTGGGGATGAAGATGCAGACCAGCAGACCAGCATTGGAGGCCAGGATGGAGAAGACCTGCACAGCCACCATGTATTTCCCTTTGGTGCTCAGGTAGGTGGGCAAGAAGGAAACCCAGACACTGCAGAAGACCAGCATGCTAAAGGTGATAAGCTTGGCTTCGTTAAAGGCCCCAGGGAGATTCCTGGCCAGAAAAGCCACTGAGAAGCAGATGCAGCCAGGAAGCTCAGGTAACCAAGGGTGATGTAGAACATGAGAACAGAACCTTCGTTACATTGCAGGATGATCTCTCCAGGCTGGGAGGAGAAATCAGTGTCAGGGAATGGTGGAGAAACTCCCTGCCAGATGGAGCAGATGATAATTTGGACAGCAGAAAATGAAAGAATGATGGAGTTGGTCAAGCTCTTCCCCAACCATCTTTTCATATGATTTCCTGGCTTTATGGCTAGGAAAGCTAGTACCGCTGTGATTGTTTTGGCCAAGAGAGAAGAAATGGCAACTGAGAAGATGATGCTGAAAAACGTTTGTCGGAGAAGGCATGTGGCTTTCCTTGGTTGGCCAATGAAGAGAAAAGGAGACAAGAAGCAAAGCAGGAGGGAGACAAGGAGAATGTAGGAGAGGTCCCAGTTGTTGGCTTTGACAATGGGGGTTTCTCTGTATTTAATGAATATGATGAAAATGAGGCTTGTCATTAGGAAGATGTTCTTCATAAAATAGGAAGGTTAGAATTTTGGGTATACATTGGACTCGGTTCTCATTTGGATATTGATCATCTGGACACTTGATACATTTTTCTGTATCTGAGAAAACAAAAAAAGAACAATATCTCTTTAATATTCTGTACTTTCACATTTGAGGAAATACCTTTTGGGGACAACCAGCTGACATAGGCATTTCTTTAGCTCTATTGCTAAGGTCTATCAAATTGGGGAACATCCTAAAACATAAATGATTTCTTCTGTGATGTATTGAACCTTCACAAGAAGCTACATTATTAGATTAAAAATTGAATCAGTTAATCCAGTGGTCCCCAACCACCAGGCCCCGGACCAGTACAGGTCCATGGAGCATTTTTTACCAGGCTGCAAAGGAGTGGCCGCCGCCATCTTGTTTTGACAGCGCTTGAGAAAGTGCTTCTGGGTGAGCTTGTTGGTTGTCGGTTGGAAAGCGGCGTTTGGGTGCTGAATCCTCGCCCCTTAGTTTCGTCGAGGGGGGGGCAGCTTCGAACAAAGAGCCATCCCAATGGTGGTGGAGTCTCACATTAGGAGGAGATTAAGAAAGAGCCCGAAAAGCCCATCGACAAAGGTACAAAGGAGGAGTTGAAGGTGGCAGGGAGAAGCGGGGGACAGCTGGCTGGCCAGTCGCTCGGCTCGCCTTGCCTTGGTCATGCATGCTGATGCTGGTACCGGTCCATGGATCATTTTGTGATACCGGTACCGGGCCATGGGACAAATAAGGTTGGGGGCCACTGAGTTAATCTTTCTAAGCAAAAATCTCGAATCATGGCACTTATTAATATACTGGCTCCAGAGAATGCTTCTTTTGTAAAATCTAATTGGCTGGCAGAGAAAGCTAATTCCACAAATTATCTGGAATGGCTACTGGCAGTAGTAGTAATTGGTGTGCAATGACTTGCACCCATAATTGTGCACACCACTTCATTGTGCACTTGCAACACCTTCTCGATGATCTTCAAGTTAACGCCCATTTCGACACATTCACAATAATCCTTCCAGAAGGTGAACCTAAGACCAATCCTCAAGTTTCAAAGAATACAGGTGTTCCTAGAAAAAGTAAATATCAAAAATCATATTCAAACTAAAAAAAATTGAATAGAAGAAATATTTTCTCTAACAATAGTAAAATTTGGCTAATCTGCCATACCTTCTTATTATTAGCCAGCTCCTAATTCAAAGCCTTTGGGGTATTATTCCCTTTAGATAAGAAATTGTGCAGTTTGAAAATAAAGAAGAAAGGAGTTGAGCTTCAAACTTCAAACTGTCTTTTAACTTACAATTTCATGATAATGCTCTGGATGAATCTACTTCCACTTACTTCCTGCCCTTTTCTTTGGTGTCACCCACCTTCCTGAGTGGAGATGGCCCCATCTGGACAAGGAACACAGTCATAGCAGCAAACTGGCTCTCCTTCTTGCTTCTGCTTGACAAATCCAGGATGACATTTCCCCCCACATCTGGACTGAGGAAGAGACTAAGGAGAAAGCAAAGGACATCAAAGAAAATGTTTTAGTGCAGTCATCCTGATGTCCTTATTTCATGGTCTTGAAATGAGACTAAAAATGACTGCTCGGTTTCTAGAATTATGGTGATATGAGATAGGGGTCATGAAAATATATCCCTCAATAAGGGTAATTAAGGCCTTTTTTCTGTAGCGCTTGGGACATGGGTATGAGTCCTGTGTCAGAAAGGGATATTTCTAAGGCACAGCTAGGTATCCAAGAAAAGATCCTTTCTGTTGAAGACCTATGATTAGGTAACAACAACTAACATGGAAGAACAAACCCATATTTGCTATTAATTGAATTTGGCACCTTCTTTTCCCCCCAAAATACAGGTAATAATCAAGATGAGCAATTGCATAAAGGGGTTTTCTGATGATGTGCCCTCTTTAGAAGCCAAAGGCAAACCTAAGCAGGGCTTCCTTTCAAAGAGTCCCTCATTACTTCAGTGCTGAGGTTGATAGCCTTGGGTTCATCTGTTCCTTGTTCACAAATTGCAAAGGAGAAGGCAATTCTTTTGACCAGCGCCTGAGTTCAGGTTTGGATTAAAATTGATGAACTTGAATCAGCACCAGGAGGGGCTTTTCTCTGAGTCGATGGTTCAATGCTCCAGTGTTCTGGGTCAGGGCATCATCTCTCATCAGACCAGTCTTTATAATGATTTCATTCAGGGGTGGGATCCTACTGGCATAACAACCGGTTCAGGGAGCATGTACATGCATGCCAAACGAGCACTGCACACGTGTGTGCACTACCGGCTCTGATGAGCACTTATCTTTTCCAGCTGACAAGCGGCACTCAGCTGTGCCCCACAAAGTAGCAGAGGAGGTAAAAGCATAGGATAAAAAACAGCCTAGAGCCTGGGCGGGCAGGTGGGCCAAACAGATGACCAGATAGTCATCGCAGTGAATCGGTTCAGTGTCAGCTCCAAAGAGCAGCTGGGATGCTATGGTAGCATTCCATCCCTGATTTCATGTGAACTAAAAGCCTTGGACCTCCTTTTTAGGAGCAGAAGGCCTATTGCACTATCCAGTGGTGGGATGCTGCCAGCTTAACAACCGGTTCATTGAGTGCACATACCTAAGGCGCTTGTGCATAGCGCTGAAAATGGAGCATTTAAAAGCTCAGCTGCTTAATTTCCAAGTCAGCAATGGTAAGTAAAACAGTGGGGAGGAGGGAAATCAGCTGTGCTGTGCAATTGAGATGAGCTACAATGCAGGAAATAAAGGACAGGGGCAGGCAGGTGGGTGGGCCAGCTGATTGTTGGAACTACTGTTTTGCATGAACTGGTCCGAACTGGCAGCATCCCACCACTAGCACTATCCTAGCATCCCACCACTGGCTCTATGAAAGATTGGAATGGAGAATGCTAGCCAGGTCTGGGGTGCTGAAAAACTGTTTGCCCTGTCCTTTAATGGGACACTGGACCCAACCAGGACAATGTGAACAGTGGTGAGATTCCATATTTTCTACTGGTTCTATGAGACTGTGCTTCGCATGTGCACGCAGCACTCAAATACTGTCCTCTGTGTCAGTGCTACTGAGGTGAGGTGTGGTGGTTTTTTTTTAGCTCAGCTGAGGTGCAGCAATCCACTCTGCTGCATGAATCAACTGAGCTAAAAAACAAGGAAATATAAGACAGGAAATGACATGGGAGGGTGGGCAAAGCCAGCCAGAGGTACTATTTGCCGGTACTCCGAACTACTCAAAATTTCTGCTATCAGTACTCCAGAACCAGTCTGAACCAGCTAAATACCACCTCTGAATGTGAATCCTTATTCCAAAGGTAATTTAGGCAGCAGAAGCTCCATCCAGTGCTGATTCAATTTCATCAATTTTAGTCCAAACCTGAACTCAGGCGCTATCAACAAAGTTGCCTTCTCCTTTGAAATTTGTGAATGAGGAACAGATGATCACCCCTAGCACTTGAGGGACACTCTTACATTTTCATGCAGGTTCTCGATTTCAACGCTAAGCCATGGTGCATAGGCTTATCCAAATAAGATTGGAACCCTTTGGAGAATACAGAAAAGATACCAATATTTCTCCCACCCTGTTGAGCGACTTTAGCTGTGACATATGCTTTTGATTGATAATCAGTCTCTCTCTTTCAAAGTTCAACAGTTTATTTAAGACGGTACCCTTCTTCGTGAAAAACACCCAGCTTTTGATCTCCAGATCAACTTTTAAATCTCCATTTTGGTCCCAGTACAGTCTGAATTCAGAAAAATTGTAGTACGTATTCTTCTCCAGAAAGGGGTGGAACTAGAATGGAAACATCCAAGAATTTCAAAAGTAGTAAACTTGGTAACTTTTTCTTTTTTGTCTGTTCTCATATGTATCATTCCTCTGCAGTGATCTAACTTGCAAGTTTTACCATGCTCTTCAAAAGTGAAAAAGAATAGTTCAACAGTTCTCTTCCCTTTCCCTCATTATGTCGATGGAGATTCCCAGTTATCCAGATCATGATTGTTCCAAATGCACGGCACAGCATAAGTGAACAAACACATCAGGACAAGATTCAATACTATATAGATACTTATGGTATCTCTGGACACCTGCATAACTGGATAGAAACATTCCTGTCAAACAGACAACAAATGGTCAAAATTGGGAGCGTCCTATCAAATTCTGTACCTGTCAACAGTGGTGTCCCCCAAGGCAGTGTTTTAGGACCAACTCTCTTCATACTCTACATAAATTACCTCTTTGATCGTATTAAGAGCAACTGCATTCTCTTTGCTGACGATGTAAAGCTATTCAACACAGTCAGCAATACTGCTATCCTTCAAAAAGACCTTGACTATGTATCAGAATGGTCAAACAAATAGCAACTTCAAACCTCAACAAATAAATGCTCTGTCTTACATATTGGGAAAAAATATCAGAAAAAAAATACAAGCTGAATTGTCACAACTTTGTTTATGATCCAAACTCTATCAAGAACCTTGGAATTCTCATCTCAAATGATTTAAGTGCTACAGCCCACTGCAAGAAGCCAAAACTGCAAGAAGAATCACAACCTATAACTAAAGGGAGGGAGAGAGAGAAAGAAAAGGAAAGAAGGGAAGAAATAGCTGCCCGAGAAGAGATAGGAGTGAGAACCAGGAGTCAAACAATACCGAGAATTAACGAGGGATAAAAGCTGGACTAAGGGTAAATGGAAAGAGGATTGAAACTAGTATCTATGAACATTAATGGACTAAATGACCCATGTAAGAGGAAGAGAATATTTTTTAAATTAGAGAAACAGAGACCTGATATAATTTGTCTCCAAGAGGTCATATTAAAATGCAGGATCAGAGATACTTACAAAATAAAAAAATTGAGGAAAATGTATGCAACATTAGCAGAAGAAAAAAGAGAGGAGTTGTACAATATATTAAAGAGGAAATCACTTCAAAATTGATCTATAACAATACAGTGGGGAGAATATTAATGGTAGAGGTGGTCATTCAAAATAAAAATATAGTATTGGTGGAGATATATGCCCCCAACAAAAATCAGGAATGAATTCTACAAAATCTTATATGAGAAATTGATAGAAATTGGCAACCCCAAAATTTGTATATTTGAAGACTATAATGCAATTACAAATAACAATCAAGACTTTGCATGTGAACAAAAATATATCAAAAAAAGGAATATATTGCCCAAGTGCTTTTTTGAGATGGCCGAAGAATTAGAACTAGCGGATGCTTGGAGGAAGCTGAACCCAGGGGTGATTCAGTTCACTTTCTACTCCAATCCGCATACATCATGATCCAGACGAGATATGGCATGGGTAAATAGTCATTTACTTTAGGAGATTTAGGACATAAAGATTTTAACTAACACCTGGGCAGATCACAACCCATTGCAGATAATATGGAAAGACCTAACCCACAAGAAAAGTAAATGGACACTTAACTCACAACTATTGAAAGAAAAAGACTACATTCCAAAAATCAGGGAAGAATTAATTGGTTTCTTTAAATTTAATAAAAAAAACAACAGGATACCTCATTGCAGAACCTCTGGGATACAACGAAGGTGTATTTAAGGGGAATATCTACAGCATACAAAACAAATAGAAATAAAAAAGATGGGGAAAACAAAATACCCTAACAAAAATATTAAAAGATTTGCAAAATAGACAAATGGAAACTCCAGGAGATGGACAAATTAAAAATGAGCTGGCACCATCTAAGTATGAAATGAACATTTTAGATCAGAAGGAACTAACCAAGAAGCTACAGTATATAAAACAAAATTATTTTGAACGTACAAATAAACCTGGTAGATGGTTAGTGTACAAACTGAAAAAAGAAAACCAAAAAAGAGCAATATACCAATGTGTTATGGCTCCCCCTTCAAAGTTCCAACAAAACAAAACCAAAGGCAGCCGCCCCAAAACTCAAATCCAACAGAAAGGAGTCTTACAAGATTATATTCCACACGCCCTGTTTATCACAACAGTTCAGGCACAAATTCTCAAAGCTCCGAGCCTCTGCCGAAAACCTCTGCACGTAATCAAGCACTTTGTTGCTGACAAACTTCCCACACACAGCTGTGTCCTTTTATAATCCCTGAGGCAACGTGCTAATTGGCTCGCCCTCCCTTCTAACTCAGTTTTGTCTCTGTGAACCACCAAGATGGGCGTGTCAAATCCTCATTTGGCCTGATGCCTCCACACAGCTTGACGTTTCAGCCTCCTTCTTGTTCTGGCATCTAGCCATGATCTGTCAGCTTCCTCGCTCGACTCCTCTGACTCATCTTGTGGCTCAACTGCAGGCATGAATGAGGTTGAGGGTTCAGGTGAAGAATGTCTGTGTGATAACCTCTCATCCCCCTGGCTCACATCTGTGTCCTCTAACAATTCAGACTCCAAATTCTCAGCAGGTTCCAGCCTTTCATCCTCAGAGTCATCAGAATCAAAACTCACAGCAGGATCGATCCTTTCAGTCACAACACTATCCCTCACTGCAGGGCCCTTCCCCCGAGTCTGATGATCAGGATGTGGTTTTTACAGAAATTGTGCGTGATATATGCAAATAAGATCCAGGGCATGCACCTTGGATACATCCTGCCAAGAGCAAATCTCTGTTTCATTGTCCAGTTTTCCCACAAAGTACTGGAATCGTCCCTTTAGCCACCGTGAATCATAAATTCTGACCACTGTAGTATCAGTAATAGGTTCAGTGCGGAGCCTGGATGGAGAACTGGTATCTTCTGGAGAATGGAGAGTACATGATGGATTGTCAGGTACTAACAAGGAGCGATGAAAAACAGGGTGGATGCACATGGAGCGTGGTAAAGTAAGTTGATAAGCCACTGGATTAATAACTGCCTTGATAGGGA
This sequence comes from Hydrophis major, assembly GCA_033807585.1. Classification (NCBI taxonomy): domain Eukaryota; kingdom Metazoa; phylum Chordata; class Lepidosauria; order Squamata; family Elapidae; genus Hydrophis; species Hydrophis major. The sequence goes on from JAUCBL010000017.1 coordinate 3,374,719, forward strand.
AGGGACCAATAAAGCGATGATCCAACTTCCTAATCGGACGATCGACCCGAAGATGTTTTGTTGACAACCACACCTTGTCTCCCACAGCCAATGGAGGCGTCGCCCGGCGCGAACGATCGGCAAAATGCTTATAATCTGCTTTCGCTCATTCCAATTGTCTGGAAATTAATTGATGCACTGCATATAACTCTGACAAAAATTCTCGTGCCTCCAGAACTGGAGAATCTGCGATTGACAGGGGAAAAAAACCTCGGATGATAACCCACATTGGCATAAAAAGGCATCATGTGGGTGGAGGTGTGCCGAGAATTATTAAAGGCAAACTCTGCCAATGGAAGATAGGTCACCCAGTTGTTTTGTCATTGATTTACAAAACATCTGGGGTATTGGGTGAGGATGCCAATTACCTTCTCAGTCCCGCCATCGGTTTCCGGATGGTGTGCCGACGCTAAACATACTTGTACTTGAAGAGCGTGCATTAGACTTTTCCAGAATTGAGCGGTGAACTGAACACCGCGATCTGAAACAACTCTGTCCGGTAAGCCATGTAAATGGACCACGTGTTGTATGAAAAGCCGGGCAGTAACACGAGCCGAGGGTAACCTCCTACATGGGATGAAATGGGCCATCTTAGTGAGCATGTCAACCACTACGAGCACCGTCGTGTAACCTGACGAAAGGGGCAAGTGCGTTAGAAAGTCCATGGAGATCGCTCCCCCTGGTCTGCTTGGAGTCGGTAGTGGTTGAAGAAGTCCAGGAGGTGCACCCGATGCCGCTTTCGCTTGTCGACATTGTACGCAAGAAGCGACATAGGAAGACACATCGTGTCGAACCCGAGGCCACCAAAAAGTCCAGGTGACCAAGTGCAGGGTTTTGTGAAAACCAAAATGACCAGCAGCTGGATTATCATGACATTGTGTCATGATGAGGGCTCTAAGTGTCCTGTTGGGTACATAAAACAAGTCTCAATGTCGTAACAAGCCGTCTTCAAAGGTTCATGGGGAATCAGGTCCAACCTCCCCCCTTCTCTGCTGCGTCCACCGGTCTAATCGTTGCGCCTCTTGTATAAGAGTGTGCAAATCTACAGGATTTTGCAATACGGCTAAGGATTCTGTTGGTAACACAGTTCGTAGAGGAAGAGGATCCTCAGGACTGATATACTCGGGCTTCCAAGACAATGCGTCAGCTCTCCAATTCTGTCCACTTGGAACATAAGTAACGGAGAAATTGAACCTGGCAAAAAACAACGATCACCGAATCTGGCGTTGGTTCAATTTCTTAGCTGTGGTCAAATGTTCCAAGTTTCGATGATCTGTACAAACCTCTACCTTGTGCTGAGCCCCCTCTAAATGATGTCTCCAGGTCTCAAATGCAGCCTTAATAGCCAACAACTCCTTTTCCCAGATGGTGTAGTTGCACTCTGAAGCTGTGAGCTTCCTAGAATAGTATGCGCATGGGAAAAAGGGCGCGCCATCTTTCGAAGCTTGTAACAGTACCGCTCCGATAGCGACATTAGAGGCATTGGTCTCGACCACAAATGGACGATTCGGATCCGGATGCCTCAATATCGGCTCAGCTACAAACACTTTCTTTAAAATATCAAAAGCCTGTTGTTGAGGGGGTCCCCACACAAACGGGACCTTCTTACGGAGGAGCTGAGTTTCTCAGCAGGTTCCAGCCTTTCATCCTCAGAGTCATCAGAATCAAAACTCACAGCAGGATCGATCCTTTCAGTCACAACACCAAAAAATGGACAAAAGTGGAGTAATAAAGACTGATTTGGAAAAAAAGCAAGTAGTTGTAAGAGAGTACTTTGAGAACTAATGTAAGCAAGGTACAGTTGATCTAAACAAAATAGAAGAATATTTGAAAGAAGAAGTTTTACATCCGCTACCAGAGGACAAAAAGGAGATACTTAATAAAGAAATAACATTAAATGAATTAAAAGAAGCAATTAAAAAACAAAAAAGCAACCAAACCCCAGGCCCAGAGGGCTTTCCAAGTGAGTTTCTAAAGAATTAGGAAAGGTACTAGAAAATGTCTTGCCAGAAATCTGCAATGAGGTATTATTGGAAGCTAAAATTCCAGAATCATGGAAGGAAGCTTATATTACATTAATTCCTAAAGAGGGTGCAGATGCCAATGAAATAAAGATTTATAGACCAATATCTCTTCTAAATTCAGACTATAAAATTTTGATGACTGCAATTGCAGAAAGATTAAAGAAAGTGGTCAATGACAAAATAGATTCCTTCCCATGAAACAGATTAGATATAATACGAGAACAATAATAGATATACTAGAATGTTATGAACTGCACCCAGGAAACCAAATTGTTCTTGTCTTCCAGGATGTGCAAAAGGCCTTTGATAATCTTAATTGGGATTTCATGAAATACCAGATTAATCTGATGAAATTTGGTGGTAATTTTGCAAAAATGCTAAATTCAATTTATGCCACACAAAAGGCAAATGTACTGATAAATGGAGAAGCTACCAAACTATTTGAGATAAAGAAGGGTATCAGGCAGCGATGTCTGCTGTCACCTCTGCTTTTTATAACAATTCTAGAAACATTATTGGACAGAATTAGATCGAAAAAAGAAATTTAGGGAACAAAATTTAAAAGTCAAGTGTACAAATTACAAGCATTTGCAAATGACATGGTCTTTGCCATAGAAAAACCAATAAACTCGGGACCAGTATTATTAAATGAAATAGATAAATTTGGCAAATTGGCAGGATTAAAAATTAACAAGGAAAAGACTAAAATGCTAGTTAAAAACTGAAGGAACAGTAAACAAAAAGAATTAGAAGAAATGATGGGATTACTAATTGTGAATAAGATCAAATATTTAGGCATTTGGCTAAGACCTAGAGCATCAACCTTGAGGGAGGACAACTATATCAAATTATTACAACAAATTGGAATAGTTCTGGAAAATTGGAGTAAAATACAAATTTCATTATTAGGTAGCATAGCAACAATTAAGATGAATGTACTACCCAAAATTTTGTATTTATTTCAAACAATTCTGATATCATTGGATAAAAAACTCTTTAAAATTGTTATGAAATTCATTTGGGCAGGACAAAAAAGGAGAATAGAAAAAAAATCTATCTACAAGAAAATAAAAGCAGAGGTGGCTTTGCACTTCCCGCCTGGGAGACTTATTACAAAGCCACAGCACTAGTGTGGATAAAGAACTGGATTAATTTGGGAAATAAAAGAATATTAACACTTGACGGCCATGAGTTACAAATACGGTGGCATGCATTTTTGTGGAACCCAAAAAACAAAAGCCATTCATATTTTTCTAGACACACTATACGTAAATCTCTGATTAAAATTTGGACAGATATAAGAAGGAACCACTACACTAAAATTCCGAGGTGGCTTTCAACAATGGAGGTGATGTTCCATCCCAACACAATGGATATTAGCAAAAAGCTCAAATACCACCAAATTCTAGACAATGAGGGAAAGCTTAAATCGATTCAGGAGTTATCAACCCAAGAAATAATTATTGACAATTGGTCCTACTTTCAAATAAAAATGAGATATAATAGGGATGTAAAAGGTTATGGATTTGAAGTAAAAGACACTCAATTAGATAAAATACTCCTGGGCCTGGAGAAAAATATGATATCTAAATTATATAATTACCTATTAGAAGGCAAATTGGCTGAGGAAATTGTGAAAGGACCAATGCTAGCCTGGGGAAAAAAAACTTTGGTTATAATACAGATCTGGACAGCTGGGAGGAAATCTGGCAAAGGAATCTTACATTAACAAAATCAATACCATACAAAGAAAATCTATATAAAATAATATATAGATGGCATCTGGCACCCTCTAGATAAGCTAAAATATATCCAACAGCAAATCCAAGCTGTTGGAAATGTAAAGAGAAATTCAGTGCCTATTTCCACCTTTGGTGGACATGCACTGAGATTAAAAAATATTGGACAAGGATAAGAATATGGATAGAAGAAATAATTGAATGCAGACTGGAGTGGAAACCAGAACTGTTCCTCCTGGGGATGATTAAAGGGGACTATTTTCCCAAAATGAGATTCCCTGATCATCCACTTACTAACAGCAACACGAATTTCTTTGGCGCAATATTGGAAAAGGCCCAACGTACCACCGATACACATTATCATTCAAAAAATTTATGAATGTGCCGAAATGGAGAGGCTCACACTCAGATTAAATGGGAAGGATGATTCAGAGGACAACCTGATCTGGGATAAATGGTACAATTGGGTAGAATGCAAGAAAAAGAATATACAGAATAAATGAACCCAGGAAATATATTATATATAGTTGTATATACTGAATATATAAAATAATGGTTTCAAGCTTCTCCTCTAATACATAAACATTATGAAGGTTCTAATGATTAAATAATACAGTTATAATCCAATAACAATAGTAGAGTAACATGTGTTATTTGTTTATTAATATGTTATCTATAAGAGATAAGGAATACTTGCCAATTATTATTTATTATGAATTATCAAACCTATTATCAAATGTAATAGAAGGAAATATGTTTACTGTCCTATTAGTATGTTTACTATTTTTTATTTCTGTATACTCGTAGGTTTACATGTTTTTAATCCATTGCAAATAAAATTCATTTTAAAACTCAAAAAAAAGAGAGCTGTTAACCTAATCCTACGTAGCCTTTTCTCTGGTAATATCACACTACTAACTGGGGCATACAAAACATTTGTTAGACCAATACTTGAATACAGCTCATCAGTCTGGAACCCCACTATGTATCTGATATTAACACAGTTGAGAAAGTCCAGAAACATTTCACAAGAAGAGTTCTCCACTCCTCTACTTGTTGCAAAATACCTTATGCCACCAGACTTGAAATTCTAGACTTAGAAAACCTACAACGATGCTACCTTCAGTCTGATCTAAGTATAGCATATAAAATCATATATTGCAATGTCCTATCTGCCAATGAAGACTTCAGCTTCAACCATAACAGTACAAGAGCACACAATAGATACAAACTCAAGCTAAACCACACCAAACTTGATTGCAGGAAATACGACTTCATCAACAGACTGGTCAATGCATGGAATACTCTCCCTGACTCTGTGGTTTCTTCCCCAAACCCTAAAAATTTTAACCTTAGACTGTCTACTATTGACCTCACCCCTTTCCTAAGAGGATTGTAGGGGGCGTGTATAAGTGCATCAACGTGCCTACCGTCCCTGTCCTATTGTTTCTTTTTATTTTTCTTATATGTATCCATGTCATGTATTCATAACTATGCTTATGCTTATACCTATTATCTTGTAAGTGATTGACAAATCAAATACATAAATAAAAAGGCAACAGCCACTCTTTTGAAGACTGCAAAGTCCAAATTTTGGACAGACAGGACCACTGGTTTGAAAGAAGGGTCAAAGAGGCCATCCATGTCAAAACTGAATATCCCTCTCGCAAGAGAAAGGGAGGGTTACAACATCATCTATCTCCAGTCTACAACACAGTCCTTTAAACAGTTCCAAGAAGGCTCCACACTCATTTGCATTACTCAGGTAGCTCTGATGATATAGATAAACCTCCAGGTGGCCTCAATGAATCTTTAAAAGAATGCAAATGACTACCTGTCTACAAGGAGTATAAAGCCTTCCATTCCCCACCAACCAGTCAGAGTTGAAGAAGCTTCTTTGATGAGAAGTGAAACCTTTTCAAAGAAAAACCAGAAAGTCCACTTGTCTCTTGAAAAAAGCACCTTTGGGACTTTCTCTGATTATACAGTTTTTACAGACTGTTGGAATTCTGGTGATAATTCGAGTTCAGCAAAGCATTAAGGAACTAATTCCTGATTTGATTATTAGGAACCTAGTAAAATGAGGACTGGATGGTATGATAATTAGGTGGATAAATCATAAAACTGTCTTTAAAATTATATTCATTCCAAAAATACAAAGCATCGAGATAAACATTTGTGATTTCCTGATAAAGTGGATAAATTAAATCTAATAGAAAATTATCAGATTTCTGACAAGTAGAATTTGACAAACCATTGTATTTCATCGAACAACAAAGTTGTAGATAGCAACTACAATGTAGATCTTTCATTACAATTTCAATTGTACTTTTCTCATATTATAATGTATACTTGATACTGATGATAAGAAGTTAGTAATAGTTTACTTTTATTGTCATTGCAACTCGTACTACAAAATCAAACACCACCTTCATCTAGTAGTAGTAGTAGTGTCATGTTTCTCATAAAATAAGGCTGGGTCTTATATTTTTTTGAGCCCCGAAAAAATGGCTAGGCCGTCTTTTTGGGGGTGACTTAATTCCCCCCCTTTCATCCTCATCTAGAGCACCCCATGGGCAGCCTCGCCAACAGCTGCCCCTAATGGGTGATCATGGCAAAGTGCAGAGAGCTCTCTACTCCCACCAAACAACTTTGCTGCAGACCCAAGACCTTTGGCACCTGCCGCTGTTGCTTTCCCTTCTGCCCATTCCACCGCCATGTTTGGAGCTGCCGCTTCCTTGTTTGGAGCTGCCACCGTGTTTGGAGTGCCGCCACCATTTGGAGCACCACCACCATGTTTGGAGCTGCCAGTTCCATGTTTGGAGCTGCCGCCATTTTGGAGTGGCGGTGGTGCTCCAAATGGTGGTAGTGCTCCAAAATGCGGCAGTGCTCCAAACGCAGAAACGGCAGTGCTCCAAACGTGGAAGCGACAGCTCCAAATGTGGCGGCGGTGCTCCAAATGGTGGCGGCACTCCAAACACAGTGGCAGCTCCAAACACGGAAGTGGCAGCTCCAAACACAGAAGCGGCAGCTCCAAACGTGGCAGCAATGCTCCAAATGGCGGCGGCACTCCAAATGGCAGCGGCACTCCAAACACAGAAGCGGCAGCTCCAAATGTGGTGGCAGAATGGGCAGAAGGGAAAGCAACAGCAGCAGGTGCCAAAGGTCTTGGGTCTGCAGCAAAGGTGTTTGGTGGGAGTAGGGAGCTCTCTGCGCTTTGCCATGATCACCCGTTAGGAGCGGCTGGTGGCGAGGAATTGCTGCCTGCGAGGCATTCCTAACGGCAAGTCCACCCACCCTTCCCCCCATTTTGCATGTTTTAATAAAGGCCTAAATTTGGGAGAGGGGCTTAATTTGATTTTATGCCTAGAAAACATGCTGGGTCTTCCTATTGGTGGAGGCCGTATTGTTGGAAAAACACGGCAGTACTAGTAGTAGTAGTAGTAGTAGTAGTAGTAGTAGTATTTTAAAGTGATTAGATGATAATCATATAATTAATTTCATAATAATGTCATTGATGCTTTAGATGAAAGGAAATTGAATGCCAACCAATTGATAGCTGAGATCAAGTTGGACATCTAAAGAATATTTTAAACAAGGTGTAAAATTCAAAACAGATCTTGATATTTTTTAAAAAATCAAAATACTGTAGGCTGAAATAAATCTCTGAATGTAAATCTCTGAATGGAATTTAAAAGAGAGAGAAGTGCAAAGAAAAAGAAATATTGCATTGAGAGCAAGAAGGATGAGGGATATCAAACTTGATAAGAATATTTGTGAAAATGATATGGAAATAGTACTTGATTGAAAATCAAATGTGACTTAGCATTGTGATGATCAGTGACAGAAAGCAAATGCATCTATAAGAATCTGAATAAATGATATTCTTTTTTTTGGAGACCCCAAGGCAAGTAAAATCTATGTCCATGTTAGCAGAAAAGTAGGAGTTTGGGAATACATTTTCCAACTATTATAATCTCGGAGTTGGAGAAGGGAGAAAACAGTACTTTTTCAATAACAGATGTTACACACAAGCTTAAATTCTGTTTACTGCTCTTCCAGAAGGCGGAACAACATAAGATAAACTCAGTCAGGAGATTGTGGCTGAATGAGAGAAGCAGTTTCAGAGTTGAGCCAGTGAACAGCTATTTTAAATCTCCCCCTCACTGATTTTCTTAAATAGAACAAACGGCTATTAGTCAGAGAAGCTTTAACCGCACATACAGGAATTTATTTAAAAATTCATACTTTTTTAAAAAATTACCAATAATATCAAATTATATATGTCATAGTTCCTATTATGCCCTGAGCAATTGAATTGGCCAAACCTGTTAGCCTCTTGTAGCATAAGAAGGTTGACATGGTTCCCTTCCTTCTACAATAGAATAGAATAACAGAGCTGGAAGGGACCTTGGAGGTCTTCTAGTCCAACCCCCTGCTTAGGCAGGAAACCCTACATTTCAGACAAATGGCTATCCAACATCTTCTTAAAAACTTCCAGGGTTGGAGCATTCACAACTTCTGGAGGCAAGTTGTTCCACTGATTAATTGTTCTAACTGTCAGGAAATTTCTCCTTAGTTCTAAGTTGCTTCTCTCCTTCATTAGTTTCCACCCATGGCTTCTTGTCCTGTCCTCAGGGGCTCTGGAGAATAGCTTGGCTCCCTCTTCTTCTTTGTGGCAGCCCCTGAGATATTGGAAGACTGCTATCATGTCTCCCCTAGTCCTTCTTTTCATTAGACTAGACATACCCAGTTCCTGCAACTGTTCTTCATATGTTTTAGCCTCCAGTCCCCTAATCCACTTTGTTGCTATTCTCCACACTCTTTCTAGAATCTCCGCATCTTTTATACATCATGGTGACTTTAGATTCACTCTCCAAAAGGAACTAAGTTGGACAGATCCATACCTGCCATGGATGCAGCCTTGGAGCCCTCAATTTCTCTGCATCTTCCTTCCTTCTCCTCCTTGATCTGGAGGAATATGCAGCCTTCAAGGCATGGGCCAGAGTCTTAATGACACTGTAAAAATGATGGCCATTTGTGACCGCAACCAAGTTTCCTTTCTTTTGTGTTCCCAATAGTGCTTTCTCAGTGCATCTTCTCTGGCCTTTCACAGAAAAGATGTGCTTTGAAAAGGAACAGTGAAAAGACGAATCTCCAAATGGTGGCTCTATAACGAAAAAGCGCACATAGGAATCTGACTTCGGCCATTTTTTTCGCACCAAACTAAGGGTCCACACAGTATTCACATATTTGAAAAAACTCATTTTCAGTGGAAATAGCCCAGTGACTGTTGTGATCCACACTTTCCCTTCAATGGGTCCTGACAAAGTGTTAAGCCTGGTTTCCCCAACCAGGGTTAGGGAGACAAGCTAAACAGAATGTGCAGCTTAGTCAGATAGGCACACAGATAAATGAGTGAGCTAAGCTTGTGTGTTTATTAACATACAGTAAGAATGTCAGATACGCTTGTGCTATCAAATATATAGTTTATTTCATTATGAGTTCATAGCATAGTCAAAATAACAGTCCAATAGTCATGTATCATTTAGTCAGTCCATTCAGGGATATTCAATTAGCAAAGGTCCGTGTTGAATACCCTATGTCAATTCACTTACAAGTCTGTCCTTTGTTTTCTCTCCCGTTCGAGGAATACAGTCTTGTGTCCTTGCAGTAATCAGGAACTTCAAAGCCAGAGAGATAGCAAGCTGCCGTCTTGCTTCTTTTAAAGTGTTTTCACAACCACTCCCTTAATTACTGTTCCACAGTTAAAGTTGCAGACACTTTAACTTACAAACTATGATTACATATTATTATTTACCTAAACCAGTTAGGGTAAAACAATGTTATCCCTAACATTCTCCCCTTTTAGGAAATAATAATAAATATAACTATTTACATCTTTAAATCATATTTGTTACAACTTTCTTTAAACTTAATTACTCCTTGAGCTTTTGTAAATTGGTCTGCAATGTTTTCTTCCGTCATGCAGTATTCCAATTTAATTAGCCCATTCTTTACAGATTTTCTAACATTTAAGTATCTTAAATCAGTATGCTTTGATCTAGTTTTTACAGCAATACTAGTAGCTAATTTTATAGCTGCTTGGTTATCCTCGAACACAATAATGGAATTTTTTACAGTTATACCCATGTCTAATAATAACTGTTTGTACAAAATCAAGTCAGTGCATAATAATGACAGACATGTAAATTCCGCTTCCATCGTGGACAAGCTGATATGCTGTTGTCTGATTGACCTCCACCCTATAAGTGTCTTACCAAATAATATAGCCATCCCAGATGTTGATTTTCTTGTGTTTATATCAGTTGCAAAACTTGCATCTGCATAGGCACTAAGACTCAAATCACCCTTTGGTTCTATATACAATGCATGGTTCATTGTTCCTTTGAGATATCTTAAAATTCTTTTCAATGATTGCCAATGACATTGATGTGGATCAGAATTAAAACGTGCCAGCTGATTAACACTATAAGCTATATCTGGCCTTGACCAATTGCTTATATATGATAAGCTTCCAATCAAAGATTGATATATGGACTTATCAAATTTGGGACTTTGATCATTAGTTTGGCAAACTTCCTGACTCATTGGAGTCTTTGCCGGTTTACAAAGTTCCATTTTAAACGTTTTAATTAATTGGCAAATTTTATCTTCTTGAGATATCTTAAAACCATTTTTTGTTTTGTTAATTGTCAATCCTAGATACTTTTTAATTTCACCTAAATGCTTTAATTTTATCTTTTTGGCTAATAATGATATAATCTCATTAGCTTCATTATTAGTCTTAGTTATCAAAGCAATATCATCTGTAAATAATAATAATAATGACACCGTTCCATTATTTTCTCTTTTAAACACACATGGATCTGCTAAACCAGATTTAAAACCAATATTGTTTAACTCTTTCACAATATATTGGTTCCACTCAAACCCAGATTGTTTCAACCCGTAAAGACTCTTTTTGAGTTTCCAACAATCATTACTATTTAATTTATTGTCTTTTATACCTACTGGTTTTCTTAAATATATAGTGTGCTGCAATGGTGCATGTAGATAAGCAGTTTCTACATCTAAATGGTTAATGACATAATTTTTCTTAGCTGCCCACACTAATGCTGCTCTTAAAGATGTTGCTTTAAGACTTGGTGCAAAAACTTCATCGTAATCAGATGCAGTTTGATGAAATCCTTGAGCTACTAACCTAGCCTTATGGGTAACAGTTCCATCATTTCCAGTTTTTACTTTAAATATCCATTTGCACCCAATGGATTTTTCTCCTGGAGGTAATTTAGCATCTTCATAAACTTTCATTACCTTTAATGAATTTAATTCCTTTTCCATTGCCTTTTGCCAATTCTCCTGATCCTTAGCAGGATACATCCTAAGTTCATCTACACTAGTTGGAACTTTATTTACTTGGCAAACTATACTTGCTTGATACCTATCAGGTGGTCTAGTTACACGTGTAGTACGTCTAGATATTACAGGACTTACAGATGGACTTTCATTTTTTAACTCTTCTTGATGATCTAACTCTTCCTGATCAACTGTTTCCTCTTGTTCTGGTCCTATTTTCTCTTCATGGACTTCTTCTTTAATTGGACTCTTCTTATAACTAATCTGATCTTTCTGCCTTTTGTAGGGTTCAATAATTACTTCGTTATTTAAATCTTGCTCTAATCTATTCCATCCTACATGTTCTAGGAATTTAGCATTAGCACTTGTGTAAACTCTAGATGTACCTGGTTCCCAGAATCTATAAGATCTATGATTAGATGTATATCCTACAAAATATAATCTTTTAGCTCTATGTTGTCCTTTGTGTCTAAGTTGTGTAGGGATATGCACCCATGCTGGTGCTCCAAATGTGTGCATGTAACTTAAATCAGGTTTTGTACCATGCCACAGTGTGAATGGTAATTCACCTGTTGTTGAATTAACAACATTATTTAATATATGATTACCACACATTATTGCTTCTCCCCACAAATTGTCAGGTAATCCTGAATCAGACATCATAGTACGTGTCATTGATTGTAATGTTTGGCCTCTTCTCTCTATAAAGGCATTATGTTGTGGCCTATATGGTGCAGACATTTTATGTTGAATACCTAACATTCTTAGTCTGTTCTGGAATTTATTATTTGTAAATTCTGTACCATTATCTGTTATAAGAGTTACTAATTTCTTTTTAGTTTTCCTTTCTGCAAATTTAATCCAATTAAAGAGATTTTGATATGTTTCAGTTTTGCTCTTCATTAAATAGCAAAACCCATATCTAGAATAATGGTCCATTATACTTAGTATGTAACGAGCTCCTCCTACACTTGGTTTTTTAGGACCTATTAAATCTGCAAATACTACTTCTAAAGGTTCTTTAGCAGTAAATCCATCAACTCTATTAGCCGGTGTAACCCTGGCTTTTCTTTGATTGCAGATATTACATTGCAAATACTTATTACAAGGTTTTAAACTTATTCCCTTAGATAATTCAACAGTTTTCTTAAGCATTTTAAAATTTAAATGCCCTAGCCTTCGATGTAACAAGTGAATACATTCATCATGAGGTTTCTTATTTTCATAAATTGTGTTAGCCACCTTTAAACCATCATCATTTAACACATATAATTCACCTCTTAAAGATGCAGTAATTTTCTTATCTTCTTTCTCAATTATGCAGTTATCTCCCCTAAATGTAACTACATATCCTAGTTTAATCAAACTTCTTACTGAAATTAAATTAAACTTAAGTTGTGGTACATATAACATTTTTACATTCTCTTTTATAAAAGAACAATATGCTATACCTTGACCTTTAGCTTTCAGTTTCCAGCCATTGGCTAACGATATCTGCTGTGTACTCTTGGACATTTTAATAAAATTTTTCTTATCATTAGTTATACAATGAGATGCTCCACTGTCAACCACCCATAAATTATTTTTTACAGCTCCGTTAGTATACATGGCTAACTCTAAATTTTTATTTATCTTTTGATGACTTTTTGTATTCTGGCCAGCGTTCTGGCTCTTTGCCTTTTTACAAAATCTTGCCAAATGTCCTCTTCCTCCACAATTAAAACACTTTTTAATTGCATATGCAGTAGGAGTTTCATTATCTTCTTTTTGAGGTTGCTGCCTCCTTAACTCGTCTCTTTCAAGCCTTCTTCTGGCCTCTTCAATCAATCTGCCAGTTATATCAGTTAAAGTTAGGCTTTCTTTTGGCAATATTTCAAGTGAAGTTATATAGTTATCATAGGTTTCATCGAGGGAAGATAGTATTATATAGACTTGATGTAGTTCAGAGAAAATAAGCTCTTTCTCGTGCAGTTCTTGAAAAATGCTTTGCATAGTTTTCAAATGACTCAGCATATCACCATTTTTATGGAGATGTGTACTGAAAAGTTTCCGTGTTAGATTTATGTGAGCACCAACATTATCTCGAACATAAATCCTCTTCAGCTTTTGCCAACACCCAACAGCTGTCTTTTCTCCATGGATATAAACAAGTTGTTTATCAGTTATGGTTAAAGCAATAATGCAAATTGCTTGTTCATTTTTATGCATAAATTCTTCTATCTTTAGTTTATCTTCCTCATCCTCTGCATCCCATTCTTCTACGTTTGGTGGATTTTCAATTATGTTCCACAAACCTTCACTTCGTAGAAGCAGACTACATTTCATAGACCATGATACATAGTTTGTTCCATCCAACTTGGATATAAGCGACAAACTTTGTAGATTGACTTGTGCCATGTTTTCTTATATGGATATAAAACTATAATTAATAAAACACAGCTGTCTGTTTACTGTAATGTATAACAACACAAACTCTCACTTTTACATAAATCTGTTTTATCCTAGTTAAACTGACTTTGCAGCCTCTGGGCCCATAACCAGTGTTAAGCCTGGTTTCCCCAACCAGGGTTAGGGAGACAAGCTAAACAGAATGTGCAGCTTAGTCAGATAGGCACACAGATAAATGAGTGAGCTAAGCTTGTGTGTTTATTAACATACAGTAAGAATGTCAGATACGCTTGTGCTATCAAATATATAGTTTATTTCATTATGAGTTCATAGCATAGTCAAAATAACAGTCCAATAGTCATGTATCATTTAGTCAGTCCATTCAGGGATATTCAATTAGCAAAGGTCCGTGTTGAATACCCTATGTCAATTCACTTACAAGTCTGTCCTTTGTTTTCTCTCCCGTTCGAGGAATACAGTCTTGTGTCCTTGCAGTAATCAGGAACTTCAAAGCCAGAGAGATAGCAAGCTGCCATCTTGCTTCTTTTAAAGTGTTTTCACAACCACTCCCTTAATTACTGTTCCACAGTTAAAGTTGCAGACACTTTAACTTACAAACTATGATTACATATTATTATTTACCTAAACCAGTTAGGGTAAAACAATGTTATCCCTAACATAAACCATCAAATATTAATTGGAAAATAAGAAGTCTGTCCCAAATGGTACGATATTCTATGAAGTGAACATAGACATTGACTTGTCTCCACTTAGAGAGGGCTTCCCTGAGGTAGGCTGTATTTCCAGTCATTGAGAAATACTGTGATATAACAACACAAATTCCACTCCTGACCAGCAAAGGAGTCAAAGTCCTTGTTAGGGATAACATTGTTTACCCTAACTGATTTAGGTAAATAATAATATGTTATCATAGTTTATATGTAAAGTTGTCTGCAACTTTAACTATGGGAAAGTAATTAAGGGAGTGGTTGTGAAAGCACTTTAAAAGAAGCAAGACTGCAGCTTGCTCTCTCTCTGGCTTTGATGATCCCTGATTACTGCTTGGAATCAAGACTGCATTGCTCGAACGGGAGAGATAAACAAAGGACTGATTTGTAAGTGAACTGACATAGGATATTCTGCACGGACTTTGCTAACTGAATATCCCTGAATGGACTGACTAAATGATACATGACTATTGGACTGTTATTTTGACTATGCTATGAACTCATAATGGAATATACTATATTTTTGATAGCACAAGCGTATCTGTTATTTTTACTGTATGTTAATAAACATACAAGCTTAGCTCACTCATTTATCTGTGTGCCTATCTGACTAACGCTGCACATTCTGTTTAGCTTGTCTCCCTAACCCTGGTTGGGGAAACCAGGCATAACACTGGTTATGGGCCCAGAGGCTGCAAAGTCAGTTTAACTAGGATAAAACAGATTTATGTAAAAGTGAGAGTTTGTGTTGTTAAACATTACAGTAAACAGACAGCTGTGTTTTATTAATTATAGTTTTATATCCATATAAGAAAACATGGCACAAGTCAATTTACAAAGTTTGTCCCTTATATCCAAGTTGGATGGAACAAACTATGTATCATGGTCTGTGAAATGTAGTCTGCTTCTACGAAGAGAAGGTTTGTGGAACATAATTGAAAATCCACCAAACGTAGAAGAATGGGATGCAGAGGATGATGAAGATAGACTAAAGATAGAAGAATTTATGCATAAAAATGAACAAGCTATTTGCATAATTGCTTTAACCTTAACTGAAAAGCAACTTGTTTATATCCACGGAGAGAAAACGGCTGTTGGGTGTTGGCAGAAGCTGAAGAGGATTTATGTTCGAGATAATGTTGGTGCTCACATAAATCTAACACGGAAGCTTTTCAGGACGCATCTCCAGACGAATGGTGATATGCTGAGTCATTTGAACACTATGCAAAGCATTTTTCAAGAACTGCACGAGAAAGAGCTTATTTTCTCTGAACAACACCAAGTCTACATAATTCTATCTTCCCTTGATGAAAGTTATGATAACTACATAACTTCCCTTGAAATATTGCCAAAGGAAAGCCTAACTTTAACTGATATAACTGGCAGATTGATTGAAGAGGCCAGAAGAAGGCTTGAAAGAAATGAGTTAAGGAGGCAGCAACCTCAAAAAGAAGATAATGAATCGCCTACTGCATATGCAATTAAAAAGTGCTTTAATTGTGGAGGAAGAGGACATTTTGCAAGATTTTGTAAAAAGGCAAAGTGCCAGAACGCTTGCCAGAATATTAAAAGTTATCAAAATAAAAATAAAAATTTAGAGTTAGCCATGTATAGTAACGGAGCTGTAAAAAATAATTTATGGGTGGTTGACAGTGGAGCATCCCACTGTATAACAAATGATAACAAAAATTTTATTAAAATGTCCCAGAGTACACAGCAGATATCGTTAGACAATGGCTGGAAACTGAAAGCTAAAGGTCAAGGTATAGCATATTGTTCTTTTATAAAAGGGAATGTAAAAATGTTATATGTACCACAACTTAAGTTTAATTTAATTTCAGTTAGAATTTTGGTTAAATTAGGATATGTAGTTACCTTTAAAGGAGATAACTGCATAATTGAGAAAGAAGATAAGAAAATTACTGCATCTTTAAGAGGTGAATTATATGTAATAAATGATAATGGTTTAAAAGTGGCTAACACAGTTTATGAAAATAAGAAAACTCATGATGAATGTATTCACTTGTTACATCGAAGGCTAGGGCATTTAAATTTTAAAATGCTTAAGAAAACTGTTGAATTATCTAAGGGAATAAGTTTGAAACCTTGTAATAAGTATTTGCAATGTAATGCCTGTAATCAAAGTAAGAGCAGGGTCACACCGGCTAATAGAGTTGATGGATTTATTACTAAAGAGCCTTTAGATGTAGTATTTGCAGATTTAATAGGTCCGAAAAAACCAAGTGTAGGAGGAGCTCGTTACATACTAAGTATAATGGACCACTATTCTAGATATGGGTTTTGCTATTTAATGAAGAGCAAAACTGAAACGTATCAAAATCTATTTAATTTGATTAAATTTGCAGAAAGGAAAACTAAAAAGAAATTAGTAACTCTTATAACAGATAATGGTACGGAATTTACAAATAATAAATTCCAGAACAGACTAAGAATGTTAGGTATTCAACATAAAATGTCTGCACCATATAGGCCACAACATAATGCCTTTATAGAGAGAAGAGGCCAAACATTACAATCAATGGCAGGAACTATGATGTCTGATTCAGGATTACCTGACAATTTGTGGGGAGAAGCAATAATGTGTGGTCATCATATATTAAATAATGTTGTTAATTCAACAACAGGTGAATTACCATTCAAATTGTGGCATGGTACAAAACCTGATTTAAGTTACATGCACACATTTGGAGCACCAGCATGGGTGCATATCCCTTCACAACTTAGACACAAAGGACAGCATAGAGCTAAAAGATTATATTTTGTGGGATATTTTTAGGCTCCCTTTGATTTTTTAATTTTTTTTAGTATAGAGGCTTCCTTTGGCTATTTTTTCTTTTTTTTTCTGTATATATTATTCCTTTTTTCCGGTTGGGGGGGAGAAAGAGCATTAAGAAACTTTGTAACACTGCCAACTAGAGGCTTGAAAGTATTCTATTTGAATTGGAGAGAATTGCAAAAAGACATCTTCTCAAGGACATTTTAACGTGAAAAGATAGAGGGAAAGCATAGCAAAATATTATTGCAGGTGCTTTCCTGGACTGTTATCAACAACACTTGAGGTTTGGCTTTGAAGCTGCTGGAGAAGAGAGTCATAACAAGAGCCTTGGATAAATAACAAAGTGCAGTGTGCTTTCTTATATATACCCCACTTGCTAGCCTTTTTTTTTTTTTTTAAATTTCAATTCTAGTAATATTTTTATTTTTGCCTTTTATTTTAAAGGGAAAAGCCTCAGAGTTTTTTCTTTTTTTTTTCTTTTTTCTTCTTTTTTTTTTCTTTTTTCTTTTTTGTTGGGACTTTTTTGCTTTTCCTATTTACCACTTTGTTATTGTTTTTTTTTTTGGATTATTGAGATTTTTTAAGTGGATTAAGGTGTGAAGAATTTGAAGGAACTTTTTGTCTTTTCTCTTTTTGCTTTTTGCTTTTTCTTTTCTTTGCTTTCAATCAATATTATTATTTTTGGATTTGTTTGTTTTTGCCTTTTTATTTTTTCCTTTTTCATGGTGGACTATCTTGTAATTGGATTAGGGTTTAGAAGAACCTGAAGATATTTCTTCTTCCTTTTTTCCTGTTTCTTTTTTGGTTTTGTGTCTTTTACTGTTGGAGTTTTCCATTTTGGATTATAATTAGCTGCTCTAGCAGTTGGATTAAAAGTTAAGAAGAATTTGAAGCTTTGGAAGCATTGAAATGAGCAGGAAACCAATACCATCTGGCATCTCTGCTACTACCTCTGCTTCCCCACCAGCTGGAGGACAACGTTGAATTCAGACAATGTTAAAGCAAGATAAAGAACAAGAAAAAGTAACTTTACAGATGATTATGCAAATACAAGATCTTAAGATAAAATCAGACACCATTGAACAAAGGATAGAGAACATTGAACAAAGAATTGAGAAGACGGATGAAAAAGTGGAAAATATTAAACAAATGATGGTCAAGTATGAGGAGAGATTCCAAAAAATCGAGGAAGAAGGAAAACAAAGAGAGAAGAAGATTGGAAATATTGACAGCAGACTAACAGCGGTTGAACAAGAAAAAGGTGGGATGTTGAGGTGGGAGATGGAAAGGTCAGAATTTTACCTCAGATTTCAAAATATAGAAGAGGAAAAAGGAGAAAATTTGGCAGCGGTAATGATAGAAATTTTGGCAGATGTTTTGGAAATTACAGAGGAAAAGATGATGGATGGAATAGATGAGATATATCGAGTCTATACAAGATATGCGATGAGAAATAAATTACCCAAGGAAGTCCATATTAGATTTACCAAAAAATCTATTAAAATGCAAATATTACAAGTAGTAAGAGAGAAAATACTGAAATACAAAGGTAAAGAGGTTGTGGTTTTAAAACAAATACCCAGAAGAGTGAGAGAGATGAGAAGAGAATACCGATTCCTGACCAAAATACTACTGGAAAACGAAGTGAATTATAGATGGCTGATTCCAGAAGGACTAATGTTTAGGTGGCAAGAGCAGAGATATAGAATTGATTCAATTGAGAAAGCAGAACTTTTTCATGCAGAATTTTTCGGAGGAAGAAGAGAGGAAGCAGAGAAAGAGGTTTCATTAATTGAGTTTCAAGATGAACAACTGGAGACTGAAAAAGAGAAAGGAGCAATAGGGGGACAGATTGATAGCAAAGAACAGCGTGAAGTGAGATCTACGAGAGCTGTTAGACCTAAATATAAAGCATAATCATGGAAGAAAAAAAACTGATTACAATGAATATAAATGGGCTTAATTCGGCTGTTAAAAGAAGGAAAACTTTTCATAAATTAGAGAAATTAAAATTTGATATAATTTGTTTACAAGAAGTTCACATTAAAAAACAACATGAACAATTGTTATTGCAGCCAAAATTGGGGAAAATATTTACTTCTTTGACTCAATGTAAGAAAAGAGGAGTGGTTTTATACATCAAAGAGGCTATCCCGGCAAAATTGATTTACACAGATGAAGATGGAAGAGTATTAATGGAAAAAATAATGGACAATAATATAAAAATACTCTTGATTGCAATTTATGCTCCGAACGATAAACAAGAAGAGTTTTATAAAAAGCTACACATGAAAATAATTGGACTGGACTATGTTAACATAATTATGATGGGAGATTTTAATGGAATTGTGGATAATAAATTGGACTATATAGCAACAACAACAAAACAAAATAGAAAGGCTCTCCCAAGGTCTTTTTTTAAAATGACAGATGAATTAACTTTAAAAGATATTTGGAGAGAAAGAAATGTTAAAACTAAACAATATACTTTTTATTCAAACAGACATTTATCATGGTCCAGATTAGATATGGTCTGGATCTCAACAGAATTAATATCTAATATTAAAGAAACAAGTATTGAAACAAGTACTTGGGCAGATCATAGCCCAATGACAATTAAATGGAAAGGACAAAAAAGAAGATTGAGATGGACATTAAATAATACTATTTTAAAGGAGAAAGATTTTATACAATGGATGGAGAAGGAATTGGCTTTTTTTTTTTAGAGAAAATAAAAAAGAAGATACTTCAACGCAGAATGTGTGGGATACAATGAAGGCATACGCTAGAGGTTTGATAATAGATTATACAAGGAAAAAGAATATTAGGAAAAGGCAAGCTTCTAAGGCCTTGGAAGATGAGTATAAAACTCTTGAAAAAGAATTACAGAAAATGCCACAGAAAAAGGATATTAAATTGAAGTTGGATGTAATCAAACATAAAATGGAATTAATAGAGAAAGAAGAACTGGCACAGAAAATTAGAAACTCTAAACAGAATTATTTTGAAGATGCAAATAAACCAGGTAGATGGCTAGCATATAAATTGAGAAAAGAGAAGGAATCAAGAAAAATATTGAAGTTAATAGACGAACAAGGCCAAGTTTGTTATGGGAATAAGGAGAAAAAAGAAATTATTCGAGATTTTTATGGACAACTATATAAACAAGAGAATATTGATGAAGAAAAAGTTAAACAGTATTTACAGGAAGCTAATTTACCAAAGGTACCTAAAGAGACTGAAGAAATGTTAGAAAGCAATATAACAATGATGGAACTAAATGAAGCATTTAAGAGACAAAATAATGGGAAAGCACCGGGGCCAGATGGGCTTCCAGTAGAATTCTATAAAACATTTCAAGAATCATTGAGCATTCAATTGTTAGAAGTTATGAATGAAGTTATGTTAAAAAAGATAATACCTAAAACATGGTCAGAGGCTTATATTACACTTATACCGAAGGAAGAGACTGACCCATTGCAAATTAAGAATTATAGACCTATTTCCTTATTGAATGCAGACTATAAAATTTTTGCTTCAATCTTAGCAGAAAGACTTAAAAAATATTTAAATAATTTTATTCACCCAGATCAAAATGGATTTCTGCCAAAGAGACAAATTAGAGACAATATGAGAGTAATCTTGGACACTTTGGAATACTATGAGGCTCATCCTGAAAAACAAATGGCTTTGATATTCCTAGATGCTCAAAAAGCATTTGACAATGTGAACTGGAGATTCATGTTATTATTATTGGAGCAGATGGGTTTTGCTAAAAAATTTATTCAAGCAATAGAAGCCATATATAATAAACAGACAGCAAGGGTAATGATGGAGGGGGAACTTACAGATTTTATTAATATAAGGAAAGGCACAAGACAAGGATGCCCCCTATCTCCTTTGCTATTTGTGTTGACCTTGGAAGTGTTGAATAGAAATATTAGGGATGATAAAAACATAAAAGGAATGAAAATTAAGAAGGAAGAATTTAAGCTACAAGCTTTTGCTGATGATTTAGCTTTTATTTTGGAAGATCCGCTAGAAACAGCTCCAAAGTTATTGGAAAGGATAGAGGCATATGGAGAGGTGGCTGGTTTGAAAATAAATAAAGACAAAACAAAGATCTTGACAAAGAATATGCTATCGAGACAGAGAGAAGAACTGGCAGACCTTTTGAAAATTCAAGTTACAAATAAGGTTAAGTATCTGGGGATATATTTGACAACAAGATGTAGCACATTAAAGGAGAATAATTATATTAAACTTAAACAACAGATAACTACAGATTTGAAGAAGTGCAATTGTCATTAATAGGGAGAATTTCAACAATTAAGATGAATATCCTACCTAGAATTTTATTTTTGTTTCAAACAATACCAATTAGGCTTGGAAAAGACTATTTTGAAGATTTAAATAAAATTATGTTGAAGTTTATATGGCAAGGTAAAAAAGCGAGAATAAAGCTAAAGCTTCTGCAAGATGCTAGAATTAGAGGAGGTTTTGGTCTGCCTAATTGGGAATTGTATTATCAAGCTGCAAGTTTGATGTGGGTGAAAGAATGGATAACATTAAGGAAACATAGGTTGTTGACATTAGAAGGGCATGACTTGCTGCTGGGCTGGCATGCTTTTTTATGGTATAAGGGAACTAAAACACAGGGTTATTTTAGAAGACATTATGTACGGGAGTCTTTGTGGTTGAATTGGGAGAAGATAAAAAGACAATGTTATTTGAAAATTCCAGTTTGGTTATCGACCATTGAAGCATTTTCCTATCCTATAATTTATAAGAAGGAACAAACAGTTAGATATGGGGAACTTTTGGATGAAAAGGGTGAACTTAAATCGATCCAAAATTTAGAGGAACAAGGTATAAAAATGAATTGGTTTTCATATGCACAAATACATTCAAGGTATGATGAAGATTCCAAAAAGGAGGGATTTTATGATAAACAGACTGATTTAGATAAGATTTTGATGGGTACTGATGAGAAGGTGATTAAAAAACTATATGGTTATTTACTGGGAATTAAATTAGAGGAAGAACAAGTTAAAGAAACTATGATTGTTTGGGGGAAGAATTTTGGATATGGGATTGATCTAGAGAAATGGCAGAAATTGTGGTCTCAAAATTATAAAATGACAATGTCAACAGCATATAAAGAAAACTTGTATGAGATGTTTTACAGGTGGCACTTTCCTCCGACAAGAATAGCAAGAATGTTCAAGAATAAATCTGAAAAATGTTGGAAATGTCATCAGATACCCGGCTCGTATTACCATATGTGGTGGACTTGTGAGGATGCTAGAAAATATTGGACTATAATTCACATGTGGTTGGAAAAAATGACAAAGAAACATATAGATTTGAAACCGGAGATCTTCTTATTGGGAATTTTACCTGATATATATAGTAAAGATTTGAAATACCTGATTGTAAATGTATTAACAGCGGCTAGGATTGTATTTGCTAAAAATTGGAAAAATGAGAAAATACCATTACAGGAAGAAATTATTAAGAAAATATTGGAATGTGCTGAGATGAGCAGATTGACATTTGAAATTAGAGAGCAAGAGGATAAACAATTTTATGAAATTTGGGATCTTTTTTATAAATGGTTAGATGATAAAATACGACAATAGAATATTTAGAATGTTAGAATGTTTTGTTATTATTTTGTTATTTGACATTATATTTATAAAAGGTTTTTTAAGGATTGATATGATATGATAATAGGATTTGTTATGGAGTAAATTGGTTTAAGGTATTGTTAGCTCATAAAGTATGAATGATTAAAAATATAGTCAAAAATAATTTTTTTTTGGTGATATTAGGATACATGAGTTTGGATTGATGATATGAATTGTTATGTAACATAATTGTAATTGAGACTACAGAATGAATGCACAAAAATGATGAACCAACTGACACACTTGATGTACATATGAGAGTTGATGTTTTTATGTTTTGTTTGTTTTGTTTGTCTGTAGAAAATTAATAAAATCTTTTTCAAAAAAAAATAAAAAAAAAAAAAAAGATTATATTTTGTAGGATATACATCTAATCATAGATCTTATAGATTCTGGGAACCAGGTACATCTAGAGTTTACACCAGTGCTAGTGCAAAATTCCTAGAACATGTAGGATGGAATAGATTAGAGCAAGATTTAAATAATGAAGTAATTATTGAACCCTACAAAAGGCAGAAAGATCAGATTAGTTATAAGAAGAGTCCAATTAAAGAAGAAGTCCAAGAAGAGCAAATAGGACCAGAACAAGAGGAAACAGTTGATCAGGAAGAGTTAGATAATCAAGAAGAGTTAATAAATGAAAGTCCACCTGCAAGTCCTGTAATACCTAGATGTACTACACGTGTAACTAGACCACCTGATAGGTATCAAGCAAGTATAGTTTGCCAAGTAACTAAAGTTCCAACTAGTGTAGATGAACTTAGGATGTATCCTGCTAAGGATCAGGAAAATTGGCAAAAGGCAATGGAAAAGGAACTAAATTCATTAAAGGTAATGAAAGTTTATGAAGATGCTAAATTACCTCCAGGAGAAAAATCCATTGGGTGCAAATGGATATTTAAAGTAAAAACTGGAAATGATGGGACTGTTACCCATAAGGCTAGGTTAGTAGCTCAAGGATTTAATCAAACTGTATCTGATTACGATGAAGTTTTTGCACCAAGTCTTAAAGCAACATCTTTAAGAGCAGCATTAGTGTGGGCAGTTAAGAAAAACTATGTCATTAACCATTTCGATGTAGAAACTGCTTATCTGCATGCACCATTACAGCACACTATATATTTAAGAAAACCAGTAGGTATAAAAGACAATAAAGTAAACAGTAATGATTGTTGGAAACTCAAAAAGAGTCTTTACGGGTTGAAACAATCTGGCTTTGAGTGGAACCAATATATTGTGAAAGAGTTAAACAATATAGGTTTTAAATCTGGTTTAGCAGATCCATGTGTGTTTAAAAGAGAAAATAATGGAACGGTGTCATTATTGTTATTATTTACAGATGATATTGCTTTGATAACTAAGACTAATAATGAAGCTAATGAGATTATATCATTATTAGCCAAAAAGATAAAATTAAAGCATTTAGGTGAAATTAAAAAGTATCTAGGATTGACAATTAACAAAACAAATAATGGTTTTAAGATATCTCAAGAAGATAAAATTTGCCAATTAATTAAAACGTTTAAAATGGAACTTTGTAAACCGACAAAGACTCCAATGAGTCAGGAAGTTTGCCAAACTGTTGCTCAAAGTCCCAAATTTGATAAGTCTATATATCAATCTTTGATTGGTAGCTTATCATATATAAGCAATTGGTCTAGGCCAGATATAGCTTATAGTGTTAATCAGCTGGCACCTTTTAATTCAGATCCACATCAATGTCATTGGCAATCATTAACGAGAATTTTAAGATATCTTAAAGGAACAATGAACCATGCATTGTATATAGAACCAAAGGGTGATTTGAGTCTTAGTGCCTATGCAGATGCAAGTTTTGCAACTGATATAAACACAAGAAAATCAACATCTGGGATGGCTATATTATTTGGTAAGACACTAATAGGGTGGAGGTCAATCAGACAACAGCATATTAGCTTGTCCACGATGGAAGCGGAATTTTCATGTCTGTCATTATTGTGCACTGACTTGATTTTGTACAAACAGTTATTATTAGACATGGGTATAACTGTAAAAGATTCCATTATTGTGTACGAGGATAACCAGGCAGCTATAAAGTTAGCTACTAGTATTGCTGTAAAAACTAGATCAAAGCATACTGACTTAAGATACTTAAATGTTAGAGAATCTGTAAAGAATGGGCTAATTAAATTGGAATACTGCATGACAGAAGAAAACATTGCAGACCAATTTACAAAAGCTCAAGGAGTAATTAAGTTTTAAGAGAGTTGTAACAAATATGATTTAAAGATGTAAATAGTTATATTTATTATTATTTCATAAAAGGGGAGAATGTTAGGGATAACATTGTTTACCCTAACTGGTTTAGGTAAATAATAATATGTTATCATAGTTTATATGTAAAGTTGTCTGCAACTTTAACTATGGGAAAGTAATTAAGGGAGTGGTTGTGAAAGCCCTTTAAAAGAAGCAAGACTGCAGCTTGCTCTCTCTCTGGCTTTGATGCTCCCTGATTACTGCTTGGAATCAAGACTGCATTGCTCGAACGGGAGAGATAAACAAAGGACTGATTTGTAAGTGAACTGACATAGGATATTCTGCACGAACTTTGCTAACTGAATATCCCTGAATGGACTGACTAAATGATACATGACTATTGGACTGTTATTTTGACTATGCTATGAACTCATAATGGAATAAACTATATTATTGATAGCACAAGTGTATCTGTTATTTTTACTGTATGTTAATAAACATACAAGCTTAGCTCACTCATTTATCTGTGTGCCTATCTGACTAACGCTGCACATTCTGTTTAGCTTGTCTCCCTAACCCTGGTTGGGGAAACCAGGCTTAACAGTCCTCATGAAATTCTCTCCATTTTCTGTATCTGAAGCAAAGAGGCAAATGAAGCTCCATCCAAAATGCAGAAGAATTTTGACAATTTCTGGGTAGAACCCTGTTTTGGAGAACAGGGGATGATAAAATGGCAATTGACTTTTATCATGCAGCGAATCTGAAAATATTTTAAAATTCATCTGAAAAAGCAGTAAAGAATATCAGGGTCAGAACTATTCCAAACTGTTAGCTTTAAAGAAATCCAGTTTGGTTCTTATAAACATATTTGCATGGACTACTGTTGATTAGTCATTAAACCATATGAAGATACAGATTTTTTTTAAAGCTTAACGTTTACAAGACTGTAAAAAACAAGTGTACATAAGAAAATAAATTATGAAAATTAATAAGAATGCAAATCTTATTTCTGTATCACCCCTATTATTGACCACAATCAGATACACATATGCAGATCTCAACTGAAATATTTTGTTCAAATAAAGAGCTGTATTATATGTACTTTTTTAAAATATAAAAACGGACCACAAAGGAAATAAATTGTTTTAATATAAGAATCCTAATAGGCCATTCATTTAATCTACATTCCAAGATACTGATCCCTTGCTTTCTTATACATTGACATTAAAATAAAAATGTCTTGAATTTTGCAAATGGAAGTCTGTTCATTACAAGTGGGTTGGTTCTCAAATTTTGCTTAAGTAAATAATGCCCTAAGATATTTGGACATTTCTGCATTGAAATCTTTTTCAATTTGGAAGCATGTTTGTAGAGGCTCATCCATTCCAATGTACCATCTTTAGTGAGAATAGCCGTATCTTTCTCTATTCAATTTCCCAGATTCTTTGTGTAGATTTTTTTTTGCTTGTTCTCCAGTTGTACAAAAGACAGGGACAGCTTCTAGTATAATTTGTCAGTTCTACAATTCAAGAAGTTGTTAATTGTACTTTTTTTAATAAAGAACCTGAGGGTAGGAGAAAAAGCGATGGGTAGAAACCAATCAAGGAGAGAAGCAATTTAGAACTAAGAAGAAATTTCCTGACAGTTAGAACAATTAATCTTAAATTTGCCTCCAGAAGTTATGAATGCTACAACACTGGGTGTTTTAAAGAAGAGATTGGACAACCATTTGGACTAGGACCTCCAATGTTTCTTCCAACTCTGTTATTCTATGCTGTTCAAAAGACAGAAATTTGGAAGTTTGTCAGTTTCTAGAACTTTAATTTTATACCAATAAATCTATGTCCTGATTTTAGACATAGAAGAAATTTACATAAATTCCCAAACCAGCTCTGAAGGTAGTAGCTGGAATATGTTTATCCAATTCCAAAATACTTCTCAGATGATGTGATTAGCTTTGTTCTAGTAGTGATATATTTGAAGCATATATTTTAGGTAGAATAGTAATAAGATGAATGGGACTGAAGTTGCTAGGATCTTTTTTAATTATCAGTGAAAGTTCTCCACCAATGGAAATATTTTTGGAATATTTCAGCTGGTAGGAAGTCTTTTCCAGGAGCATTATTGCTCTTTGAGACAGTTATGATGAATTTCATCATGAATATTCAAGAGAAAAAATTGTCAACATGTTGCTTGTATCTTTGTATTTTTTTAACAACATGTTTAATTAATTCTCTGGTTCCTACAAATTCGTAAAATATATGTGTTTTACCAGGTATTTGAAAGATAAACCATTTGGATTCTTTTAATGAAGCTGGGATGTGTTTACCATTGAAAATATCACTACCTTTGTTAACATAATGTACTAAACATGAGCTTACCATCTCTTCTGCACCACCCATTCATACAGAAGACCTTTTGATTGTACATAGAGCCTCTCCTAACCTTCCCAAGTGTGAGGAAGAAGAAGAAGAAGAAGAAGAAGAAGAAGAAGAAGAAGAAGAAGAAGAAGAAGAAGAAGAAGAAGAAGAAGAAGAAGAAGAAGAAGAAGAAGAAGAAGAAGAGGAGGAGGAGGAGGAGGAGGAGGAGGAGGAGGAGGAGGAGGAGGAGGAGGAGGAGGAGGAGGAGGAGGAGGAGGAGGAGGAGGAGGAGGAGGAGGAGGTGGTGGTTTCTGTTCTGTCCTTCATTAACATACTCGAGATCCCCGCGCTTTGATTGGCCAAAGCGCGGGGCTCTCCGATTGGTCAGGCGAGCCGCGCCGATTGGCTCGCTAAGAATCTCCCGTGATTGGTCCGTTCAGACCGCGGGAGATTCAAAGCAGTGCCATTGGCCGCGGCCGCCGCGGCGAAAGGAATAAAAGCCGCGGGCTTTTTTCCTTTCGCCAGTTCGGTTCCAGCATACCAATAAAGAGCTTTGCACTAAGTCACCGACTCCTGGCATCATTTCGCGGACACAAAACTGGCAACGAGGATGGGATCCAGACCCTGAACCGAACCACGTGTCCGACGGAAGCCAGACAAACCACCGAGATGGCGAAAATCGCACCGCCCGCCCCCTTCAACCCCACCACCGAGGACTGGGAATCGTTCTCCGACCGATTCCGCATGTACCTCGAGTGCACCGGCATGAAGGACGCCTCCGGCCCAATGAAACGCGCTGTCTTCCTGACCCACTGCGGGACCGAGGTCTTCCAGATGGCCAAAGCGCTGGCCAAGCCCGCCGATGCGACCGCGATGGACTGGGACGTCCTCGAACCCATTCTTCGGCGGCACTACGCTCCAGAGGTACCCATCCTGATCCGGCGCAACGAGTTCTACCGGCGGGACCAGAGGTCGGGTGAGAGTTTCAGCGACTTCGTCGCCGAGCTGCGGCGTCTAGGGGGGCTCTGCGAATTCGATAACCTAAACAACGCTCTGAGAGACCGAATCGTGCTCGGTTTGTGGGACCTCGCCCTCCAGAGCCGGCTGATGGCTAAGGGCGACATCAGCCTAGCAGACACCCTCACCGCAGCCGCAGCCGCCGAAGCAACCCGAACTTCCGCCGACAGCATGCGCAGACCGAACACGGGGGACCGCAGCGGAAACAACAACCCGGCGAGGTCGACCGAGCCCAAATCCGAGACGACAACACACCAGGGCGACTTCCACTCGGCATCCGGCACGTCCGATGACGAGGAGGACATCCATCGACTCCAGACAGGGCGCGACCCATGGAACCGGCGAGGTCGTAAGTCGAGGACCAACTGTGCCGGCTGCGGCGGCGACCACCCCAGGTCGGAATGCCGGTTTTTCGAATCAATCTGCCGGCATTGCGACAAAAAGGGACACATCGCCCGTGTCTGCCGCCTGAAGAAAAACCGCAGTCTGGCACGATGGGACCAGAGCGACCGGAGGAGGGAGAGCACACCACCCAGGACCAGAGATCGCCCCTCGGACAGCCGATGGGACCGGAACGGATGATCCTCGCGAGGCGGTGACAACCGGCGGAGAGAGGAGACCCACCAGACGGTCACCATTGGCCATGCCATCACCAACGACGCCCGGAAGGTCCACGTCAAGGTACGCATCGAGGGCCAGCCTTGCAAAATGGAGGTGGACTCCGGGTCCTACCTCTCCATGATTGCATGGCACGAGATAAAGCGGTTGGTGCCTACCCTCCAAAGGAGGAACGTAGACAGCCAGAGACTCATTGTAAAGGACTACCAGGGAAACCGCATCCCGGTAGTCGGCACCAAAAGCTTTAACATCACTTATAAGGGGCGCACCGAACGACTCCCCCTAACAATCGTCGACCGCGACCGCCCAAGCCTACTGGGACTGCAATGGTTCGCCCCGCTCGACATCGCCCTCACGGGAGTCGACCACGTCACCGACGACGGCTGGGAGCAGCAACTAGCTCGGGAGTTCCAAGAGGTCTTCGACGGAAACCTAGGAAAGTACCGAGGGCCCCTTATCTCGTTCGACCTAGACCCTAACGTCCCCCCCAAACGCCTGAAACCAAGGTGGGTGCCATTCGCACTGAAACCCAAAATAGACGAGCAAATTGATAAGCTCGTCAAACAAGGGGTCCTGCAGCCCATAGACCACGCCCGGTGGGAGACCCCCATAGTCACCCCGATCAAGCCCGATGGGTCGGTGAGGATCTGTGGGGACTATAAGGCCACCCTAAATGGCGCGCTGCAACAAAGCGCCTACCCCGTCCCAGTAGTACAACACCTACTGCACTCACTGGGAGGAGGCAAGGTTTTCGCCAAGCTCGACCTCGCCCAGGCATACCAACAGTTGCCGGTCGACGAGCAAATGGCAGAAGCGCAGACCATTGTCACCCACCGGGGAGCATTCAAATGCAACCGACTCCAATTCGGAGTCAGCGTGGCACCGGGCATATTCCAAAGCCTAATGGAGAGGCTATTGCAAGGTATCAAGGGGGTGGTACCTTATTTCGACGACGTCCTAGTGTCGGCAGCCAACCAAGCCGAACTAGAAGGTCAACTAAGGGAGGTCCTAACTAAATTTAAAGAGACGGGACTAAAAGTAAAGAGGGAAAAATGCCAGCTTTGCACGGAACTAGTGGAATTCCTGGGCTACCTCCTAGACCAGCACGGCATTCACCCCACAAGCAAAAAAATCAAGGCCATCAAAGAAGCCCCCACCCCCAAATCAAAGACTGAGCTACAGGCATTCTTGGGGTTACTGAACTTTTACAATGTTTTCCTACCCCAAAAGGCGACGGCGGCGGAGCCCTTGCATAGGCTCCTGGACAAGGCGGCAACCTGGACTTGGGGGAAACGGGAGCAAGTCGCCTTCCAAAGAACGAAGGACCTCCTCACCTCCGACGCCGTCCTCATACAATTCAACGAGACCCTACCTCTGGCCGTCACATGCGACGCATCACCCTTTGGCGTCGGCGCTGTCCTCAGCCATACCCTTCCCGACAGAAAAGAAGCGCCCATCGCGTTCTTTTCAAGGACCCTCACCAAACCGGAGCGGAACTATAGCCAACTGGACAAAGAGGCTCTGGCTATCGTTGCCGCCATAAAACGATTCCACGAATACCTCTACGGCCGGACTTTCACCATCATAACGGACCACAAGCCGCTGCTGGGAATCCTTGCAGGGAACCGGGCCACCCCGAACATTCTGTCTCCCCGAATGACAAGGTGGTCCGAGTTCCTGGCAGCCTACAACTACGAACTCATACACAGACCAGGTAAGACGATCTCCCATGCAGACGCCTTAAGCCGCTCGCCGCTACCGGAACCCGACACCGACCCAGCACCCACGACGACCACCCTCAGCATAGAGACTCTACCCAACCTGCCCATGACCGCGTCAGACATTGCCCGAGAGACTAATAAAGGCAAACGTCTGGCGCGGGTGTTGCATTGGGTGGAGAAACGGTGGCCGGAAAGGGACAACGACGAGTCAGTCAAAACATTCCGAAACCGCCAAACGGAGCTCTCGTTGTTAAAAGGGTGCATACTATGGGGGGACAGGGTGGTCATTCCGGAAAAGCTACAGGGGAAGGTTTTGGAAATGCTACATGAGGGGCACCCTGGCATCGTGAGGACTAAAGCCCTGGCCAGAAGTTACGCTTGGTGGCCAGGGATGGACAAACAAATAGAGGCCTGGGTAGCTAGGTGCCAACGATGCCAGGAAACGAGGCCCAGCCCACCCACAGCACCCGTCCTAGAGTGGGAAACCCCAAGGGGACCTTGGTCTAGAATCCATATAGACTTCGCCGGGCCCACAAAAGGACACACCTTACTCATAACAGTTGACGCTTACTCCAACTGGCTGGAGGTAAGCAACATGAAGACGACAACCACGGAGGCCGTGATCAAAGAACTCTGTAAACTCTTTGCAACACACGGCCTCCCAGACGTCATCGTCTCCGACAACGGGCCCCAGTTCACCTCACTGGAATTCGAAAAATTCCTAGTGGAAAGGGGCATCCGCCACGCGCTAACAGCACCGGCGCACCCGGCGGCGAACAGTAGGGCGGAACGGATGGTCCAATTCACTAAAAAGACCATCCGGAAAATAGACCACGGGGAGATCCAAGAAAAAATCAACAGACTACTCTTCACCCAACACATAACCCCGAATACCACAACCAATAAAAGCCCAGCCGAACTACTAATGGGTAGAAAGCTAAGGTCCCCACTCGACAGGTTACACCCCACGTATAACCCGGAGAGGCCCCCAGACTCAAGCACCAAACACCGAACCTTCGCACCCGGGGACCCCGTATATGCAAAAAACCTGACGGGAGACCCTCTATGTATCCCAGCCGTCATCACCCAAGCAACAGGCCCACACTCGTACCGGCTACAAACAGCAGACGGACGAGCGTGGAAACGCCACATCGACCAACTTAGGTCGAGAACTACAAACCAACAAACTGCCAACGCACAAACAAACGAACCCAACCCCCGCAACGCAAGCCAAGGGGGGAGGGAATACCCAGGGGACCAAATCCAAAGAAAAATAAACCAGCAGTACTCACCGGAACGCAGCCATCACGACCCCTCGCCAGGAAGGAACAGCCAAGCCAGCTCGACCGACCCGGAAAGACCGAGCGGGAGCGGCGAAACCCGTAGCTCAACCAACCCGGAAGGCCCAGGAGGGAGCTACGGAGAAGGGACCGGCCCGATCGACCAGCCGGTTCCCACGACAGCAGCAGGAGCAGCGGAGATCCCGACCGAACCGGCCATGATCCAGCCCACAACTGAGTTGCGCAGGTCAAGTAGGACCAGACGGAGCCCCGCCTACCTATGTGACTACGCAACGTAAGGATTGAACCAAGAGGGGAGGGGTGTTCTGTCCTTCATTAACATACTCGAGATCCCCGCGCTTTGATTGGCCAAAGTGCGGGGCTCTCCGATTGGTCAGGCGAGCCGCACCGATTGGCTCGCTAAGAATCTCCTGCGACTGGTCCGTTCAGACCGCAGGAGATTCAAAGCGGTGCCATTGGCCGCGGCCGCCGCGGCGAAAGGAATAAAAGCCGCTAGCTTTTTTCCTTTCGCCAGTTCGGTTCCAGCATACCAATAAAGAGCTTTGCACTAAGTCACCGACTCCTGGCATCATTTCGCGGACACAACAGTTTCCATTGCTTTGATCCTTATTCCCCTCACCCCACTAACCCCCAACCATGACACCTAAAATAGCTATGGTTAAAAGCAACTCTTAGTTTTTGACCAGAAGAAAAGGTTGAATCTATTAATGATACACCCATTACCTTACTTAATTTACTTATCAAAGAAACAGCCATGCAAACCTGAGGGATTTTGTAGATGCCTCCTAACGTTGAAATCTGGATAGAGATGTCATCAGCAGCTACATCAACAAGAACCAAAATGTTGTCCTTCCTTCCACAGCTGTAGTTGGGAATATTAGCTTCTCCAGTAGAGAGTATGTCCAGCAAGGCTTCTGAAGTGCCAGGAATGTTGAAATAGTTGTCATGAATGTTGTAGCCAAGTGTGATATTTTGTGGAAGCCAGGGAGTCTTGCTGGCCACTTGAATATTAAAAATGTACCATAGAAATGTTTCTTTACCACAAGGTATACTAATGTAAAAAAGGTTTTCATGTTATCATCACCATTCTTACATAACAATATATATATTTTTTTCAATATAATCTTTGTCTCCACAAGCCTTCTGGGTCTTAAGCTAATACTGACCCAAAATCAAATGCAAGTACTAGTTATTCATCTCCATTTCATTTTAAAGAGTGTTGGGAGATGGGATTTAAATAGTGTTCCACTAAGCTTAAGAATCATAAGACACCATTATTTGTAGCAACACTAATTTTAATCTGCCCAGTAACTATGATTCAATATAATTCAATCATTAAAGTAGAACCATCATATTAGGAAGAGGATGTTTCATAAGTGATCCAGAAAAGAAATCACAGAAAACTCCTTCTATTCTTATAAGGATTTGACATTGGATATGAATGAGAGGCTATCAAAAAATGAAATAGGCTGAGCAAAGGAAACTACAACCCATTACTAAAAGTCAGTATTCAAGAGATATCTCAGAATTGAACTGGGAAAAGTACATAATTTGGATTTCTTTCAGGTTTTCACTCCCCATCTTGAGATTTGAGTATCTTCTACAAAATAAGGCAAAAGAGAGAAAATCAAAGTGATTCAGGAAATTATACGGTTCTGCAGTATAGGAATAAGTGAAATAAGAAGAAAAAAAGGAGAATGCTGGAGAGTAAATGGAGGACTGCAACTCCATCACACTGAATGACTTACACTTGAGACTGAACTGAAGGAGCCCTGTTGAAAGGCAATGTTGTTATGCCCAATATTTTTCTTACAGTGGTGATCATAGTAACGAGATGGTCTCCTGGTCTGAAATAGCTCCGTGGTCTTTTTTCATCCTGGTACTCCAAACTCAGAGGGCATTTCATTCTAAGCTTCCCAGAGACTGGCTGGAACATCAGAAGCAGCAGAAGCAGAAACAGGAGGTCCATAATTCACGGGTTAAATTAATCCCCTTCCTGTTTTTAAATAAGGAGAACAAGAAGCATTAAAAGAATTCAAAGCCCTCTCACAAGATGGAAATACCAGTGGCTTTCGTGACTTCAACACAGACAAAGTGAACTTCACCAGGAAAAGAAAGATAGAGACATTCAAAGTCCCTCCTTGTCCCTTAACTTGTGCCACACAGAGTGTGACCTTATGTATTTATTCTTTTCTGATAAAATTGTTTTTCTTGTTTCTTCAATCTGATGTTTACCTCAAAGGCAAATTGTAGTAGAAGAAGTCTCAAAGATCAGAACTGTGAAAATTACAGTAATAAGCAGCTTCTCCTCTGAGATCCTAAACTTCTTCAGGACGCCTTGAGCAGAGCTGGATAAAAATATGTTAGTGAAAAATCAGTTACACCCCTGGGGACACTGTTCTGTAGTGGTTGTGCTCCTTCCTGTCAGGTCTTGTCCAACAGTAATGTTGGAAGAATATAGTTCAAAAGCCAGATGATGACTTCTACTATCCTTCAAAAGTGGGATCCTGCCTCCAGACACCACTGAAGACCAGAGCTGGGTTTCAAAAATTTTAGCAAAGGGTTTTCTGTCTGGTTGCTGGATGGGTGTGGTCATGGTGGGTGTGGCCTAGTCAGCCTCATGCACCATGTTGGGGGGGTGTTTTTGCCCTTCTTGGGCTTGAGCCTTCTTTCCTCGAGCCTCCGGGAGAATGAAAATGGCCTCTCCAGACTGCAGAGGCTCTCTGGAAGCCAGAAATGGGCCCATTTCAGGCCTTCCTGAACCTCTGGGAGGCCTGTTCATCACCCTCTCGGAGCCTCCGCATGTACCCTGCACTTACTTGCATCCAAAATGGCTGTATGGGGACTCCTGGGAGGGGCAGGGTGGGCAGGGCCAAGCAGGAGTGGGATTTGGTGGTTCTCCGAACTGAACAGAATCTTAACTAGGGGCCCTCCTGAACCCCTGCAAACCCCCAGCAGTCCACCCCTTCTGGAAACAATATCAGACAGAGCTATGGAGTTTGGTGAATTCTAGGTTGGTGGTACTTAACTTATTGGTCTCTGTTGTCTTATGCCAATTAAGTAATCAATACCTTTGTTAGGAATCTGTTAACCAATTAGTTGGGTTGGCAATATATAAACCAACAATGTATGTTTGTAGCTTTAAGACAAAGTCACTGTGTTGATTTGTACTATATTCCGATTGGTTGGTTGTGTTGCAAATTGCCATAAGAGGGAGCTAGAGATCATGGCTTGCTCTCTCTGACATTCTGTATCTCTGACATTCTGACTCTCTGACATTCTGTTTCTCTCTGATATTCTGTTGCTATCTAAGGTTCTCTGTTGTGCTTATACTTTGATATTTTTGTTTACTGTAAATGAAAAAGGCAACTGGTAAGAAGACTTTGTAATTGGATATTCTTTGTACTGTTAAACGTATATGACCTCGACTGTTTATTGGACTGTGCTATTTCTTAAAGTAAACTTTAACTCAATTCGGTGTAGCTGTGTGTGACTGAATAATTATTCATGACTACTCTCATAAAGGTTTCCATGTGCATATCCTTGTTAATCAAGGGTTATTCTCTACATATCATAACACCCTTGACCCCTGAAGAACCAGATGATGGGATGTATGTACAGAGGAGGCCCTGGGAATCAGAGGAAGGGTCACATGTTGAGATGGGACCCAGGTATGGATGGAATGGACATGAGAGTGAGGAATATGAATTCTGATACAAAAATTTCTCTTATCTTTATTTCTTTGCCTTAAGCAGCCTTGCCCCTTCCTGTCTTCTCTCTCTCTCTCTACAGAAGGAGGGGGTGTTAGGAATGTGAATCACCTAACAGCTATTTGGGTTGGAAATATATAAACCAGGATAGACATTTTAATAGTGTCTCTTTAAGGGAATGCTAAAAACTGCAATTGGATGTGGTTACTCAAATGGCCATAAGACGGAGCCAGAAACCTAAGTTGTTTAGTCTCAAAGGAGTGTGAATCTCAGGAAGTCTCAGAAGAGAGTGTGAGTGAATTTCTGTATCCTTCTGTTGGAAAGAGTTGCTGTTCCTCCATTTCTCCCTATTGACTGTTATTCTTGGATTTGATGTAAGTCTGTCACTGAACTGTTTTTGATACTGGACTTTGATATTAGGATTATCCCTGGACTGAACTCTGACTGCTTTAACTGTGAATTGACTTGGACTGTGTTTGGACTTTGCTTAAACATTTATTGAAAGTAAAAACCTACATTAACTGTACAGTGTATCTGTGTGCTGTGTGTGTTTTATTCTTTACTACTCTCACTACGTCTCCCTGTATGCGCTCATTCTCCTAACGGGGAATTACCTCAACAAGGGGTCACAGGGGTGTGGGGATGCTGCCTCAGACAAAGTTAAAATTGCTTTTACTTTTTTCTTGGAAGGAGGGGGTGCTGCTTTGAGCTGCTCTGCAATAAGAAAGGGGTTGGAACCACAGATTCTTAGCGAGGCCTAAGTTAGCAACTTAATCCACTAGCTAGGATATTAGGAACAAGAATAGCTTGCTCATAAGAAAAACCTCAAAAACCACATAGTTGGCACATGAAACTAGGGCACTTTGCAAGATACTGGTGACCTGGGGTGAAAAACAGAAGATGCGACATTTAACTATGTAGCGGGCTGAGATCCAAATAACCAATCAATATTATCTGTTATGCATGCAGGGGAAGGGCAAAGGGCTGAATGCGACCACCCCTTGACTATAAAAATTGCTGTAAGATTCTAATCGGGGCCCTAGATTAGCTTTTGAGCCAGGGTCCTTATATCTTGGTACCAAAATAAAAGTATATTGTATCACACCTTGTGTCTGGTGACTTATCGGCTTCAACACCAAGCAAAAGCCCAGTTCTGGGGACAACACCCTGTCTCATGTTACGATCTGGGCCTGTTTTAGATTTTGTTTCATATGAGATTCCCCTATATGAATCTTGAATTGGAGCTGATTTTAAAATTGCTTGTGATTGAAGTGAAATTTTATCTCCCATCCTTTCTACAAATATCAATTTTTTGGGATGACAGCCGACTAAGAGCAAGAAAATGACAGCTGGTTGAATGTATCATTTGCTTAATAAGAAGAAAGATATAGAATGGATAGATTTTTTCCCCCACTGTTGGTCTCTCTGTTGCCCTTCCATATTCATGCAAGACACTGAGAAACTTTATATTTTGAAGCTTTTTTACTTTACTAAATAAACAGAGGGCTGTGATGTCTATAGCTATGATGGTGGCAGTTCCCACAGCATGGTTAGTGTTGCGACCTGATTTTTGCCACACGTTCCAAGAAACCTCTTGGTGGGAACCTTGTGATCCCACTTCTTTTTCTTTGGATGTGGTTAGTGGAGTGGGGCCCTTTGGGCCTACACATCTCTGAGACTGGGGGTGTGAATCCCCCCAAAATTTCCAATTGCTTGTAGATATAGTTGGGAGTCCTTGTGTTTCTGATATCTCTGGGCAGGAAAGGTTGAGCTGCCTGCTGGTGTTAACTGGGAGGAGTTTCAGCTGATGACTCCTCAGGAAATGGACAAAGTTTCCTAAGAGATCCAGATGACCTCCCACTCTGGTACTTTTTGAAAAGTTTTGATCATTTTGCTCATCACCTAGTAGATCATCTGTCTGGAATCTGCACTGTATATCAGATATTGAGCAAGTCCAGAAATATTTCACAAGAAGAGTACTATACTCCTCTGCTCACAACAGAACACCCAATATCACCAGGCTTGAAAGTTTGGGCTTGGACAAGCTAGAACTATGCCGCCTATGGTTTGTCATGCCCCTGTTGGAATCTGATTCCGAGGGGGAGGTCAAGCATCTGACAGGGAGTGGGAGTATGGCTCAGGTGGCTGTGGAAGAAACTGGGGAAGGGCACAGTCCAGCTGGGCATTTCTGCATAGCACCTTGCTGGAAGCAAAATGTGAATTAGATTTGTTTGTCAAGTCTTATCTGGGTTCTGGCATCCTCCCAACTGTGTGTGTTCCATTATCTTTTGAAGTCTGCAATTCCTTATCCTGCCCTGTCTCATTAAGTGCTGCAGTGTGGTTTGTGATGGTTTTTATTTATAATTTATAGTTACTTTGGGTTTGGACTGAATTTCTTCCCTTTAAAAACTGTTCTTGGGAGAGTTTTTTTTTTTTTTTGAAAAAGATTTTATTAATTTTCTACAAACAAACAAGACAAACAAAACATTAAAACATCAACCCTCATATGTACATCCAGTGTGTCTGTTGGTTCATCAGTTTTGTGTATTCATTTTGTAGTCTCAATTACAATGATGTTACATAACAACTCATATTGTCAATCCAAACTTAAATATCCTAATATCACTAAAAAAAAAAGAAATTTTTGACTATACTTTTAATCATTCATGCTTTATGAGATAACAATACTTTAACCAGTTTATTCTGTAACAAATCATATAATCATACCAAATCAATCCTAAAAAACCCGTTATAAATATAGTGTCAAATAACAAAGGCAAGTAAAACAAGTAAAACAAAATAAAGATATTCCTTACTGTCCAGCATTCTAAATATTCTATTATTGTATTTTATCATCTAGCCATTGATAAAAAAGATCCCAAATTTCATAAAATTGTTTATCCTCTTGCTCTCTAATTTCAAATGTCAATCTACTCATCTCAGCACATTCCAATATTTTCTTAATAATTTCTTCCTGTCATGGTATTTTCTCATTCTTCCAATTTTTAGCAAATACAATCCTAGCCGCTGTTAATACATTTACAATCAGGTACTTCAAATCTTTACTATATATATCAGGTAAAATTCCCAATAAGAAGATCTCTGGTTTCAAGTCTATGTGTTTCTTTGTCATTTTTTCCAACCACATGCAAATTTTAGTCCAATATTTTCTAGTGTCCTCACAAGTCCATCACATATGGTAATACGAGCCAGGTATCTGATGACATTTCCAGCATTTTTCAGATTTGTTCTTAAACATTCTTGCTATTCTTGTCGGGGGAAAGTGCCACCTGTAAAACATCTTATACAAGTTTTCTTTATATGCTGTTGACATTATCATTTTATAATTTTGAGACCACAATTTTTGCCATTTCTCTAGATCAATCCCATATCCAAAATTCTTCTCCTAAACAATCATAGTTTCTTTAACTTGTTCTTCCTCTAATTTAATTCCCAGTAAATAACCATATAATTTTTTAATCACCTTCTCATCAGTACCCATCAAGATCTTATCTAAATCAGTCTGTTTATCATAGAATCCCTCCGTTTTAGAATCTTCATCATACCTTGAATGTATTTGTGCATATGAAAACCAATTCATCCTTATATCTTGTTCCTCTAAGTTTTGGATCGATTTAAGTTCACCCTTTTCATCCAATAGTTCCCCATATCTAACTGTTTGTTCCTTTTTATAAATTATAGTATAGGAAAATGCTTCAATGGTCAATAACCAAACTGGAATTTTCAAATAACATTGTCTTTTTATCTTCTCCCAATTTAACCACAAATTAAACCACAAATTTAACCATTATATCCCATATATAATGTCTTCTAAAATAACCCTGTGTTTTAGTTCCCTTATACCATAAAAAAGCATGCCAGCCCAACAGCAAATCATGCCCTTCTGGTGTCAACAATCTAGCCTTTCTTAATGTTATCCATTCTTTGACCCACATCAAACTTGCAGCTTGATAATACAATTCCCAATTAGGCAGGCCAAAACCTCCTATAATTCTAGCGTCTTGCAAAAGCTTTAGCTCTGAACAATGAATTAGAAAAGAGGGACTTTGTAGGGAGAAGGTGGAGCTTCGTTTCGGTGATACAGCTGCGATCTCGGGGCTCTGAGATCGCAGCTGATATTTTCGCCCCTGGTCAGTCCCAACAGACCTAAACCGTCCTGTAGAGATGGGGATTGTGAAGGGCACTGTCCCAGGATCCCAGAGATATCGCAAAATCTTTGGTTTGATCTGGGAGAAGCCCTTTTGCTGGCGGTGGAGAGGCAGCCTCCATAGCTGCTGAAGTCGGGACAGCTCCGGAAAGAAAGTGGCTGGAAAGAAAGTGTGTCAGCTGGGTGAGAAACTTCTTTTGTGTTGTCAATTCGCTGAGATTTGAAAGGGCATCCTGAATAGAGAAGAAACCTGTGAGATTTTTTTTTTTTTGACAAAAACTGTTTGAGCGGCGTTTTTTAAAGTGATGTCAAATTGAGGCTTGGATATTTTTTTTTCTTACTTTTTTGGGGGGGGGACTTTAGTGTGACTTTGTAGGTAACCGGATTGAATTTTCTCTTATATATATTTTTATGCTCCATTTGATTTTTTAATTTTTTTTTAGGATAGAGGCTCCCTTTGGCTATTTTTTTTTGTATACATTATTTCTTTTTTATGGCTGGGGGGGAAGAGCATTAAGAAACTTTGCAACACTGCCAACTAGAGGCTTGAAAATATTTTATTTGAATTGGAGAGAACTGTAAGAAGACTCCTCCTCAAAGACATTTCAATGTGATAAGATAGAGGGAGAGCACAGCAAAATATTATAACAGGTGTTTTGCTGGACTCTTATCAATATTTCAACACTTGAGGCTTGGCTTTGAAGCTGCTGGAGAAGAGAGTCATAATAATTTATGCCTTGGGTAAATAAATAAAGTGCAGTGTGCTCTCTTTTATATATATAAAATATATAAATAAATAAATATATATATTTACTTGTGATATCCTTACTCACCAGCCTTTTTGTAAATTTTAATTCTAGTAATATTCTTATTTTTGCTTTTTATTTTAAAGGGAAAGCCTCAGAGTTTTTTCTTTATTTTTCTTTTTTTCTCCTTATTTTTATTGGGATTTCTTTGCTCTTTCTATCCATGTTTTTGGACTACTCTGTTTTTCTTTTTTGATTATTGAGACTTCTCAACTGGATTAAGGTGTGAAGAACTTGAAGGAATTTCTTCTTCTCTTTTTGTTCTTTCTTGCTCTTAATCAATATTATTATTTTTGGGGTTTTTTTCCTTTCTATTTTTCCTTTTTTATGGTGGACTATTTTGTAATTGGATTAGGGTCTAGAAGAACCTGAAGATCTTTCTTCTTCCTTTTTTCCTTTTTCTTCTTTGGTTTTGGGCCTTTTACTATTGGATTTTTCCATTTTTGGATTATAATTGGCTATTCAACCATTTGGATTAAAAGTTAAAAAGAATTTGAAGATTTGGAAGTATTAAAATGAGCAGGAAACAAAATACCATCTGGCATTTCTACTTCTACCTCTGCTTCCCCACCAGCTGGAGGACAACGTTGAATTCAGACAATGTTGAAGCAAGATAAAGAACAAGAAAAAGTAACTTTACAGATGATTATGCAAGGAATCCAAGATCTCAAGATAAAATCAGACACATTTGAACAAAGAATAGCAGAAGACTGATGAAAAAGTGGAAAATATTAAACAAATGATGGGGAAGTATGAGGAGAGATTCCAAAAAATTGAGGAAGAAGGAAAACAAAGAGAGGAGAAGATTAGAAATATTGACAGTAGATTAACAGTGGTTGAACAAGAAAAAAGTGGGATGTTGAGGTGGGAGATGGAAAGGTCAGAATTTTATCTCAGATTTCAAAATATAGAAGAAGAAAAAGGAGAAAATTTGGCTGCGAAAATGACAGAAAATTTGGCAGATGCCTTGGAAACTACAGAGGAAAAGATGATGGATGTAGATGAGGTATATCGAGTTTATACAAGATATGCGATGAGAA
The DNA here is from genome assembly GCA_033807585.1 of Hydrophis major. NCBI lineage: Eukaryota > Metazoa > Chordata > Lepidosauria > Squamata > Elapidae > Hydrophis > Hydrophis major. Next base: position 3,416,480 of record JAUCBL010000017.1, read on the forward strand.
ATAAATTACCAAAGGAAGTCCATATTAGATTTATCTAAAAATCCATTAAAACACAAATATTACAAGTGGTAAGAGAGAAAACATTGAAATACAAAGGTAAAGAGATTGTGGTTTTAAAACAAATACCCAGAAGAGTGAGAGAGATGAGAAGAGAATATCAATTTCTGACCAAAATGCAACTGGAAAACGAAGTGAATTATAGATGGCTGATTCCAGAAGGATTAATGTTTACGTGGCAAGAGCAGAGACATAGAATTGATTCAATTGAGAAAGCAGAACTTTTCCATGCAGAATTTTTTGGAAGAAGAAAAGAGGAGGCAGAGAAAGAGGTCTCATTAATTGAGTTTCAAGAGGAACAACTGGAGACTGAAAAAGAGAAAGGAGCTGTAGGTGGACAGGTGGATAGTAAAGAACAGCGTGAAGTGAGATCCACGAGAGCTGTTTGACCTAAATATAAAGTATAATCATGGAAGAAAGAAAACTGATTACAATGAATATAAATGGACTCAATTCAGCTGTTAAAAGAAGGAAAACTTTTCATAAACTAGAGAAATTAAAATTTGATATAATTTGTCTACAAGAAGTTCATATTAAAAAACAACATGAACAATTGTTAGTACAGTCAAAATTAGGGAAAATATTTACTTCTTTGACTCAATGTAAGAAAAGAGGAGTGGTTCTATACATTAAAGAGGCTATCCCAACAAAACTGATCTACATGGATGAAGACGGAAGAGTATTAATGGTGGAAATAATGGACAATAATATAAAAATACTTTTGATTGCAATTTATGCTCCGAATGATAAACAAGAAGAGTTTTATAAAAAGCTACACATGAAAATAATTAGACTGGACTATGTTAATATAATTATGATGGGAGACTTTAATGGAATTGTGGACAATAAATTGGACCACATAGCAACAACAACAAAGCAAAATAAAAAGGCTCTCCCTAAATCTTTTTTTAAAATGACAGACAAACTAACTCTAAAAGATATTTGGAGAGAAAGAAATGTTAAAGCTAAACAATATACTTTTTATTCAAATCGACATGTATCATGGTCCAGATTAGATATGATTTGGATCTCAACAGAATTAATATCCAATATTCAAGAAACAAATATTGAGACAAGTACTTGGGCAGATCACAGCCCAATGACAATTAAATGGAAGGGACAAAAAAAAAAGATCCAGATGGACATTAAATAATACTATTGTAAAGGAGAAAGATTTTATACAACGGATGGAGAAGGAATTGGCTTTTTTCTTCAGAGAAAATAAAAAAGAAGATACTTAAACGCAGAATGTTTGGGATACAATGAAGGCATATGCTAGAGGTCTGATAATAGATTATACAAGAAAAAAGAATATGAGGAAACGGCAAGCTTCTAAGGTCTTGGAAGATGAGTATAAAAGACTTGAAAAAGAATTACAGAAAATGCCACAGAAAAAAGATATTAAATTGAAGCTGGATGTAATTAAACATAAAATGGAATTAATAGAGAAAGAAGAATTGGCACAGAAAATCAGAACTTCTAAACAGAATTACTTTGAAGATGCAAATAAACCAGGTAGATGTCTAGCATATAAATCGAGAAAGGAGAAGGAATCAAGAAAAATATTGAAGCTAATAGATGATCAAGGCCAAGTTTGTTATGGTAATAAGGAGAAAAAGGAAATTATTCGAGATTTTTATGGGCAGCTATATAAACAAGAGAATATTGATGAGGAAAAAGTCAAACAGTATTTACAGAATGCTAATTTACCGAAGATACCTAAAGAGACTGAAGAAATGTTAGAAAGCAATATAACAATGATGGAATTAAATGAAGCATTTAAGAGACAAAACAATGGGAAAGCACCGAGTCCAGATGGGCTTCCGGCAGAATTCTATAAAACATTTCAAGAATCATTGAGCATCCCATTGTTAGAAGTTATGAATGAAGTTATGTTAAAGAAGATGATACCTGAAACATGGTCAGAGGCTTATATCACACTTATTCCAAAAGAAGAGGCTGACCCACTGCAAATTAAGAACTATAGACCTATTTCCTTATTGAATGCAGACTATAAAATTTTTGCTTCAATTTTAGCAGAAAGACTTAAAAAATATTTAAATAATTTTATTCACCCAGATCAAAATGGATTTCTGCCAAAGAGACAAATCAGAGACAATATGAGAGTAATCTTGGATACTTTGGAATACTATGAGGCTCATCCTGAAAAGCAAATGGCTTTGATATTTTTAGATGCTCAAAAGGCATTTGACAATGTGAACTGGAGATTTATGTTATTACTATTGGAACAGATGGGTTTTGCTAAAAAATTTATTCAAGCAATCGAAGCCATATATAATAAACAGACAGCAAAGGTAATGATGGAGGGGGAACTTACAGATTTTATTAATACAAGAAAAGGCACAAGACAAGGGTGTCCCCTTTCTCCTTTGCTATTTGTGTTGACTTTGGAAGTGTTGAATAGAAATATTAGGGATGATAAAAGTGAAGAGATGGTTGGGGAAGAGCTTGTCCAAATCCATCATCCTCTCTTGTTCTGCTGTCCAAATTATCATCTGTTCCATCTGGCTTCGTGTTTCTCCCCCATTCCCTGACTCTTACTTTCACTCTCAGCCTGGAATGAGCAGCCTGGAACTGCTTAGAATGTTAATAGGTGCACTGGTAGAATCCCACCCCTCATCGAAGGTAAGTATTTTAGAAAGCTATGCATGAGTGCAAAGCACGCAATTAGCGAACCGGTTGTTACACAGGCAGCATCCCACCCCTGGTCAAAGAGTAGAGAAAAGCAAGGAAGCAAGCAAAGAAAATGTTGGTTCTGTGTGATAAGACTGACTGTGAGGTCAGTGGAGTTCAACTGCCTCACCGCATGTGAGGAGGCCCCTCCCACAGAAGGGAAGATTCTGATGACACCCAAGGCTGCTGTCAGTCTGTGCTCTCTTCAAATCCCAAGAAAGAAATACTCAGACTCCATGGTTAGAGCAAAATTATCCTTTTACTGGAAAATGAAGTGAAAGCTTCAGATTTAATTCCAAATCTGAGAAATTGGCGCGCAGATCACATATACAAAGGAATAGAAATGCTCCCACCCCCAAAGTACAAATGACTTTTCCAATTAAAAGTTTTGAATATGATCATGTGGCCATCTCCAGGTGGCGATGAGGCTTCTGTCAGTTGACCTTGACATATTTTGATAAAAGTTCACAGTTGCGCAAAAGGGGACAGAAACTAGCCAAGAAATGGAAAGTTAAAAAAAGGAATCCCCCTCCCCTTGCAAACCCAGCAAAGGAATGCAAAATACCTCCAGCCTTCTTCCCCTCCAAATTCCCCCCTCCCTCCATTGCTATTGACAGCCAAAAGAAATAGATTGGCATAGCATCAGAGAAGCAATAGTTAGAATACAGAATATACATATTATGGAAGATATCTTGAGGCTGACATTCGGACCCCCTAGAAGAAGGACATTAGTCCCTATAAGAAAAAATAGAATAAACATATGTTAACATTTGCATACATCTCTAAGGTTTATCAGGGTATTTGGCATAAAAGTTCTTGAGCAGTTCAGGAGCCCTAATGTCTCTCTCATTAACCCATTCAGCATAGGTTGCAGGAAAATGTTTCCAAGCTACAAGATATTGGATACGACCCCTCCATTTCCTAGAGTCTAGAATTTCTTTAATCTCGAAATGTTGTTCACCCTCAATCAACAATGGTATGGGGGGGGGGATCAGTTTGGGCCGGTCTCAAGGTACAGGTATGTTTGGGTTTTAACAAACTGACGTGGAAAACCAGATGAATACGACGAAGAGTCTTTGGTAAAGTCAACTGAACAGTCACAGGAATTAATATCCGCTCAATGGGGAAAGGCCCCACATACTTAGGACCCAACTTCTTCGTTTTCTGGGTAGTCTGCAAATATTTAGTCGAGAGGAATACTTTGTCGCCCACTTGATACGACATCTGCGGGGCTTGCTTTCTGTCAGCAAATTTCTTATGACATTGGTGCTCCTCGTCCAAAGCTTAAGGAGTGACCAGCCAATTAAGTTGTCCCCCTCCCTCCGTTGCTATTGACAGCCAAAAGAAATAGATTGGCATAACATCAGAGAAGCAATAGTTAGAATACAGAATATACATATTATGGAAGATATCTTGAGGCTGACAGCTGCTCTCACTGGATTGGATTGTAGGCTCCACCTAATTTCCTCTCTTCCAGAGTTGCCCCTCTCTGCCCTTGACAGGAAGGCCCACAGACTTCCTGTAGCACCCCTGTCACCAGTGGTGGAATTCAAAAGTTTTTACGACCGGTTCTGTGGGTGTGGCTAATTTGGTGGGTGTGGTTTGGTGGTCATGTGACTGGGTGGGCGTGGCCAACCTGACATCACTCATGTCAAGGGGCATTTCGCCCAGGCCTTCCCCTCCCAGCCACTCCTTGTTACCCCCAACCTCAATGTATCTATAGTTCAGTAAAAATGTTCACCTTTTTTCAACTTGGCATCCACATTCTATAGATGTACTTTTATGGACCACTGAAAGGTGGAAATGGCTCACATGCTTTGTCCAAAAGTGTGATAGACAGGTCACAAAACAGGGTTTGAGGGATTACCACAAAGAAGGGGGGTCAATGTATTTTCCAAAGCAGCAGAAGGCAAAACAAGAAGCAATGGATCGAAACTGAACAAAGAAGAAGCAACCTTAAACTAAGGAGAAATTTCCTGACAATGAGAACAATTAACCAGTGGAACTGCTTGTCTCCAGAACTTCTGGATGCTCCAACACTGGAGGTTTTGAAGAAGAGACTGGACAGCCATTTCTCTGGAATGCTTTTGGGCAGACAACCTTGGCAACTTTAAGACTTGTAGACTTCAACTCCCAAAATTCTGGGAGGAATTCTGGGAGTTGAAGTCCAGAAGTCTTAAAGATGCTAAGGTTGGAGACCCCTGGTGTAGGGTCCCTCCAAAGATTATTCTGACAACTTTTCCTGGCCCTCCACTCAGACTTGGCATCCTCAGTTTTCCTGCCTGAGCAGAGGGTTGGGCTGGAAGACCCTTCTCCCTTCCTCTCTCATTCCCTCTTTTTCTCTTTCCCTCTCTTTCCCTCTCTTTCCCTCTCTCTCTCAAAGCCATGGCTGGCCAAGCACTCTTTCCGAAATTCCCCCCTCTCTCTCCCCCCCCTCTCTCTCTGTGTCTCTCCCTCAAAGCCACGGCTGGGCTTTCCTTGGTTCTCTTTGGTATTTGCATTTCTTCTTTTTGGAATCAAGACTGGCTGAACAAGGATCGCCAGCCTTGCTGGAAGTATCCCTTTGGGTGACCCTCCTCCTCCTCCTTCTCCTCCTCGGGTGTGCATGCCATCCTCCCAGCCCTGCCGTGGCTGCCAATTGCGAGGGGAGGGGGAGATGGGTCACCCAAAGAGACGCTTCCAGCGCGGCTGGAGATCCTTGTTCAGCCAGTCTGGATTCCAAAAAGAAGAAATGAAAATAGCAAAGAGCACCAAGGAAAGGCCAGCCGTGGCTTTGAGGGAGACACACACACACGCACACACACACACACACACACACAGGGAGGGAGAGAGAGGGGGTAGATAGGGACCTGGCTGCTTTGCTATCCCCTGCCATCACCCTTACCTTCTCAGGCCAGGCGACGGAGGGGAGGGTGAGGGGCAGGAGGACCAGCTGCTTCAGGCAAGGTGAAGAGGCATCGACCAAGCACGGGAGAGTAGAAGCCTGGGAACGGTGGCTCCCAGCTCAGCCAGCCCGAGGGGCTGCTGCAGGCATATCAGGACAAAGGCAGCAAGAAGCTCCGAGACTTCCGCCCACCCATTATTTGGTGCCCGGGCCGGGCTGGATTGGAAGAGGCGTGTCAGCCAGGAGAAGGCAGAAAATGTGCTCTGGGAGGGCAGGGAGGCAGGCGGATGTCCCGGGGCTGTTGCATATATACGTACTGCATGTGTAGCAGCTGCACACACAGTGCGCATGTGCAACAGCCCTGGGACATCCGCCTGAGCTGCGCCATGGCCACCATGTGGTAGGGAAAGCAAGGAGAGTGACCGGGACAAGCGGGCAACCGGGCAACCCAGTTCGGGCGTGTGGCCAGCCAGGGGTCGCTACCAGTTCTGTGGACCATGCCAAATCACCACTACCAGTTCTTCCAAATAGGTGTGAACCAGCTGAATACCACCTCTCCCTGTCACTCTTGGTTCTCCATGACCCATGCTTCATTGCCCCTCAGTTGCCTTCATGAGGACTTGATGGACTTCTGATGGGGATAGAACAGATGTTAGGGCTCCAACAAATCCACCCTCATCCAAATCAAAAGTCTCTAGCTACATCTCAGAAAAAGTAAATTGGTTTATTAGAAATTGCCATGTTGGTGTGTGGCTGGGTGCAGTCAATACTAAATCACATCATACATTTCCCCCTTGACCCTGATCTTACCCCCACCCCCTGGATGTGACTTCTCCAATGGGACACGTGCATTTCTAAGAGTCATCCATCATGCTCTCCAATAACCTTCTTATGCTCCGACAACTTTGGGCTGCCCCGGTGATTATCTTGGCATTTCAAGAATGCCTTGTTTTCCCCCACTCCCTTTTTCTGGTAGCTAAAAAGACCAAAGGAGTATCTTATTAGTTGACATCAGGCTTAACTCATGGCTGTATAACCCATCAAGTAGAGAATCAAAGAATGTGAGTTTTTCGTGCCTGGGAACATGGACTGGAGGAAAGGACAGGAGATGAGTGGCAGACTAGGAGGAAACACAGACAGAAGCTTGAATTCTCTCAAAAATCTCTTTGATCGACTCTATTCTGAAAGTGTTTGTACAAAAAAAAAAGATTGGACCCAGATGTCTATGGATATTCTCAGTCAGGTCATGGTTGTCCCAAAGGTGCTTTTTTTCAAAAAACAACAACAACTGGATTTTGTTTTTCCCTTGAAGACATTTTGCTTCTTATCCAAGAAGCTTCTTTCGTTGAGCCCAAACTTTCTAGATCTCCCTTGTTATGGCCTCAAAACAAAAGTCCAAATCGCAGTTGGATCTGCAGATCCAGTAGCCACTTTGTTGTGGCATGCTGGCCACCGGCCTCTCCAGCAGCCGAATCAGAGGAAGAGGAGGAAGAGGCATGGGAGTCAGGGCCAGCATCAAGGCAACCTGAGAGCTCTGATGGGGAAGAGAGAATGGAGCTGTCAGAGATAGAGACAGAGGTGAAGCCAGGGCCATCCATCAGCCCTCAGATAGAGAGTTAACAGCCCCTAGGTCTGGAGGTGGCTGATGAGGAAGAGGAGGAACAGCTGGGACAAGTGCCTGACATGCAGATATACAGAAAGCAGAGGAGAGGAGAGCAATGGAAATCTATGGGCTGATCCTTTGGACAGAAGAGCCACTGCTGCTCGTTACATGTTACATTTCAGACCTCAGAAAGGCTAAAGACACAGGACAGATATGTTATCTCAACTGCCCAAAAGATCTCAGTGGCTATCTTCCAATTCTACAGGACAATAATGGAGAATAGATTCCAGGCACTCTTTAATTATTTTGAAGAAAATGCTTGGTCCAATTACTTATAAAGAGCATCTTTGGCCATTTTCTAGGCTTGGCCTCTTGGAACAAGTTTGTTTTTTGTTTATTTGTTTGTTTGTTTTATTTGTATTCTGACTCTGTTAGTTTTACAAATAAGGTGACAAACACACCCATCACACCTTCCTCCCCCAACTTTCACCACAAAAACAACCCTATGTGGTAGATTGGGCTGACAGAGAATCACTGTCCCAAAGTGATGCATGTGTCTTTCACAGCGAAGGCAGGATGTGAACTGACAATTTCCCATTTTGTAGTATGGTACCTTAAACACTGACCCATAGTTTGGTCTAGTATTAGGTGTGGAAATTCCTCTGTATCAGATTTTCACAATTCTCCTGGTTGTAAGCTGCTCCTTTATATTCAAGTCTGGCCTCAGAATAATAATGTAGCACTTGGGATGAAGATGCAGCCCAGAAGACCAGCACTGGAGGCCAAGATGGAGAAGACCTGAACAGCCACCATGTACTTCCCTTTGGTGCTCAAGTAGGTGGGCACAAATGTCACCCAGACACTGCAGAAGACCAGCATGCTGAAGGTGATCAGCTTGGCTTCATTGAAGGCCTTAGGAAGGTTCCTGGCCAGAAAAGCCACTGTGAACCAGATGGCAGCCAGGAAGCCCATGTAGCTGAAGGTGATGTAGAAGATGAGAACAGAGCCTTCATTGCATTGCAGGATGATCTCTCCAGGTTGGGAGTGGAGGTCAGAGTCAGGGATAGGGGGAGAAACTCCTAGCCAGATGGAACAGATGATAATTTGGATGGCAGAGCAAGAAAGGATGATGGAGTTGGCCAAGCTCTTTCCCAACCATCTCTTCACGTGGTTGCCTGATTTTGTGGCCAGAAAAACCAACACCACTGTGATTGTCTTGGCCAAAACAGAAGAAAGAGCAACTGAGAAGATGATGCTAAAAACCGTTTGTCGGAGAAGGCAGGTAGCTTTTTGTGGTTGACCAATTAAGAGAAATGGAGACAAGAAGCAAAGCAGGAGGGAGACCAGGAGGATGTAAGAGAGGTCCTGGTTGTTGGCTTTGACAGTGGGAGTTTTTTGGTTTTTAATGAATATGATTAAAACAAATCCTGTCAATAGGAACAAAAGTAGGGCAAAAGAGACCAGGATGGTTCCCAAATGTTCTCCATAAGACAGGAAAGTTATAACTTTGGGGATACATTGGACTCGTTCCTTATTTGGATATTTATCATTTGGACACTTTGTGCACTTTTCTGTATCTGAGAAAACCAAAAAAGTAATATTTCTTTAATATTCTATTCTTTCCCCTTTCAAGAAATACATACTTGGGACAATTTGCCAATCTATATTTCTTAACATCTCAGAAAGAATATAGGAATAATATCGTTTTTAAGAAATAGCTATATTTCTAACCTTTGGGAAGGTCACGTAGTTGAATAATAATAATAACTATTATTATTATTATTATTATTATTATTATTATTATTATTATTATTATTATTATTATTATTATTATTATTTTGCAATGTTCAGAATCTTCAAAAGAACCTTCATTAGGGGTAAATAAAGACCCAGTTAATCTTTCTAGGCAAACTTCCTGTGTTCTGTCAGACAACTTCTTAAACTGGATCCAGAGCAGGGATCGCCAACCTTTTGGACCTCAGGGACCACCAAACTCATAATTCTAAATCCCACTAATATGAATTTTGACTGACAGTGGCTTGCTGACGTTGGTGGGAGAGAAAGAGAGAGAGAGAGAGAGATCAAACCTCCCTCCCTCTCTCTCTGTCTTTCTCTCACACTCTCTCTCTCTCACACACACAAACAAACAGAGGCAGGGGTGGCATTCAAATTTCTCAACAACTGATTCTTGGGCATGGCCTAATTTTTGAGTGTGGCTTGGTGGTCATGTGACTGGCTGGGCATGGTTTGTATGTAAATATTATAAATATTTATGTAAATATTGAACTTTTTTATAAAAAAGAGCAATTTTTACCCAAACTCAGGCAAAGCAGGCTCACGGAATCACAGATTCAGAGATCTATCTTTCTGCCACCGGCTATCTGAGTCTGTCACATAAAATTTGCTTGTAAGCAAACTCATAAAATTTGCTAGCAAGCAAACTCACAAAACACACCATGTATGTAAATATTGGGTTTTTTTTTATAAAAAGAGAGCAATTTTTACCCAAATCAGACAAAGCTGGAAAGCAGATTGAGTTGCTCACAGAATCACAGATTCACTTAGAGATCTGTGTTTCTGCCATCTGGCTATCTGGGTCTGCAACTGAATAATAGAACCTTCAGTCCTAAGGAAGGTTTGGCTCTGCTTAAAAGCAGAGCTGAGGATCTAAAGATGAGCTAGAAAGCAAGAAATCCAGTGATTTCCTGCTTTCTAGCTAATCTAAATCTCCTGGCACAGCAGAACAGCTGATGGTTGGGGGGAAAAAAGGAAAAATAGCCACTTAGCAGGCAAGTTTGCCAGGTAAGGAGTGAGTGGGTGGGAAGGGTTCCCATGGGCCATGTGGGCAGTGCAGCCTTGTGTTCCTGCACAGCCTGGATTAATTACTTTGAGGGTGCTCTGTGGGTGACATTTCTCTGCGGACCACCAAAATTTTCTCGTGGCCCACCAGTGGGCCATGGCCCACCGGTTGGCAATCACTGATCCAGAGGATACATTTCTTATGAAATCTAGTTGGCTGGCAGAGAAACTAGTCCTGCAAGTAATCTGGAATGGCTGCTGGAAGCAGTGGTAATATAGGTAAAATGAGGTGCCCAACAACTGTCCACATCATCTTATTATCAACTTATAACATCTTTTCAGTGAATCTCAATGGGAGAACCATGCAGAACATATTCCAGGAGGTGGACCAAAAGCAATTCCTTAAGTTCAAAAGAATTTGGATGTTCTTAGAGAGGTAAATGTCGAAGCACACATCCAAACTAAAAAGCAAAAGATATATTTTCTCTGGCAGTATAAAAGCTTTCTCAATCTGTCACACCTTGCTATCTCTTTCCAGCCTCTCCTTTGGATAAGAATTGTGCAGTTTGAAAATAAAACAGTTAAGCTTCAATCTATCTTTTAACTTGCATTTTCATGAAAAGGATCTGGATCAGAGGTGGTATTCAGTAGGTGGTATTCAGCAGGTTCTGACCAGTTCTGGAGAACCAGTAGTGGAAATTTTGAATAGTTCGGAGAACCGGCAAATACCACCTCTGACTGGAAATTTTACAGTATCCTTTCCCTGCCACACCTACCAAGCCATGCGTACAGAACTGGCAGTAAAAAAATTTGAACCCCACCACTGATCTGGATGAATCTATTTCCTGTAGCCAATCCTTTTCTTTGGTGTCACCCACCTTCCTGAGTGGAGATGGTCCCCTCTGGACAAGAAATACAGTCATAGCAGCAAGCTGGCTCTCCTTCTCGAGCCCTCTTGACAAATCTAGGATGACAATTTTCCATACATTTGGACTCAGGCAGAGTCTGAGCAGAGAAAATAATATGTATCAGGACACCCCATCCATGGAAAATGGAATTGGACATGAATGTTAGCAAAATAATATCTTGGTTTCACTTGGGAAAATATAAAATCGCTGACTCATTCCACACAGTTGCTAGCTATTGAATATAGCTAGCTTGGTCTAGAGCAGGGGTCTTCAACTTGACAGCTTTAAGACTTGTGGACTTCAACTCTCAGAATTCCTCTTCCAGTCATGTTAGCCCAGGAATTCTGAGAGTTGAAGTCCACAAGTCTTAAAGCTGTCAAGTTTGAAGACCCTTGGTCTAGAGGTTCAGGCACCAGGCTAGAAAATGGAAGACCTTCAGTTCAATCATGGTTTAGCCATGAATGTCAGTTTGGTGATTTTCAGTCAGTCACCCTCTCTCAAAATGAGAGGAGGATGGAATGTTAGCAGGGGTGGGATTCTACCGGTTTGGACCGGTTCGTATGAACTGGTTGTTCCAGTGAGCATTTGGCCCCACCCACCAACCCTTGCTTTTTCCTGTGCTTTATTTCCTGGTTTTTCAGCACAGCTGAAACACATGGCAGAACAGTTTTCTGGGCATCAGCTGTTTTACTTGTTGGGGATGCAGCAGAAGATAAGTAATTATGTTGAAATTGGGTTTTTTTTAATGTAGAACATGAGCACAAAGTGTGCGCTCACTGAACCGGTTGTTATACCGGTTGAATTGCACCACTGGGTGTTAGATATGTTTTCTGTGGTGAGTTATTTCTAAAAACAATAAAGGCAGGATACAAATGAATACATAAAATAAAACAGAGAAAAGCTTTAAGCATTATGACAACCAGTGGATTCCTCTTACTCCATATTGACATGCATTCTTCCCATTTTTCATACAGCCATGATTTCATAGTATGGTGAATTTATATAAAATGATATAGAATGTTAGGAAACATGATAATAGATTTATTAATCAATTTTATTCTATTAGATTTATTAAAATGGAATGGAGCTATGATGAAGAAAGAAACTTCTGACCAGTAGGATCTGGACAGGTTTCTTCTGGACTATATAAAATATTGCAAAGCTGCTTCTCTTTGAAAGTAGTCCAAAACTATTTCTCAATTAAAATATAAAGAAAAAACTCCTTAAAAATTAGAGCTATCAGTGTTATAGGAGGTGTTCTTTGGTTTTTTGTTCAATTCATAAGGTTTCAACTCTGATAAAATAAGACTAAAACTAACTGCCTGATTTCAAGAACTGTTCTGAGATAAGGTCATGAGAATGTGTCCCTCCAAAAGGGTAAACTGGGCATCTTTTAGTGCAGCATGTGCGATATGAGTATGAGCCCTGAGTAAATAGAAGATACTTGCAAGGTCCAGCTGGATATTTTTTTAAAAAAGATGCTTTGTGTTGAGGAATTGCAATTAGATGACACCAACTTGCATAGTTGAAGGCCTATTTCCTAGTGGAGTGAAAGAAAGGTAGAAATAACTCTGGAAAGTCTGAGTTGCTGAAAAACATCATAGACCATGGACCTGCCCTTTTCAGATGAAACTTTCCCCAACCAGGACAAGATGAAGCTTTTTTTCCCATCAGGACAAAGAGGACCTCTGTCCAGTCATGATTCAGTTTCATCTGATTCAGTCCAAGCCTGAATTCAGATCCCGGTCAGGATTTCTTCTTTGCTATTTGAGGATAAGGAACAAGATAATTTGAGGCTATTGCCAACCCAAATCCCAGCACTTAGGGGTATCTTTCCCATTTGATGGAGTTACTAAATTGTAGAGGGGACACAAAAGGGCCACACTCTGCTCCCTGAGGAAGAATCATCCAGCATTCCATGTTCGACATGGCTGAATAGTCTTCCAGGTGATAGCATCTGAAGAACATCATTTTAAAAGGAATTAAAGCCTCCCCACGTCAACTCATAAAACATTTCTATGCCAGTTTTAGAGTTGCCAGGAACAGAAAGGTGTGTGTGTATGGGGGAGAATTTAAAAGAGCAGTGCAGCAGTTTGGAATCGAAAGTGCATTCCATTCATATCTTGCAAAAATTATAAGTGGTCAATGTCTGGAATACTCTACCTGACTCTGTGGTTTCTCCCCAAACCCCAAAAACTTTAACCTTAGATTGTCTACTATTGACCTCACCCCTTTCCTAAGAGGCCTATAGGGGGTGTGCATAAGCGTACCAACGTACCAACTGTCCCTGTCCTATTGTTTCTTTTATTTTTTTTATTTTTCTTATATGTATCCATGTATTCATAACTATGTTTTTACTTATACCTATTATCTTGTAAGCAATTGACAAAAATAAATAAATAAATAAATAAACAAACAAACAAACAAACAAATAAATAAATAAATAAATAAATAAATGTTAGCTCCTAATAAATCCTCTGGAGTTCTTGAAGCTTGGTTCGAAGCTCATGATTTAATTAGGGCCACTGCCAGAATCCAAGCAGTCTAAGAAAACATATTTAATTCTCAGTGAAAGTCATCTATCCATCATGGTGATTAGGCTGAGCCCACTTGAAATGGGTCCTAAACTTTGGAAAAATACAAAACACAACAATGTTCCTCCCCACGTTGTTGAGCAACTTTAGCCGTGACACAGAATCTTTGTTGATAAGTCTCTGTCTTTCAAAACTCCCCAGTTGCACTTGGATGGGATCCTTCTTGGAGAAAATTAGCAAGCTCACAAGGCCCAGTTCTCCTGTAACATCTCCATTTTGGTCCAAGTACAGTTTAAAATGGGAAATATTCCAAAACTCATTCTTCTTCAGAAATGCATGGAACTAGAAGAGACAAATCCAGGAATTTTAAAAGCAGAAGCCCTGGTTTCTTATCCCACACACTCTTTTCACATTTGAAACTTTTTTCCATGTTTTTCTAATCTCCAAATATTCCTAATTAGATGAACAGGTGTTAGCACTATCTTGAAAGTGGATGAGAAAGAATCAGCAAAATTTGCATCCATAACAGGGATGGGATTCTACCAGTTCGGACCGGTTTGGGCAAACCGGTAGCTCTGAAGATCAGCTGGGAGTGAACTGTTCACTCTGACAATCAGCTGTTGGGCCCACTCACCTGTCCCAGCTCTAGTCTGTACTTTATTTCCAGGCTTTCCATCTCAGCTGCTTTGCACAGCACAGCAAATTGCCATGTGTCAGCTGTTTTACACCCAGGACTTGCAGCAGAAGGTGAGTTGCAAACGCCGCATGCATGCAAAACACACACTCACCAAACTGGTTGTTACCTCGGTTAAATCTCACCCCTGATCTATAAGTGTCTCAGGGAGAGAGTATTCTGTTTGGGGAGACCCCAATTCAAGTCCAGGGTCTTTTTCAGTCACCACCCTTAGAGAAGCCAGTAAATAAAAGCTGGATCAGGTTTAAATATTGGCAAAGAAGCCAAGGAAGAGATCAAAGGAGTGATCTACAGCCCTGAAGAAAAGAGAAAAACTATATTGTGCTATAGGAGCTGAAAATAATGAATCTAGGAGCCCCTTTTCCAAATAATACAATTTTTTAGTTGGGCAAGTGAGGATAAAGTGCTGTTCAAATACCAGGAGATGTCACACAGAAACTCAAGATCTTTCCATTGTGTTTTTTTTCCCAAAAGTGAGTGGGACACAATTGTAAGAGAAAACATACTGGCTGAATAAGAGGAAAAAACACTGTGAAAAAGGAGCAGTTTTAGAAAGCTTGAGCCAGTGAAGCTGGGGGATTCAATGATTATGATAATGCAAAGACCAAGAAGACATCAATCAGAAAAGCTTTAACAGAGATTCCTGCAAAGAGGAGGGTTTGAGATAGACACTCTCAGGGTCTCCTTCAAATTTATAAAGGTAAAATTCCATGATGTTAATCATAAACCCCTATATACAGGAATTCATTTTAAATGCATCCCTTTTAAATTAGCTATTGCTGAACATTGTTTGCCGGAGAAGACAGGTGGCTTTGCTTGGTTGTCCAATGAAGAAAAAGGAGGTCAAGAAGCAAAGCAGGAGGGAGACCAGGAGGATGTAGGAGAGGTCCCAGTTGTTGGCTTTGACAATGGATGTTTCATGGTATTGAAGAAATATTATTAAAACAAAGCCTGTGGTAAGGAAAAAGACTAGTGAAAAAGATACCAGGATTATGCCCAGGTGTTCATTATAGGACAGGAAGGTTATTCTTTTGGGGATACACTGGACTTGGTTCTTGGTTGGATATTGATCATCTGGGCACTTGGTGCATTTTTCAGTGTCTGAGGAAACAGAAAGCAATATTTATTATATCTTACTGGGTTAGGTTGAAATCAGATCCTCCCCTCTAGATCCATATAACCTTCAGTTATTTCACCAGGTCCACTTAAGGGTTTAGTGTTCAGCCTGGGAGGGTTATTGACATTACCACACAATGTGGTGGCAAATGCCCCTTGCTGTTTCATATAAATTTAAAAGAGAGAAAGAGTGGAACGCCAATAACACCAACTGAATCCTTCTGAGAGAGGAGAAACATTGTTTCCTGCTCCTACAAGCTGATTCAGAAGGATACCATGTGTGATTGTAACAATCAGTGGTGGGATTCTACCAGTTTAACAACTGGTTCGGTGAGTGTGTGTGTCAAGATCCCAACAATCACTCTAATTAAATCATGATTCTCAAGCCAAACTTCAAAGGATTTGTCGTGTCTGCGAAATGATGCCAGGAGTCGGTGACTTCAATGCAAGCTCTTTTATTGGTATGCTGGAACCGAACTGGCGAAAGGAAAAAAGCCCGCGGCTTTTATTCCTTTTGCTGCGGCGGCCGCGGCCGCCGCAACCAATGGCACCGCTTTGAATCTCCCGCGGTCTGAACGGACCAATCGCGGAAGATTCCTAGCGAGCCAATCGGCGCGGCTCGCCTGACCAATCGGAGAGCCCCGCGCTTTGGCCAATCAAAGCGCGGGGATCTCGAGTTTGTTAATGAAGGACAGAACACCCCTCCCCTCTTGGTTCAGTCCTTACGTTGCGTAGTCACGTAGGTAGGCGGGGCTCCGTCTGGTCCTACTTGACCTGCACAACTCAGTTGTAGGCTGGATCCCGTCCGGTTCATTTGGAATCTCCTCTGCTCCTGCTGCTGTCGTGGGAACCGGCTGGTCGATCGGGCCGGTCCCTTCTCCGTAGCTCCCTCCTGGGCCTTCCGGGTTGGTTGAGCTACGGGTTTCGCTGCTCCCGCTCGGTCTTCCCGGGTCGGTCGAGCTGGCTTGGCTGTTCCTTCCTGGCGAGGGGTCGTGGTGGCTGCGTTCTGGTGAGTACTGCTGGTTTATTTTTCTTTGGATTCGGTCCCCTGGGTATTCCCTCCCCCCTTGGCTTGCGTTGTGGGGGTTGGGTTCGCTTGTTTGTGCGTCGGCAGTTTGTTGGTTTGTAGTTCTCGACCTAAGTTGGTCGATGTGGCGTTTCCACGCTCGTCCGTCTGCTGTTTGTAGCCGGTACGAGTGTGGGCCTGTTGCTTGGGTGATGACGGCTGGGATCCATAGAGGGTCTCCCGTCAGGTTCTTTGCATATACGGGGTCCCCCCGTGCGAAGGTTCGGTGTTTGGTGCTTGAGTCTGGGGGCCTCTCCGGGTTATACGTGGGGTGTAACCTGTCGAGTGGGGACCTTAGCTTTCTGCCCATTAGTAGTTCGGCTGGGCTTTTATTGGTTGTGGTATTTGGGGTTATGTGTTGGGTGAAGAGTAGTCTGTTGATTTTCTCTTGGATCTCCCCGTGGTCTATTTTCCGGATGGTCTTTTTAGTGAATTGGACCATCCGTTCCGCCCTACCGTTCGCTGCCGGGTACGCCGGTGCTGTCAGCACGTGGCGGATGCCCCTTTCCGCTAGGAATTTTTCGAATTCCAGCGAGGTGAACTGGGGCCCGTTGTCGGAGAGGATGACGTCTGGGAGGCCGTGTGTTGCAAAGAGTTTGCAGAGTTCTTTGATCACGGCCTCCGTGGTTGTCGTCTTCATGTTGCTTACCTCCAGCCAGTTGGAGTAAGCGTCAACTGTTATGAGGAAGGTGTGTCCTTTTGTGGGCCGGGCGAAGTCTATATGGATTCTAGACCAAGGTCCCCTTGGGGTTTCCCACTCTAGGACGGGTGCTGTGGGTGGGCTGGGCCTCGTTTCCTGGCATCGTTGGCACCTAGCTACCCAGGCCTCTATTTGTTTGTCCATCCCTGGCCACCAAGCGTAACTTCTGGCCAGGGCTTTAGTCCTCACGATGCCAGGGTGCCCCTCGTGTAGCATTTCCAAAACCTTCCCCTGTAGCTTTTCAGGAATGACCACCCTGTCCCCCCATAGTATGCACCCTTTTAACAACGAGAGTTCCATTTGGCGGTTTCGGAACGTTTTGATGGACTCGTCGTTGTCCCTTTCCGGCCACCGTTTCTCCACCCAATGCAACACCCGCGCCAGACGTTTGTCTTTATTAGTCTCTCGGGCAATGTCTGACGCGGTTATGGGCAGGTTGGGTAGAGTCTCTATGCTGAGGGTGGTCGTCGTGGGTGCTGGGTCGGTATCGGGTTCCGGTAGCGGCGAGCGGCTTAAGCCGTCTGCATGGGAGATCGTCTTACCTGGTCTGTGTATGAGTTCGTAGTTGTAGGCTGCCAGGAACTCGGACCACCTTGTCATTCGGGGAGACAGAATGTTCGGGGTGGCCCGGTTCCCTGCAAGGATTCCCAGCAGCGGCTTGTGGTCCGTTATGATGGTGAAAGTCCGGCCGTAGAGGTATTCGTGGAATCGTTTTATGGCAGCAACTATAGCCAGAGCCTCTTTGTCCAGTTGGCTATAGTTCCGCTCCGGTTTGGTGAGGGTCCTTGAAAAGAACGCGATGGGCGCTTCTTTTCTGTCGGGAAGGGTATGGCTGAGGACAGCGCCGACGCCGAAGGGTGATGCGTCGCATGTGACGGCCAGAGGTAGGGTCTCGTTGAATTGTATGAGGACGGCGTCGGAGGTGAGGAGGTCCTTCGTTCTTTGGAAGGCGGCTTGCTCCCATTTCCCCCAAGTCCAGGTCGCCACCTTGTCCAGGAGCCTATGCAAGGGCTCTGCCGCCGTCGCCTTTTGGGGTAGGAAAACATTGTAAAAGTTCAGTAACCCCAAGAATGCCTGTAGCTCAGTCTTTGATTTAGGGGTGGGGGCTTCTTTGATGGCCTTGATTTTTTTGCTTGTAGGGTGAATGCCGTGCCGGTCTAGGAGGTAGCCCAGGAATTCCACTCGTTCCGTGCAAAGGTGGCATTTTTCCCTCTTTACTTTTAGCCCCGTCTCTTTAAATTTAGTTAGGACCTCCCTTAGTCGACCTTCTAGTTCGGCTTGGTTGGCTGCCGACACTAGGACGTCGTCGAAATAAGGTACCACCCCCTTGATACCTTGCAATAGCCTCTCCATTAGGCTTTGGAATATGCCCGGTGCCACGCTGACTCAGAATTGGAGTCGGTTGCATTTGAATGCTCCCCGGTGGGTGACAATGGTCTGCACTTCTGCCATTTGCTCGTCGACCGGCAACTGTTGGTATGCCTGGGCGAGGTCGAGCTTGGCGAAAACCTTGCCCCCTCCCAGTGAGTGCAGTAGGTGTTGTACTACTGGGACGGGGTAGGCGCTTTGTTGCAGCGCGCCATTTAGGGTGGCCTTATAGTCCCCACAGATCCTCACCGACCCATCGGGCTTGATCGGGGTGACTATGGGGGTCTCCCACCGGGCGTGGTCTATGGGCTGCAGGACCCCTTGTTTGACGAGCTTGTCAATTTGCTCGTCTATTTTGGGTTTCAGTGCGAATGGCACCCGCCTTGGTTTCAGGCATTTGGGGGGGACGTTAGGGTCTAGGTCGAACAAAATAAGGGGCCCTCAGTACTTGACTAGGTTTCCGTCGAAGACCTCTTGGAACTCCCGGGCTAGTTGCTGCTCCCAGCCGTCGTCGGTGACGTGGTCGACTCCCGTGAGGGCGATGTCGAGCGGGGCGAACCATTGTAGTCCCAGTAGGCTTGGGCGGTCGCGGTCGACGATCATTAGGGGGAGTCGTTCGGTGCGCTCCTTATAAGTGATGTTAAAGCTTTTGGTGCTGACTACCGGGATTTGGTTTCCCTGGTAGTCCTTTACAATGAGTCTCTGGCTGTCTACGTTCCTCCTTTGGAGGGTTGGCACCAACTGCTTTATCTCGTGCCATGCAATCATGGAGAGGTAGGACCCGGAGTCCACCTCCATTTTGCATGGCTGGCCCTCGATGCATACCTTGACGTGGACCTTCTGGGCGTCGTTGGTGATGGCGTGGCCGATGGTGACCGTCTGGTGGGTCTCCTCTCTCCGCCGGTTGTCGCCGCCTCACGAGGATCGTCCGTTCCGGTCCAATCGGCTGTCCGAGGGGCGATCTCTGGTCCAGGGTGGTGTGCTTTCCCTCCTCTGGTCGCTCTGGTCCCATCGTGCTGGACTGCGGTTTTTCTTCAGGCGGCAGACACGGGCGATGTGTCCTTTTTTATCGCAATGCCGGCAGATTGATTCGAAAAACCGGCATTCCGACCTGGGGTGGTCGCCGCCGCAGCCGACACAGTTGGTCCTCGACTTACGACCTCGCCGGTTCCGTGGGTCGCGCCCAGTCTGGAGTCGATGGATGTCCTCCTCGTCATCGGACGTGCCGGATGCCGAGTGGAAGTCACCCTGGTGGGTGGTCATCTTGGTTTTGGGCTCGGTCGACCTCGCCGGGTTGTTGTTTCCGCTGCAGTCCCCCATGTTCGGTCTGCGCATGCTGTCGGCGGAAGTTCAGGTTGCTTCGGCAGCTGCAGCTGTGGTGAGGGTGTCTGCTAGGCTGATGTCGCCCTTAGCCATCAGCCGGCTCTGGAGGGCGGGGTCCCACAAACCGAGCACAATTCGGTCTCTCAGAGCGTTGTTTAGGTTATCGAATTCACAGAGCCCCCCTAAACGCCACAGCTCGGCGACAAAGTCGCTGAAGCTCTCACCCGACCTCTGGTCCCGCCGGTAAAACTCGTTTCGCCGGATCAGGATGGGTACCTCTGGAGCATAGTACCGCCGCAGTATGGGTTTGAGGACGTCCCAGTCCATCGCGGTGGCATCGGCGGGTTTGGCCAGCGCTTTGGCCATCTGGAAGACCTCGGTTCCGCAGTGGGTCAAGAGGACGGCGTGTTTCATTGGGCCGGAGGCGTCCTTCATGCCGGTGCACTCGAGGTACATGCGGAATCAGTCGGAGAACGATTCCCAGTCCTCGGTGGCAGGGTTGAAGGGGGCGGGCGGTGCGATTTTCACCATCTCGGAGGTTCGTCTGGCTTCCGTCGGACACGTGGTTCGGTTCAGGGTCTGGATCCCACCTTCGTCGCCAGTGTCGTGTCCGCGAAATGATGCCAGGAGTCGGTGACTTCAATGCAAGCTCTTTTATTGGTATGCTGGAACCGAACTGGCGAAAGGAAAAAAGCCCACGGCTTTTATTCCTTTCGCCGTGGCGGCCGCGGCCAATGGCACCACTTTGAATCTCCCGCGGTCTGAACGGACCAATCGCGGGAGATTCCTAGCGAGCCAATCGGCGCGGCTCGCCTGACCAATTGGAGAGCCCCGCGCTTTGGCCAATCAAAGCGCGGGGATCTCGAGTATGTTAATGAAGGACAGAACAGGATTGAATTGAGGTGACATACTGGCACTGCCCTGTATGAAGCCAACTCTGGCATATGTAATTACAGTCCCTTGTGACCCTGTTTCCCCCCTCCCCCCTGGGTGTCTCATAAACCAGATTCTCCAATTGAGCACGTTCACAGGCTGGGTTTCATTATTCACATTCTCCAATTAAATATATTCATGGGCAACAACTCTGGTATTTTAGTTACAATCTTTTTAAGATAAGAGTTGGAATGTACTTTCGCTTTGCTGCACTGCTTTTCCAGCTTTCCTTCCCCCACTTTTTTATGGCAAGTACTAAAACAGGCATAGGAATGTTTTATGAGTTGACAGTGTTAGGAATAACATTGTTTACCCTAACTGGTTTAGGTAAAATAATAAATATGTTATCATGGTTTATAAGTTAAAGTGTCTGCAACTTTAAATATAGGAATGTAATTAAGGGAGTGGTTGTAAAAAGCACCATAAAAGAAGCAAGGAACGTCAGCTTGCTCTCTCTGGCTTTGATGATCCCTAATTACTGCATGGACTCAAGACTGCGTTACTCGAACGGGAGAGAGACAAAGGACTGATTTGTAAGTGAACTGACATAGGATATTCCACACGGACTTTGCTAACTGAATATCCTTGAATGGACTGACTAAATGTTACATGACTAATGGACTGTTATTTTGACTATGCTATAAATGGAATAAACTATATTTTTGATAGCACAAGCGTATCTGTTATTTTTACTGTATGTTAACAAACATACAAACATATCTCACTCATTTATCTGTGTGCCTATCTGACTAACGCTGCACATTCTGTTTAGCTTGTCTCCTTAACCCTGGTTATGGGGAACCCAGGCTTAACACTCAGCATGCTTTGTTCGAAAATCACCAGTTTACACCTCTAAATCTTACCTTCTTCTGCAGCACCGATGAGTAAAACAGCTGAGGCACAGCAATTATCTGTGCCATGCCTCAGCTGAAATGCAAAACATGGAAATATAGGACAGACTACAGCAAGGGTAGGTGGGCAGGGCCAACCGATTGTCATTTGTTCTGGTTCACCCAAACCGGTGTGAACCGGTAGCAGCTCACCCTGGTGACAATGGCCACTGAGAAATCTAGAAGGGTCAGGAAAGTTACACTACACCTATCCAGAGGTCATCTGCAAGAGAAACCTGTTCTTTCTCAGTACTATACCTCAACCATTTGCCTTGGTATTGTACCTGAGCAACAACTATGTTCTCAACAAACTTCCCTAAAAACATTTAACACTGGATGGAAATTGTATAGCACAGCTGAGTCCATGAAGAGCCTCTTGAGAAAGGAATGCACTCCTGCCTCTTCAGGCCAGTTGGTGGTAACACCCATTCTTGGAAAGAGGCATTATCAGTAATTACCCACAAATTGAGATTTGCTCCAATCCTTAAACCCTTCCGGTAATCCCTTAAAATGTTGCTCCACCAGTAAACCTGGGGGTACCCTGGTAATAGGAATCCTATGAACTGGTTGCATCATGTTTCATTTTTTTCATCTCATTTTGCAAAATATTTTATTGTTGATTTTATTGTCTGCTTGCACAGTTCGTGTGAGATGGGCCACAGTGTAAATTTAGAAAATCGGGGAATAAAATAATTTTACGCAAACAGAAAAGAAATTTAATTTCTGAAATGCTTCAAGAAGACAAATTCAGTGTCTTATTTGTCTTGGCAAAGCCTTTAAATGACTCTAAAAAAGAGAGGATGAAACGCAATATTTCCATTCTAGATTTGATAATCTTAAAGACTGAATGAGCTCCACAGTGGTATAAATGGATATTACATAGATTATTATTTTTTTATTAATTTATTTTTTCCCTCTTTTCTTTTGGATCCGATTCTTTTTAATCCTGATACTATGTAATGCCTTTATTCCTTTTGGAACCACAATTATATTCCTTCCTTGTGGGTATTGCAGTTTTTCATATTTCACTATTTAATTACCAAGAAAATTGGAAAAATAACGATGGGAATCTTACTAAATTGCAATCCTTCCAAGCAATCCATGATGGTGGTTATGCTGAATCTACACTAGGTTAAACTACACTTGTGTTTTACTTCTTAATCCATAACATGTACAACTGGAGCTCTGGGGGGGAAAAAGAGGCAGATTTTATCACTTATAAATTTAGTGTACATCCCTTCTATCATACTAATTCTCTCTTGATGGATTTTACTGTGAATAATCCTGTTGGTTTTCTCTTGTTTCCATTGGCTCTCCTTCCATGCTCCTCCAAATTACTGTAGATCTTTAGATCATTAAAGATTGACTGATTGATTGATGTATCTTCTGGCTTGTAAGGTAAAGTTAGTTTGGGTGAGCAACAAGCCATTGACTTGAAACCATTGCTGAAATATCAAGGAATTCAGTCTTTCGAAGAAAGGTAAACATGGAAGTACAGTGCTAAACTGAAAAGTTGAAGAGATATTTCCTCTGGCAGAAGTAACTTTGCCCAATCCACCATATCCTTCTATCCAGGGGTGGGCTTCAAAAATTTTAGCAAAAGGTTCTCTGCCTGGTTGCCATGATGGGTGTGGCCATGGTGGCCAGGCCTAGTCAGCCTCCTGCACCATGGCAGGGGGGTATTTCCCCCCCCCAGGCTCTGCAGGTTTTCCTCAAGCCTCCGGGAGGGCAAAAACAGCCTCCCGGGACTCCAGAGGCTCTTTGGAAGCCAGAAATGGGCCCATTTCTGGCCTCCCCAAATTTCTTGGTGTCCCATTTTTCACCCTCGCCGAGCCTCTGCATGTGCCCTGCACTTTCCTGCATCCAAAACAGGTCACGTGGGGATTCCTGGGAGGGTTGGGGCAGGGTGGGCAGAGCCAGCCAGGAGTGAGATTTGGTGGTTCTCCGAACTGCACAGAATCTTAACTAGGGGCTCTCCTGAACCACTGCCAAAACCCACCCCTGCTTCTACCTCTTCCAAGCTCATCTTTCAAAATCCTTTTTGAGATCTCACATTAAGTAAGAAATTGGTTATGTTGAAAATGGAAAAAAAAAAAAACAGAACAAAATAGTCAGGCTTAGATTTTTCTTTTTAAATGCACATGGATCAAAATGCACTGAATGGATCCAGTACTGTTTTCTCTGGTGTTACCCACCTTCCTGAGTGGAGATGGTCCCCTCCAGACAAGGGACACAATCATAGCAGCAAACTGGCTCTCCTTCCCGAGCCCACTTGACAAATCCCAGATGACATTTTTCCACACATCTGGACTGAGGCAAAGACTAAGCAGAAAAACAAGGAATGTTGAAGAACATATTTTGAGACTCATCATATTTGAAAAATTGAGGTAGACACGAACATTGCAGAATTTCACTTAGGAAGATATAAAATCTCTAACTAACAATCAGAATAGAGCCGGAAATGGCAGTAATTGTAGCTCTTAGACAATAAGCATCTTTTCTTGATAAATAGTTGGGCCTTAGAAATATCCCTTTTTAACACAGGGCTCATATGGATGTCCCACAAACTGAAGCAAAAGATGCCTGATCCTTTTTGAAGGACACTTGCTCATTATCTCAACTCCACCTCAATCAGAATCGAGTGGGAAGGAGGTCTTCTTGTCTAACTCTCTGCATAAGCAGGAGATCCGACACCATTTCAGACAAATGGCCTTCCAGTCTCTTCTTGAAAGCCTCCAGTGATGAAGCACCCACAACCTCTGAGGGCAAGCTGTTCCACTGGTTAAAGCCTTCACCACAACTGGAATACTGCACCCAGCTTGGTTACCACTTTACAAAAAAGATGTCGAGATTTTGGAAAAAGAGCAAAGAAGAATAAATAAGACGACTAAAGACCTGAAGACACAAACATATGAAGAATGGTTGCAGGATTTGGGTTTGACTAATCTAGAGAAAAGAAGGACTAGGAGGGACATGATAGCAGTATCCCAAGTATTTGAGAAGCTGCAACAAAGAAGAGTAGGTTCGACTTATTTTCTAAAGCCCCTGAAGGGCAGGAAAAGAAACAATGGATGGAAACTAATCAAGGAAATAAGCAACCTGGAATTAAGGAGAAACTTCCTAACAGTGAGGATACTTAACCAGTGGAACAGCTTGTCATCAGACGTTGTGGGTGTTTCATCACTGGAGGGTTTTAAAAACAAACTGGGCAGTCACTTGTCTGAAATGGTTTAGGTGTCAATGTTCCAGAAAACCTCCATTCCAACAAATAACTCTGAGGCAGGCATCTTCTCAAAAGTTCTGTTTTATTTGGATAGTAAACTGGCACATCTGGGAAATCCCAAATCTGAAAGTTCTGGGTTTCCTTGCAATAAGTAAAAAATTACAAATCCACCCCCTGCACCCATCATTGCATCACATGCCCCAATCACTCTCCGTCCCAACTTGAGATGTCCCCCTCACCCAAGTGCAGAAATAACATGACCTTGACTTAGAAGAATGCTATTGTGTCTAACCACATACATTCCAAGGAATTCCCCTCTCCCATTTTCCCAGGAATGGGAAATGTGGCAATGTGGAAGTGTCTGGTGTCAATATGGCTTCCAGAGCTGACAATAGGTTCTCCTACTTGAGCAAGGTTCCTTCCAGCAGTATTCTGGCTGAGATTAAGTTTATTTCCCACTGAGGAAAATATACTGCAGAATCTGACTGAAAAGTACAATGTTATGTAGGTCTTTTTTTAGGGAATGATTATTACTATAACTAATGAAAATAAATGTTCATTGGGAATTAAGATGAGGGAATTAAGGTAAACCACTGAGGTGACACTTCCAAATTAGTAAGGGGAGGGGAAATTGATGTTCTATTTTGTGTGTAAAAGCTTGTATTAATCTAGAATCTATGGAAAGAATATGCGATGGAATTGCAAATCTGACAGATAAAAGAATTAAAAGGTAATAAGTATGAAGATATGGGAATTATTAGTGATTTAAATGAGAAAAGAGTATCACGGAAAAGGTCACGCCTAAAAGAAATGTCAATGTATAAGAAATATTTGAAATAAATTGAAATGAACTGTGAGGATATTTAGAATGAAAGTAATATTAATGAACAGGATTAATTTGGTGGTTCCTTTTCTTATGTAAAAGTGAGAGAATTAAGTTAAAAATGGATAAGATAGGAAGTTGAATGTAGAAAATGAATAGGTAATTATTGTCATATTTGCATATAAAAGTGTTGACCCGGAATTATGTTGTAAACTGAAAAGAGCTTTTTTTCCCTTTGTTTTGGAAAAATTGAATAAAACTTGTTTTTAAAAAAGTTTATTTCCCACTGGGACCAACAGGACCTCCATTCAGACTTGACTGACATTTATCAGATTCAGTCCAACCATGAACTTGGGCAGACAATTGCTGATTGTTTTGCAATTTTAGAACAAGGAACAAACAAACACAATGCCCAGCACTTGAAGGCAGAGGTGGGCTGCACAGACTGTAATAACCAGTTTGCCCAGTGCAGAACCAAAAATGTGAGCATGTGCACGTGCTCTGCACTTCTGAGTGTCTGCAAAAACATGAAGATTTCCTGCGTGTGGCAGCTGCGGTGAGTAGAGCAGGCAAGATGTGAAACTTAGTTGGGCTTTGTGGAAGGGATGGACAAGCTGGAGACACAGGACAGGAGAGCAGAGGGGCAGGTGGGTGGGCCAAGCCGGTGGACGGAACTCCTGGTATGGATGAGCCAATCCAAATCGACAGTAGCCGACCACTGCTTGAAGGCCTCCTTGACCAGTTTTATAGAGATACTGAATTGTAGAAGGAACATAAAAGGGTCACAATCTGTGCCCTTTAAAAAAGATCATCCAGCATTGATGTTGACCTGGCTGAATGAGCTTGAAACTATGTTCCATATTTGAGCTTCTGAAGAACAGCATGGTCAATAGCACAAAAGCAATCACAGAAAACTGTAAGAATTCTATTCTCTACATTGAATTCTCAGTAAAGACCATACCCAATAGTTGTTAAGCCTGGGTTCCCCAACCAGGGTTAAGAAGACAAGCTAAACAGAATGTGCAGCGTTAGTCAGATAGGCACACAGATAAATGAGTGAGCTAAGCTTGTATGTTTATTAACATACAGTAAAAATAACAGACACGCTTGTGCTATCAAAAATATAGTTTATTCCATTATGAGTTCATAGCATAGTCAAAATAACAGTCCAATAGTCATGTATCATTTAGTCAGTCCATTCAGGGATATTCAGTTAGCAAAGTCCGTGTAGAATATCCTATGTCAGTTCACTTACAAGTCAGTCCTTTGTTTATCTCTCCCGTTCGAGTAATGCAGTCTTGAGTCCATGCAGTAATTAGGGATCATCAAAGCCAGAGAGAGCAAGCTGTCATCTTGCTTCTTTTAAAGTGCTTTCACAACCACTCCCCTAATTACATTCCCATATTTAAAGTTGCAGACACTTTAACTTATAAACTATGATTACGTATTTATTATTTTACCTAAACCAGTTAGGGTAAACAATGTTATCCCTAACATTCTCCCCTTTTAGGAAATAATAATAAATATAACTATTTACATCTTTAAATCATATTTGTTACAACTCTCTTTAAACTTAATTACTCCTTGAGCTTTTGTAAATTGGTCTGCAATGTTTTCTTCTGTCATGCAGTATTCCAATTTAATTAGCCCATTCTTTACAGATTCTCTAACATTTAAGTATCTTAAATCAGTATGCTTTGATCTAGTTTTTACAGCGATATTAGTAGCTAACTGTATAGCTGCCTGGTTGTCCTCGTACACAATAATGGAATCTTTAACAGTTACACCCATGTCTAATAATAACTGTTTGTACAAAATTAAGTCAGTGCATAGTAATGACAGACATGAAAATTCCGCTTCCATCGTGGACAAGCTAATATGCTGTTATCTGATTGACCTCCACCCTATTAGTGTTTTACCAAATAATATAGCCATCCCAGATGTTGATTTTCTAGTGTTTATATCAGTTGCAAAACTTGCATCTGCATAGGCACTAAGACTCAAATCACCCTTTGGTTCTCTATACAATGCATGATTCATTGTTCCTTTAAGATATCTTAAAATTCTCTTTAATGATTGCCAATGACATTGTTGTGGATCTGAATTAAAACGTGCCAGCTGATTAACACTATAAGCTATATCAGGCCTTGACCAATTGCTTGTATATGATAAGCTACCAATCAAATTTGGGACTTTGCACATCAGTTTGGCAAACTTCCTGAGTCGTTGGAGTCTTTGCCGGTTTACAAAGTTCCATTTTATACGTTTTAATTAATTGGCAAATTTTATCTTCTTGAGATATCTTAAAACCATTTTTTTGTTTTGTTAATTGTCAATTCTAGATACTTTTTAATTTCACCTAAATGCTTTAATTTTATCTTTTTAGCTAATAATGATATAATCTCATTAGCTTCATTGTTAGTCTTATTTATCAAAGCAATATCATCTGTAAATAATAACAATAATGACACCGTTCCATTATTTTCTCTTTTAAACACACATGGATCTGCTAAACCAGATTTAAAACCTATATTGTTTAACTCTTTCACAATATATTGGTTCCACTCAAACCCAGATTGTTTCAACCCGTAAAGACTCTTTTTGAGTTTCCAACAATCATTACTATTTACTTTATTGTCTTTTATAAGAACTGGCTTTTGTAAATATATAGTGTGCTGCAATGGTGCATGCAAATAAGCAGTTTCTACATCTAAATGGTTAGTTTTTCTTAGCTGCCCACACTAATGCTGCTCTCAAAGATGTTGCTTTAAGACTTGGTGCAAAAACTTCATCGTAATCAGATGCAGTTTGATTAAATCCTTGAGCTACTAACCTAGCTTTATGGGTAACAGTCCCATCATTCCCAGTTTTTACTTTAAATATCCATTTGCACGGAATGGATTTTTCTCCTGGAGGTAATTTAGCATCTTCATATACTTTCATTACCTTTAATGAATTTAGTTCTTTTTCCATTGCCTTTTGCCAATTCTCCTGATCCTTAGCAGGATACATCTTCAGTTCATCTACACTAGTTGGAACTTTAGTTACTTGGCAAACTATACTTGCTTGATACCTATCAGGTGGTCCAGTTACACGTGTAGTACGTCTAGGTATTACGGGACTTACAGGTAGACTTTCATTAATTAACTCTTCTTGATTATCTAACTCTTCCTGATCAACTGTTTCTTCTTGTTCTGGTCCTATTTGCTCTTCGTGGACTTCTTCTTTTATTGGACTCTTCTTATAACTAGTCTGTTCTTTCTGCATTTTGTAGGCTTCAATAATTACTTCATTATTTAAATCTTGCTCCAATCTATTCCATTCTACATGTTCTAGGAATTTAGCACTAGCACTGGTGTAAACTCTAGATGTTCCTGGTTCCCAGAATCTATAAGATCTATGATTAGATGTATATCCTACAAAAAATATTTTTTTAGCTCTATGCTGTCCTTTTTGTCTGAGTTGTGAAGGGATATGCACCCATGCTGGTGCTCCAAATGTTTGCATGTAACTTAAATCAGGTTTTGTACCATGACACAGTGTGAATGGTAATTCACCTGTTGTTGAATTAACAACATTATTTAATATATGATTACCACACATTATTGCTTCTCCCCACAAATTGTCAGGTAATCCTGAATCAGACATCATAGTACGTGTCATTGATTGTAATGTTTGGCCTCGTCTCTCTATAAAGGCATTATGTTGTGGCCTGTATGGTGCAGACTTTTTATGTTGAACACCTAACATTCTAAGTCTATTCTGGAATTTATTATTTGTAAATTCCGCACCATTATCTGTTATAAGAGTTACTAATTTCTTTTTAGTTTTCCTTTCAGCAAATTTTATCCAATTAAAGAGATTTAGATACGTTTCAGTTTTGCTCTTCATTAAATAGCAAAACCCATATCCAGAATAGTGGTCCATCATACTTAATATGTATCGAGCTCCTCCTACACTTGGTTTTTTTGGACCTATTAAATCAGCAAATACAACCTCTAAAGGCTCTTTGGTAGTAAATCCATCAACTCTATTAGCTGGTATGACCTTGCCTTTGCTTTGATTACAAGCAAAACATTGCAAATACTTATTACAAGGTTTTAAACTTATTCCCTCAGATAATTCAACAGTTTTCTTAAGCATTTTAAAATTTAAATGCCCGAGCCTTCTGTGTAAGAAGTGAATACATTCATCATGAGGTTTCTTATGATCATAAACTGTGTTAGCCACCTCTAAACCATTATCATTTAACACATATAATTCACCTCTTAAAGATGCAGTGATTTTTTTATCTTCTTTTTTTAATTATGCAGTTATCTCCTCTAAAGGTAACTACATATCCTAGTTTAACCAAAATTCTAACTGAAATTAAATTAAACTTAAGTTGTGGTACATATAACATTTTTACATTCTCTTTTATAAAAGAACAATATGCTATACCTTGACCTTTAGCTTTCAGTTTCCAGCCATTGGCTAACGATATCTGCTGTGTACTCTGGGACATTTTAATAAAATTTTTGTTATCATTTGTTATACAATGGGATGCACCACTGTCAACCACCCATAAATTATTTTTTACAGCTCCGTTAATATACATGGATAACTCTCAATTTTTATTTATCTTTTGATGATTTTTAGTATTCTGGCCAGCGTTCTGGCACTTTGCTTTTTTACAAAATCTTGCCAAATGTCCTCTTCCTTCACAATTAAAACACTTTTTAATTGCATATGCAGTAGGAGATTCATTATCTTCTTTTTGAGGTTGCTCCCTCCTTAACTGGTCTTTTTCAAGTCTTCTTCTGGCCTCTTCAATCAATCTGCCAGTTATTTCAGTTAAAGTTAAACTTTCCTTTGGCAAAATTTCAAGGGAAGTGACATAGTTGTCATAACTTTCATCTAGTGGAGATAGAATTATGTAGACTTGGTGTAGTTCAGAGAAAATAAGCTCTTTCTCGTGCAGTTCTTGAAAAATGCTTTGCATAGTTTTCAAATGACTAATCATATCACCATTTGTCTGGAGATGCATACTGAAAAGCTTCCGTGTTAGATTTATGTGAGCACCAACGTTATCTCGGACATAAATCCTCTTCAGCTTCTGCCAACACCCAACAGCCGTTTGCTCTCTGTGGATATGAACAAGTTGCTGGTCAGTTAATGTTAAACCTATTGTTAAGCCTGGTTTCCCCAACCAGGGTTAGGGAGACAAGCTAAACAGAATGTGCAGCGTTAGTCAGGGTCACAATCTGTGCCCTTTAAAAAAGATCATCCAGCATTGATGTTGACCTGGCTGAATGAGCTTGAAACTATGTTCCATATTTGAGCTTCTGAAGAACAGCATGGTCAATAGCACAAAAGCAATCACAGAAAACTGTAAGAATTCTATTCTCTACATTGAATTCTCAGTAAAGACCATACCCAATAGTTGTTAAGCCTGGGTTCCCCAACCAGGGTTAAGAAGACAAGCTAAACAGAATGTGCAGCGTTAGTCAAATAGGCACACAGATAAATGAGTGAGCTAAGCTTGTATGTTTATTAACATACAGTAAAAATAACAGATACGCTTGTGCTATCAATAATATAGTTTATTCCATTATGAGTTCATAGCATAGTGAAAATAACAGTCCAATAGTCATGTATCATTTAGTCAGTCCATTCAGGGATATTCAGTTAGCAAAGTCCGTTTAGAATATCCTATGTCAGTTCACTTACAAGTCAGTCCTTTGTTTTCTCTCCCATTCGAGCAATGCAGTCTTGAGTCCTTGCAGTAATCAGGGATCATCAAAGCCAGAGAGAGAGCAAGCTGCCCTCTTGCTTATTTTAAAGTGCTCTCACAACCACTCCCTTAATTACTTTCCCATATTTAAAGTTGCAGACACTTTAACATACAAACTATGATTACTTAGTTATTATTTTACCTAAACCAGTTAGGGTAAACAATGTTATCCCTAACACCTATTATGCAAATAGCTTGTTGATTTTTATCTATAAATTCTTCTATTTTTAGTCTATCTTCATCATCCTCTGGATCCCATTCCTCTACGTTTGGTGGATTTTCAATTATGTTCCACAGACCTTCTCTTCGTTGAAGTAGACTACATTTCATAGACCATGATACATAGTTTGTTCCATCCAACTTGGATATAAGGGACAAACTTTGCAGATTGACTTGTGCCATGTTTTCTTATATGGATATAAAACTATAATTAATAAAACACAGCTGTCTTTTTACTGTAATGTATAACAACACAAACTCTCACTTTTTACATAAATCTGTTTTATCCTAGTTAAACTGACTTTGCAGCCTCTGGGCCCATAGCCAGTGTTAAGCCTGGTTTCCCCAACCAGGGTTAAGGAGACAAGCTAAACAGAACGTGCAGCGTTAGTCAGATAGGCACACAGATAAATGAGTGAGATAAGTTTGTATGTTTATTAACATACAGTAAAAATAACAGATACACTTGTGCTATCAAAAATATAGTTTATTCCATTATGAGTTCATAGCAAAGTCAAAATAACAGTCCATTAGTCAAGTATCATTTAGTCAGTCCATTCAAGGATATTCAGTTTGCAAATTCCATGTGGAATATCCTATGTCAGTTCACTTACAAATCAATCATTTGTTTATCTCTCCCGTTCGAGAAACGCAGTCTTGAGTCCATGCAGTAATTAGGGATCTTCAAAGCCAGAGAGAGCAAGCTGTCGTCTTGCTTCTTTTAAAGTGCTTTCACAACCACTCCCCTAATTACATTCCCATATTTAAAGTTGCAGACACTTTAACTTATAAACTATGATTACATATTGATTATTTTACCTAAACCAGTTAGGGTAAACAATGTTATCCCTAACAATAGTGATCAAACTTAGCCCACTTGAAATGGTTCCTAAGGCATTGGAAAAGAGAAAACACTGCAATATTTTACCCACATTGTTGAGAAAATTTAGCCATGACAGAACATCTTGGCTGATAACAAGTCTCTGTTTTTCAAAACTCCCGAGTAGTTTTTTTGTGGTATTCTTCCTGGGGACAACTATCCAGTTTATGATGTTCAGATCTGCTGCTACATCTCCATTTTGGTCCAAGTGCAGTTTCATCTTGGAAATATTGCAAAACTCGTTCTTCTCCAGAAAGGGATGGAACTACAATGAAGACATCCAGTTATTTTAAATGCAGAACACTTGATTTCTTCTTCCACGTGGTCTTTTTGTCCATTTTTTAAACTGGCAAATATAGTTGGAAGAATAAATTATATCCCTAGCCACAAAATTAAAAAAACAAAGGTCATCAATGTTTGTCAATCATATATTGACAAAATATATATTGACAGAATACAATTGACAATTTTTTTTCTATCGTAGGGAACATAGTAGAACAAGTCACAAATAAATGCAACAAACAAATAATGAGATTGTTTGTAAACTCTTCAGAAAAAACATTGTGATTGCCAGAAAACATGGATTTGTCAAGAAGAAAATTGCCAGGCTAACCTTCTCTCAGATAACAAGCTGGGAAACATGACCAGATGAGCTAAACTTACTTTATTGTAAGGCTCCCCCACTCATCATATCTAGGCAACCTCTCTCCCCCATCCCCACCCTCCAAATTGCATTGTGGGCCTTTCTTAGCACTGGTAGGTTGAGATGGTTCCAGGGGTGGGCTTCAAATTTCTTAGCAATGGGTTCTCTGCCTGATTGCTGGGTGGGTGTGGCCATGGTGGGTGTGACTTAGTTGGCCTCCTGCACCACAGTGGGGGGGCATTTTTGCCCTCCCCAGGCTCCAGAGTCTCTCTGGAAGCCTGAACTTCTGGGAGGCCCAATTTTTGCCCTCCCCGGGCCTCCGTGCATGCCCTGCACTTACCTGCATCCAAAATGGGCCTTGTTGGGACTCCGGGGAGGTGTGGAGTGGGGTGGGCGGGGCCAGCCAAGATTGGGATTAGAGGGGGTTCTCTGAACTGTGCAGAATCTAAGCTAGGGGCTCTCCCGAATTCTTGTGAGCTCCCAGCAGCCCACCCCTGGATGGTTTCCCTGCTTGTACTTTGGAATTCTTCTCAAAATGTTGATTGGATCCTTGTCAAGACTCCATACCTGCCACGGCTGCAGCCTTGGGCCTGCCAACCTATATTTACCATCCTTCATCCTCCTCCTCGATCTGGAGGAATATGCAGCATTCAAGACATGAACCAGAGTTTTAACGACAGTGTAAACATCACGGTCATTTGAGATCCATTTACTATTCCATTTCTTTCGAGTCTCCAGGGGTTTGTTTTGGGTGCATCTTCTCCTGCCTTTCACAGAAAAGACATGCTTTGAAAAAGAACAGTGAAAAGACTGACTTGCAAATTGGTGTTGCACAAAAATATCAGGTTCAAAGTCATCATCTTTAGCCATTTTTTTCCCTGAAAAGCAAAGGTCCAAAAACTATGGACATATTTGAAAAGAGAATGGTACTGAGTTTCTGAATGCCAAAAGAGTGTCATGATCCAGACTTTTCTTGGAACAGGTCCTTCTAAGAAGTTCAGAGAACTGGTTGTTAGAAGAAATTACTGGCCTGTGTTGAGTGACCATTTAAAGTTACATGGCACTGAAAAAAGTGACTTATGACCATTTTTCACACTTACGACTGTTGCAGCATTCCCACAGTCATGAGAGGCCAGGCGAGGAGAAGTGTGCCTCGATTTGAATGATATTGAGTTGGCCACACCAAGCCATAACATGACCACCAAGCCATGTCCACCCAGGCACAGGACCACCAAGCCACTCCCACCACCTCAGCCATGCCCACAGAACTGGTTGTTAAAATTTTTGAATCCCACCTCTGGTTGTATGTGTATACTGTGTATATTGATACAATGACTGTTATGTATGGAGCATGGGCGAGAAAGAATGGAGATGAGCCTCTGGAACGGTGAACTTCAGCTCTTTATTTACATAGTGACTGCTCAAACTCAAAGGCAGTTATAGCCCTCTTTATATAGGCAACCCAATAACGATTAACCAATAACAATCTAGGAGTGCTAGCTCCTTTAACCAATAAGAACACTTCGTTAATGGCCAATCGGATTCCCCGGAACGGGCCAATCCGATCCTGCCGTTTAACAGCCAATCAGAAGTGCAGGGCCAGAACCCTGCACTTGACTCCAAGCTCAAGATATCTTTATTAAGCCCTATGCATTCACAACACCTCTTCCCCCTGGCTTCTGTTTACAGGGCACAGTTATATAGTCCTTTAGGTAGGACGGTTGCTTTATTAGTCTTTTTGATTTTCACTGTGTGTTTTGCATTTGGCTGCAATCTTGCTGAGGTAGAACGTTGTTTGGCGACGGGGTTGCCTCTGGTTCAGAGTTCATGTTTCCATTGTCACCAATATCTTCGGTAACTCCCTGAGGTGAATCTATTCCCTTCTCTGGTTCCACTTCCTGTGTCTCTATTCCGCCATCGTTCCCTTTGAATGGGTTTTCTTCTAAATGAAATTCGTCTTCTTCTATATCTCCCCCCCCTCAGTTTGGTCATAAGGGAGTTCAGGAATGCCCGACTGGAGCCGTGATCGTAATTGATCGATATGGCGTTTCCATAGTTTATCGTCAAGGCATTGTACAAGGTAGGATCTCGGGCCGGTTACACGAACTACTGTCGCCTCTACCCACAGCGGATCGCCTGATAGGTTTTTAGCGTATACCAAATTGCCTACCTGGAAGGCACGACATCGGCCGCTGGATCCTAGGGTTTTTCCGGTTCATAAGCTGGGTGTAACCGGTCGAGGTGGGAGCGGAGTTTTCGTCCCATTAGCAGTTCGGCTGGAGTTTTGTTGGTGACGCTATGAGGTGTGATGTGTTGTAGAAAAAGGATTCAGTTGATTTTGTCGTCGATGTTATCGTAGTCTAATTTCTGCAAGGTTTTCTTAACAAATTGGACCATGCGCTCAGCCTTGCCATTGGTCGCAGGGTGCACAGAGGAGGTGAGCGCATGTCAGATGCCGCGGTCAGCCAGGTACTGCTCGAAGGACAGCGCGGTAAATTGGGGCCCATTGTCAGATACCAGAACGTCTGGTAATCCGTGGGTTGCAAACAGTCTTTCCAATTTTTGGTAACTGCTTCAGTGGTTGTGTTCGTCATGCGGTGAATCTCAAGCCAATTTGAGTAGGCGTTGACAGTTAGAAGAAAGGTGTGGCCTTTGGTCGGCCCCGCAAAGTCCAGGTGAATACAGGACCAGGGTCCCAGTGGTGTCTCCCATTCGGTAGGGATGGCTTTTGGTGGGGCGTTGCTCACTTCCTGGCATCTATGACAAGCTTTAACCCAATTTTCGATTTGCTTATCGATGTCCGGCCACCATGCGTAGCTTCGTGTGAGGGCTTTCATCCGCACGATACCGGGGTGGCCATGATGCAAGGTTCTCAGCACAGCTTTTTGGAGTCGTTCTGGGATAACGACTCTATCGCCCCAGATGACACAGCCTTTTTGAGAGAACAACTCCGTTTGTCGAATCTTGAATGGTGTGAAATCATCCAATAATTGGTCCAATGGCCATCCACGTTCTACCCAGCCTAGGACTCGCGCTAAGGTGGGGTCACGTCTGGTTTCTCTCGCGATATCTCGGGCGGTTAATGGTGGCGAGTGGAGTGTTTCAATTTGTAATGTGGTTACCGTTGGTGCAGGATCGTTGAGAGTCTCTGGAAGCGGTGCTCGGCTCAATGCGTCGGCGTGGGGAATGGCTTTCCCCGGGCGGTATTGCAGCCGATAATTATAAGCAGCCAAGAATTCTGACCAGCGAGTCATCCTGGGGGATAATATGTAGGGAGTCGGCTTATCTACAGCTATTATCCCCAAAAACGGTTTATGGTCAGTCACGATAGTAAAAGCCCGGCCATACACGTACTCGTGAAATCTTTTAACGGCCGATACAATTGCAAGGGCTTCTTTATCGATTTGGCCATAATTTCGCTCAGTTTTTGAAAGTGTCTTTGAAAAATATGCAACAGGGGCTTCGTTACCATTAGGCAGTACATGGCTCAGAATGGCGCCCACTCTGAAAGGCGAAGCATCACATGTGATACTTAACGGCAAAGTCTCATTGTACTGCATGAGTACAGAGTCAGAAGTCAGTAGTTTTTTTACATTACGGAACGCTTGTTCTTCTCTATGACCCCATAACCAATTTGCTTTCTTGTCTAGCAAACGATGTAACGGCTCAGCGACAGTTGCTTTTTGTAGTAGAAATACATTATAAAAGTTGATGAGGCCTAGGAACGCCTGGAGATCGGCCTTGTTCCGAGGCCTGGGAGCGTTTTTTATTGCTCTTAATTTACTGTCGGTAGGGTGAATACTCTGACTGTCAATTAGGTACCCTAAAAACTCAACACTGTCTGTACACAATTTACATTTATTCTTTTTTACCTTAAGACCGGAGTCTTGGAATTTTTGTAGAACTAATTTTAAACGATCCCGTAAGATTTTTTTGTAGGTGCAGCAATTAATACATCGTCAAAGTAGGGGACCACGCCTTTAATCTCTTGTAGTAGCCTCTCCATAAGGCTCTGAAAAATCCCCGGGGCTACACTGACTCCGAATTGGAGTTGGGTACATTTAAAGGCACCTCGGTGCATCACAATCGTTTGTGCCTGTGCCATCTTTTCATCAACAGGTAATTGCTGATGTGCCTGAGTAAGTCTTATTTAGTGAAGACCTTTCCGCCCCCCAGGGAGTGGAGGAGATGCTGCACCACCGGCACCGGATATGCATTTTGCTGTAGGGCGTGGTTCAGGGAGGCCTGGTAGTCCCCACAAATTCGGATTGAACCATCCGGCTTAATGGGTGTTATGATTGGGGTTTCCCGGGGGAGTGATCGGTAGGTTCTAGCACCCCCTGATCTATTAGTTTGTCGAGTTGTTTGTTGATTTTCGGCTTTAAGGCAAACGGAACTCGATGGGGCTTAAGGCAGATGGGAGCTATCTTTTGATTAAGGCTGAACGAAATTGGGGTCCCCTTGTACTCGCCTAAACTTTCCGCAAAGACGTCCTTGAACTCATGGATGAGGTCCTCCTCCCAGTCACTTCCGCTGATTCGGTTTATGCCTGCCACTTCAATGCCAAGTGGCGCGAACCATTGGAGACCTAGCAGACTAGGCCGATCTTTGTCGATCACAGTTAGCGGTAAGTACGCTGTGTGCTTCTTGAAGGAGACCCGGACTCGGCAGGAAACAACAACAGGGATTTGATTCCCTTGATAGTCCTTAAGAATGAGTTTTTGAAAATGGAGGTCTTGGCGCTGAATCGTGGGGATGAGTTGCTTGAGGGTCTTCCAGGACACCATCGAGAGGGACGATCCCGAGTGGACTTCCATGTGGCAAGGCTGGTTCTCGATGGCCACTGTAATTCGGATTTTCTTGGCATCCAAGGCAGAGGCGTGACTGATAGTGATAGTATGGTGAGCCTCTTCTCGCTGTAAAGCTTGGTTTCTGTCGGAGTGGTTTACGGGTTCTCGCCTTACAGGACGGTTTCCTGTCGATTGGCGATAGATAGCCCCTTTTGAGGCCTGGCCGGGTCCTTGTAAACTTCGGCAGACCCGTCCGATGTGGCCTCTCTTCCCGCACTCATGGCAGAGCGCATCGTGGAATTTGCATTCGGACCTGGAATGGTTGGCTCCACAGCCAGCGCAAGGGCGTAGGGGCTTCGGGTGGTGGTCCCGGTCGGACCGCAGTTGATGGACCTCTTCTTCATTGCTGTCTGATGACGAAGAGAGGTCCTCATGGTGTGTCATTGAAAGCTGCCCTTCTGACCTGGGTAAGATGTCGCTTGTCGGTTGGTGGACCGGAGCGCGGTTGCAGCGTAATTGTGCAGCCGACTTCCTGGTTGCTTCTGCTGCAGTAGCATCGGCGATGGCATCGGCAAGGCTGATGTTGCCTTTCGCCATCAGCTTGCTTTGCACACCTGGCGCATCTAATCCCAGAACTATTCGATCTCTCAGTGCCTCTTCCAAATCGGCGAATCCGCAGAGGCCTCCCAGGTTTCGGAGGTCTGCTATGAAGTCAGCGACGCTTTCTCCTTTTTGCTGGCTTCTCTGATAGAACTTGTGCCGTCTCACGAGCGTGGGCATGGTCAGTGCGTAATGAGCTCTTAGTAGGGGTTCGAGGTTGTCCCAGTCCATCGCCTTCACTTCTCTAGGTTTGGCTAGTGCTTTAGCCATCTTAAATATGGTTGGACCGCAATGCGTTAGGAATACCGCCCGTTTCTTCCCGGCTATGGCATCCTTTAAATTGTTAGTTTCTAAAAACATTTGGAAATGATCCATGTCGGACTCCCAGTCCTCCTGCACTGGATCGAACGGAGCGAGTGGTATGATGACGCCGGACATGGTTCCATCATGTAGCACTGTCAGCCACGTGCTCGGTGTTTCTTCTTGGTTCAGTCGACTCAGACGTCTCCATATCCCATCCTCGTCGCCAATGTTATGTATGGAGCATGGGTAAGAAAGAATGGAGACGAGCCTCTGGAACGGTGAACTTTAGCTCTTTATTTACATAGTGACTGCTCAAACTCAAAGGCAGTTATAGCCCTCTTTATTTAGGCAACCCAATAACGATTAACCAATAACAATCTAGGAGCGCTAACTCCTTTAACCAATAAGAACACTTCCTTAATGGCCAATCGGATTCCCCGGAACGGGTCAATCTGATCCTGTCGTTTAACAGCCAATCAGAAGTGCAGGGCCAGAACCCTGCACTTGACTCCAAGCTCAAGATATCTTTATTAAGCCTGGTTTCCGGTTTCGTGTGGCTTCGGGGTAGCAGGAATTTGCGACCACTCGCGATTCCTGCTGTGCTAGCCGCCGAGGTACCCCCGATCCAGATGGGTCAGGGGGATATGGCTGCCCTGTAGGGACAGCCGAAGAGAGAGGGGAGCTGGACAGGGGGTTGGGGGTGTTGCAGACCCCCTCCTTGTACTGAAAAACCCCTTTTTCCCAAGGCGGTGGAGCGGCGGTCAGCAATGGCCACCACGAAGAAGCCAGCAACCGGGTAAGATTGTGCTGGAGGAAGCAAGAAGAGTGAAAGTGCTGTCTGAGCCGGGTCAATCAGCATCTTTCAAATTTGTTGGAACTGAACTGTTTGAATTGCTGGAGGATACATTGTATCCCTAAGAAGATCGAAAGCGGCGGAGAAGCTGTTGAAGGGAACTTTTTTTTTTCCTTCACTCTCCCACCCCATGGAAACAGCAGATATGAAATATGTTTGGGCATTGAAGGTGAATTATTCTGAAAGTTGAAGCTAAGGGACAAAAGGGTTCCTGGACATTGAAAAACTTAAGAAATTGGAAAACCCTTATTAGAGGTATGGATTTCTGATTATTTAAAATTGATGTTGCAAGTGGGAAGGGAGGGGAAAAAAAATTGGAGCAGAAGCTGAAAAAGGAGGAGATTGCCTAGAATCCCAAAGAAAGGTATATGGTAATTGGACCTCTTTGATTAAACATTAACCCCAGAAAGAGAAAGAGAAGAAGGAAGAAAAGTATTAATTTTTGGAACTTTTTTTGAATTATTTTTGATTAAAAATACTTGTGGTTGTTTTGGGAAAAGTTTCTCTTTTCATAATGGCATCGCTTGTGGATGAACTAAAGACTGAATATCAAAAATATAAAAAGGAAGATACTTTGGGCACTTTGTTTCAATTTTTAGAAATGGCATTTTGTACTTATGAAAAGTTGACTACGCAGCAGAAGGACTGGGACAAAGAAGAAGAGGAAGAAGAAGCCATCTTTGATGAACAATGGGTTCTTTCCGGGGAGAAGGAGAAAAAGGATAAGAAAAAGGGGATTTTAAGAATTGAAAAAACAACCAAAAAAGAGAAAAATGAGCGGAAATGTGGAGGCAAGGTTAGAAAGCAAAGGAAAGGGAGTAAGAAAAGGGAGGAGGAGAGACAAAGGGGTAAAAAGGGCAAAGAGAAGAATAGGCAAGAGAGAAAGGGGGGGAGGAGAAGCCTCAATGGGGGGAAGCAAGATCTAAAGAAAAAAAGTTTATTCAGAGACAATGGGTGAATTTAATTTAGGATAAAAGAGGGATTCTGGAGGGTACATAAGATTGTGTTTTTATATGTGTATTTAGAGTATAAAATTCATTGTGTAATTTTAGAATCTATTAAACAGAATCCCAAGAAAAATTGTTATCTGAAGTACTTTTAAGTTAGGGTAATGAGTTAAAGACATTACTCCAATTAGTGTATAGGAGAAGTAAAGTAAAAGAAAAAAGATGAATGGAAAGTTGGAAATAGAACAGACAAAGAATGTTATTGAAAATGGTAATAAGATATGGAAGGATATGTAAAGGTTTTGTTATGTCTTTTTGGGTTTTGTATATTGATAAAAGGCAATAAAATTTTAATTAACAAGAAATAATTTGAATGAAAAGGAGAAGCTGGGATAAGATATGAAGTTAAATAGATAAAGTATTGATACTATAATTTGGAATTATTATGTTCTATTGGTTTTCTTCTTTTATTATTTTTTCTTAGAAAAGAATTTATAAGCTGTAATGCCTTGATTCTTTGTGCATTGTTTTTAAAAAATTGATAAAATTGGTTTATATAAAAAAAAGAAAAGAAAATGATAATAAGATATGGAAGGATATATAAAGTGAATATGATGTTTGAATTTGTGTCTGTGTGAAGAGTTTCAACCCGGGTTCAGACAGCCTTCAGAAAAGATCTTTTAGTTTTGTTCATGTTTTGTGTTTTGTATGTTTATGAAAGGCTATAAAATTTTATTAAAAAAAGAGATATCTTTATTAAGCCCTATGCATTCACAACAATGACAATATAGTACACTGCTCAAAAAAATAAAGGGAACACTTAAACAACACAATGTAACTCCGAGTCAATCACACTTCTGTGAAATCAAACTGTCCACTT
Organism: Hydrophis major; assembly: GCA_033807585.1. NCBI lineage: Eukaryota > Metazoa > Chordata > Lepidosauria > Squamata > Elapidae > Hydrophis > Hydrophis major. The sequence continues at coordinate 3,457,983 of JAUCBL010000017.1, forward strand.
AGGTAGCAACACTGATTGACAATCAATTTCACATGCTGTTGTGCAAATAGAATAGACAACAGGTGGAAAGCATAGGCAGTTAGCAAGACATCCCCAATAAAGGAGTGGTTCTGCAGGTGGTGGCCACAGACCACTTCTCAGTTCCTATGTTTTCTGGCTGATGGTTTGGTCACTTTTGAATGTGGCGGTGCTTTCACTCTAGTGGTAGCATGAGATGGAGTCTACAACCCACACAAGTGGCTCAGGTAGTGCAGCTCATCCAGGATGGCACATCAATGCGAGCTGTGGCAAGAAAGTTTGCTGTGTCTGTCAGCATAGGGTCCAGAGAATGGAAGCACTACCAGGAGACAGGCCAGTACATCAGGAGATGTGGAGGAGGCTATAGGAGGGCAACAACCCAGCATCAGCAACTCTACCTCTGCTTTGTGCAAGGAGGGACAGGAGGATCACTGCCTGAGCCCTGCAAAATAACCTCCAGCAGGCCACAAATGTGCATGTCGCTGCTCAAATGGTGAGAAACAGATTCCATGAGGGTGGTATGAGGGCCCAACATCCACAGGTGGGGATTGTGCTTACAGACCAACACTTTGCAGGACCTTTGACATTTGCCAGAGAACACCAAGATTGGCAAATTTGCCACTGGCACATTGTGCTCTTCACAGATGAAAGCAGGTTCACACTGAGCACATGTGACAGATGTGACTGGGTCTGGAGACGCCGTAGAGAACGTTCTGCTGCCTGCAACATCCTCCAGCATGACCGGTTTGGCAGTGGGTCAGTAATGGTGTGGGGTGGCATTTCTTTAGAGGGGCCGCACAGCCCTCCATGTGCTTGTCAGAGGTAGCCTGACTGCCATTAGGTACCGAGATGACATCGTCAGACCCCTTGTGAGACCACATGCTGGTACGTTTGGCCGTGGGTTCCTCCTAATGCACAACAATGCTAGAGCTCATGTGGCTGGAGTGTGTCAGCAGTTCCTGCAAGATGAAGGCATTGATGCTGTGGACTGGCCCGCCCATTCCCTAGACCTGAATCCAATTGAGCACATCTGGGACATCATGTCTCGCTCCATCCACCAATGCCACGTTGTACCACACACTGTCCAGGAGTTGGGGGATGCTTTAGTCCAGGTGTGGGAGGAGATCCCTCAGGAGACCATTCACCACCTCATCAGGAGCATGCCCAGACATTGTAGGAAAGTCATACAGGCACGTGGAGGCCACACACACTACTGAGCCTCATTCTGACTTGTTTTAAGGACATTACATCAAAGTTGGATCAGCCTGTAGCGTTTTTTTCCACTTTAATTTTGAGTGTAACTCCAAATCCAGACCTCCATGGGTTGCTAAATTTGATTTCCATTGATAATTTTTATGTGATTTTGTTGTCAGCACATTCAACTATGTAATGAACAAAGTATTTAATAAGAATAGTTCATTTATTCAGATCTAGGATGTCTTATTTTTGTGTTCTCTTTATTTTTTTGAGCAGTGTATTATTATTTATATCCTTAAATCTATTATATTTGTTACAATTGACATTCAAGTAATAGATGTGTTATGTCTTCTGTCTTTGGAGCTTCACAAATTCAACTCTATTCATTATAAGAGACTTTATTAAATCTGCTATAATAAACCATCGTGTCTCGGTGTTCAAATCTTGCTTGGGTAAACACTTCCCAAAATTATTTAGGCATTTTTGTTTTTATTGCTCCTCTGTTTAAATATGCCAACCTTACTGAAGATGGCCATGTCTTTATCTGCTTTGATATTGTAGATTCTTTGTGCAGAAATTGTTTTAGCTTTTCCAATTGGACAGGAGACAGGGAGACCACAGCCCCTTATATAGTAATGCCAGTGACAGCATTCCAACTAACAAACTCCAACCCAATAAACTCTGAGACAAGCATTTCCTCAAAGTTCCATTTTATGAGAATTGTCATCTTGGCACATCTGGAAAAACCCGAATCTGAGAGTTCTGGGTTTTCCCTTCACAAAATAAATTCAAGGATCCATCCCCTGCACCCATCAGTCCATCACATGGCCCAATCAAAATGTTGTTCCAACTGGAGACATTCCCTCCAGACACTCTTCTCCACTCCAGGTGGAGTGGCTACATTTGCACAGTATGTACAAAGAAGGGGGACACCAAGATTTCTCCGTGCTTAGGGCATCAGTGAGCCTTAATCCACCACATTATATTAAATGATATATTATATTAAATATCCATTGAGATTGTTGGATTAGGTCTAGGGGTGGGATTCAAAATTTTAACAACTGGTTCTGTGGGCGGGGCTTAGTTGGTGGGTGGGTCTTGGTGGCCATGTGTCTGGCTGGGCGTGGCCAACTCGATATCACTCACATCGAGGCATGCGTCTCCTCGCCTGGCCTCTCGTGACTGTGAGGATGCTGCAACAGTCGTAAGTGTGAAAAAGGGTCATAAGTCACTTTTTTCAGTGCCATTGTAACTTTGAATGGTCACTCCACAGAAGCAAAGCACCAGCAAAGGAGGGGGGAAAAACTCCAGAGAAGTTCCTGAGACAGGAAGTCTAGTCCTGCCAAGAATGTAATAAGGGTTAATGGAGAGGTGATTTCTGTAAGCAACACCAGAATGTTTTCTTCCTGCCTTCCTTACAGGATTAGGCCAGTAATTTCTTTTAACAACTGGTTCTCCAAACTGCTTAGAATGTTAACAACTAGTTCTATGAGCTATGAGGTTTGCTGACTCTCTAGCTTCTATTGATGGTAGGCATGACGGTGCACTTATGCACGACTCTTACAGACCTCGAAGGAATGGTTGAGGTCAATAGTGGATAGTTTGAGGTGAAAGGAGTGGGGGTTCAAGGATGCAACTACAGAATCTGGTAGTGCATTCCAGGCATTGACCAGCCAGTCTGTTGAAGTCGTACTTTCTGCAATCAAGTTTGGAGCAGTTTACATTGAGTTTGTATCTGTTGTGTGCTCTTGTATTGTTGTGGTTGAAGCTGAAGTAGTCATTGACTGGTAGGACATTGTACCAGATAATTTTGTGTACTATGCTTAAGTCCAACTGAAGGAGGCGTAGTTCAAGGTTCTCCAAATCATCAAGCCTGTTGAAATAGGGTATTCTGTTGCGAGCAGAGGAGTGCATAGTACTCTTCTCATGAAATACTTCGGGACTCTCTCAATTGTATTAATGTCTGATATACAGTGCAGATTCCAGGCAGATGAGTTGTATTCGAGTATTGGTCTAGCAAAGGTTTTTTGACTGATTCTTTGGAAAAGGGGAAAAACTTTTACTTTTAATTTGGTGAAAGCTGTGGGAACATGTTTTCACCAGCCTGTGCCAATATATGTCCAATAAAACGGTTCTTTGAGGAACCTACCTGCCTCGGAGTTCTGTTTGCTATGAGTGTATTACTTAGAATACTGATAGCCTGTCTTTTCACACTAAAGGAGATAACCAGTATCTCGAACCCTCTCTAATGTTCAGAATATGACTTTTTAATATATTTTTATAATTTTATATTTATATTTTTCTTAAATTTTCATATGTCAATCCTAAATTGGATGTGGTTTAAAAGTTCATTGGCCTCATGTGAAATCTCTTTTCTATCTATTCTAGCAATATCAATTCTTGGATGAGAGTGAAGAAAGAAGAAAACGGCAGCCTGTAGAATGTACTATGGGGTGAATTGGGAGAAAACGGAAATATTTTTTTTTCCTTTGATACTTACATGATACTCTGCATTCATGTAAATCACTGTAGCTTTATACTTTGAAGTTTCACATTTTACCAAATGTAAATATGGGCAGCAATGTCTGCAGCTGTGACAGTGGCAGTACCCACAGCATCGTGTACAATGCAACCTGATTTCTTGCCACACTCACCCAATAACTGATTTGGGGGAACCTAATGGTCCCTCTTTCTGTGGACACAGTTGATGGAGGAGGGCCTTCTTGATCTTCCTGTCTCTGAAACTGTGTGTAAACCCTCCCCCAAATATTGCCAAATAGTTGGTAGATGTGGTTGGAAGTCCCTGTTGTTGGAAGAAATATCCTGTAATATTCTAGGAAATATTAAAAAGGCAGAATATTATACCTCCCTGGGTGAGAAAAGGAGAAACACGATCTTGGAAAAGCAGCCCCCACCTTTGTTAATATCCCCAGAAAGACAAAAGACATCTTATCTACAACACAAAAGGCTTTCAGCTCCAGGGTGATGGGATTAGCCCTCACAAAGATCTAAACAAGGACCAAGCCATTAAACCATCATACGAATTGTCCAAAGCCACTTCATTACATCACCCAGCAAGATTCAGCCAAGCTTGGGACTCAAAGATAACCTACTCAGTTACCCCTATGGGAATCTGACAACCAATTAGGATATATTTCTTGCCACAGGATCAGGAAGCCAGTTCAAAGCCCAACAGAGGCTATAAATATATCTCCCTCTGTCACCCATGTGCTCTTTTTGCCCAAGACTTCAAATCATGTGGGCCTACTGTCCACCATGAAACCATCTTTCCAAGCAATCTCCATGTTTTTAGTGTCTTTCTTCCCACTTGGAACTGAACCCAGACGGACATTTCTTCCAACAGTATATTTTATTTTAATAATCAACACTGACCATAGGAGATTCTTTATTCCAAAATTAGTTTTATTTCTCTCACTGTCTCAGTTATCTCTCCACCGTTAATGCAAATCAATGATCCATTGAGACAGGAAACTATGGGAGATACATTTTAACAATAGATCACTGAACTGCACCTATGATAAGTTGTCAACTAACAACAGCAAACCAGGTACCTGGGCAAGAATAATTGCCCAGACAAAGAACCTATTTAGTCACACTCCCCTACACCCACAAATAGGCTTCCCAGACACCATCGATACAACAAAAGGGAAGCCAACAGATATAACAAAGACAATTAAGATTGAACTTTTGACAGTCATGAGAACCATCACATACATACACACACATGCTCACACACACACACACATACATGCCTGCATCAAGTGTAGTGCCCCTTATAATGTCAACTCATAAAACATTCCTATGCCTGTTTTCAAGTTACCACACAGGGAGAGGATCTGAAGGAGCAGTATGGCAATAAAACCATAAGCACATTCCACCATTATCTTAACAAGATTGTAGCTAGGCTACCGGATCTTCTTGATGCAAAAATCCTTCATTAGAGAATGTGAGTAATGACACCCAGCCCGTGAATGTGCTTCATTGGAGAAGCTACAACTTTGAATTCTCTCTTTGGACATCTGCCTCTTGACTTGTTCAAGGTTCAGATGCTTCTCTTCCTTGCAATTATCCAAATTATAGTGATTTTGTTGTCTTTATGTTAGGACTAGAAATGTTTCTGTAAACTTTCAGAAAATTTTTCACAAATAAGTCAGAAGATGCCTCAAAGGCAAAGTTGAGTTGATTCTATGTCAAAAACACTGGGTGCATAAATGGATCTGGAGACCAAAAGAGAATCTTGGGCTTGTTTCAGGACAGGCATATTCTGTGTTCATGGCCTTTGGAAGGGCCCCACCTGGGTCCAAAGCTACTTTTCTGGAAGAGGTTTTAATTTCTTCTACAACTTGATCTCCTACAGTATATAGAAGATTTGATTGAATTTGTTAGGGATAACATTGTTTACCCTAACTGGTTTAGGTAAATAATAATATGTTATCATAGTTTATATGTAAAGTTGTCTGCAACTTTAACTATGGGAAAGTAATTAAGGGAGTGGTTGTGAAAGCACTTTAAAAGAAGCAAGACTGCAGCTTGCTCTCTCTCTGGCTTTGATGATCCCTGATTACTGCTTGGAATCAAGACTGCATTGCTCGAACGGGAGAGAAACAAAGGACTGATTTGTAAGTGAACTGACATAGGATATTCTGCACGGACTTTGCTAACTGAATATCCCTGAATGGACTGACTAAATGATACATGACTATTGGACTGTTATTTTGACTATGCTATGAACTCATAATGGAATAAACTATATTTTTGATAGCACAAGCGTATCTGTTATTTTTACTGTATGTTAATAAACATACAAGCTTAGCTCACTCATTTATCTGTGTGCCTATCTGACTAACGCTGCACATTCTGTTTAGCTTGTCTCCCTAACCCTGGTTGGGAAACCCAGGCTTAACAGAATTACAAATAACAAATGGTTTAGATTTGGGAACAGCGTTGCATTCATGTAAAACTGCAGCTGCAGTAGTAGATTTCATTGCAAAAGACATCAGGAAACATTTATTTAGCAAAATTATTGAGAACACTCACAAAATCTGTTTGATGATGAAGCCTCAACAATATCTTCCAAAGCAGTTCTTATGCTGTACTTAAAAGTTGAGGGTCCAGCTTTCTCACCAACAATTTTCCTTGAACTAGTAGAATTAGATAAACAAGATGCAGAGATGATATATTGTTTGGTTAAAGAAAGTTTGAATAAAGTTGGGTTTAATAGGAACTATTTGGAGAAACATTGAATTGGATTTTGCTCTGATGGAGCCAGTGTTATACTTGGGAGAAAATATGGGGTAAGCACTCGGATAGCCAAAGAGTTTCCAAATGTTATAATATGGCACTGTTTAAACCATCATCTGCAACTTGTTTTAGATGATTCTATTAGAGAAATAAAGCAAATCAATCATTTTCAATTTTTTATTGATAAAATATATTCTATTTTCCATCAATCGGATAAGAACCTAATTGAACTTAACAAAATTTCCAAACAACTTGAGATTGAAATTATAAAAATTGGCAGAGTTTTTGGACCAAGATGGGCTGCCTGTAGTTTAAGATCAACCCTAGCTGTGTGGTGGGCTTATCCAGTGCTACATCAGTTTTTCTGTTCAAATAAAAAATACTCTGGTATGGCTGCCCATTTTGAAAACACATATTTTCTCACTGATTTGGTCTTGATGATTGATGTGCTAACTGAAATATCTCTCCTTTCTAATACGTTGCAAGCAAAAAACATACAGGCTGAAAAACTTGTGATAAGATCAATTAGATCACTTGAAATGCTTATAGAGGAAAAGGGTGCATATGAAAATAAGGTTGATGAATTAATTACTTCAGAACCCTTTAAAAATATAAATTTTATACAAAATCATTGATTTGTGGGACTTCTTCTTGAAAAACTTAGACAAAGCATTGTAACTAATTTGAAGAAAAGATTGATAGATTGGGAACATTTAAAAACAGGCTGCCAATTTAAAGACATTGATCAATTAAAATTTCTAAATTATTTGGGGCCAGATTATTGGAACATTGAAGAAGTAGTGGTTCCATGGAGAGTAGCTGAAGGACAATTGGTTGCATTTGGTGAAATTTTCAATTATGAAATCAATATTAATGATTATCATGATTTCATAGAAAATGTACTAAAAGATTCTAAAAATTATGCAATGCCTTGCAACATTAAAAAGGCTAGAGGTTAGTAATAAGAGGCTAATTATAATGCCAAGAGGAATAAAGAAAAATATGCCCAGCAAAATAAATTACAACAAAAAATTAAAGAATTAGAAATTCAATTACAAAGTACTCCAAAGGATTCAAGATTGCAAAACCAAATGACAATAACTAAAGACAAATTGAATTGAATTGAACAAGAGAGAATGATTATCAATTTGAATACAACTAGACAAACTTATTTTGAGCACGCTAATAAGCCAGGGAGATGGTTGTCCTATAGACTTTAAAAGGGAAAAAAAAATATTGATTTACCCATTAATAGATGGAAATGGAGATACACAACAGGGGACAGAACAGAAAAAAGAAATTGCCCAGAAGTATTTTGAAGACTTATATAAAAAGGAGGAGGTCAATGAGGATAGGATAAGAAACTATTCAGATAAAATGAAGAATAAAGTTATTGGAGAAGAGATGAAAGAATTATTATACAAAGATATGACTTGGTCTGAATTGAAAACAGCAACAGAGAAACAGAAAAATAGTAAATCTCCAGGACCAGATGGGATCCCAGAGGAACTATACAAGGCAATAAGTGAACTGATAGGACCCCTTATGGTGGAAGTTTTTAATGATGTCTTATTGGCAGCCAGAATGCCGGACTCATGAAGGGGCACATTGATTTAGCTGATCCTTAAGGAAGATTTGGACTCCCGATATATACAAAACTACAGGCAAATCTCCTTGTTAAATACGGATTATAAAATATTCGCTTCTATTGTTGCAAACAGATTAAAAAAGAATTTTGAATGACCTAATACATCAAGACCAACAGTTAGGAATAAAAAGGTTACCTAACATAGTTTGGGTAAAATAATATATATAAATATCTGATAGTGAAAGTAAGTGTGTGTCACTTTAAACAGCAAAGCATGTAATTTTGGGTGTGGCTGTAAAACTGCCATAAGAGGGAGCAAGAGAACTTGATTGCCTGCTGGCTTACTGGATCACTTGCTGACTATGATGGATTGATGGTTTGTTAATTGTCTGTTCCCTGCTGCTGCTGAAGGAAGAAAGGAGGTTTGAACTTCTTCATATCTCTACTGTGAGAAGATATATTATTGGACTGATATTTGTAAGTTTACTGACCTCTTTTTCGACACTGGACTTTGCAAATGAATAATCCCCGGACGGACTGAACTAGTGAATGATATATGGACTGTTTTGACTATGCTAAAACTCTTACTGGAATAAACTACTTAACTAGCACAGTGTATCTGTTTTACCAAGTGTAAGCTACAAAAACATTTATCTCACATATTTGCCTCCCTGCCTGCCTGCCGTGCAGATTCTGCTAGGGTGTATCACTAACAATGGTTATGGGCTCAGACTGCACAGTCAGACTAACCAGGATATAACAGGCTTATATAAAGTGAGAGTTAGTGTAGTTACATAATACTGTAAACAGACAGCTGTGTTTTATTAATTATGGTTTAATATCCAGAAAAAGATGGCACAAGTCAATTTACAAAGTTTGTCTCTAATATCCAAACTGGATGGAACAAACTATGTTTCATGGTCTATGAAATGCAGCCTACTTCTACGCAGAGAAGGTTTGTGGAGTATAATTCAAAACCCACCAGAGGTAGATGCTTGGGATCTGGAGGAAGAGGATGATGCTCAGAAAATACAAGAATATAAACTGAAGAATGAGCAAGCTCTCTGTATAATAGGACTGACACTCTGTGACCAGCAGCTTGTCCATATTCGTGGAGAAGAAACAGCTGCGAAATGTTGGGAGAATTTAAAGAAGATTTATGTTCGAGACAGTGTAGGAGCACATATAAATCTTACATGGAGGCTGTTCAGAACACATCTTCAAAAGAATGGAGACGTGTTGACTCATATAAACACTATGAAGAGGATTTTTCAGGAACTGCATGAAAAAGAACTTATCTTCACAGAACTACATCAGGTTTATATAATTTTGTCTTTGTTAGATGAGAGCTATGACGACTATGTAACTTCACTGGAAGTACTGCCAAAAGATAACCTCACATTAATTGACATTATTGGCAGATTAATTGAAGAAGCCAGGAGAAGGCTTGAAAGGGATCAGCTAAGAAGGGAACCACAAGAAGATAAAGAATCTTCGACAGCCTATACAATTAGAAAATGTTTTAATTGTGGAGGAAAAAGACATTTGGCTAGATTCTGCAAAAAAAGGAAAATGCAACAATGCCAGCCAGAATGCTAAAAGGCATCAAAAGGATGAAAAATGCATAGAGTTAGCCATGTATAGCAACGAAACTGTGAATAATAATTTATGGGTGGAGATAGTGGAGCATAGCACTGCATAACGAAAGATAAGAAAAGATTTATTAAGATGTCCACGAGTTCACAGCAGATATCGTTAGCTAATGGCTGGAAAATGAAAGCAAAAGGTGAAGGTATTGCACATTGTTCTTGCATAGAAGAAAATGTAAAAATGTTATATGTACCACAACTTAAGTTAAATTTGCTTTCGGTTAGAGTTTTGATTAAACTAGGTTATGTAGTTACCTTTAGGGGAGAAAACTGCATAATAGAAAAGGAAGGTAAAAAAGTGACTGCAACTTTAAAAGATGAATTGTATGTGTTAAATAATATTCAATTAGAGGTAGCTAACACAGTGTATAATAATGTTAAACCTCATGATGAATGCATACATTTGTTACACAGACGTTTGGGGCATATAAATTTTAAAATGCTCAAGCAAATGGTTGAACTGTTTGAAGGTATAAAAGTGAAGCCTTGAAGTAAGTATTTGCACTGCAATGCTTGCAATCAAAAAAAGAGCAAGGTAATACCAGAAAATAGAATTAATGGATTTAAAACTAAAGAGCCTCTAGAGGTCATATTTGCTGATATTATAGGTCCTAAAAAAACAAGTGTGGGAGGTGTTTGTTATATACTAAGTATAATGGATCATTATTCTAGATATGGTTTCTGTTATTTAATGAAAAGTAAAATGGAAACATATCAGAATTTCTTTAATTGGTTGATGTTTGCAGAAAGAAAAAGGAAACTAGTAACTCTTGTAACTGATAATGGTACGGAATTTATAAATAATAAATTCCAAAATAGACTGAAGATGGCAGGTGTTGAACATAAAAAGTCTGCACCGTATAGGCCACAACATAATTCCTTCATAGAAAGACGAGGCCAAACAATACAGGCAATGGCTCGTACTATGTTGTCAGATTCAGGATTACCTGAAACTTTGTGGGGAGAAGCAATAATGTGTGGTAATCATATATTGAATAAGGTTGTTAACTCAACAACAGGTGAATTACCATTCACATGGTGGTATGGTAGAAAACCTAACCTAACCTACATGCACACATTTGGAGCACCAGCATGGGTGCATATTCCTACACAACTAAGACATAAGGGGCAGCATAGGGCTAAAAAGTTATTCTTTGTAGGTTATGAATCTAATCACAAATCATACAGATTCTGGGAAAAAGGTACATCTAGAGTTTACTGTAGTGCTCGTGCACAATTCCTTGAACATGTAGGATGGGAAAAACTGGAGCAAGATTCAAGTAAGGATGTAATCATAGAAACCTACAAAAGACCAAAACAACATATCAGTAATAAGAAGAATACAATTAAAGAGGAAGTACAGGAAGAGCACATCGGACCAGAACAGGAAGAAATAGGTGAACAGGAAGAAAAAGATAACCAGGAACAGGTAGTACATGAAAGTCCACCTGTAAGCCCTGTAATACCTAGACGTTCAACACGTGAAACCAGACCACCTGACAGGTACCAAGCAAGTGTAGTTTGCCAAGTTAGTAAAGTTCCAACTACTGTTGAAGAACTTAGAATGTATCCAGCAAAGGAACAAGAAAATTGGCATAGAGCAATGGAGAAAGAATTAAATTCATTGAAACAAATGGAAGTTTATGAAAATGTTAAATTACCTCCAGGTGAAAAGTCCATTGGCTGTAAATGGATATTTAAATTAAAAACAGGTAAAAGTGGGACTGTTACCCATAAGGCTAGGTTGGTAGCTCAAGGATTTAATCAAACTGCATGTGATTATGATGAAGTATTTGCACTGAGTCTAAAAGCAACAACCTTGAGAGCAGCTTCAGTGTGGGCAGCTAAGATGAACTATATCATAAATCACTTAGATGTAGAAACTGCCTATCTGCATGCACCATTGCAGCACACTATATACTTAAAGAAACCTGAAGGAATTAAGGATGATAAAACGAATAATGACTTTTGGAAGCTTAAAAAGAGTCTCTATGGATTAAAACAATCTGGTTACGAATGGAACCAATTTTTTGTTAAGGAGTTAAACCATATAGGGTTTAAAGCAGGTTTAGCTGATCCATGTGTACTTAAGAAAGAGACAAATGGAATAGTGTCATTATTATTGTTGTTTATAGATGATATTGCCTTAATTACAAAAACTAATAATGAAGCTTCTGAAATAATATCATTATTAGGTAAGAGGATAAAATTAAAGCAATTAGGAGAGATAAAACAGTATCTAAGATTAACAATATATAAAACCAAAGGTGGCTATAAGATATTTCAAGAGGATAAGATTTATCAATTACTAAAAACATACAAGATGGAACTTTGTAAACCGGCAAAAACTCCAATGAGTCAGGAATTTGGCCACACTGATGCTCAAAGTCCAAAATTTGATAAGACAATTTATCAATTGTTAATTGGTAGTTTATCATACATTAGTAATTGGTCAAGGGCAGATATTGCCTATGGTATTAATCAATTGCCAAGATTCAACACTGAACCCACTGAACAACACTTAAAAGGACAAGGCACTATGCATGATATTTGGAGCCAAAAGATGATCTGATTTTAATTGCATATGCTGATGCAAGTTTTGCAACAGACATAAACACTAGGAAATAAACTTCAGGGATGGGGATACTGTTAGGAAAAGCACTGATTGGTTGGAGGTCAATTAGACAGAAACACATAAGTATGTTCACAATGGAAGCAGAATTTTCATGTCTATCTTTATTATGTACTGATTTAATTCTGTATAAACAGTTGTTATTGGATATGGGAATAACTGTTAATGATTCCATTGTAGTTTATGAGGACAATCAAGCAGCCATACGGTTGGCTACAAATATTGCTGTGAAAACGAGATCTAAGCATACAGATCTTAGATATCAGAATGTAAGGCAATCTGTAAAAAATGGTTTAATAAGATTGGAATATTGTATGACTGAAGAAAATATTGCTGATCAGTTTACAAAAGCCCAAGGTTCAGTCAGATACAAAGAAAGTTGTGATAACTATGGGTTAAGGTTGTAAATATATGTTAAGCCTGGGTTCCCCAACCAGGGTTAAGGAGACAAGCTAAACAGAATGTGCAGTGTTAGTCAGATAGGCATACAGATAAATGTGTGAGATAAGTTTGTATATTAATGAACATACAGTAAAAATAACAGATATGCTTGTGTTATCAAAAATATAGTTTATTCCATTTAGAGTTTTATAGCATAGTCAAAATAACAGTCCATTAGTCATGTATCATTTTAGTCAGTCCTTTCAAGGATATTCAGTTAGCAAAGTCTGTGTAGAATATCCAATGTCAGTTCACTTACAAATCAGTCCTTTTTCTCTCCCGTTCCAGTAGGGGAAAAACGCAGTCTTGAATCCATCCAGTAATTAGGGATCATAAAGCCAGAGAGAGCAAGCTGCCATTGTCTTGCTTCTTTTATGGTGCTTTTACAACCACTCCCTTTACAGTTAAAATTACAGACACTTTAACTAACAAACCATGATAACTTATTTATTATTTTACCTAAACCAGTTACGGTAAACAATGTTATCCCTAACAATATATATTTATATATATGGATCTTTGGTTATTCGGGTTTTCTCCCGCGTAAGATTGGAAGTATCTAGGCAACGTTTCGATGAAGTCTCATTCATCATCTTCAGGCTTGGTCTTCAGCTCTGTGCTTCTGAGAGCCACACAAGATGCCACCACCACACTTCCATGTAGAAAGCAGGCTCACACCCACACAGAAGATGAAACACGACCACGGACCAGAAGCCGCACTGCAGCTGCATCACTACCCACCTCAAACCCCTCTGAGCCATACATGAAGCGAACTGACCTCCACCATGAAGATGCAGCACGACCACGAACTCGAAGCCTAACAGCAAGATCACAGCTCACCAGCTCAAACCCTCCAGCAACTAAGACTAACCTGAGCACAATCAAGCCCCCACCTGAACAGAACACACCTCCAGCCAATCAGAACACAGCCAAACCCCCAACCAATCAAGTCACACCCCCACTAGCAGTTAAAAGGAAGAAGCAGCTGCAAGCTCACATCACTCTGAGAAGCACAGAGCTGAAGACCAAGCCTGAAGATAATGAATGAGACTTCATCGAAACGTTGCCTAGATACTTCCAATCTTACGCGGGAGAAAACCCGAATAACCAAAGATCCACATACAAATACCCGTGAGAACCTCAGAAAACAAATATTGCAACTCTACAGGGAGGAAACCCACCATCTGACCAGGACTTATGAAAAACTTGAAGTCCAAAGAGCTTCCATTTTATGTGACCTCGCATTCCTATGCAACTGCCGAGATCAAAATTTAATTCCCACAAGCTTCCAATTGAAATTCCACACCAACACAGCAGCCACCAAACGCATCCTAAAAAGAACAGAATTGGCCCTAATTAGAAATGAACTTCACACAAAAAGATTTCTCCTAGACCAAATCAACAAAGATCTCCTCACACTTCACCTCAGACTCAGCAACAAGATTCACCCCTTACTTTGGGACAAATCCAAACAGCTTGCTGTCTGGAGAGCCGAAACACAGACCACCCTCAAGACAGACACACACACCAACAAACTCAGAAAACTACAACAACGCCAGAAACCAACTCCTCCCCCCTCACAGCCACACATGAAACAAACAGTGCACAACATCTCAGACAAGATCCTCACTGAAGCCGAAACCAAGGTCCTTTCTAAAGGATTCAACTTTGCTGTCGCTCCCAAACACATCCCCACAGAAACCATCATATGCAGAGTTGAAACCAGCCTGACCAAAACCAACCCTGATGATGCCAATAGAATCAGACTCGAAATCACCAACATCCTCTGCACTAGCAAACCACCCAAAAGCAACTTATCCAAAGAAGAACAAACTGCACTACTTAACCTGAAAGAAGACACCAGCATAATAATCCTACCAGCAGACAAGGGAAACGCGACAGTGGTTATGAACACATCTGACTACCAATCCAAGTTAACCAACCTTCTCCAAGACCCCACATACAAACCCCTAAAGACAGACCCCACCACCTACCTAGAAAAAACCACCAGATCCAAAATAAAAGCCTCCCCCATCAGTGAAGAAATCCAGCAAAGAATCATACCCAGAGAGAAATCATCCAGATGCCCTAAACTTTATGGTCTCCCCAAGATACATAAAGAAGGAACCCCACTCAGACCAATAGTCAGCTCCATAGGCTCACCTCTACAAAACCTAGCCAAATTTCTCGCCAAACAACTACAGCCCTATGCAGAATCCATCAACTCACACGTAAGAAACTCATTCCAGTTCATCGAGATCATAAAGAAACAAAACTTACAACCCAGTGACCTACTAGTGAGCTTCGATGTCATATCCCTCTTCACCCAAGTGCCAATAAAAGAAGCCTTGACAGCCATCCAAAACAAATACAACCCCCCCAAGCACATCCTAGATCTGACCAACCACTGCCTATCCAATACATACTTCACCTACAATGGACAAAAATACAAACAAATAGAAGGAGCACCCATGGGATCACCCCTCTCACCTGTCATTGCTAACCTCTACATGGAACACTTTGAAACACAAGCTCTAGAAAAATATGATCACAAACCCAAACTCTGGCTCAGATACGTAGATGACACCTTCATAATCTGGCCACACGGGAAAGAAAAACTGAACAACTTCCTCACACACCTCAACAGCCAACACCCCAAAATAAAATTCACCATGGAAACAGAAGCTAACAACCAACTTCCCTTCCTAGATGTCTTGGTATACAAAAAATCCAATGGCTCCCTAGGACACACCATCTACCGGAAGAAAACACATACAAACCGCTATCTACACGCACTCTCACACCACCACCCAGCACAGATCAATTCCGTAGCCAAGACACTCATCTCCAGAACAAAATGCTTAGCCGATGAACAACACCTAGAGACCGAACTACAAACTCTCACCGGCGTGCTGACAGCCAATGGATTCCAAAGAAAGAAGATCACCCACCTAATCCAAAAAGAAACCCCAGCCAAAATCCAAGACAAAGAACAAGAGAATGGCAAAGCCCTCCTCCCATATATAAAAGGCACTACGGAGAAAATTAGCAAGATCCTCCAAAAACACAACATTAAGACAGCATTCTGCACAAACAGAAAGATATCCACCATCCTAAGAAACCCTAAGGACAGAATCGAGTTGGAAAATCAAGGAGTATACGAAATCCCTTGCACTGCCTGCCCCACCACATACATTGGACAGACTAACAGAAGAATAGGTGCACGCATTGAAGAACATAAGAACTCAATCAAAAAGGAAGAACCGCCCTCTTCCCTGGTCCAACACCTCAAAGCCACAGGACATGAGATTGACTTTAAAAATACCAGAACTATCGCCAAAACCGAACACTTCAGCAGCAGAATCATCAGAGAATCTATAGAGATAGAAAAACGCCCACACAGCATGAATAAACGAGATGATGCCTCCCGCCTACCAGCCATTTGGAAACCCGCCCTCATGAACAGACGCGTACCTAACATGAAGAATGACACCAGACCCACACCCCTGAGAGCCACACAAGATGCCACCACCACACTTCCACGTAGAAAGCAGACTCACACCCACACAGAAGATGAAACACGACCACGGACCAGAAGCCGCACTGCAGCTGCATCACTACCCACCTCAAACCCCTCTGAGCCATACATGAAGCGAACTGACCTCCACCATGAAGATGCAGCACGACCACGAACTCGAAGCCTAACAGCAAGATCACAGCTCACCAGCTCAAACCCTCCAGCAACTAAGACTAACCTGAGCACAATCAAGCCCCCACCTGAACAGAACACGCCTCCAGCCAATCAGAACAGAGCCAACCCCCCACCCAATCAGAACAGAGCCAACCCCCCACCCAATCAAGTCACACCCCCACTAGCAGTTAAAAGGAAGAAGCAGCTGCAAGCTCACATCACTCTGAGAAGCACAGAGCTGAAGACCAAGCCTGAAGATGATGAATGAGACTTCATCGAAACGTTGCCTAGATACTTCCAATCTTACGCGGGAGAAAACCCGAATAACCAAAGATCCACATACAAATACCCGCGAGAACCTCAGAAAATAAATATATATATATATTTGTTTTCTTAAGTTTTCGCGGGTACTTACATGTTTGGCATTCAGCTTTGTTCGGGTATTTTCCCACGTGGTGCTTTTAAAGTTGTAGCAACGTTTCAGCAGAATCTCATCTGCCATCATCAGGCTTCTGTATGGTGTTTGTGAGTCAGACTTTTGCAGTGGTTTCAGATTTAAATTTGGGGCAGCCTATTGCTGTGTCAGAATGGTTTTTTCTTCCTCCTGATTGGTTGAGAGTCTTGGTCTGTGTTTATTGGTCTTGGAGTTTGCTGTGTTCTGCTACTGATATCTTCTGTCTGTTTTTTTTTTTGGGGGGGGGCTCTTTTTGTATCTTGATTGGCTGGCAACATTGTGTTACTTTATTGGAGACCTTTAGTGCAGCTTGGCTTTGGATAAATGGACGGCTATCATTCGTTAGGAAGCTGGGTTTCATCTGGGTGCCTGGTTGGGGTGTGTTTGAGCTGGAGGTATCAGGGGGGATCTGTTTGTGCCCAGGTGTTTGCCTGGCTTGTGGTGTGGAGGTTTTTTTGTTTGTGAGTGCAGGCTTCCAAATGATTGACAGCCTGGTGGAATCATCTCTTCTGTTCATGCTTTCTGGTCTTTTTTCAATCTCTATGGCTTCTCTGATGATTCTGTGGCTGGGATTTTCTATAGTGGCTAGGGTTTTGGTGCCATTGAAGTTGATGTTATGACCTGTGGCTTCCATGTGTTGGACAAGTGAGGAAGTGTGTTCCAGCTTTTTGACTGCATTTTTGTGTTCATCCAGGCGGGTGCTTATTCTTCTATTGGTCTGTCCAATGTATGTGGCCGGGCATGATGCACAGGGGACTTCATATATGCCTTGGTTTTCCAGGTCAATTTTGTCTTTGGGGTTCCTGAGGATGGCTGCTATTTTTCTGTCTGTTTTGAAGGCAGTCTTGATGTGGTGTCTGTATAGAATCTTACTAATTTTGTCTGTAGTGCCTCTTATGTAGGGCAGGACAGCTGTTCCATGGGTCTGTTCATCTTCTGGGTCTCTATTATGTCTCAGTGTGCTTTTGTGGATCAAGTTGGTGATTTTGCTTTTGTGGAAGCCGTTGGCTGTCAATATTTTAGTCAGGGTGCATAGTTCAGTCTTAATGTGTGTCTTGTCTGCCAGGCGTTTGGTTCTGGTAATTAGTGTTTTAGCCACGGAGTTTATCTGTGCTGGGTGGTGGTGGGATTGGGCGTTGAGGTAGCGGTTGGTGTGTGTTTTCTTCTGGTATATGGTGTGTCCTAGTGTGCCATCTGTTTTCTTGTAGATTAGTACATCTAGGAATGGTAGTTGTTTGTTTGTTTCTGTTTCCATGGTGAACTTGATTTTGGGGTGTGCGCTGTTTAGGTGTGTTAGGAAGTTGTTTAGGTTTTCTTGTCCATGGGGCCAAATCACGAATGTGTCATCGATATATCTTAACCATAGTTTGGGTTTGAGTATGGCATTAGCCAGGGCTCTGGATTCGAATTCTTCCATGAACAGGTTTGCAATGACAGGTGACAGTGGTGATCCCATGGGGGCTCCTTCAATTTGTTTGTATCTTTGTCCTTTGTATATGAAATATGTGTTGGTTAAGCAGTGTTCTGTTAGTTCCATGAGGTGTTTAGCTGGTTGGTATTTATTTTTGATGGTTTCGAGGGTCTCTTTTATCGGGACTTGAGTGAATAGTGAAACCATGTCAAAACTTACAAGCAGATCTTCTTGCTCCACGTGTAGATCTTTGATCATTTCCAAGAAGTGGTATGAGTTTTGTACATGAGAAGCTGCTGTTTCAGCATGGGGCTGTAGCTCTTTTGCTTGGTGTTTAGCTAGGTTTTGTAGTGGTGCTCCTCTAGAGCTGACTATGGGTCTGAGAGTTATGCCTTCTTTGTGTATTTTTGGGAGGCCGTATAGTTTGGGGCATCTGGAAGATTTCTCTCTGGGTATGATCGTGTGTTGGATCTCTTTGCTTATGTGGATGGTTATAATTTTCTTCACACGATCATACCCAGAGAGAAATCTTCCAGATGCCCCAAACTATACGGCCTCCCAAAAATACACAAAGAAGGCATACCTCTCAGACCCATAGTCAGCTCCAGAGGAGCACCACTACAAAACCTGGCTAAACACCAAGCAAAAGAGCTACAGCCCCATGCTGAAACAGCAGCTTCTCATGTACAAAACTCATACCACTTCTTGGAAATGATCAAAGATCTACACGTGGAGCAAGAAGATCTGCTTGTAAGTTTTGACGTGGTTTCACTATTCACTCAAGTCCCGATAAAAGAGACCCTCGAAACCATCAAAAATAAATACCAACCAGCTAAACACCTCATGGAACTAACAGAACACTGCTTAACCAACACATATTTCATATACAAAGGACAAAGATACAAACAAATTGAAGGAGCCTCCATGGGATCACCACTGTCACCTGTCATTGCAAACCTGTTTGTTAAGCCTGGTTTCCCCAACCAGGGTTAGGGAGACAAGCTAAACAGAATGTGCAGCTTAGTCAGATAGGCACACAGATAAATGAGTGAGCTAAGCTTGTATGTTTATTAACATACAGTAAAAATAACAGATACGCTTGTGCTATCAAAAATATAGTTTATTCCATTATGAGTTCATAGCATAGTCAAAATAACAGTCCAATAGTCATGTATCATTTAGTCAGTCCATTCAGGGATATTCAGTTAGCAAAGTCCGTGTAGAAATATCCTATGTCAATTCACTTACAAGCCAGTCCTTTGTTTTCTCTCCCGTTTGAGCAATGCAGACTTGTTTCCTTGCAGTAATCAGGGATCATCAAAGCCAGAGAGATAGCAAGCTGTAGCCTTGCTTCTTTTAAAGTGCTTTCACAACCACTCCCTTAATTACTGTCCCACAGTTAAAGTTGCAGTCACTTTAACATACAAACTATGATTACATATTATTATTTACCTAAACCAGTTAGGGTAAAACAATGTTATCCCTAACATTCTCCCCTTTTAGGAAATAATAATATATCTATTTACATCTTTAAATCATAGTTGTTACAACTCTCTTTAAACTTAATTACTCCTTGAGCTTTTGTAAATTGGTCTGCAATGTTTTCTTCTGTCATGCAGTATTCCAATTTAATTAGCCCATTCTTTACAGATTCTCTAACATTTAAGTATCTTAAATCAGTATGCTTTGATCTAGTTTTTACAGCAATACTAGTAGCTAATTTTATAGCTGCTTGTTTATCCTCGAACACAATAATGGAATGACCTGATTGACCTCCACCCTATTAGTGTCTTACCAAATAATATAGCCATCCCAGATGTTGATTTTCTTGTGTTTATATCAGTTGCAAAACTTGCATCTGCATAGGCACTAAGACTCAAATCACCCTTTGGTTCTATATACAATGCATGGTTCATTGTTCCTTTAAGATATCTTAAAATTCTCTTTCATGATTGCCAATGACATTGATGTGGATCAGAATTAAAACGAGCCAGCTGATTTACACTATAAGCTATATCTGGCCTAGACCAATTGCTTATAGATGATAAGCTGCCAATCAAAGATTGATATATGGACTTATCAAATTTGGGACTTTGATCATCAGTTTGGCAAACTTCCTGACTCATTGGAGTCTTTGCCGGTTTACAAAGTTCCATTTTAAGCGTTTTAATTAATTGGCAAATTTTATCTTCTTGAGATATCTTAAAACCATTTTTTGTTTTGTTAATTGTCAATCCTAGATACTTTTTAATTTCACCTAAATGCTTTAATTTTATCTTTTTGGCTAATAATGATATAATCTCATTAGCTTCATTATTAGTCTTAGTTATCAAAGCAATATCATCTGTAAATAATAACAATAATGACACCGTTCCATTATTTTCTCTTTTAAACACACATGGATCTGCTAAACCAGATTTAAAACCTATATTGTTTAACTCTTTCACAATATATTGGTTCCACTCAAACCCAGATTGTTTCAACCCGTAAAGACTCTTTTTCAGTTTCCAACAATCATTACTATTTACTTTATTGTCTTTTATACCTACTGGTTTTCTTAAATATATAGTGTGCTGCAATGGTGCATGCAGATAAGCAGTTTCTACATCTAAATGGTTAATGACATAGTTTTTCTTAGCTGCCCACACTAATGCTGCTCTTAAAGATGTTGCTTTAAGACTTGGTGCAAAAACTTCATCATAATCAGATGCAGTTTGATTAAATCCTTGAGCTACCAACCTAGCTTTATGGGTAACAGTCCCATCATTTCCAGTTTTTATTTTAAATATCCATTTGCACCCAATGGATTTTTCTCTTGGAGGTAATTTAGCATCTTCATAAACTTTCATTACCTTTAATGAATTTAGTTCTTTTTCCATTGCCTTTTGCCAATTCTCCTGATCCTTAGCAGGATACATCCTAAGTTCATCTATACTAGTTGGAACTTTAGTTACTTGGCAAACTATACTTGCTTGATATCTATCAGGTGGTCTAGTTACACGTGTAGTACGTCTAGGTATTACAGGACTTACAGGTGGACTTACATTTATTAACTCTTCATGATTATCTAACTCTTCCTGATCAACTGTTTCCTCTTGTTCTGGTCCTATTTGCTCTTCATGAACTTCTTCTTTAATTGGACTCTTCTTATAACTTGTCTGATCTTTCTGCCTTTTGTAGGGTTCAACAATTACTTCATTATTTAAATCTTGCTCTAATCTATTCCATCCTACATGTTCTAGGAATTTTGCACTAGCACTGGTGTAAACTCTAGATGTACCTGGTTCCCAGAATCTATAAGATCTATGATTAGATGTATATCTTACAAAATACAATCTTTTAGCTCTATGCTGTCCTTTGTGTCTAAGTTGTGAAGGGATATGCACCCATGCTGGTGCTCCAAATGTGTGCATGTAACTTAAATCAGGTTTTGTACCATGCCACAGTGTGAATGGTAATTCACCTGTTGTTGAATTAACAACATTATTTAATATATGATTACCACACATTATTGCTTCTCCCCACAAATTGTCAGGTAATCCTGAATCAGACATCATAGATCGTGTCATTGATTGTAATGTTTGGCCTCTTCTCTCAATAAAGGCATTATGTTGTGGCCTATATGGTGCAGACATTTTATGTTGAATACCTAACATTCTTAGTCTGTTCTGGAATTTATTATTTGTAAATTCTGTACCATTATCTGTTATAAGAGTTACTAATTTCTTTTTAGTTTTCCTTTCTGCAAATTTAATCCAATTAAAGAGATTTTGATACGTTTCAGTTTTGCTTTTCATGAAATAGCAAAACCCATATCTAGAATAATGGTCCATTATACTTAGTATGTAACGAGCTCCTCCTACACTTGGTTTTTTTGGACCTATTAAATCAGCAAATACTACCTCTAAAGGTTCTTTGGTAGTAAATCCATCAACTCTATTAGCCGGTGTGACCCTGCTCTTACTTTGATTACAAATATTACATTGCAAATACTTATTACAAGGTTTCAAACTTATTCCCTTAGATAATTCAACAGTTTTCTTAAGTATTTTAAAATTTAAATGCCCTAGCCTTCGATGTAACAAGTGAATACATTCATCATGAGGTTTCTTATTTTCATAAATTGTGTTAGCCACCATTAAACCATCATCATTTAACACATATAATTCACCTCTTAAAGATGCAGTAATTCTCTTATTTTCTTTCTCAATTATGCAGTTATCTCCCCTAAATGTAACTACATATCCTAGTTTAACCAAAATTCTAACTGAAATTAAATTAAACTTAAGTTGTGGTACATATAACATTTTTACATTCTCTTTTATAAAAGAACAATATGCTATACCTTGACCTTTAGCTTTCAGTTTCCAGCCATTGGCTAACTATATCTGCTGTGTACTCTTGGACATTTTAGTAAAATGTTTGTTATCATTTGTTATACAATGTGATGCTCCACTGTCAACCACCCATAAATTATTTTTTACAGCTCCGTTACTATACATGGCTAACTCTAAATTTTTATTTATCTTTTGATGACTTTTTGTATTCTGGCCAGCATTCTGTCACTTTGCTTTTTTACAAAATCTTGCCAAATGTCCTCTTCCTCCACAATTAAAACACTTTTTAATTGCGTATGCAGTAGGAGTTTCATTATCTTCTTTTTGAGGTTGCTGCCTCCTTAACTCATCTCTTTCAAGCCTTCTTCTGGCCTCTTCAATCAATCTGCCAGTTATATCAGTTAAAGTTAAGCTTTCCTTTGGCAATATTTCAAGTGAAGTTACGTAGTTATCATAGGTTTCGTCAAGTGAAGATAGAATTATATAGACTTGGTGTAGTTCAGAGAAAATAAGCTCTTTCTCGTGCAGTTCTTGAAAAATGCTTTGCATAGTTTTCAAATGACTCAGCATATCACCATTCTTATGGAGATGTGTACTGAAAAGTTTCCGTGTTAGATTTATGTGAGCACCAACATTATCTCGAACATAAATCCTCTTCAGCTTCTGCCAACACCCAACAGCTAATTTTTCTCCGTGGATATAAACAAGTTGCATATCAGTTATGGTTAAAGCAATAATGCAAATTGCTTGTTCATTTTTATGCATAAATTCTTCTATCTTTAATTTATCTTCATCATCCTCTGGATCCCATTCTTCTACGTTTGGTGGATTTTCAATTATGTTCCACAAACCTTCTCTTCGTAGAAGCAGACTACATTTCATAGACCATGATACATAGTTTGTTCCATCCAGCTTGGATATAAGGGACAAACTTTGTAGATTGACTTGTGCCATGTTTTCTTATATGGATATAAAACTATAATTAATAAAACACAGCTGTCTGTTTACTGTAATGTATAACAACACAAACTCTCACTTTTACATAAATCTGTTTTATCCTAGTTAAACTGACTTTGCAGCCTCTGGGCCCATAACCAGTGTTAAGCCTGGTTTCCCCAACCAGGGTTAGGGAGACAAGCTAAACAGAATGTGCAGCTTAGTCAGATAGGCACACAGATAAATGAGTGAGCTAAGCTTGTATGTTTATTAACATACAGTAAAAATAACAGATACGCTTGTGCTATCAAAAATATAGTTTATTCCATTATGAGTTCATAGCATAGTCAAAATAACAGTCCAATAGTCATGTATCATTTAGTCAGTCCATTCAGGGATATTCAGTTAGCAAAGTCCGTGTAGAAATATCCTATGTCAATTCACTTACAAGCCAGTCCTTTGTTTTCTCTCCCGTTCGAGCAATGCAGACTTGTTTCCTTGCAGTAATCAGGGATCATCAAAGCCAGAGAGATAGCAAGCTGTAGCCTTGCTTCTTTTAAAGTGCTTTCACAACCACTCCCTTAATTACTGTCCCACAGTTAAAGTTGCAGACACTTTAACATACAAACTATGATTACATATAATTATTTACCTAAACCAGTTAGGGTAAAACAATGTTATCCCTAACACTGTTCATGGAAGAATTCGAATCCAGAGCCCTGGCTAATGCCATACTCAAACCCAAAAAGCTGGAACACACTTCCTCACTTGTCCAACACATGGAAGCCACAGGTCATAACATCAACTTCAATGGCACCAAAACCCTAGCCACCATAGAAAATCCCAGCCACAGAATCATCAGAGAAGCCATAGAGATTGAAAAAAGACCAGAAAGCATGAACAGAAGAGATGATTCCACCAGGCTGTCAATCATTTGGAAGCCTGCACTCACAAACAAAAAAACCTCCACACCACAAGCCAGGCAAACACCTGGGCACAAACAGATCCCCCCTGATACCTCCAGCTCAAACACACCCCAACCAGGCACCCAGATGAAACCCAGCTTCCTAACGAATGATAGCCGTCCATTTACCCAAAGCCAAGCTGCACTAAAGGTCTCCAATAAAGTAACACAATGTTGCCAGCCAATCAAGATACAAAAAGAGCCCCCCCCCAAAAAAAACAGACAGAAGATATCAGTAGCAGAACACAGCAAACTCCAAGACCAATAAACACAGACCAAGACTCTCAACCAATCAGGAGGAAGAAAAAACCATTCTGACACAGCAATAGGCTGCCCCAAATTTAAATCTGAAACCACTGCAAAAGTCTGACTCACAAACACCATACAGAAGCCTGATGATGGCAGATGAGATTCTGCTGAAACGTTGCTACAACTTTAAAAGCACCACGTGGGAAAATACCCGAACAAAGCTGAATGCCAGATATATATATATATATATATATATATATATATATATGTATATGTATATGTATATGTATATGTATATGTATATGTATATGTATATGTATATGTATATGTATATGTATATGTATATGTATATTTATATTTATATTTATATTTATATTTATATTTATATTTATATTTATATTTATATTTATATTTATATTTATATTTATATTTATATTTATATTTATATTTATATTTATATTTATATTTATATATATTTATATATATTTATATATATTTATATATATTTATATATATATATTTATATATATTTATATATATATATGTTGAAATATTGATAAGAGTCCAGGAAAACACCTGTAATAATATTTTGCTATGCTCTCCCTCTATCTTATCACGTTGAAATGTCCTTGAGAAGGAGTCTTAAAGTATTTTCAAGCCTCTAGTTGGCAGAGTTGCAATGTTTCTTAATGCTCTTCTCCCCCCCAGCCAGAAAAAATGAGTAATGTATACAAAAAAAAAAGAAAAAGAAAATAGCTAAAGGGAGCCTCTATCCTAGAAAAAATTAAAAAATCAAAAGGAGCATAAAAATATATATAAGAGAAAATTCAATCCGGTTACCTACAAAGTCACACTTAAGTCCCCAGAAAAAAATAAGAAAAAGAAAAAACAATCCAAGCCTCAATTTGACATCACTTTAAAAAATGCCGCTCAAACAGTTTGGTCAAAAAAAAAAGCCTCACAGATTTCTTCTTTGTTCAGGATGCCTTTTCAAGCCTCAGCGAATTTACAACACAAAAGGAATTTCTCACCCAGCCGACACACTTCTTTCCAGCCACTTTCTTTCCGGAGCTGTCCCGACTTCAGCAGCTATGGGGGCTGCCTCTCCGCCGCCAGCAAAAGGGCTTCTCCCGGATCAAACCAGAGATTTTGCGATATCTCTGGGATCCTGGGACAGTACCCTTCTCAATCCCCGTCTCTACGGGACGGTTTAGGTCCGTTGGGACCGACCAGGGGCAAAAATATCGGCTGTGATCTCAGAGCCCCAAGATCACAGCTGTATCACTGAAACGAAGCTCCGCCTTCTCCGATACCAGCAGCATTTTTAAAAGATATATTTCTTAACATCTCCACAAAAAAATGTAAGAATAACATTTTTTGCTATGAAATTGGGGAAGTCCTATTCCCTGAAAGATTTACAGCAAAATATGCCAATCCACAGAAACCTATAAGACTAGAAATAAATAACTGATCAGTTAATCTTTCTAGGCTAAATTCCTGAGTCCTATTAAATACCACTTCTTAATATACTGGACTCACATGCTGTCTACTTTCTGATATATAATTGGTTGGCAAAGAAAACTGCTCCTGAAAATAAACTGGACTGTTTACTGGGAACAGTGGTAATATGTGTGTATGAGGTGTATTCATAACTGTCCACATTAGCTGACTATAAACTAGCTATACTTTCCCAGTGATCCACAAGGGGAGGCCCATATTGAAAGTATTGCAATAATCTTTCCAGAATAGCAATAGCACCTACACTTATATACCACATTATAGTGCATTACAACCTTCTCTAAGCAATTTACAGAGTCAGCATATTGCCCCCAACAATTTGGGTCCTTATTTACCGACCTCGGAAGGATGGAAGGCTGAGTCAACCTTGAGCCTGGTGAGATTTGAACTGCCAAATTGCAGTCAGCCAGCATCCAGCAGAAATATTCTGCAGTACTGCACTCTAACCACTGCACCACCGTGATCCAGAAGGTGGACCAAAGACAATTGCTCTAGTTTTAAGGAATTCAGAGGTTCCTAGAATGGTAAGCGCAGAAGGGATATTCAAACCAAAAAACAACAGATATTTTCACTTGCAGTGGTAGTTTTCCTGATCTGCCTCATCCTCCTATGTCTTCTTAGCTCCCCCATCACCCCATTTTGCTATTCCTCCTTTGAAATTAGAATTGTGCAGTTTGAAAATGAACAAGAATACAGTTGAGTTTCAATGTGTCTTTTAATTTGCACTCTTGTGAAAATGGTCTGTATGAATCTACTTCCACAAGGCCTGCCCTTTTCTTTGGTATCACCCACCTTCCAGAGTGGAGATGGTCCCCTCTGGACAAGGAACACAGTCATAGCAGCAAACTGGCTTTCCTTCCCTAGCCCACTTGACAAATCCAGGATGACAATTTCTCACACATTTGGACTGAGGCAGAGACTAAGGAGAAAAAGAAGGAATATCAAAGAAAATACAATACATCAGGACTAATCATTCATGAATAATGAATTTAGAAATGAACATTAATCAAGTAGTCTCTAAGTTTCACTTAGATAAATATGAAATCTCGAATTAGTTCCAAACATTTGTAAGAGATAGAGCTATTGGCAGATTACCCTGAGCCTGGTGAGATTTGAACTGCCAAATTACAGGCAGCCGGAAGTCAGCAGAAGTAGCCTGCAGTGCTGCACTCTTAACTACTGCACCACCGAGGCTCATTAAGGTGAAAGTCAATTAATGATTAGGCTTAGCCAACTTGAAATGGGTACTATGACTTTTAGTGATGGCGGAAAAGCACTAACATTTCTCCCACCTTGTTCCGTATCCTTAGCCAAGACAAGGTATCTTGATTGATAATAAGTCTCTGCCTTTCAAAACTCCCCATTTGCTTGTCGATGGGACTCCACTTGGGAAGAAGCACCCAGCTTATGGCATTCAAATCTGCTGCTACATCTCCATTTTGGTCCAAGTACAATTTCCAATGTGAAATACTGCAAAACTCATTCTTCTTCAGAAATGGATGGAACTAGAAACAAAACACCCAGGAATTTTAAAAGCAAAAAACCTTAGTTTCTTACTCCAGGTGATCTTTTCATTTTTGAATCTTTTTCCTACTGTTGTCTAACTTACAAATATTGTGAGCTGGGAGAAGAAATGTTACAATGGTCTTCAAAAGTGAAAAAGGTTCAGATAAATCTGTCAATCATATATTGCAAAAAAAAAATCTGCATTAACAAAATACAACTGATCAAATTTGTCTATTAAAGGGAACTAACGATAGACCACAAATACATTGAAGGAAGAAGCAAATTAAGGCATTATTCATAAACATGTTGGGGAAAAAAAAGGGT